>CM059568.1:62983464-63601615 GCA_030386875.1 Morinoia aosen | reverse complement strand
GCACTCTTGACGTACGACAAGCATTGTAATAGTCAACATGCGCAGGTGATTCATTGTAATATAAAATGATCGCTCTTTCAGTTGCTTGGCGATTATTTATGCGGTTACCAGAAAATCGTCATAGGTTGATGAGTACACACTAGAAGATTTCTTCAAGTTACGCCCTATCTCTCAGTGAGACTTTCTTCCGTCATCATAAATGTTGAGTACATCAATGTACGAAAAACTTCCATTTCACTCGCACCTTGGCATATAATATTCTTCGCTTTATTTTATACTCATTATATATATATATATATATATATATATATATATGTACAGAGCATTTTTTTTCTCCTGTTAACGAGGAAAATGTATTGAAAAATTTACAAGAGTCTCCTCCTTAGGCCGCGATTTTCTTTGACATCAACAAAAAACAAGAATTCGCTGTAGACTAACTGTAAAGCCAATTTGACTGTACTATTCCCAACATCTCAAGTAGCTAGAATTGAACATTTTTCCATGAACTGAAGTTTTAAGAGATGGTTTCATTTGATACATTGGAGAAATAATTTACTCCACAGGCTACACCACGCCTTACTAAAGTGGGGCGTTCATACGTCGTTTAGAGTACCTCGCAAAAGTGAGCAAAAAGTGTAAATAATGATCATTAATGTTCAGGTTGGCGGAACGTGCGCCATAAATGTTTTTTTGAGAACGAAGCAAAGTCTTATAATTACTGATGGAAATCTACGAAGTGACGCAGATAATAAATCCTGAGTCAGATTATAAATCTTGAGTATCAGGGTCGCCGTCCAGTCTAGCTCGTATGTCTGGAGCTATAGAGAGGCTGAGGTCATGCAGAAGAGAAACGCAGCATTTAGAGAGTTCCTGCGACCATTAAGCTTCATTTCAATACATTCGTAGCGAATAGAAGCGCAACTTCGCGAATTTTTTTTATCGCCTCAAAAGAAAATTGGGGTAAAAAAACGAACGTACGCCGTCCGATTGCAAGTTCAAGTATCACTGACCTTCTGTACCTCTCTGTAATAACGAACAGAAGAAGAAACATGCGCTCGCGTGTACCCTCGCTGGAATTTTTTATCTCATCAAAAGTTTACAAGAATAAGAAAACGAACGTAAGCCATGCGATTCCCAGTTCTAGCATCACTGACCTTCTGTACATCTCTGGTAGCAAGATCTACGGCATGCTGATCTGTGTCTAAATTGATTCTCATTGTAAAATATGAGCTTTGAAGTTCCAGTGCTAAGATTCGACTATTCTGATAGCCACAAATAAATCTCCAAAAAAATCTTCAGCTGAAAAGAATATCTATGAAATTTCTGTAATAAACATTCATCGATATAATCGCGAAAACGACGAAACATCAAAATACGAACTAAAATTCAGATCGCGTGATATCGTATTGAAAAAAAAATCCAAAGAATTGCAATTGTTCCCAAAAAATCCTGTCACTGTTTCGTGACGTACCTCAGTATTCCCAGCACTATCTCACGCCTGATACACTCGTTGCAGTAAATATAAACAATTTATTTACCACACGCGATTCAGCAGTAGACTGTTTCTCAAGACTATTACAATGGACACATTTGGGTATAGCTACTTGTAGAATCAAATAAATTCTGGGACTTCTATAACGAGACAAAAAGCTTTGGTCCCCTCATTAATTAAATAATTAATTAACATTAACAAGGGAGACGAAAATCTCAAGTTCGAGGAATTGGCATTACCTACACGTTAAAAGAATCATGCGAGAATACAAGCAACAAAAACGCACGAAAACATGGATATTAATGATTATAAATTACATGAGCACGAATTCCGGAGGTACTCACCGAGTCGCAGACACTCAACTTTCGATTGCGATTTTCAATTCGCTTCTTTTTGAGGTGACTTTCCTTTCCAGGCTTCAGGTTTAATACGCAAGTTTCACTACGAGCTTATAATTACCAAGGACACCCTACCACACATTGTATGAGGCTACATTACAATTTCTTCATATACTCATAGGCTGGTGCTAAGTGCTACTTGAGTGACATTGACACGCCTACAACTACTCTGAAGTACTACCCTCATCAAGCCACATCCTAATGATGGGGGCTGATTGGAACAAAATTTGACCTGCCAAATATACCTTTTACACATTTAAACATTCACAATTGATCTCAAAATAATACAACACATCCTACATTGGGTATCTTCTCAACAGTGACCGATGCAATCACCACACGCATTCTGCTCTTATTTCCGTCAACCATCATATAATTATACCGGGCGGGTTGCGAGCATCAATCCATCTCACCAGCGTAGACGGCTCTACGATCAATCAATCAATCTGCCCCTTTTCCAACGTGATCCTGCACTCTTCCCCTCCTGTAATAACTGACAGAATAGACCTATTACTCTACTGCAAAGTTGCACTTGAGGTGATCTTCAAATTTATATTTAAAAAGTGGCGTTAATTTATCATATCAAATTTTTTGGGATGACATTTTTTTCTGTGCCCATCCTCCCTGCTTATTTCCCGATCACAAAACCATTAAAACATAAGTTAAAAGCTACTTTAAGGAAGCTTGGAGTGGTAACCACCTCACAGAAAGACTAAATTAGATTAGATACTGTACGTTTAAGTCTTTCAAACCACAAAAAAATGTACTCTAGAAACTGAGAGTGCAAGCACCATTCAGTATGGAGTTGAGGGACAGGGTGTGTCCCCACCTATGCACCACGTATGTTTCATCACAAAACCCCCTGCGTAAAAAAAATAAGTAAATTAGGATATATATATATGAAACAAAATGAAATATGAAGAAAGTCAGGGGACAGCATAGAACTGGACAAAGGACAACCTTGAACTAAAAAAAGATGGTCCTTAACAATGCAAAAATCCTTTCGATTTCAACAAAAAGCCTATCCAACTTTCATGCCAGAACCTTGCATCTTTCCTCTGAGAGTGCTAGTTCCCATAAAAATTTTAGATGCATCCCCCTGAGGACCCATTGAGTGACAATGCACTGAGTCACTAGAGGGCAGAAGATTACAATGCACGGAGCCACTGGAAAACAGAAAGTTACAGCACACGGAGCCACTGAAAGGCAGAAAATTACAAGGCACAGAGCCACTGAAAGGCAGAAGGCACGGCACCTGATGCGCGAAATTTAAGAAGTCTCAGTATTTTGGCAGTGAAATACAAGGACAAACAACAAAAAAAAACCATAGCCTGATGTGAGCGGTAAAAACTTGCTTCGAACGGCGCAAAAAAATCGAAAGCGATGCCGACTTAAGCTTGCAGTCAACTCTGCAGTTTGAGAGTTAAATAAATAGGGACACGACTCCATGGCGGCATGGTCTGGTGCCTGAGTAGATTGAAGGCCTCTAAAGGCCTCGTAACTGCCTTAATATGAAACGAACACAGTTTTCATGTAGTCTAAAACAAAAAAATATTCAAGTGAATAATCATTCATGAAATGAAGATAGTGCAATCTGACAACCTGATTTCCTACAGTTCGACAGGTCATCAACGGATTCCTCCTGTACAGAAGGGTGCGTGCTAGACCCTTTCAACTAAAATTCTTATCGTGAATTCAGTACTAACCATGCGAAACTATCATTTAATACAGCTGCCGCGAACTGCGATATCGCGCAATACTCGGCTACCCGTAGGTGCTGCCGCTTTCCTCGACAGCGCCTCCAGAACCAGTCGCGTTCCCAAAAAAAGCTGGTGTGCGTTGTACGCAGTTTAACTGCCGGCTCTTAGAGGACGGTAAACTCTAAGTTAAGTTAGATTTAAGATTTTTACTGTACAATGTCTTCCTTCGGAGACCTTTATGACAGTATGAGTTACTATGAATTTAGATTTCCGTCTTTCTAGCTTAATCAGGATTGAAAGTAGCATGTTAGAACCTATAGTTGGTTTTCATTTAACTTTTAAGATTGAAAACCAACCCTTTGCCGGGAGGGGAAAATAAAAAAAATCTTCAAATCTTCCAAAGCATCACCAGTAGCTAACCTTTACCTTTCGGTAAATACTTGAATACGACATACTCGTACGGAATGCAACCTGCATGTAGTACTCATAAGCCAACTGCTCGAAGAACAGGCAGAACACCCCAAACCCCAAAACCGGTGACATCACTAAATAGTCTTTCCCTTATTCTAGAGTCGCCACGGATTTAATTCTCTCTGCTTCTAGAGAAGATGTGCCTCCACATGGCAAGCTAAACCGCGAGGTGCCTGAGCTGTCGTCCCGCCTGCGTCCTGTCGTCCGTCACGCATTCCGCCACCCCACGAGGGATAACTTCGAGCGGCCGGCTGGACGCCTCTAGATACCTTCCCTCACCGCGTCGGTCTTCGTCCACCCCTCCGCCTCATAGATAGGCGCTTCTTGATACCTTCCCTCACCGCGTCGGTCTTCGTCCACCTTATGGCCAACGTTCTAGGAGTTAGTTACTGGCTAGCTTGGCGTTAGCTAGCTGGCGAGGCTAGAGTTGGCTATATTTAAAACGTACAACGTAACCCACGCTTGCCTTGATCACACCTATATCTAGCTGTATAGCTTGCCCATAATTCATGCTGCATACGGCAAACCTATATAAAATGTTACTACTAGTACGTCTTATAACTGTTACTACTAGTACGCCCTATCACCTTATCTCACCACGCAACGAAAGAGGAGTTTGGAGTTGAGGATCTGCGCCCTTGTGGTCCTCTACCAAAGCGATACCAACCCAATCGCGTCGTCTGGGAACTTCTGTTTTACCAACTTGATACTCGTCTGTTCGTTTGTATTTCGTGGTAATAAATTACTCCCGGTTGCAAAACTTTTATTTATTACATTCCTCTTCCAAAAATCTTTCGTAATTGATAATAAGTCTGCCTTCACTGTTAGATAACGTACAGCATGAATATTGGCTGAACTAATTTTTAAGCAAATGATCATAAAAAAGTGCCGTCGGAAACCATTTATTAAATTTCTGATTGACATGTCGGCCTCCTTTCTCTTTAAAAAATTATTTTATTGCTCCTTTAGTGTACAATAGCAATTTTTTCCAATTAAAATAGCTTTTAGCTCTTAATTGAAGGAATTCTTCATGAAGTGCAAGTTCATTGAAGAGGAAGAGCTTCTGTTCTTCGTTCTCCATAAGTTTAAGCCATTGAAAGTGAAAACCCCCACTGAAAACTGAAAAAATAATTCCTCTCTCGAGTCAAAAACAGAGACTCAGAAGGCTATTGACACCGCTTAGTCTCGTAGGTTTTCGCTCATGAAAACTCGTTGTCGGCTCTCCCACACCTCCCAATGTGTGCTCTTCATCGAGGCATCAGTACAAATTCCAGCTCTGACATTGAATTATGGAGTTTTTCTGACTTGCACAAAAGAAATGCTGAATCATCGGATCTTCATCGAATCACTGGGGCCTGTACAGTTCTGGTCTGTTCAAAGTCTCTCGGGGAAAACCTTGGGATTTTTTTTCCTTTTTATTGTGCGCACTTTTTTCAGTATCCGCAGATAAACAAATTCCATGGGTGTAAATTCAGTGAATAGCTTAAGCACCTTTGTATATTGATTCGAGTAACTAGGTCACGAACTTCTTGTTCGACGATTTCCACTCCATAATAGCCAACTTCAGTACACTTTTTCTGAGCAGTTAACAAAAAACTTGACGTCTAGCTCTCATAACAAAAACTCTGTAGCTAGATTTAGAATTTGAAATAAACTGACATCTGACTCGGATTTGCTGCCTGCCGCCAAACTAACGCTAAAGACTTGGAAGACCTCGTCTTGCGACACTAAACGGCTGTGATAGAAGTTAGACTCCGTAGAGCAACAAATGTTGCTTTCTGTATCAACTAAAACCAATTCAGCTTCTCTGATAAAAAGATAAATAGAGGAGGTGTAGGGTGGGAACAAAAATACATAGTTCTTGTACATCAATAATTGTGCCATCATATCAGGTGAACGCTGATCACATTCAGAATGAACGGCATCACAATTGCGCCAGCGTTTGCATCTCAGTTAGCAAGCCCGGTACAACCTGTCGAATTTCTCTCAAGGAGCGCACTGACCCTCCTCTCTGCAGCAATATCACACGCAGCAAGAATGCAGAGTTACAAGCTAGCGTAAGCAGGCTCATGTCGCCAATGACTTAAATCATTGCGCTAGGCTGAAGTTTTGAATCACTACCTGCCTAAATATTTACGTACAGAATACAGCCAGTGAACTACTACAAAGATTCTCCTCGCCCAAGGAAAAATGTTTAAATGTTTAATAAAAAAAATGCATTGAACTCCGACAAAATGTTGAAGCTCTTATACTATATGCACGAAATGAAGTTAATTGGAGTGAAAATTTACACAAATTTGAATAAATATATTTAAAAATAGTTGAATGGTTTTGGAAGTATGGACGACAGTCATAACCTAAAATTCGGTTACTGAAGAGCAACTTGACCAGCAAACGATTGCCTTTGTGATGGAAGTATTGTGTTAATAAATAATTACGGTAGTAATAAAATTGAATTTCAATCAAGTTTGAGACAACGAAAAAAAAACATTCATTACCAGTTAAAATAAATATAAATATACATATCAATATAAATTTATCGATTATTTTTTTTGACATGAATATTATTTGTAATGTAAATGTATTTGTAATGTAAATCCGTTTAATAGACCGCGAATTCACAGAAAGAATCTAGTCAGAAGTTACTCGGCTAAAACAATCAGGATGATATTCGTGATAAGTTAATTCATACAACAGAGATCAATGGGTACATCAAACAAACATTTAGCGAAAACAACACGTACATGTATACCAAGTAAAAAAATAATACATGTAGAAGCATCAATGCATGCGACCTATGTAAATATCGAAGCATACCAAGAACAAGTCAAACAACTTTCCGTTACTTCAGCGTATCTTTCATTGAACAGGGAAGTTGAATGATTTTTAAAAATATTTCTACCTCTTTTAGGTGACAGTTTTCGCGCCAATATACAGGGTGTTTCAGAACAAAAGGTAAAAAATTGCACCTCAAGTATAAAATGGCCAAACAAACACTTTTTCAACCATGAAATTTTCCGAAAAAAATTGGGTTTTTAAGATATCAGCTGCTGATTGTTTTAAAAGATGAAATTTAATGACACAATTACTTCCAATATTTATTATAAATTTGAAATTGTTCAAAACGTGTTCCACCTACATCAATGCACCTTTCACATTTTAGCCTTAAAACTGCCGAATTTTAGGAAACACGTCTGGCATTTCACAAATTTCACCATCAGCCACAGCAATTCTGGCCACGGGATCTTTCTCAGATTCAATGTGTGTGGCATAAACAAGGCGCTTCATGTGTCCCCCCAAAAAAATCGAGTGTAATCACGTCAGAAGTTCTAGGAGGCTATGCAACAGGACTATTTCGCTCGATCCACCATTAGGAAATTTACCACTCAGGTAATTTCGGACACTAATACGGATAGTGTACAGGAGCACCATCATGCTGGAACTGCATTCTTCTTGTAATTGCAAACGGTAGATCGGTAACTCCGGAAGTACTTCTCCTAAGAAAACTCTGTAATTATTCCCGTTGAGAGGCGATGGTATAATATGCGAGTCAATATTGCAAGTAATTGTGACATTAAATTTCATCCATTAAAAAAATAAACAGCTAGTATCTCAAAAACCCTGAATTTTTTCGGAGAATTTCATATATGAAAAACTGTTGATTTGGCCATTTTCTAACTGGTGTGCAATTGTGTACCTCTTGATCTAAAACACCCTGTGTATGAAGTTCCTTAACTCCATGCTTCACAGCTCTGTGTGATGTAAATAACGGGCTGCATGTTCAATGACAGCGAATGAAGAGAGACTAAAAAACAATGCAAAATGAGTGGGAGTCGTGAATAATATCAGTCCCGTTACATCCTTCATGAGCACAATGAATAAAAAAAAGTTCACAAAGCCTTCTGATGACGGCACTAATTCTGAAGTAATATGTACAGAGCATCAGTCATATCAGAGGTGTGATAACATGGAGGCCTGAACAATTGCCAGAAACAACTCACTGCCCTACCACCTCGCGTACATAAGAAACTGCGTAAAGGCCAAGTTCACAGTCAGCGTCCTGCTTCCGAGCTGTTCAGCAGCGCAGGTCTAAGGAAACTCTCAAGTGCTTTGGGATTATGGGATACGAGGTGAAACTTTAGGCGTCTGATGTAGCGTTGGAGATGAGGAGAGAGTCGGTAAAGCTTAGAGGCTGTGGACTGACAATGCGTTCGGACAGCGGACCGCGTCGGTAATGTTCTGGTGCTGCGGACAGAGCTGCTAAATTTGTAAGGCTTGTGAGAAATTATTATCGAGCTAAAGATGGAACCTGAAAATTTTTCGGAAGATGTGGTAGAAACCAGCACATCATGGGCGCGGAAAGTTGATAATATTCTGAGTCCGTGTACGAAATCGGCGATGTTTTTTGAGCCTTCGAATAATAAGACGAAAGTATTTGCTTTCCCTTTGCATGAGACATTCTCGAGTCTGCGTAGTTCAAATTGAAAGCGAAACGGGTTATGAACCTCTAAAAATTCGTGCAATCGAATCAAAATCAATCATAGTAATTTTATAGAATATTAGGAAAGTGAGATTATCGGTTTGTGGATTGTGTACCGCGAGTACTATTGTTCACCAATTTTCTGAGTTAATAATGTTGATGGATTACCTGCTACAACTGAATTTATTTTTATGCATTATATTGCTCACTTGTTCTGGTTATATGCGTTGTTCAACTTTAAATACAATAATTTTCTGAAGTCAACTACTTTGCTCTCACGAAGCTACCGAAAAGTACATTTGCAATTTTAAACGCTAAGACAATGTTTATTACAAGTCTAATGAATTATGCTAAATATCCTCTGAAGAAGTAAAATATGCGCAGCAAATGGAGGGATTAGTGACTTGTTCAAAATTGATATTGACATTAAATACACCTGCACGGTGCCTGCCAGTCATCACCACTCAATGAGGGCTCGGGAAATTATGCCTCGTAGGGCTACTTGAGTGCCTGTAACGAGTCGAATGGACGGCGACGCATCAACACTTCAGGACACATTATTTTAAAGACCACCTTTCGAACGTAGACATCCACCGGGCTTAACGCCATGAAAACAGAATGGTTTTGTATTCATTTAGCCTCCTAAAGGCGTCTGAAATCGACATTTATATTCGACCTGAAAAATATTATTCATATCCTGAGTGCTTCCAACACAAAAATGTTCAAATCGCATAAATAAAGTGAAGTCTCATTACCCGTAACTTTACAAGGATTTCGATTAGAATTTTGGTACATTACACGTTGAGTAACTTTACAAGAATTTCGATTAGAATTTTGACAAATTCATTGCTAATTGCTAAGTCACATGTCTGCAGGAGATCAAAGACGGGACATTTGATTGTACAGAGATAATGTAACACGTGCATCTGTTTCAACTCAATTCCACATTATTCCGAGTCAGAAGTGGGAAAAAGATTTCCAAAAGTTACGAAGTCTTTTGTTTATTTCAATTTGAATCGAGAGTGTGATGTGGTATAACATTGAAAATTTCTTATTACAATTTCACTTAGTTATAATCCATTTTTTTATAAATGTTTCCTAATGAACGAAACGTGGACATCAAGAAAGAGATGATTTTGAAATTGAAGAGAACATTCATGAAAAATATTTTGACATCAGTAACCAAATTTTAGCCCCACCAAAATAAAGGGAATTGCTTCAGCAAACGGTAGCAGAATATTAAAAATATAAAATACTCTCATCGATATTTTAATTTTTACAGGCCGTGATGGTATGTACAGTTCTTTATCAAACGACTGACAGCGAACGATGCTAGAGGAGGAATTAAATCACTAGAGCTTAAAAAACGTCCTAGTTAAAATAGGGGAATTATACCCCAGAAACTTGAGTTCCAATACTCAGGTTTTGGAAAAGTGGCATGCAAGTACCATACAGTTTATGATTTAGATAACAAAGTATAAAAATTTGGCGATTTTTCAATTTAAGATTAATTCGGTGATCCGTCACCGAGCAACAATGTACTCAACATCATGTTACGTAACGTTACAAAATTTCAAATTTGGTGAATTTTTGTGTTATCGAAACCTGTGCCAGAGCACTGTAGAGATAAAATTCTTCACATGACACCTCTTTCTAAGCCGTTATTTTTTTTATTAATGTGTGACCACAGATTCATCTTCTGCTCAGTAGTTTAGTTTTCAGTATCATCCTCAGTTCAGAAGCTTTTATATACACGCACCGCAGCTTTTGATGGCGGCTTCAAATTGTGAGATTTTCCCAAGGCCTAGATATCCTTTGATGGTAGGTGTGCAGAAAGTGTTAGAACGATTTACTTCAATTTCAATATAGATTGATGAAGAGCAATTTTGATCATTATTGAATATTGTGAAGGTAACACGCCGGTAAAAAAATATGAACAAATTCTTTATTCATGCGTTCTCATGACAATCTAGGAGGCCATTTGCTGTTAAATTCCAGTCAAAAGATTTAATTGACTGAAGTAAGAATTGGGCAGGATACAACGAAAAACTAAATTCATTATTGGTCCAAATCATTAAAAAATGGACGCTAATTTTTTTTGCACAGCCGCTGCTCATTAAAAACTTAAAAAAGCCTACACACACGTTTTCGAACTAGTATTCATGCATGGTTAAATGAACGTATTAGTGTAAATAAATACCGCATCAGCTTGAAGAATTCACAATTGGCACAGATGATCTATGGACATTTATGAACAATTACTTGATTCGTAAAAAATCACTTTCTGCTTCGTTCCACCGGCGTCACAAAAAGCAAGTCGCGCCTGTGGAGTCCCACCGCTGGGCAGCAGCGCAATGTGGACACAAGGACGCACTCGGCTCTGCGCGTCTTCTTGCTCGTGTTTTTGCGGCACCTTCTGAGATCCGCAAAAAGTGAAACATTGCATAGCCGTCCCTGACTCTCACGGCTGTCCATGTTGTCGAGCGTTGGTTCTAACAACAACTGCGAGGCTGTTCAGGGCTATATGGAAGGCCTATCGAACTGCAAAGCATGGAACAGGGATTAATTTTATGTGTACGAGTTTTGAGCTTAATAATATCAAATACTTCAATATAAACTGTGGTGTTATAAGTAATTAGCAGCGAATCTGCGTTAACAACGGAATGACGGCAGAAAATACCTCCACTGGAAATTTCAAGAAATGACGTATGGTAAATTTTAAGATTATATTAATTATAAGTTAATTTGAATCTCTCTAACCTCAATGAAGGAGTTCCAAAAATGAAAAAGGTGAAAGCAATATTAATAACAGAGTTAAGAGAACGCAAAACATGGATTCATGGAGTGTTCTCACAAAAGACCCGTTTCGCATAGAAACTGTTTTGCAAAAAGGTTCACGTTCACAAGACAAGACAAAAGATGAAGATAAAGTAGTAGGCTGAAAAACGGTAGCATTGAACTGAAAAAAATTGTCCGTAATATTACAAAAATAATTTTTCAACACTTTGACTGCGACTACTAAAAATCAAGTTCAACACCAAACTCAAATTTAAAGTCAATTTTCGTAAGCTATTTTGAAAATAGCAAACATGAACTGGATCGTGCCCATATTTAGCTTTGGTTATTTATGAAAATTGAGTTTGCGACTACTGGACGGTCAGTAGCATTATGAAAATTACCTCGGTGTACCAACCGGTGGCGCACGTCGCAGTCAAAGTATCAACAAAAAGGAAGCCTACTTAACCCTCTGCCCGGGACCTCTCTTCATCCCCTGGACCGCGCCAATTTTCGTAGATACAATAGTTTTATCCCCCTGAGGAGGTACGCCGTTAGGAGCAAGGGAAACCTTAAACTTGAGCCAATGTGCGACCTGACTACTGTGACCGCAGATTCTTTTAGAAAATTACCCTAGTTCCATTACTGAGGAATTGGATCGAAATAATTTGATGATTTAGAGATTATTTACACTTTGGTACGAGTGATTCGCTAAGCCGTAAATATAACTAAATCAATTTATAATTATTACTGTGAAGACTCGAACTCCCGCTATACATGAATTGGTTCCTGTCAAACATTTTAAGCTATCCAGAAATATTTTTTTCTATCCAGCTGCTTAAGGTGAACACAATGTTTCGATTCCTCGTTCATTTATGGGTTATTTTCAAATTTCTCCATTACGTTATTTGTCGTGTCGAAAGTCCATTGGTGCAATCGTAATAATTATTTAACAACCAGCATTGATTAGAGCTTCAATTTCACTATAAAAAAATTACATATTTCGGTCATCATTGCAATTTATTGGTAATTTTAGTATCAGCCCTTAATATGCACTGGATTGTTATGGCGTTTTACCTACGTTTAAACTTAAATTTCAATAACCTTTTCTGGCACTTTGTTCCGGAGTTACTGTTTAAATTATTTGTATTTTTAAATTATAAATCTTGCCCTTGAGCAGCACTTAAATCAAAATCAAAATCTTTTACAGCTCAAGCTTTGAATTTTAAAACCACTGGAACATTGCTATTGAAGAATGATTAAATCCCTTCTTCTGTGCCTGTTTGCGCTTGGCCTCATCGCCGAAGCTCAAGAAATATTCTTCAAAAAATGTCCTTCCCCCAGAGTCGTTAAAAACATCGACATCAAGAGGGTGAGTAATAACATTTAATTCATTTTGTTAATCCACATTAAAATTTCCGTTTAATGTCTAAGTTAAGTATCGACAGAAGTTCGCAGAGCTGTGAGCAAAATTACGAAACTTTTAAAATAGTTCCAAAATGACTCGATTTTGGCAATTATTAATGAAAACTTTTGGTAGTCATACTACCTTCATTATTGAGGCAATTTCCCTGTAGTATTGAGCCATTATCGCCTTAATTAAGGCAGGTATTGTTCAAAATTTCAAATCTAAGATCGCTTGAAAAACTCGGCGTCAGTTTACACTCTACAGTCAGTCAGAATGAGTGCATTAAATCCCATAAGGCAGCTAAAACCTAGAATTTTTCATCACCGACACTCATCAATTGCTCATATTAAATGCCACTGGAAAGTAAATTGTCTTTCCGTTAAATATTCATATGAGCTTGGAAACCTGAACTATTCCGGGAGGTAGTTTAGAAAACATGTGAAAGGCTCCGAGGGTAAAAGTGAGTAAAATATGGGAACTAATACATCCCTAACTCGATTCCTGAAGAGCGTTTGGTGAGACGGCGAGGCCAGGTGGCAAGTAACTTAAACACAGGTACTGCTCCTGATGCGGCCTTAGCTCTCTGAAGAAAATTATTTGCTAACGTTTTTCTCATGTTTTTAACGGGAAGAAACATTGGCCTCGCCCTGCAGAAATTAATATTTGGTATTCCGCTGCAAAAGTGAGGGGCTAACTACTAGACCACGGTCGTACTCTTAAGTCGACTAGCAGCCTTCTTTTTTGGACGGAAATTTTGAAAATTATTGAGTTACGACGACGGCTTTATTCGGGGCGAGTTTTTCTACTTTTCATTCTTCAAATCTTTTTCTCAGATAATATTTTACCCTAAAGACCACTCAGAAACCTTGCAGGATGCTTAGTAGTCTAAAATCAAATTTCACGCGCAAAATACCGAGTTCATGAACTAAAAACTAATTGGGCTGCAGTAATGCAGTTCAGCGATATGTCCACTTCCATTTTCCAGAACTACATGGCTCAGGAAGAAAAAGCGTGCTGGCTGCTGTACAAGCGCCGGGGGCTATAGAGGTTGCGCAATACGTGAATGCAATCCCTTTTCATTTCAGGCTTTCTCAGCGATCACCTAACAACTATGTCACATTACTTCATTTCAGTTTATAGGAAATGAGAGAAGTGAAGACACGACATCAGTTTTCAAGACGTACATGCACACTAACAGCGGTGAACCCCGAAAACACCTTACAGAATTGAGAAGAAGTAATTGACCAGCGTAAAAATCTAACTTCTTGAATCGTACATATGCTTTTATTTCAATCTAAAGAATCCTGTCAGCAATGCCCTTTGCATTCCAAAGTACACAAGAAAAATCTTCTCACGGCAGCATACTGTTATTGAAAAACAAGCTATGGCGTCTAGATGGCCGATGTATTGTTAATAATTGTGAGTTGGAGAAGCATTGAGTGTTTTGCTTCATTTTTCAATTCTTCCTGTACAGATTCGAGATGTATAAAATCGTGTACTGAAATTTGTCCTGTAAATTTCTCACTTTCATGAAAAACAAGCAACAATTCAACGCAGTTAAAAAAACAGTATTTTATGTGAATGAGATTTCTCCTTTTTTACGCGTTCAGTAATCGATCGTCAGGGTCATCGAGCGAGCTCTCTGCTGCCATCCTTCGACGACAGCAGATACAAAAGTAATGCTGGTAACTTCCTTCAGTTTATAATATTAATTGCGGGTGTAACATGATCTAATTTGACACTTCAATGGAAAATATTCCGACTATTATATAAGAAATGAATATGAGTGAGAGATGGCTTTTTTGAAGTACGCAAAATCTGAAACGTTATTAAACAAATAATAAGTTCTCAGTTAGCATAGCGGTGTCCGGGAGCTTCGTGAGACGAATGCAGGGTTTATCATAGAACGCAGTTTCAAAATCTAAATCGGATTTAGTTGAAATTTGCTACGGCGTTCCACATGGATCGATTTTGGGACTTCTACAGCTTTGAAATTCATCAATGCTGTTAAGTGATTATTTTTAAATAAATCCTTACCCTGACTCCACCCATCCACATGAAAACTTTCATATAATGACGTATCAAATAAATGGCAAACTAGAAAAGTTCCAACGTCCCTCAAAGTGAACGAAATTTCTATTAAATCGACACAATCTCATGTGCCGAATTTTCGTACTTGTGAACTGCATCTCAAATGCATATCAAAATCGGTGATGGCTCAATTTAGGAAACTGATTTATTCAAATTTTTTGCTATAATCGTTTGTCGATGTTCGAGTTTGGAAGGGCTATCACGCTAATTATGAATAAATTCTTGAAACTCGTTACAATTTTCAATTAAGTTGAAAACATCTGGACAGAAGAAGCCGTAAAATATTGTGAAGGACGTCAGCTCATCCGTTCTGCAATACTGGATATAAGCATAGCATAGGACTGACAAAATTAAAACGAAGACACTTTTCAGATTACAAAAGAGCTATTAAATCAATGTGAAACTTGGAATGCAATCCCCATGCGAACAATTCTCTGCAATGACAAGAAATACTTGAGTTGACTCACCTCTGCCAATTTTTCTTTTTTCGTTAGATTGAATTATAAGTTAGCTTAAGCCACTCAAACCATAAGCAAACTACTGCACACTGCATCAGGTGTAATGTAATGCCATGGGCATGGATCCCTTTCACCCCGCGCATAACAATAGTAAGATTGAAAATGTTCCAAGATTCAAGATAACGGTTGACGAAGAAAGTAGTAGGCGCTTCACCAGGGGAACACTAATTCCAAAAGATGTGAGATTTTTACCTCCCGGAAGAGAATTGTGTTCGTAATTTCATGATAAAAACAATGAAGCAGGATTATAAAAGTCAAATGCAATTTATGATCGAATTGGCCAAAGTAATTTTGGACTACCTAGATAGAAGCCGAAGTAAATTCATTCGCCCAACTACGTCAAGACACAATTTTAGTAGCGTTCACTTTACTGAAACGAAGATTTGGACTCGACTTCCAATAACTCAAAGAAAATTTTACACGGAACATCTAAAAAGAGATTTATGTTTTTTCTTCTTCATTTAATGTTTGCTGTCAAGAAAGGTCTGCATTTCAGTAGAAAGCTTTCAATAAGCTAAATTTTCTATAAAATGAACTATTTTCTAAATTTCTAGCACTGTAATTCTCGTTTCAATCATTAAAATAATATTGTAAAATTAAGTGTTTTTATTCTCTTATAGTCAAGAACTATTCCCTCAATCCAGCGTAAATTTACAATACGTGCTATAGAATAAATTACTTGATGGATTAAAATGATATTACCGCAAAGAAGATAACAAAAAAGTCACTGAATTCTTGCGATCCACAGATAGTTATATTTCAAACAGTGCAACGCAATTGCTGCCACTAGCGATTCTTCTTGAGTTACGTGTGGTGTGAATAAGTTGTTAAAAGTTGTTCGAATTGTTCATGATTAGAGTGCAATAGCATCAACTTTTAATAAAGACTGCAGCACTCGAAAGTATATCAGTCTCTTATTGAGGAGCTAAAGCTAACTTTGCATTCGGTGTAATGCGGCAGCTTAAACATCAAGCAATTTAGTATTCCTCAACATCTGCTATGTTAATGTCTTTCTAATTGATCATAATAACAAACCAAGAATACAGAACCGTTGACTATCTTTCATGCTCTTGCTCAAATAAAACTCCCAACAATGAATAGAAGGAATACACGCTTCCCACGCAAGCAGGGAAGTTAACTTCCACACACAAAAAATTGACTTTATATGGCAGGTAGGCAAAAACTCGCCTGCTCCACCTTATCAGCAGTCGCCATACCCTGACCAAGACCTCTAAAGAAAGTGAAACTCATTGCCTCAAGACTGTTCTCTACGATGCAGTTAATTTGAAGGGTATCACACTCTAACTCGCATACCCAGTTCAACTCTTTCACTGGAGTAACACATATGATTTTAGACGTTCAATACAGAGGCCATACCTAGGCGGCTAAATTCACAGACGCTCCAGCGAAGAAGTTTGACTAGGTGGTAAAAATGTTAGAATCCGGCGATGTAAGAATTAATTTAATTCCACAGGTTGCACATCACCCAATCAACTTTTAATTAGACCTTCAGCAGGAATCGTGTCATAAGTGACGTTCCGATGGCCATCGAATCTAAACCCATGACATTAGGCGAGCTGTTTGGATGCATCGGCCCTTCAAACAGGTACGGCCGAACAGAATTTTACAGTTTCATTGAAGTCAATCGAGCCAGAACTCTGCCGGTGAGCGCAATGATTATCTTGGGAATCCGAGGTTCAGCGTCAATGTATCCTGGGCATTAAGATCGAGATTCGCTTGATGGAAAATAGTAGAGGTAAGTCACACACTTGATAAACAAGCATACCTTTTGTTTCTTAGACCTGTCATAACGAGAAAAATTTTACAATTTCCATTTGTTTCGAGATTTGTAGTACGTAGAATGGGTTTGTTATGTACTGTGGTCTATGCATCCCAGCGGTTATGTTCGTCCGCTTATCATGTGAAATGGCAGATAGTATGAGAACCCGTATTGAGAGCCCCGAGTTTATCTCCTAGAGGAAAAAGAAGTACTGAGTCATAATCCCCCTCCAGCCAAAAATGAATGAAATACGTTCCTGCTCAATCGGAGAAAATCGTTTTTTGATCCTGGCAATATTTATAAAGATTTTGAAACATCGGTCCATGATATGAAGGTTTCAATAAATATAATAGAGCATCCAAATAATTATAAAAAGGTAGCAACTGTAGAGTAACTCGAGCGAAATGTGACTCATTTCCTAGTTAGTCACGACCCTTATAGTAATCTTCAGACAGGCATAGGAAACCTAACTTCATTTAATAGTCTTGAAACCATTCAAAGTTTTGAGAAGAATCTGATACATTATTGATGTCGGCTAAAGCAGAAACAACACGATAATATGCGATACACATTATTATTGTTTATAATAGGTTATCCACCGAGGTCGAGTGCGAGACAGAAAGATGGTGCGGACCAAAACAAGTGTTGAGCCACCTGCGCGATGCCAGTGTTACAGGAATGTGTTTCATGATGTTCGCTGAATATCACTGACACGCGTGCCTACTGACGTCATGTGACCTTTCTCACCCCCAGTACCTCGGTACGTGGTACGAGAACCGCAAATACTTCGCCTTCTTCCAGCTGGGCGGGCAGTGCACCACGGCCACCTACTCCGACGCTGGCAACGGTCTCGTCAAAGTAGAGAACAGGCAGACGAACTTGTGAGTGTCAGATCAGTGACGAGTTTGCTGGTGCTATTATAGTGTCATGCTTGTGAGGGTGAAGTTAGTGAAAGACTTTTAAGGCCAAATTAGTGAAAGGCTTCTAAGGGCAAAACTAGTGAATGGCTTCTAAGGGCAAAATTAGTGAAAGGCTTCTAAGGGCAAAATTAGTGTCGTGCTTGCGAGGACAAAATTAGTGTTGTGCTTGTGCGTGAGGGCATAATAAGGGAAATGCTTTTCGATCAGGTCACTTCCATTTTGTGTATTGAACTGCGTGGCAAGAAATGAATTTTATTTTTCTCAAAAGTTTAGTTTAGTCGTTAGTTTTAGCCTCCCTACCCGCAGCAACAAATATTATCCAAAGAGAGGAAGGAGGAAGGCACCATTCAGTACGGAGTTAAGGAAACGCGGAATCTACGCAGAAAGGGCATAGAAACAGTAAGTTGGGAAAGAAGATTATGAAACAAGATCAAAGTTGAAGAAAGTAGCAGGTGCTGAAAAACAGGACAGCAGTGAACCGAAAAAAGGTGGTCCATAACAAACAAAATCCTATTCTGTTGTAACAAAAAGAAAGCCTACCTAACCTTTAGCTCGGCCCCTCACATAGTCGCCGTGGGAGCGCCAATTCCCATAGATACAATAGTTGTATCCCCTTGAGGGGATTTCTCTTAAAATCATCGAGCAATGCATTCCAACGGCAAAGTTGAACTTTATGTTCTACTGAAGCTTTTTAACTGCTTTCACTCTGAAGAAAACTTCCATTCACAAAAGATTCTTCCAGAGAAGCATTTAATTTGACTAATACATTCTTAAACTTCCTGGACCATTTTTCCAGGATATTTTTTATCGTCTCATGGTAGAAAATTCATTTTATTAGTCTTCTGTTTAAATTGAATGTTTGTTGCTTTGCGTGATTTTCACTATGATTTCAAGACCACTTGACCAATCATCAACATTAATTAATGATCTCCTGTTGATAAATTTCAGTTTTGGCAAACCGAACAGCGTCGTTGGGCAAGCAAAGCTGGCCAACCCGAAGAGCAGGGAGGGTAAACTCTCCGTCTCCTTCTCTTCGCAGACTCCCTGTACGTCCCTGGCAACTGGTCGCTCACTCTGAGATACTTGTACTATTTGCACAAGCTTTAACATAAGGTTTAGGGCTTTGAAATTGAAACTTTTTACTGAGTAAACGTTCGGTATAAATGTTTCATTGAAGAGTTACAATGACTTGAAATTGAAAAATATTAGAAAACAATTGGCCCTTAGAGAGGCAGAGAATTGAAATGTACGTAGAAGTTAAGAAAATATTTACATTAAGAAACGAAGAATCAGAATAACAGCCCTAATTACTGTCGCCATAAAATACAGATTTAAAAATTTAGGTTACATATTTACAAAAGATTTTAGTAAGACGTCCATCTTTCGTGATACAGGCGTTCAAACGCCAAATCAGTGACTGCCGGACGCGATCAAAGACGCCAGTAGTTTAACGAATCCTTGCCAAGGCTGTCAAAATTATACCGATGAGGTTTTATTGGCAATGAATTGGTGTTTCATACACCAAACTACTCATGTGTTCCCATAAGTAGAAATTTAGGAGAGTATTATCACGAGACTGAGGTGGCCACTTGATGAGGTGGCCACGACCAATCCAGCGATTTGGATACAGGGTATTCTGTAACTGGCTAATAGCAGTCGCGAAATGTACTGGCGCACCATCGGGGAACCACATAGCTCTGATGCCAGAGAAGAGAACATCATCTATCAACTCAAGCTATACTTCATTAAGAAAAATCCAATAATTCCGTCTATGCAATCTTTCCAGCATTATGGATGGCCCCATCTGAGAGCCGCTATAAATACCAGCCCAAAAATTTGTGGAAAATCGAACGTGATGTTTAATTTGTTTCGTAAGATATGGATTAACGTCAGACCACTATTGGAGATTTTTGACGATTAGATGGAACATATCTGTTGGGATTTCTTGGTGCATAAATTCGGACAGCCTTCGTAGAATTACCGTATGCTGCCCCGTAAGCGTGCATGTTTGCTACTTCATTATCGGATGGTCGTTAAATATTTTTTAAGCCTTGGTAGCCGATGAAACGTTCAACGTAAAAAATATTTAACTTCGTTAGGAAACGAAACTAAAAAAGTGAATGTATATTTCAAGTCCATGTAACTCTTTAACGAAGCATTTTCGATCGCACGGTTATTTCGTAAAAAGTTTCCTTTCGACGGTCTAAAGCTCAAGTTAAAGTTTGTTCAATGAAGTGCATAACACCCTTTACATAATGTATAAACATAAAAAGTTTTAAACTAAGATGCTGAGATCGGATGACTTATACCTTACACTATTTACAGGCCCTGAGAGTTTTCAATACATGGTGTCATTCACGCTGAATTCTACTCAAGATTTAGGCTTGTGTTTAATTATATTTATCTTTCAAAATTCTCGCACTCTGATCAGCTTTCCCGTTGTAAATTTCCAGCTTTCAAGACTTCGTCTCCGATCAATAAAATAAGTTTGCAGAAGACGTTTTGAGTCGCAATTCATTTTAAAATCAACTTGAAAGCTCCCCTCACACAGAAGCCGAGGGTATCAAATTGAGAAGGCATGCCTTTGAACATTATTAACACGGCTCGGAAATATCAATAATAGCCAACTCCAAGTTGACCTCGCACTTTAGTACCACATGCAAAAAACATCATCAATGAAAGTTAGCAGTAGCCCAGCCAAGGGAGAGCCAAGGGAGAGCCAAGGGGACCAGTTTCAGTTGCCGTTCCAAGTAAATAATAAAAAGATTACTGATAATTAATGTCTGCCAACTCGAAGTTATATGTCGGGGATCCTATACCCCCTCCCCACCGAATTTTTTGGCTGGCTGCACCACTGAAAACTAACTCCCAAGTTTCCCTCGCAGTCGCGAACAGGACCTCTGAGGTGACTGACAGCAACTACTGGGTGCTGGACACGGACTACACGTCCTACTCCATCGTCTGGAGCTGCACGAACGCCTTCATCCTCAATGCTCGTATGTAGTCGCAACATCACCAAGTTTTGCGAATATGTGTATAGTGGAGAAATTTAGAATTGAGACTTGTAATTAGCGAGGAGTCGAGATGCTAGGTTGTTGGATAAAGTTTAACATTACTCATATTTGTAGAACACACGGAGGACCTTCAACTTTGGTAAGTATAGGGCCAAACCAAACACTTTTCACTAAGCATGGAGCTGAGGAAAAACGGTCTGTTGCTCCAGGACTCTTCGCAAATAATACTTCAACACTGTATCTTGGTGTGCAGGAAATATGGATCTCTCTGAACGATGAGAATATGCGAGCTGGTGTATTATGAGGATTATATATATTATATATATATTATATATATATAATATATATTATATTAGGGCTGTTATAATATATATATAATATATATAATATATTATATGTATTATATATATATTATATATAATAATATATATGAAGACAAATTGAAAATTAAATTTATTTAATCGTTGATAACGAGCACTGCATTCTAATTTCATCGAAGTCGAGCTCAAGCCTAATAATTTTAGCCTCACTAAATAATAGAGAAAAAAGCCAATTTTCAACAGTAACGCCAGCGCAGGATGCATTAACGATACGATGTTCTACGGTACTGATACTCAAGCGTTCATATACTGCAAATCCAACCACAGCATAATTTACAACACTGATAAACTATGCTCAAGATACGGTATTTTACGATACCAGTATATGTGTGTAAATTCGTTGGAAAGCCAATCCTAGTGTAATTTGCCACGAGACTGCTATAAATTTTGTCATTTTTACAGAATTTCTGTGGCTGCTGACGCGAGACCGTAAGCCTTCAGAAGCCCTCGTGAACAGAACGCTGGCCATCATCAAGGAGAGAGGCCTCGACACGGACCGCCTCGCCGTCACCAAGCAGAACGGCTGCAAATGATCGCATTTCCTCTCATGTGCCATAAAGTCAACGTGAATTAAATTTGAAAGAATAAATTTGTCGCTACATTAATATCATGAACATTTTTCTCATACCCAATATCAGCGCACTATAAATTTGAACGAATAACATTATAGCTACATTGAATTCAATGAACTTATGAACATTCTTTTCATACACTATGATGCCAGCGTTAATTAAATTCAAAATAACTAATTTGCAGCTTCAGTAATTAATGAAATCATGAACATTCATTGACATGCTTCCATTCTCATTAAGCACTTCCACGTTTCAAAAATGTGGTGGTTATTCATCCTTTCACGACACCACAACCAATTCCACTTCTTTTTACGAGTAGAATTACTATTTTGGTTTATTGCCACCTGTTCGAAATAAACTTTTCAAATGAAGTGTTCAATTTTTTAGCCTGTTTGAAAACTCAAATAATAAAAGTATAGAAATAATGTTATTTTGGTTCTTCAAAAAACACATTAACAGAAAAAGACTCTTAGAAATTCTTCAGCTACGAGAAATAATCTTTGAGCTTTAAGTTGGAATGCATTTAACTCTGAATATAGGTAAAAATAAGCAAGCTAACGAATGAAGTTAAGAAGAGGTAATGACAATTCAGACACCGGCGAGGCCAAGACGCTATCCTCCACAGCATGCCGCGGTAGAGCTGGTGAAACTGAAAATGTAGGGAAGGCCAGAAGGGAATAATATTATTTACCATCGTCATGGGAAACTTATTTCGATCACCGAAGAAAAGGCAAGTACACATAGAAATAGTTGGAACGTACTGATGAATTTGAAATCTTGGGGTTTTAGTCCTTCCTTAATTGTTTAGTCTTGCCCTCTATGCCTTCGGTACGTTCTCTTCAGTCAAGTTCTTCATTGTTCATTCATGGAAACTATACTTAGGTATCCTTTAGAAATGCAGCTGCACAAGTGTACTGGCTTGAAAAAATCACACAAGCCCTCTCAATCCTGAATGTAACGAATTTTTCCAACCATGTCATTTTTTGTGTTACTTACGTTCAGAGTTTTTAGCCACTTGGCCACGTAGTAACACACGTCAATCATTTGAATATCGAATCTTTCACATAATACCACCGGCGTTTGAGTCGAGGAGCCATCTCTGACCGAAGTAACTGATTAAATCACAATTATGTGTGAACTTCATGCAAACTTTATATGAACTTCTGCAAACGTTTTTGATTTTACACTTCGACAGCGGCGGGTGTAATTGAAATTAATTATTCGACGGCAATTTAATGTCAATAGAATAGATCAATTTGAGAAATGACAAACAAGAAATAGGCCGAGCCTTCATTTGATTTTGATTATGTATTTAAGAAAATTCAGTTAGTGAATACTGGTCGGTCAGTAGCCTTATAAAAATCCCCTAAGCGACCACCGGTGGCTCACGTCACAGTTAATGTGTTAATTAAGAGGAGAAAAACGCCTATGACGCAGACAGCATGCTTCCTCCAGCCAAGGCGGGCTTGGCACCTAGACGATTTGGGTGGTTACATCGTGCCTAGCTGGACCGGCCATCATTGTATTTATCGTCGCGTTTAGCTGGACTGCCCTCAATGACGTAATCAATAAAAACGATCTCGATACCCTCAGAAATGATGTGAATAGTGACGGCAAAAAGGAAGTGTAACTATATAGTTGCAAAACAATCATTTCAGGTGTTTAATACACTATTTTTTTCGGCGTAGTTGAAAAATTAGATCATAAATTAGGGGCAGCCTCTCTAACCCAAAAAAAAAAAGATGTTCCAAAGAGTGCAGGCATGAAAGCATCATTTAATATAGAGTTAAGAGAACACAAAATCTATCCACGAGAGATGTTTCTTCACAAAAAAACTGGGCATAGAAACATCAAGTCAAGAAGAAAGTTTAGGAAACAAGATAAGACTTGAAGATAGTTAGCTTAGAGAGGTTGAAGAACTGGACAGCAGTGAACTGAAAAAATATGGTAAATAACAGAACAAAAATTCTATTGTTTCGACAAAAAAAAATAGCTTACCTTAACTTTCATTGCGGAACGTCGCATTTTCCCCCTGTGATTGATAAATCCCATAGATGCATTTGCTGTATCCCCCTGATGAGTGGAAGAGCTGAAAATCTTACAAAAAAGATGCGTATAGTAGTCGTGAAATTTTTCCTATGTATTGTTAACTAAACCCATAATTGAATTCATCTTGCGATTGCATGAGCTCTTTGGTTCGATTGTTCAATGTATAATAACTCATGATGGTAATTATTGTTGTTTTATTGCAATAATAATTGTCTGTCCTAGTTTTGTTTCACCAGCAAAGCTACCGGGGAGCAATTAACAACACTTGAAAATTCGCATAAAAATTACTGTAAGCTAATAATTAAGATTATACTTCACGCATCGTTTGCTTTGAGAAAATAATTTTTCAGAATTATACTCAGATATTACCTTTTCCCAGAGAATTAACTAAGTTGATGAACAGAATAATTGAATCAGGCCCGTAATTGCCGTTCCTGGTCATCACCATATTACTTGCTAAGTTAATCAAAAAGAAAATTAAGAAAAAAGAATCGTGAGTAAATAGTTGAGGAATTACGCGGCAAAAACAAAAAAATTGGGATCACTATTCCACAACTGCTTGCAACCTCCTTCAATGAAAAATTAGAACCTGTATGACGATTTGAGACTTCGAAGATGAATATTTTTAAAATGGCTTAAAAAATATTCGAAGAACACACGTGTTCGTCCATGGCTTTGCGTTCGAAAGAAACTGCGTGAAGGCCAGGTTCAGAGTCAGCGCCGTGCTTCTGAGCTGTTCAGCAGCGCAGGTCTATGTAAACTCTCAAGCGCTTCAAGATTTTGGAATACGAGGCTGGAACATTAGGCGTCGGACGCAGCGTTGGAGATGAGGAGAGAGTCGGTAATGCTTATAAGCTGTGCACTAACATTGCGATCCGACAGCGGACTGCGTCGGTAATGTTTTGGTGCTGCTGACCGAGTCCCTAAATTTGTTGGGCCTGTGGACGAATTAAATGTTTTTTGAAGCCCTAGGACGAGCGTGCAATTTTTCAGAAGTTGTAGCAGTAATCGATGCTATATTGCTGGGTAAAAGTATTCTAAGTTCTGCTCAGATTATCACAGTATCCAAACTGCCACAAGTCTCAGCTGTGACGAATGATTCAATTCGTAAAGTGATGGCTAAATTGTTTTTTATTTATTTATTTATTTTTTTTTTTTTATTTATGTGCGTTTCACTCGTGAAGCGCAAGTAGGTTCGCGATAAAGAGAAGTGCTTACAGAATAACATGAAATAAATGTGTATATTGAGGATGAAATTTTGGTGCCACATTAGAGCCCATTGAAATGCATTTTATTCTTATTTCAGGGAGAATTTTCAAATAACACCAGAGCTCCTCTGCCAAAGAAAGGCTGAATGACATGTACAAAACACTGCTAGGGAGGGGGGTGAGTTGTTCGAAGAAACTTGTGTCACAAGGAAATGGCATAAAAAACTTGTTCGTCAAAAATGATGTAAAATGTTTTTGAAATAACTTTAGAATAAGAGCGCTAATAATAATATGAAAGAAGACGAAATTAAAATCTTTGCAGATGTTGGAAAATGATGAAGGCCCAAGAGAAAATCTATGTAGCAGAGTGACAGAGCAATCCGTCCACCACTGCTCTAGTAATGCAATAACGACCGGGGAATCTGCCCGTAAACAGGTACTGAAGTTTTGTTAACATGAACTGTACGAATGCCGACAATACGGAGAGCGCTCTCGGAGCATGGTTCCTAGAGAATGCAGTGAAGTGTCTGGTTGATGTCTGCATTTGGTGAGGGGAGGTCATGATGTTGATATTCATTGTTGACGATTAGCCGGCCAATCACTGGAAATAGGTCATTTGATAGGTTGATAATTCAAGGCAGTTGTGTTTATCAATGTGTGTCAGCCTTTGGGTGTCTATTGTATAGTGCGTTGAGGTTGTACTATGTGTATTAGGGTGTCTTGTTTTGAAATATAATTTCGTGAGAACTCAAATTGTATCATGTACCTAACTTGCTGAGCGACGGAAGTCACATTCGAAGAGAGCAGATTGAAAATTGCGAGCGTAAGTTGGGTCATCAACTTGACGAGTACCGCAATAAGTTTATGTGCTTGCAATTTGTAATCTTAACATGTTTGCCGAGTCTTTTTGCATTTTGTAGTTTGTATCCTCATATGTAATTTCATGCCTTGGAGGTGAAGCCATTCCTCAAGCCCGAAATTCCATCGTTGATGCAAATTAACGAGGGAGCTAGCGTCTCGTAACACAGCACACCACAGTTTTGTTCAGTGCATCATTAAAATACAATACTAAATTAGGTAAGAGGGAGTCTCGCGCGTAAGTCTGTCAAGGCAACGCACGTACTTAGGCTAAACTTCCCTGAATGAATTTATAAGCACACGTGAATTTTTTAGACCAATAAAAAACTGACTCGAGACATCGTTTCACCGACGCCAAAAATAATCAAATAGCACCTTAGAGAAGTCCCGTAGGACTGGACAGCAGAGCGTGCACAAGGCTACTTTAGGTCCGTGCGTGCTTTCTTGCTCGAGTTTTTGCCAGACTTTCTGAGATCCGCAAAAACGTGAAACATTATAAAGCCGTCTCCCTGACTCCAACGGCTATCCATGGGAGCAAGCTCTGTTTATTACCAGAGCTACCCACAAGTACCTTATGGCTTTCCAAATTCGACCCTCTGACAGCGACGTGAGCCGTCGGTTTACACGGAGGGTGTTTTCATAATGCTGCTGACCCAACAGTTATCACAAACTCAATTTTCATTAATACTTAAAACTAAATGAAGGCCCAAACCAATTAATGTTTGCAATTTTTATTTTCGCTTACTACAATCAATTTCAACTTTTTGTTGAATTTTGAACTCCAGTTTTACCAGCCGCAGTCACAGCGTTGAAGCAAGATCCTGTACCAGAACTTTGCGGGGCCAATATTTACTTCAGTGCGTTCAATGATTTTTGAAATTATGTTCCCATAAATCGGTAATAGGACAAATTTTAAGAAGTTTTACAAGAACGACACTTTGCTCGCAAATGCTCATTTTCTATATATTCAACTTTGAAGATATAGGAACGTCGCATATAAATGTGAAGAAACGAACGAGTAAATATGCTGTAACAAGGTATTCACGTAACGATAGTGGAGGTTAGGTTAGGTTAGGTAACGTTAGGTTAGTTAAGTAAACTAATCTAAACTTAGTAAACCTAAAAAAAAACTTGATTTGCTGTATCGAGACATGTTTTTCGAGACAAAAACTGCGCGTGTTTTAACAACGTAGCCAACTATATAATGCTATTCTTACTTGAATGTTGTATCTCGAGAAGTAAGCATTTACGAGTAAAATGTCATTTGCGTAAAACGTCTTACAATGTTTCCTATTACAGATTAATGGGATTAAATTTTAAAAAACCGTTGAAAGCAATAAAGTAAATATTGACCAATTTTGAATTCATATTCGAGAGCCCAAAATTTCCAGAAAAAATATTCACCACAGCAAACATTGAGGAAAAAATTCTTGCTTCAGAAACATCTTTGAGTGTCTGACATCGTATCAAAAACTTCGCATTTCTTGAATTTAACTACCCCACACATTTTTTTAATTATAGTGCAATTTATAGGACACTAGCACAGTATATGCAAAATTGAATCTATAGCGCATTTTATTATTTGATTTTCTGATTTTCTTCACTATTTTTCATAGAAAAGAACCATGATCATTAATACATTAAAAGATCATGAACATTTACTGAATTGTGAAGTGTCTCTTTTATCGTAGTTGCAGTACTACAATTTAATTCTGACGAATGTGAATTGTGTACATTGTGGCTCCTCCATGCAATTTAAGGCTTCGGCTTTAAAATTTCGGTGTTTCAAGTATTTCCTTAGACGGAAGGGTAATACTTTGGTCTCCACGAGGGGGAAGAGCTTTTTTGAGGAAAGCCATCTTTCCAAATATGGTCCGATTCTCATGAAACTTACACACTATATGTAAAATTAAATTTAAAACACGTTTTATTCATAGAACTTTTCAACTTTTCCTCATATTTTTCGAAAAAATCGTGGGTAGTTAAACTCTAGAAATCCCAAAACTTTGAATGGTATAGCTTCCCGCAATGCTCTGCTTTGGCGTCATACTAGAATACTAGATTCTAAAAACCCAACCGAGGTCTGGGTAAACCATAAGTTATAAGTTTCAAAATAATCCAAGCTCCCTGGTAAAACGTTTCCTCATTTTGACATTTGAACCGAATCTAGTCTGTGTGACATCAAAAGAACAGCGCACATTGTCACGCGACCTGACAAATATAGCTGCACATTCCACATCCGCGTTTATTCAAACAAAGCCACAAAATCTCACAACGAAACAGAAATGAATGCTTTTCAATAGATCAATTGTCATCAATCAAAATGCACGGAAGGACTGAGACCAGATGAAGCATACTAATATCGACAATGCTGTTTACTACTGAACGGAGTTTTCGAGCACTGCAGGTACGAGCACTGCTCGTACGTGAACTGATATTGTTGTTCTCCAGTTGGGTCTACAAGAAGAACTTCGGGAACAAGATCGTACCATGCAGCACTTACACCAAATGTACGAAAATGGTGAGACAATGACCAATTTTCTTTGTATTTCCTTACGTGCATGTCACTCCCAACCCGTGACATGAAGATAAAATTCGGAACCACGTAGCAAAAAAGTTCCTAAACAGTTTGTAGTGAGTTTCCAAATTTATTTTGTAAATAGAATAACTTCAAAACCAATAAGTACTTCTCTCAGGTTACGGTCGTTTTCATATTTACTTAACTGTTGGGTTTTTCAAGAAATTTCACGTTTTCTCAGTAACAAGATAGAAAAAAACTGACGTAGAAGATAATGGGAGCATCTAGACGCTTGAAACCAAAATATTCACCGCCTTGAAATAGTTTTTCGCGTAATATTTGCAAAAACTACTAGTTGTGTCAAATGATTCATAAAAAAACTTGTCAGGAAGAAATAATACATGCGATGCCCGGTTTTCGAAAAAGTATTGAAAATTGAGAGAGTATGAATTAAATTAAAATACGAAATAAGTTCTTTAATTTTTTTCTTTTTAATCCATAAACATTGCCAGATAGGACCTTTTATGTAATCACCCTTTAGGGAGAAATGCCACAAAATTGTTAGGCTCGCATGTTTCCGTTCACTATCGAAAAAAACTAGCAGAACTAATAATCAATGTTAGCACATGCATATTCATAATTTGGGCATAATCAAAATTTCATCAGCCACAATTTCCTTCCCATTTCAAGTAGTTGTACGAAGCGCACTGAAGACTTTTGATAATCGGCTGCGCAAACCTAGGTCCTAATATTTGGGAATTAGTGAGTCTATGGTTTTATCTAAGTAAATTATTCAGGAAATGAAGAAAACCTTTTTTTTGCAGGAAGACAAAAAAGCCTTTTAAGAATCGAATGGTAACCCAGCAAAAAATACCATCGCACAATTCAACAAAGGTTTCTGCCCAATTGTGCAACGAAAATAATGACTAGGACCTGAGTGGCAGTTTGAGAATCGCTGATAAATATTTCCAGAAAGGACAATTTTCTTAGCTAAATAATGATGCAAATTAGGGACGAGGTTCCAGGACCAGCAAATATTTCGTGTTACTTTCAAGTATTGAACTACGTCAAAAAATGGCATTTAACTATCAAGCTACGTCGTACTATGACAGAGAACTACTGAGCTTCAACGTACAATGTCTAAGCGATGCTAAAGAAAACCCAAGCCGAAAAGCGACAAAATTAAATGTGACCCAACAATACGAACTTATCGAGGTATCAAGTCATACAAGAAAGAAAGTAAGATCAGTAACAAGATAGGTAGAGTACTGAGAAAGTAGCCATAGCACTAAGCGTGAACTAGCGAGTGGTGCAACTGAAAGCTCGACACAAATGAGAACGCCACGCACACGCAAAGAACTTACACTGGAGGAACAAATATCTAAACTAATAACTCTACAACACGACGTAGAATTCATGAAAGAACATAACGCCATGAAGGGAATAAACATGAAAATAAAAAGCTCTGCAACAAAAACGATGAAAAAGTCACAGATGCATGATGAGCGACAATGAGAAATGCACCAAGAACGAGCGAAACTATATTTAGTACTAAATACAAATAAGAGATCACTGCATGACCTATAGCATCAATGAAGCAAGAACAAACCCAGTAAAAATCGCGCCTGCATTTGCGCAGCAAAGCAGCAGCGCTGCAACTTAGCGTGAGGGTAAATCACCACAACCTATGTAGATTGAGGGCCAAAGCTGCTTTTGACTGTGCTAAACTGCGGTTCTTTACGCAGAACATTCGAATTGCATGGATTTACTGCTGCAATGTGGACATTTCTGCGCTCCAGTTGAGTACCGCCAACGCTTAGCCACGTTTATGATTTACGTTTCTTGCCCTGATCATGGAGAAGATTTTAATGCGTCAGCTAGCAACATCTGCAGGGTCGCAACAAAAGGCAAAACATTAATCAGACAATACCAACAGTGAATTATCGCTGAACAATTTGATAAAAACAATCAAAACTCAACTAAATTCATTTAGTTTTAAAATTTCAAGAATGAATACCCTCATATATATTTCATCAATCATTGCAGGCATTAAAGTGCGTAACATTGATATCATTGAATGGGAAAAAAATCTTCGACAGCCCATAAATTCGAATCAAAAACCTCGTATCGTCTTCCAATACACGTGACCAGTAGGCTGAGTAGAGTTACATTAATCTTTCGCTATCTCTGGCGTACGCATCAGTCTGGTCTGTCATTGCGGTCAGGCTTAGAGTTAGAGCGCTCAGAAGTATTCCGATTGAGGCCCTGTGCAATCAATAACTGTTCAGAACACACTGGGAGTGGCCTCCTGCACTGCGCATGATGTATATGGTTTACGTAAACCGAGTCTCCCAGTGTTAACTCTAGATTCTTACTTAAAGGCTGTGATTCTTGCGAGAGAAAATGTAACTTTTTAATTAAAAAAGTGAGGAGTGAAATGATGTACGTGAAGGCGTAAACTTCAGCTGTTAAAATTCTTGTCCACGTAGAGTGTACAAATTTCTATTGTAAATGAGTAATAGAGCGTCATTGTTAGAGAAACGAGTAGAACTTAAATACTTTCAATGCTCATTCCTAACTAGTCATTCAATTTAAAACTCAGCTCATTATTAGTCGTTCAATATTTTTTCTACTGGCTTCGCTCATAGTTACCTCCTTCAGGCATTCGGAATAAATTATCATTTATCGTTTGCTGCTTTACGGAGAAGTTTTTGTAACTCTTCCTCACTGGTTCCTTTCGGTTCAGTTACGTTCTCATGGTCTCTGCTTTGAAAGATTCGAATTCTTAGCATCAGTCTTTCGCTTTAGTTTACATCAGATATCATGTGAAGTAATTTCCTCAGCTGCATAAGCGCAACTATTCTGTCCGCTGGAAATCTTCCCTATGCTGTGTTCGCTGTATGTTTAGGGTTATTGTCTTGCTGACAACTCCAGGTGCCCTACAATATCAGAGAGTGATCTTAAACCAGACGGTCACGATCCAATATTTCTGGAGATTTCTTGCTGTTTGAGAGTTTTTGCAACGTGGAGTTGGCCAACATAAGACGCGCAGTTGAAACTCCGATAGAAACCCCCACCAAACTGTACAGCAGGAATGGTACACTCTGCCCCGTTTTCCGTTAAGGCTTAGTTGAACAAATAAAGTATGTCTGAACACTTCGATCGCTTAAGAACGAGCCGTTTCTGGAGGGAAAGATTATTCGCTGAGGAGCTTCAATGAAGGCCATTACGTCGTTGTGCCTTGCTAACTAGTTTACTTTTGTGTCAAATAAATTCTACATCTCTCCTCGAGTCATATCGATTTGACTTTGTTTTGTGTATCGCAGTTCGGATCGACTATGAAACAGAAGATAGCCTGGTCTGGGCATGAAGAGAATTGTTTTCGTGACTGCTACTTTGTTCCATCTGAGCTTATAGAAACACGCACTTTCGCAAAAGTGTTCGTATGATCATATCTTTTCAAATGAAACTCCATGATCCGGAATTGGAAGTTCAGAATAATTTATTCTCGTTTTCCTATTTTAGCGATGTTGCCTACGCAAGACAAGGATGTTTATGAGGAATGTGTATCTGAGAATATCCTGAAACATTTAGAAACAATCTCTGAATCATTTGAAGATCAAAAAGATTATATATGTTTCTAAAAGTTTCTTAATTGAAAATGAGTAATGAGTTTTAAACGTTTCCCATCTTCATTGCCAATAACATCTATCACCTTTGATTTTTTTGTAATGGAGATTCACTAGTTTAGAGTGTCTCTTTTGCTCCGATTTTCCTTTTTAAGTCTAAGGCTGAAATTTAAATGATCTTCTTTGACCACGAAAGTTACAATTCACTCCAGCGAGTCGCATCACAGGGACCGTCACCGTGCAACATTACACCAAGTCATTATCATATGGGTTTCTCTATGTGACGTTGTTCATGTGGTAGCACACGCATCTCCACACATATTTGAGCATATGTATTCAACATTTTGAGAAGCGCGAGTGTGTTAAGTATTAAAAAATATTCATTAGTCATTCAGAATGTAAACGTATTAAATGAGGATGTATGATGAGTGGAAACATGAATATATATATAGCGAATACGAAATAAATTTACTCGATACAAGTTTATATCCATCTTCATATCCTTTATTATCAGATGCAAGTATGCAGTTCGTCACCAATTAATCTAGAACCAGTTTTTGCCTTTAGGCAATACTTCGTACGTATTATGCGTAATATGATGAAGGCCCAAAACTACGTATTTTGCAATGAGAAACAATTTGACTTTGTGCATTATTTGAAATTCGAATGCATTTGTGAGCTATGTGTTTTTTATTTTTTGGATGCGGGTCCACTGGAGCAACATGTTGCGCACTAAAACAGGCTTCAAAATTTAATCATCCTCCGGCAAGCCGAACTCAGCGGCGCCTGTCGGCATCCTGAGCGACATGTGCGACGCAGTGTTCGTGACCTCCAATGTCCAACTCTCTCAATAGAATTCAAACAAGCGGCAGAGCCTCAATTTTTAGGGCGTCTACGTTTTTGACAGGAAATCGATCTGCATCAGCTGTTATTTTGGATCGTTATCTATTTCTCTTTGAGGAGAGATCTAAGGGCATTCATTTGCTTTTGTGTGCGTTGTGAAAGGGGTTTTTCCAGCTCATACATCGGAAGTGAATTTTCAGTAGAAAACCTATCAAAATTTTGAATTTTTTCGTTGGATAATTATACTTCTACTGAAACTGAATTGTTGCGTGTGGAAAAATAACATACCCCACGCAGTCGTCCGGTGATGGACGAGTTGAATCACGTGAGACTAAGACTGCCTGTAACTGGAATGCGAGTTATACTCCTCTCCAGTCGCAGCGCGTTGTTCAAGTTTGAGTTAGGCACTAAAGTAGAGTAAAATAAAAGTTTTCCATACTTGAACAAGGATAGTTATAATTGTATATATATATATATATATATATATCGCATATATTATCGTATTTTGTACAATTAACAATAACATCGTCATTTGTTCCGAAAATGCTTGCGTAGCTTTCAACAATTCAACCTTCTGCTCTCAGATGTTTTTGATGAAAGTCTCCTCAAGCACAAGTTTAAGCAATTAAAACAATAATAGCTATGTCATCCTCTTTCCGAAAAAAATTCAAGTTTTTTAGATATTACTTGTTGTTGATTTATAGGATGAAATTTAATGACATAATTACTCGCAATATTTATTTCATATTTACTTTACAAAAACTGTTCAAAATGTGTTCTACCCTATCAATGCACTTTTCAAACCTTAGCCTTTAACGACTGCCGGATATTAGGAAACACGTCTGGCATTTCAGAAATTTCACAAGCAGCCACTGCAATTCAGGCCACGAGATCTTCCTCAGATTCACTGAGTTGTTCACACGGTTCTTCATGTGTCAAATACCACATCATATTTTTACAACACAAACATTACAAATGTCCTGAAGCAGGTCCCCCCCCCCCCCCAAAAAAAAAAATAATAAATCAAGTGGAGTCATGTCTGGAGAGCTAGGAGGCCATGCAACAGGACCATTTCACTCGATCCACCTATTAGGAAATTGAACATTCAGGGAATTTCGGACCCTAAAACATTTCATCCTTTAAAACAACAAACAATAAACAACTAAAATCTCAACAACAAAAAAATTGGAAAATTTCGTAGAAGGAAAAGTTTTTATTGGACTATTTTCAACTCGCTTTGCAATTTCATACATCTTGTTCTGAGACAGCCTGGATATATGAAGACTTAGGACCTAATTGCTCTACGCTCTACAGATGTTCCTTCAACAAATAAGAAGTAGTAAGCGCGCAAGCTTGGACTCATTCAATTTTATGAATATTATTCGTGTTATTCTAGCGGGTCAAAGATGTACATTGGGTCAGAAATGTCATAGCTGCTCTCCGCAGCTTCGTGGGACCAGCTTTTGAGCTGACTGTCAACATGGAGCTCTCATCCTCAATAACTTAACCTTCAAATTTTGAGCGATTTGGAGAGTTTTTCATTTTTGATTAGTGAATTTGAGAATGTTGCCAAATTTTCGTAATTATGTATCCCCTTTGAAATTCATAACGAAGGTTGTGGTATGGTCCTATTTGATTTTCATTTAAATTTTTCACCCCACTGCGGAAGAATTAGAATTCAAATGTAGCGTCAATCTTATGGTATATTTTCATGGTGAAGTAACCTATTTCCTATTTCCAATAGATTGAAATTACCGACTCTTTCAATTCATAACCTCCGCGTTCCTGATAAACCCAAAAACGAACAATTTATTTGTACACACAAAAAGCTAAATGATGAGTTTGTTATGTTACGGTCCTACGATATTGATCCAAAATGTTAAGTGCTATTCGTTATGTAGATCAATTTGGCTTAATGTTTTTAGAGGTAGAACTGGTAAAATTTCAGCAGCCTGCATCCCGGAAAAAATTGAAATAAGTATAAGAGTATGAGAACATTATTATTATTATTATTATTATTATTATTATTATTATTATTATTATTATTATTATTATTATTATTTTGTATAAGAAAGTTTTAGCCTCCCTTTACCACACAGAGATGTTCCGACAGAGGAAGAATGAAGGCACTATTTAGCATGGAGTTGAAGGAACGCGGAATCTATGCACAAGGTGTATAGAAACAGTAAGCTAAGAAAAAAATCATGAAACATGAAAAAGTTGAAGAATAAAGTAGTTGGTGCTGAAAAACAGGACAGCAGTGAACCGAAAAAAATATGGTCCGTAAGAAAACAAAAACCAATTTTATTACAACAAAAAGAAAGCCTACCTAACCTTTAGCTCGGGCGCTCACATAGTCCCCCTAGGAGCGCTAATTCCCATAGATACAATAGCTTTATCCTCCAAGAGGAAGTATCAAAACAGTCTGTCGTACTTCAGTTAGGTTTTACTTGATTTTGGGGACAAATCCCAATGCATTTTTCCATAACGCCGCATATCCGTCTTAAAAAGTTTGAAAATGTCACAAAACCTATTAGCAAGCGATAACACTTGTTTTATATAACATTTTTGCATACGTTAGCTGAGCGTTGGGGGTTGAATTTTTTTAGTGTCACTCTCACACAACTATGATGCGCAGAAACACTGGGCAAGAAACGTTAGGCAACTTAAATCATTATCGATGTGTTAGAAATTAATGTCATGTTAATCTAAGAAATGGATTTATTTGGTTGCAGTCGTAATAAAACTTAAGTTGAAATTAAAGCAAAATATAAGAGCTCTTAACCTGACACGTGTGATCTTGTTAATACTTTTTGAGCTGAAGCGTATATTGCCGTGTTATTTCACCCTCCCCCATCCCTCCCTTCTCAATGCCATGGAACTCGATAGACAATTCCGGAAGTAGCTGAAAAACACGTGCATACTCGCCTCCTAACTTTATTTTCCCGCACATGAATGAAACATGTGCCCTCAAAACTGAGTGGCGTGATGAATACTTGGCCGATTACACCACCAAAAAATGTCGAATTCAAATGCAGTCTTCTTTGTTTGACGTTCGCCCACAAACAGCATGACGTCAACGCAACACCACAATCCCAAAGCATCCCCAGTGCTGACTGACAGAGAGTGCAGGGAGAGTCGCCCGACAGAGAAACGAGTATCAGAGTCGCCCGACACGACGAAAATTTCCCAAGCGCACCTTGTAACAATCAAGTCTCAACGCCAGCAACGCACGCACTCGCAACAAGTCCTAACAAGAGTAAGGAAGGAGTCCCTGAGCCTCAACTTCACAGTTCAAACAATTCTCGAGGAAATACATCAGCGACAGGTTCACCAAAAATTTCAACTGTTACGATGGGCATAAATGTAAATTTGCCAGGAGCTACCGAGAATGATGCGATGTATGAGCCTAATGTTAGCGGTTCTAATATTTATAATAGTAGCGATCGCGATTACTTGAACATTGCATCAAGCAACTTGTACCCGCTGCAAATTTCAGTATCTCATTTTATTCAACAGATAAACAACGTGTTTCTCACTGCAGCCCTCTTAGCGAAAATTTTGAAACAACGGACGTCTCCAAATCCACTTTCGATATTTTCCACCGCTTCAGATATTAGACCCATTATAGAGCAACTTTTCTAAGTGTACTCGCATGCAAGTTTTTTCGATTTAACGACAAAAATCCCGTTTTATGCCAGCCAGTGTTTTCACTCAAATTGCAGAACACCTTGGATTATTTCATGAGATAAAATTGTCACGACCCACAAAAGGAGCGACATTGACACAACGTGTAAAATTCAAACCGTAACTTCCCGTCGTTTTGACGACCTTCTTAGCGCAATTGGCCAAATGCATCAATTTACTAACTACATCGCTTGCTTCAGAGATTTAAGCCTCTCATCCCCTAACCTTGCTGAAATTGTAGAACTTATGTCTAAGCATGCCTTAGCTCGTATGAATGTAGTATGTGCGTGTAGTGGTAGGCAATTGTATCCGGCGTTGAGTTAGTGCAAAAATAACTATATTAAATTGAATCCGCTCCAAAAAAACGGTACAACTGATCTCATAACTTGTTGCTTAGATTAGCTTATTAGTTAGTTTAAGCCTCCCTACCCGCAACGAAGGCGATCCAAGGAGAGGAAGGAAGAAGGCACCATTTAGTATGGAGTTAAGGGAACGCGGAATCCATGCACAAAGGTCATAGAAACAGTAAGATAAGAAAGAAGTTCATGAAACAAGATCAAAATGTAAGAAGGAAGTAGTAGGTGCTAAAAAACAAGACTGCAGTGAACCAAAAAAAGATGTTTCTTAACATAACAAAAGCATTTTATTTCAACAAAAATAAGGCCTACCCAACTCTGAGCTCGGGCCCTCACATTGTCCCCCTGGGAGTGCTAATTCCCAGAGATACAATATTTGTATCCCCCTGAAGGGGGCTCATAACTTGCAACGATGTCCACACCTGGCCGAGTACCAGAGAAGAAACACAATTTCCTCAACAGATTGCTTTTAGGTCGAGTCTAAGACTCACTTTAAAATCTAGCTCATGTATCAGAAACTCCAATGACTTAATGCTCCATCGTTTTAATTATTTTTATTACTTTAGAAAATTTTAGCCTCCCTTTCCCACAGCAAAGATGTTCAAAGAGTGGAAGGATGGAGGCCCCATTTAGTTTGGAGTTGAGAGAACCCGGAATCTATGCACAAGGTGCATGGAAACAGTAAGTTAAGAAAAAAGTTCAAGATATAAAGTCTTTCGTCTCGACAAATTTATAAATACCAATTCGTTCTGTCAAATTTAATATCAATTTCTAGGAAATACGCTGTTTTCTGCCTTTCCTTCTTTTTCTTTTTCTAACGCAATCTAATCTACAATCTCCTAGTGCAACATCAGCGATGCCACAATCACTGAAAAAATTGATAAAAATATGAAAATCATCCTGAAAGTATGGATGATTTTCGAATGATTCATCTCTAAAAGACGCCTGATTGAGTAAATATGATAGAGATATAAAGACCTACATCCCATCAATACAATAATTATCTTTATATAGTAGAATAGGTCATGAACATATTGTAGGAGGACTTCTTAGCTTAGATTTGAAGCATTTGAGAGTTTCAATTTCCTTCTAAAAAATATTGGGAAGAAGCTCTTTCCTGAAGTTAGGCTGATATAAAAACAAAAAAAATCATCAATCGAAACAAACAATATTCTCAAAAATAATGTGGTCTTCGAATCAATAGGGAAATTTCATTAATTGTTTAAAATAGTCTCTGAAAAAAAAAATATCTGGTGCAAACCAGAAACGTAATTTTTGAAAAAGGATAAAGCCAATCAATTTTAAATGCTATGAAGCTATTTCAATTCAGGTATTTTGGAAGGCCAATTCCGGGCAGCACACTTGTGGCCCCCGTGCTAGGCAACAATATAAGGCTCAGAGATGAGCTCTACTTCACTCAACAAAGAGAATTCACAGTGAAATATCGTCGACTCTTCTCTTCTAGGTACGTTTGTTCAAGTGAAATCAAATATACCTGTAAAATTGCATGTCCAAGTCTGAAAATGCGATGATGAAAACCGAAGGCTGCTGAATTAAACTCCTTTTTTTGTGCAGATTTGATAGATCGAAGTCAGAATGCATCAGTTGTCAGCCAGCCTCCTCGCCCTCGCTCTGGGCTTAGCTTCTGTGGACGCTAGGATTGGTCTCGGCGGCTGCCCCTACCAGCCTGTGGTGGACAACTTCGACGTCGCCATGGTAAGCAACGCAAAATTCAGCGATACTATTCTAACCCATGCAAATAGTGTTCATAATGTTAAAGTTTTGAAGATAATTTGGCAAATTTGTTATCTATGTAATAGATGACACTAGATTAGTAGCAAATACCAATCCTTGTTAAGCACAAGTACTCACAATGCATACAATTAGAAAAATCTTTATCTCACACATAATTTAACATATTGACAGTAAGGAAAACTGCAAATAAAAATGCCTCGATGAGAATAAAATCTTACGAAATAGATGAACAACATTAACATGGCTTCAAAATGATGTCAAACTATGTCTAGTCTAAACTTAAAAGAACTACTTCATTTCGAGCATTGCGCACTAAGCATGTTGCTATTTGGTCCCTTCTTAGAGCTAGTGAGATTGTTGGACAGATAGTCGATTGCATCACCGCGAGCTGAAACATAATCTTCTACTACCGGAGCATCTGCAATCACAAGTAAAAATTGAACATTTTACTTGAAACAGACACATTTTCTGTCGTGTGTCTTGTATTGTACACTTATTGTAAAACGGCGAACGAGTTGAATGGGTCGATGGCCTTCAAGTTCGCATACTTTGTTATCACTACTTATCCAGCTGCGGCCTGTTCTCCATGACTATTCAGTGACATTTTTACTTCACTCTTTCGCAGTAAAACGGACTTGTGGACCGAGATCTGCTCCCCAGATAAAAGTGACCAACAAAACGAACAGGTTGACGGAAGGACTATCCAAAGAGAATTGAAATCGATGCCTCAATAATAAATGAAATTCCTTTTCAAAATACTAACTTTGTTTTCACCTCATGAAAAAAATTTGATCTATTATTTCGTACAGAAGAAGAAACGCTGTTTTTAACTATTCTGTCAGTTGCATTTTTTGCGTAATTTATGCGCCCAAAGCAATTTTTTCAAGAGAACTGCGATCCTCGACATTTTTCTCATTTGGGGTGTTCTCATACCACCATACATTGATTCCCAACGCCTCATTTTACTTCGTTTCTTCTGACTTTCATTTTCACGAATGGGTCTGTGTTGCAGTTCGTGGGCGCCTGGTACGAGTACAGCAAGTACCTCAGCGCAGGCCAGATCGTGACGGGGTGCACCAAAATCATGTACGCCGAAAATGGTCAGCTCATCGACATCGAAGTAGAGTCCATAACTGCGTGAGTATCTCGTAGTTTTATTTAACTCCTCTAGTTTGGGACTAGTACCTCACAGACAAGTATAAAGGGATAGGTTAACTAAATCTAACTTAGGAGTAACTGAGATTTGTAACTTTACTTGCTGCGATCCATTGTTGCGATACCTGAGAAGATAACCTGATGACGGTGATTTTCAAGAATACTAAAGCAGTTACGAGGAGTGGCCATAGTTAAGACGATGCACTCAATGTTACCCTCAATTGAACGGTAATGCATCACTTTAACACCAACATGTTTACTTTGACACAAATATGTTAATGGGTCACTTTGATATCAACATGTTCAGGTTTGCAAAATGTCAAGAAAAGTTTGATTAGCAGAATCAACGCAAAGTAAATTAATGGAAAAGTTGAACGTTATTGTCAAGGAATATATGTACACATCCAAACATCTCCATTTTACACATCCAAACATCTCACATCCAAACATCTCCAATGATCTCTCACATGAAATTTATGATGCATTTCAAGCCAATGTTAGTTAAGTGACGTAAAATTACATTAATTGAAATCTCCCGATTCAACAACATACCTTTCCAAAAAATTATGTCCCCGTAATCAAACTCGAAATAGAACTTTTCTTTATAGTTTTAGATCCGATGAATAGAGGTGAAACAGAACAAAAAGACTAAGCCGATGAATGTTAAAACAATTATGAAATGGTAAAAATATTTTGCCTTCATCTCACGGAAAAAGTTTGTGCGAGACGAACATTTGAATGTCCTATTCTATTTTAGAACACAGTCGTCTCCATCACAAAAATGAAATCCTCTTTGTAACCATCATTCGTACGAAACGAAAGAATCGCTTTAAAAACCTTAGTAAAGTTTATTCTGAAATAAGATGAAAATATTAAAATTGTAATCTGGTTTTGATTCTACCTTGTCAGAGGCCTTACAAGTTCCAGCAAAGGTCAAATCAAGAAAGCAGACCCTGCCAGCACTGAAGCCAAGTTTACCATCAGCTGGTTTGAAAATGCATGTAAGTACTCCAAAGGCGTTAGCACAAAGTCCCCATTTACAAGCGCAACGTAATACCTTAATACCCGATTAAGAACCGGTGGTAATAAAAATTATGGCTCAAAGTTAATCTAGAGCGAATCATATTGACTCTGAAAGCATTTGACTGCAGCAAAACAGGTTAAAAATTTATTTTGAAACCTGAATTTAAAGATATGTAGACACGGATAAAAAATTCTCTTTAATGAAAGTGTTGCGATACAGAGAAGAGGGTGGGTTTAGGACCCCCTTTCCATACGCTGAGGGAATTCCAACCCCCACACATGTTATAGTATTGTCCTTTATGCTTGCGTACACCTGCATACCAGACTTGGAGAATAAAAGAGTTAGCAAGATTAACACGAATTTATTGGGAAACACGTGGATAAACACACAAGGCATGGGGACGAAATAATTTGAAATGGCACAACTGCGTCAATGAAAAATACGTAAGTTTCTACCGCCACAATATTTAAACACGACATCATACAAATGTGCTGCTTACCGAGCCTTCAAGTTACAAATACTCCCTCGTTGACAACGATTCACGCATCCACAGTAACAGAAATCATAATATTTGCGAGAGTAACACATCACGATTTAACCTGGAATTGTGACACGGTGTCGAATCATACAACGGGAAGTCGATCCTCGACTAAATAGACACAATAAATCGGTTGCCTATAAAATTAGATGATTCTTCTCGATACTTTGGAAAGCACTTATCTGTGTGCTGCTCTACATCTGAAATTGAACTTCAATCACCACCTAAAAGAGCTCTCACAACTATGAAACACTCGCACTTTTGATAATAAATGATTCACTGATGGACATTCACTGACGATGCTGTTGCTCACTGCTGATGTTCAGCGTCGTAGCTTTAGGTTTGCTGCAGGTGTAGGCTGATGTCTTGCCCGCGCTGCAGCGATGCCTCTGCCGCTCCCTCATCGTGCCGCCGGCATTCCAACTCGAGTTCACAGCCGCCGTGGTGCCTGGAGTGTCTTAAGAGTTTCAATGGCAAGCCACTTCACTGTAGATTTGCGTGTTGCTTTACGCATTGTGGGTGGACGAACTTAACTGTTTGCCATTTGCAATGTTGACGACTGCCGCTGAAGTTGACTGTCAGTTCGACCCCGATGCACAGATGTTGAATGCTCTTGGTTGAATCTCCGACGCGTTTATTCATGACGATCACCGATGCGAGGCTGGTTTACTTCGATTAGGCTTCCTTTGTAAGACGATGCTTCAATGACTTCCGACGTCCAACGTTATTTTATGTGCCTCGAATTATTAACTTTCAAGTTGCAGTTGGGTATAAGGCCAGCCGACGAGGCTGGCCTATTGTGTAGAACACCCTCAGACGTCTTGCGCAGTCTCTCACGTGTGTTCAAAAATTCCTCTCCATGCTTCCTTCTACGGGCCTTATATGTGTTTCGCTTCCCTCTTTCTCGATCGTTCTCGACGCTTCTATCCTACAGAGGCAGCATCTGCAACCTTATTGGCGGAATTCTTGCTCGTTCTGACGTCTGGGACTCTCATTGGTGTGTGTTGAGACACACCTTCTTGCTTACTCTACTTCTTGATTCTCATTGGTAGAGCAGCCGCGGTCACCCCATGAGCCAGCCCCTACCTCCTCGAAGCTAACCCTCGCTTGTTTGAAGGGGGCTCGCTCACGCCTACCCGTGTGTTGTGTGTGTGACTTGTGTTGTGTTGCCTGGATGTGTTTTGTGTTCAAGATTGTGTGTTTGTGTTTTGTGGACGCCTGAACCGTAGAAGTTTGGACGAAGCGCCAACCGCCGAGTGACTTTGATCTATGACATCCCGTTTCAAGCACTTGAGAGCGCTGCCCAAAGAGCCGACCCTCGCCGATACGACACACAACACATTCCAATGTTTGTAGCCCCGCAGAATGTTTACCCTTCTTTAAAATGTTATAGCATCGCGGAATTTAGCCCAAAAATGAAATTTGATGTGATTTTGCCAAATATATATATACCTAATTTATTCTATTTCACCACAAAAGGAATCCTACATATTAGCTCGTAAATGTTTTACATGCAGTCGAAAAAATTGGTTTGGAAGCAAATTTTTTGTTCGCTACGCTTTGTAGAATTTTTCCTACTGCAAATAATATTTGATAATTCTCTGCAGTCGCGGGTCGCGAGAATGATGAGACAAGAGTCAACTACCAGGTGCTCGACACGGACTACAACAACTACGCCGTCATCTACAACTGCGTGGACCTCCTCGTCTCTCGTATCAGTGAGTGAAGCGCAGATAAGTTCACTGTATGGCTCTCACGAGCCAAGTTTCCAAGATTTGTGGGTTGCCGACGATTGGAAATAGTGCTGGAATAGGGGACTTCCAACCTTAGCTCTGAAACTTTTTTTCATCAAGTTATTGCGAGTATTCATTACCGAGAATTTTGGTGCTACCTCTCCATTTGTGTTAACTATTTAAAGCTACTGGAAACATCAGTTAATTGTGTACTGACGTGAATTTACTTAATTTCTGCCTCAGTAAAAAACAACACTTGATGTAAAGAAGTATCATGTACACACCAGAAAAATTTGAAGAAAAACAGTTCCATTATGAAGCAATACTCAAGACGGAATGTGTTTTTATGATAAAATATTTTTAAAAATATATAGTATTTAAATCACTAGCGTTTCGTGGAATGTAAAATTCAGTGAGAATTAATTTATAATGATCATACTGTTTAACAAGAAACGGGATTTAAATGAAAGCTTAATTCAACGTGAAACAATAGTTGATAATGATCTGTCATCAATAAGTAGCAGTAATTAGCTATGAAGAATAGTTGTCTACCTTAAAACTTATTTGTAGGTAATATTCAATAAGCATCATTAATCTGTAAGTAGTATTTTACTTGAATGGAATTTAATTAGAAGAAATTTTTATCATGTAACATTAAAGAGTAGCAGTAATTAATTACCAATCAGCAACATTTAATAAGTACCATTCAATCTAAAAATTAAATTAGAAGCAATGGTTTTACGAAACAGTTCTTACAAATCTGCTCACGTTGCAAGAATATCAGGAAATAAGTGCTCAACGAACTCTTCTTGATAAAACCAAAAGGACTCTAAACTAAAGCACAAGAAGTGGCACTTATACTAAGGAATATAGTGTATACACATATAGAAAGGTATAAATGTGCTCGAAAAAATAGGAACATACATTCGTTGTCCCATTCACACCAAGAAAAAGATTAGGAACTGAAAAAGTTTCAATTGAATCAACGTTACTATTTGCAACGGTACACTAACTAACTCTCTGGCATTGCAGCGACATTGTACGTCTACACAAGAAACAGGGACCCAGACCAAGATATGATCGATGGCATCTACGAAAAGTTGCGAGACCGCCGCATCAGCACATTCTTCCTCACCAGGACGTCTCAACGCAACTGCGACAACTAGGCGTAGTCGAAGAAGCCAGTCGCATGCACTCAGACTTTTCGAGGAACCGAGAAGCAATTAAGGATGATGGAATGTGGAAAACTATCAGATTTTACTAAGATGTGGAACAATGATTATTCTGATCACTTTTAAGGAGGACTTATGAGCAAAAGAACTAAAGAATCACTGAAGGGCTTAAAGGGCAAATTTTTAATTCGAAACACAGGTCAAAAGCAGCGAGCACAATTTCCGATGACGGCACGTTACATCCCAGCGTATGACTTTAGAGTAACATATTATATAGAAGTAGGCAGGGAATGCGTAGAAGGCTACCTCTTCGCATTAGCATTTTATTCAACAGATACGTTATTGATCTAAGTAGTAAATTTTATTGTTCAGTGTCCTCAAAATTAAATTTTATTGATGACCGACTCACTGGAGAAGATAAGCCAAGCGTTGAAGGCACAATATTCATTGTTAGCAATTAAATGCAAAAATCAAATCATCAGAAAAAGAAGTGAACGCAAAATGGTCAAATACCGCTAATGACTGAGTTATGGTACTTTCATGACAGCTGATGAAGAAAGACCTTACAGCCCTGACATGTCTAATGGCCCTGACGCTGGACGTAGAACCCAAAGTCATACCCGAATTACGCGGCTAAATTTAGTAAGAACAATGGTACGGGTGTACCTATAGAGGTGTTCATGATATATTTATAGTCACTTGTTCCATATCTAAACAGTTAAAAGTATTCATAAATTGATTGACATCACCTGTTGAATGCATGTTGTAATTTTTGTCGATTCTACTTTAATGAATTTCAATAAATATCAGAATGAAGGCAAAACAGTATTTTCTTTTCCTTAAGGTCGTTGGGAAGTTCAAGAGCAGACTTGATAATTTCTCAAACAACGATGCATGGCATATAGCATAATGTTTATACGCGTAAATAGAACATATGAATGTTAAAAAGAGAGATACATCTTTAATAGTTGGCAAGGACTGGAAAGAAAACACTCTTCCACAAGCATTATATGTTTCAAAACTTTAATTTTCCAAAAACTGACGTTTAGAGTTTGATCTTGATGCTTACTTATGTACATATTACTAGTTCCGAGAGAAGTCATGAAGCATGAAGAAACTAATATCAGAGAAACGAAAATTTTATCCCAGAAACTTTACAATAGCTGTTCGAAAGCCCTGCTCGCCGTTTCAATGCAGGTTTGGTACCTCTTCCAAATACGAGTAGATAGCTGGAGGCGGCGCCTAAGTCTTGGGTTTTCAACAATATTACCTGCTGCGACTTCTACCCTCACGACAAAATCCCTCTTGGGACTCCTCCGGTGTCCATAAATCAATAATTTCATGTGGCAATATCTTCGTGACAGGCCTCATGCAAACAGCCGAGTAACTGGATGTTCCTTGCGAATACCAAACCACGCCGACGTGTGGCATGTTCTCAATGACAACTAGCGACATTCTTATCATTTTCAGAGAGCTCAGGATCTGCCACCGACATCGGTACATCGGTAGTGTACAGTTTGCACGTTGGTGCCTGAGGAAATAACAGGACGATGTGATATGATTCATCATATTTATAAATGTTTATACTTATAAATATTTATACTTACAAGTGCTGCAGCACTTGTTTCGTAAATTTTTACGTTACGAAACAAGTGCTGCAGCAGCCCTGCGTATTCACTTCGACTTTCCAAAAAGAACTGCGTCGATTGCTTTTGAAGATATAATTCGTCCCTTTTTTGCTACGAATTCAGTTATGTTCATTCTACGAAAATTATGGAAGCCTTCCCTCCGAATAAAGCTTCTTCGCACATCAGTATCGTTGTAGTCACAAGCGCGTTACATCGGCGTTCCTCTACGAGCAAGCTTCGATTTTCCCACAACCACCATTCAGAGACAACTTCAAGCCACCATTTTCTTCATTTATGATGCTATTATTGGATATTTTAGGAGAAAATTCGTAACAGGAGTTTATTTATAGGTTATTGATTCAGTGAGGTATTTTCCATGTGCTATAGGATGATATTTATATTTCTTAAGCCTCGTTCAAACGAATGCGTTCGATTGAAGCGGTTGCCTTGCAACCTCCTCTCAAAGCCGATGGCAGCGGTAGAGTCCTGGACCTCATCAAGGCCAGAATGCGTTGACTCGGCGCGTCCTCGTGCATTGGGGCATAGGTTTTTGCATTTATTACCATGCCAAATGGGATGCTCCAAGCCTTTGACCTATAATCTCAGAAAAACAATCTCCTTGAAGATCATTACCTTTTGAAACGAATAATGTTTAAATTTATGATAGAAATTTTTATCACTATTTTAATTTTGTTTTTTCTGTTCAACTTTTATGTAATGTTCTATTGTGAGATTTTTTTTGTGTAATAGAAATCTCAATCGCAAAATTCTCGATAGTGTGTGCTCAGCGTGTGTAAGGAAGTTGCGCTTGAGCGGTGCTTGTGCACTGTGTGAGTGAGAGCGAGTAAGAGCGAGTGTAAGCGAGCGCGCGCATGCGTGCGTGCGTGTGCGCAATAATAATCGATTTTAGTCTTCAATACGCTCGGTTGTTCAGCCGGAATATATATCAAAAAAGAAAATTTCTAGTAAAGTCACTTAAATTTTAGGGAGCAAATTCATTTCAGGGTTATTGATTATTAGTCAAATTACAGAGAATGGGAGATTAAGGGGGAATATACATTTAATAAAATGTTTGTCCTCAGGATGGGCAGCAAAATGGTTCACCAGGGTGAAGTACAGCGAAGGTGGTGCGAGCAGAACGGAGGCGCCATGCAAATCACCGGTGCACGAGGAAGAGGCGAGTACTTGAAAGGGCCAACATAGGGGAGTTATCAGACCCAGCGCTGCAGCATGCTTCGAAGAGGGGGCGGTTACAAGGTGCGATTCGGAAAGTATGCGGGGCATTCAAGTGACAGTTTAATCAGTTTGTAAATGTGCTGTGTATCACCGAACTGAAGGTATCATCTCCAATTGTGTTGATCGTAACTGCACGTTTCATCCCGGTATCCATTAGTAATTTTTCCTATAGGTTTGTGCTTCACTGATTTATTGCATTGCCTCGTGTGTATTTTTGTTTGTCAAATTTGCTCCCTTAACTCATGTGTTCGTTTGTAAATTCAAATAAATTGTAAACTCAAATGTGCTGCTTGAAATTTTCATTACCCCGTTTAGACCATGGGTGCACTGGTGTTGATTTGTGCGGGACACTTTTTATATTTTCCTGTCATTTATTCCCTTTTTCTGCGCTTTTCAGCTCTGTGATTTCATTTTCCCTTCTTACTTGGCTGAGGTTGAAATTCCTCAATACGAAAACGCATACCAACATGGGTTTTGTGACAGTTTACATCAGGAAAAACAACTTTTTTCACCACAAATTCTTATGAATATCACATATACGTCTTCTGGAATATTCTGTTAGGAAAAGACTAGTTGAATTTCGGGTTTTCCTGGGACGAACTAAGCTAAAAATATCTCAAACAGCATAATAATAATATTAATAATGAATAATGAAGGCATCTACGGATGCTTCATTTCCAATCAAGCCTGATACATTGGATTTTCAAATGCCTTATATCTAACGCCAGGACGCCATGACGCTTTCCCCCGGTCAAGACCGGTACCCATTTCAGACACCTGGGCAGAGTGGGGTATTGTGCTTGGAATTTTTCTCCTATACCCAACAGAGAAAATCGCCACCTCCAGCGCCGAGTTTCGAACCCAGGTCTGCCGCACGGCGGCAGAACCTCTAGCCACATGGCTATGGCGAGCACGCCCAACGCTGCAGCATGCTTCAAAGAGGGGGCGGTTACAAGGTGCGATTCGGAAAGTATGCGGGGCATTTTTCAATTCTCTAAACATTTCTAGTGAGAAATCAGAGTGTTTCTGAAATTTTCACGATGGGAAATTGTTCGTAAAGAACGTAAGGGTATTTTATTTTAGTCACACCTTGGCATTTAAAATTCTTCACTATATTTTTAATAATATAGGTACAGAGCATCTATTTTCTCCTGTTGATGATTGAAATGTATCGAAATTTAGTAGAGTTTCCCCCTGATGACGCGATTTTCTCTGACCAACAAAAACCAAGAATTCGCTGTAGACTCTAACATGTGAAGCAAATTTAAATACGTTATTCTCAAAATTTCGAGTTGCTAGAATTCAAAATTTTCCGTTGAAATAAAAATTTGAGATATATTCTCATTTTCTACAACGGAGAAACAATTCATATCACTTTCTACACCACACCTTACAGAAGTAAAGCGTTCGTACATCGTTAAGAGTACCCCGCAAAAATGAGCAAAAAATGTAAATAATGTTTATTGACATTCAGGTTGGCGCAACGTGAGCCATAAATGTTTTTTAAGAATGAAACAAAGTCTTATAATTACTGATGGAAATCTACGAAGTGAGGCAGATTATGCGAGCATAACCTGAGTCAGATTATAAATGCCGAGTTTCAGAGTCGCCGTCTAGTTAGGCTCGTATGTCTGGAGCTATAGAGAGGCTGAGGTCATGCAGAAGAGAAACGCAGCATTTAGCGAGTTCCTGCGACCATTAAGCTTCATCTCAATACATTCGTGGCGAATAGAGTAGAATTGGCTGTGAATTACTCCAGGTACTCCTTCCACATGGCAAGCAAAACTATGCAACGAAATATTGTTTCAGCTGCATTTACTGCCAGTGCGTTCGCAACAAATTTTCTGAAAATTTTGCCAAAGCTAATATCCAATATTTACTTTGGAATAGTAAACATTCGCGATACTAATAAAAAGTCGGAAATATGTTAGAAAAAATGAATAAAAGTTTGTTGGTAAAACTGTCTACAATTACGCTCTCAGCTCTTTTGCTGTCAACTCTTATAGTGTCAGCTCATAAAGTCATCGCATAAACTTCGTTGTAAAGTTTTGACATGCCGAGAGGCACACAGAAACAATCATCTCTATGGTAGACAATACGGTGACCAACCGGCAGCGTGTTCAGGTGATGTGAGGTTCATTTAACTCTCCGAGAGAAAGAAAGGATACACTCAAAGTTTACGAGACTAAATCCGTAGGCTGCACATGTCATGAGTCGGCGGTCATTTCGAAGGATTTAAAACATTCCCAAACATTGGAATTGAGCAATAAAGGCAGTAGTAAAACCAGCCGTTAATGGCTTAGCAAATCAAAATCTCGTGATTGGTCAAAGGGCAGATGAAACAGTGACACATCAAGGAATGAGTGGCTCTTCTTAGGACAGAACCAGAGGGAAATACATAAAGCGCAGGGTTGTAGCAGAAAAAGTGCAGGTATGATGGTCGAAAAATTGCGCTTGCTTCGCGAGTAACTGACATACACGGCTCAGTGATGGGACGCCGTAGGGTGAACTTGTACAAAAAGTGAAGTCAAAATCAATTAGAAATCAATAACCCTTATCAGGGAAATGCCAAGGAGAGCGAGGTAAGTCGGTCATAATTGGTGACGAAACAGATAATACAAGTGCAATCGATGCATCGAGTGCTAGAAGTGGACGAAATTCTCGCGGAAATTCACGATTGTTCTACTGTTGAGAATAAGTGATACACCTAATCCACACGAACTGAAGTCGGATACAGTAACGAAGTGAATGAGAACTCAGGAATGCGCACCACAAAAAAATTAAGCAGTGAAACAACGAGTTAAAAATTGTTATGATCGTTTGGTTTGCGAGTCGCATGCCCAACTTACTTCAGGCGAATGAAATTAGTTGGTCAATTGTGCTGCTGACACGCAATTATTTTTTGTAATTGTTTCTTCAACATCGTAATCGCTAAAACGGGTAGTTAGATACATATTCTTTAAGAGTTTCACGTTACTTGATTTAATATTAGGAAGTGAGCAGTTATTCAGGTCATTTTTTATAACCTTTGAACATTCAAATTGAGCGCTTATTGAATCTAGAAAAACACAAAAGGGAATAAAAGATTTCTAGAGTTGTGCAATACTTTGAGCAACAAAGGTAAGTTTAAAACAAGGCTGCAGCCGAAGAAATCATTTACTGTGAGAGTAAATAAAGTTCAAATGAGTTTAATTTAATAGTCTTGGAAACGGATGATTTGGTTTTGACGATAATTTTCTTGCGCCTCTTGGAGACAAGAGGAGAGGAGCCTCGTGCCAGGCCCTCGCAGACAACTGGTCCGTGGGGTGCTCCAGGACTTCGCCGCGCCAAACACAGCGGCTATCGCTGCTCAGAGAAATGACTGAATGTAATGTATGCAAAGCCAGGCTATCTTATAAGAGGTATAGTTATAATCTCGCCAAAGTTAAATTTAAGTCAAAATAAAGTAACGTCGTTAAATGTAAAGATTTAGTGGAATGCTTAATCTGATTATCCTTTAGCCAATAAGAATAAGACAAGGAAAACGGGCAAGACGATGCGTCCAATCTACCAGCTCTCGAAAATCGACTCCAGCAAGCTATCGGTCGACCAACCTCCGCAGAGCCTCGACGCCTTCCCAAGTTGGTGCGCAGAGCAGGTGGAGAGGCCACAACTCGGCAGCAAACTGTCGCGTCTCGGGGGGGCGCAGCCAGTCCGTCGCGCTCCAAGTCCCCGAAGGAAACCCGTCGACGAAGCGAAGCTCGAAGAGTCGCGCAAGCCACCGAGGATTGGGTAAATAGGCCAGGCAACGTAAGACGCAGCAGCTCAACAGAAAACGTGCGCACAGTGTGAAGGTCAAGTGATCTGTGAGAGCTGAGCGATATATTAGCGAAGTCAGCTCTCGTGCCAAGTAAAGGGTCAAACCTGAGAGCTACTGAGATCGCACGAGAGCTGGCATTATAAAAATAACTTTATTAACTATTAACTTTTTAAAAGCATACATTTTTGGATTTTATTATTCATTTTAAAAGCCTTTGCACACAAAACACAGTCATTCTCTATACTCCCCGCCGGGGATTCGCCTTCGAAGAAAAAAGAAGGCGAATGGATAAAATGGTTTAGAAAACTCTGAAAATACAACAACTATATACAATCCTCCTGAGCCAGAGAACTAATTTTAGCTTTAGCCACCTTGGCTGCCGTTCTATGGACAAAGCGCCGAACAGGAGAATCTTCAGCGACGTTGGAAGGTTCAGCATCGCCACTCGTCCCATCTGAGCAATCAGAAAGGAGTAAGATCAATGAAGTGGAATGACGGTAAACTATCTCGCCGGTGCTCTTTCGCACATGTGCGGCTGTAACCTCTCCCAAGGAATTAACCTCGGTTTTGATGACACGACCAAGAGGATAAGAACTTTGTTTCAAAAACTTGTCTGTCAACAAGACAATATCCCCAGGTCGCAGATGAACATGCTTTTTAGGTCTATACCTTTCTTTAGCGTTAGTCGCTTGATGGACAAGTGTTGCCAAAAATTCTGAATGATACGCATCCTTCAAATTTGAAAGAATTTTTGCCAGCTGGGAAAAGTTCGCTCTAATGCCATCCAATGAATCGGGTTCGTACTCTGGATCTTCTTCCTGATAGTGCAGATCTGGCACAATATTGACGGATGGTAACTCAAAACCATGAATCAAAATCTCCGGTGTTAAAGGAGTTTCGAAATTCAAGTCTGTGGAGCGCAACGATTCCTTAAAAGCTATCGGCCTTCTATTGACCAAATGAACAACCTTCGCTATCACGAACTGAAAATCAAAAACGCATAGAACATTCTTCTTTATAGCTTTGAATATCAAGCGTTTAGTCGCCTTTACGCACGACTCGACAAGGGAACCTAACGCGCTATTCCCCTTGCAGTACTGGTCTAGAGCAAGCCGGCCTATTCCATGCTCTTCAAAATATTTAGCAGTTTCGTGATCGTCAAGGAACGATCGTAAAACGTTGAAGCCTGCAGTGATTTGGCTACCCAAATCAGCAACGCAACTCTTAAAAATCCCATATTCAAAGACGTGATGCTGCAGTGCCTTCAAAAAATTTCTGGTATCAGCGCTCAAACAAACCTTCATGTTAATAGCGCGACTCCAAAGACACGTTATTACAAGTACGTAGACCTTTTGCTTTTTCTCCCCAACCTTCACCGTCCAAGGACCCATGTAGTCCAGAAAAAGTGATGAAAACGGTCTAGCTGGAGGAGAAGTTCTGAATTCTCTATATGCATTCTGGTTTAGCTGAATAGGTTTTTCGTTCAACCTACGACAGGCAATGCATTTTCGCAAAACCCTCCGAACAGTCGAAAAGGGGTGAATAAAAATATACGTTTTTCTTAATTCTCTCAGAACAGCATACACTCCTGAGTGCAAAGTCTTCACGTGCACCTCTTCGATTATCTTTTTGGTCAATTCGCTATCTTTAGGCAATAAAATAGGGTGTTCTCTGGGACCTACATCCGGGAACTTCGACTTCACCCTAAGCAAACCATCCGAATCAATAAAAACATTTAGTTTGGACACGAAGGGTGGAAGCTTTCTCAGAGTTTTCGCGGAACTAGCTAGGTAAGCGCGAACATCGGAAAACACCATTTCCTGCTCAATGCGAATAATTGCAGTTAATGCCCGAGCATAAAAATTAGTTTTTACATCGTAAGACCTGAATTCCCTTGAGTTGCCTTTGGTACACGAAACCTTCCATTTCAAGTAGCTGAAAAATTTCAAATAAACTCTCGTCATGCGCACAAGTTTACACAAGCTCGCGTATCTATCTAGTGGTATGGGGTGCTGACATTTGATGGGCAAGGACTCGCCACAACGCGTCCTTGCTTCAGCATCGCTCGCATTACCTGTATCCGTAAGGAGATTAATCGCAGCTGCAGGAGACTCTGCCGCATCCCTAGACAGGGGATTTGGCAGCGTGATGGTAAACTCCGCTGATGGGTCATCAGTGATGAAGGAAGGTCCTGAAAAATAATTAGATTTCTTCAGTTGCTTAGCACTAGCAATCCTGCTAACAAAATCTGCGGGATTGTTTCGTCCAGCGGTGAAATGAAACGAAACCTCTCTTTCTGAACACAAATTTTCGATAGTCCGCAACTTATTCATTGTAAATACATTTCTTTTCTGCATTTTTGCAAAGTCTATGGAATAAGATTTTAACCAGTGTAAAATGACCATGCTGTCCGTGAAAAGATACAAAGAATGGATTTTCACTGGGATTACAGTTGAAGGCCCGCTCAAGTCCTTCCACCATTCAACAAGAGCTTGGACTCCTAAAGCTAGTGCCGTTAGCTCCAAAACAGGAATAGTTTTAGTTTTCAATTTACTGCTTACAATTTTCGATTTACTCGAAAGCAAAGTAGTTCTGTTAGTAGAATCCTCCCTGATGTAAATCACATACCCGTAAAGGATTTTTGAGGCATCCGTGAATGCTACCAGTGAAAATTCACTAGATCTTGTACCAACAGACCTAGGCACCGCAGGGCTTTCAGCAGTGTTCACTTGTCTGGCAATATTGGACCATTCCTTCAACTCGACATCCGAAAGCTTTGTATCCCATCCCAGGGATTTGTTGCACTGTAATTTGTGAAGGAAAAGCTTAGCTCTATTCAGGACAGGACAGTAAATCTCGAATACGTCATAGTTCTCATTAATGGTCTTCAGAATTTTACGCTTAGTATCAGCCTTTCGGTTAAGCTTGAAAGAAACAGGTTTCAACGAGTCTTCATTCCTATCCCAAAGCATTCCCAGCAACTTTACCTCGTTCTCCGTGGCTTTACTTTCGTCCATATCGATTTTGCTTTGCAAATCTGAAGAGTTTGTCAGGAACTGCTGTAAAGGAAATTTGTAGTCTGCGAATATTTGAGGTAGCAATTCATACGACCATTTCAAATCATGCAAGTTATCTGTGGAGTATCCCCCGTTATCCATATACATCATATCGTATACGAGATTTTTCAATCTAATGATTTTGGAGTCTACAATGTCGCTATCTAGCACCAGTATTTTATACAACGCTAACATAAGCAAAGTAGGGCTTGGTCGAATTCCAAAACTAAGTCTCAAATTTTTGTAGGCTATGACCTTGAAATCCCCCTTAATAACATTGCGAAACCACAAAAAAAGCAGTCTGTTTTGGTCAACTTCACGCAGTTCAATATTCAAGAAAGCCTTTTTGATATCGAAAGTGAGCAAGTATTTGTCAAAGCGATGAAACATCAAAGCTACATTAGGCTTCTGATTCAAGCAAGGGCCCGCTAACATTGCCTGATTATGACTAACTCCGCCCTCTGACTTGTCGCTCAAATTAGCCAAGAAAACTACTCTACATTTCGTACTTTCATGCTGCATTCTGTACACTCCCATATGGGGTAAAAAACTGCACTCTGGATGCTCGGCAATAAAAGTTTCAACGTCATCAATGCGTTCAATGATTCGATTTTCCTCCTGCTCGCGAAAGACTGAATCATACATACGCAAGCGCTCAGTATTTTGTGAAAGTTTTTTGTATGTCGATTTCAATACCTGGTGCGACAGAGCATAATTTCGGCACAATCTATGGGATATTTTATAGTTCCACATTAATGGCATAACAAGTCGTCCATCAACTTTTCTACTTGTATTTTTTAGCACATAATCGACCAGTTCTTGATTATTTTCACCATGTTCAGGATCATTTACCTCATCGAGAAATTTAGTGCAATAGTCATTGAGTACTTCGCCAGAAGCCTCATCAAAGTTAGGTGTCTGCACGCCACCCGGCAAATCTTCAATAATAATTGTACTCACCATTGAAGAGTCTGAACCGGGAAGCGGGTCAGCAGTACAAGGCCCGATGCAGTCCGAAGTACCAGATACAAACTGCAGGGGAGGAGTTTTTGTAGAGTCCTCCGGCAAGGCATCAAGATTACTCAGAATGGAGCCAACATTACCCGTGAGAATAACCCCCATCTGAGTTAAAATAAAGCAAGATGGGCTCTTTGAATCTCCGAACCTAACATAGTTCATATCTAGAGTGGGGTCAGATTCCGTGCCGAGAATGAGGGAAATCTTTTGTGATAACTTCATGCTAGCGTCAGAAATCGTTTTGTCCGCCAGTTCATAACCCTTCGCTTCAAATTTATGAGCTATTTTATCTAAGCCTGCCACCGGAAGGGAAACCCTAATTTGCGGAACACAAACAGCGGTAATTTCCCTAACTTCATTTTTCAATTGTAAGGGCACCTTGACTAATTTAGTCGTCATTTCCTTCGACGCATTAAACCCGTTTATGGTAATCACGTAAGCACTATCCTCTACAGGAAGAGACAAATTCTCGGCTAGGCGCCGACATATGAAATTTCTCTGGCAACCACCGTCCTTCAATATCCTTACAGTTTCCGATCTACCCCCAAAAGATACATCGGCCGTGAAGGTCGGCAACAAGTTAGTGCAGGAACCCACCTTGCAGGGCAATGCCTCTGTAAGTATCATGGCGCTTTCCGCCAGAGTGCTGTTCCTCTGAACATTCTTAGCAGAATTACAGCAAAGGAAGGACATGTGGTCACCTTTACAATGTCTACAATTAGACGTAAATTTAAACTTACAATTAGAGGCTACATGATTTCTGTAAGCACACCTAGTACAAGCATTAATTGATTTCAGTTTGTCGCATTTTTTATACGAAGTGCGATACTTCAGGCAAGATGCAATGTTGTGGTCAGACTGCAAGCCATCAGCCGAACAAAGTATGCATTTATTGAAGCTAGTCTTAACATTTACCGCCAATGATGTAGCGTTAGATTTATTAGGTTTATTCTCGCTCTTAGAGTAAGGGCTGTCATTAGCTTTCGATTTATCTTTCAAAGAGGCAAATTCTTTAGTTTTCAGTTTATCAATTTTTAATTTGTCATTTTCTCTCTGCCTCAAGAACCTTTCAGTAGCTTCGAATATGTTACTTTCAATTTGAGAAAGAGTAGGCTTGTTGGTATTTGTAATTTGAATCAAATGATTCTGGAATTTTTCATTTAAAGCGTTCCACAAAAAGAAGGCCAAGACTGCATCTACCTCAATATTCAAGTTTTTAAAGGAGCTCACAATAGTTCTCATTTCACCAATGAAACTGAAAGGGTCACCTGACTCTTCTAATCTAATGCTAGAAAGTCTACTGATGGCTGTGTATTTTTGTACAACAGCAGAAGCAAATGCTTTGCTCAGCAACTCCTTAGCAGTTTCGTAATATTGTTCATCAACATCTAAAGAATCTATCAAGACTCTAGGAGCTCCAAACAACTGGTTACGTAAGTACACAAATCGTTCATAAGAGGTCAAATGGTGTTTGTTTATAATGCTCTCGAAATTATGGAAGAATTTCTCCAAGCTTTCATTTTTATCGTTCCTAAAAGTAGGAAACGGTATTTCAGGTAACTTTAATTTTTGCCCTGCATCACCTGTAGAAGAAAAGTTCTGCGATGACACAGAAGCGTTATCCCCCTGAGCACCAGTAATACGAGAAGGACTTACCGGTTGAAGCAGACACTCGCAAGTGAATAGCTTCTCCTCGTAGGACTCCTGCTCCGCGACAGCGGATTCCAGAGCATCGTCGTCCGCTCCACTCCGAATAAGCAAAGCAAAGATTTGCTTGTCCAAATCCTTGGACTCCAGCTGCAAAGACGAAACTTTGCTACGATGGAGCTGCCTCTCCTGAGCAGAAATATTAGAGGGACCACGTGTAATGTTAGTATGCAGCCTTGTTATGCGCTGCCTCACGTACTGGCGAGTTTTTATTAAAGTGGAGAGATCACTTGCGTCACAACTGTTGTCGCCTGCCATTATGAAAGGAAAAGTTTCATATTAGAATTACAAACACCAACCGAATGCTCACCGCAAGGGAAATCGTTGCCCCACGTTGGGCGCCATCTAGAAAAACACAAAAGGGAATAAAAGATTTCTAGAGTTGTGCAATACTTTGAGCAACAAAGGTAAGTTTAAAACAAGGCTGCAGCCGAAGAAATCATTTACTGTGAGAGTAAATAAAGTTCAAATGAGTTTAATTTAATAGTCTTGGAAACGGATGATTTGGTTTTGACGATAATTTTCTTGCGCCTCTTGGAGACAAGAGGAGAGGAGCCTCGTGCCAGGCCCTCGCAGACAACTGGTCCGTGGGGTGCTCCAGGACTTCGCCGCGCCAAACACAGCGGCTATCGCTGCTCAGAGAAATGACTGAATGTAATGTATGCAAAGCCAGGCTATCTTATAAGAGGTATAGTTATAATCTCGCCAAAGTTAAATTTAAGTCAAAATAAAGTAACGTCGTTAAATGTAAAGATTTAGTGGAATGCTTAATCTGATTATCCTTTAGCCAATAAGAATAAGACAAGGAAAACGGGCAAGACGATGCGTCCAATCTACCAGCTCTCGAAAATCGACTCCAGCAAGCTATCGGTCGACCAACCTCCGCAGAGCCTCGACGCCTTCCCAAGTTGGTGCGCAGAGCAGGTGGAGAGGCCACAACTCGGCAGCAAACTGTCGCGTCTCGGGGGGGCGCAGCCAGTCCGTCGCGCTCCAAGTCCCCGAAGGAAACCCGTCGACGAAGCGAAGCTCGAAGAGTCGCGCAAGCCACCGAGGATTGGGTAAATAGGCCAGGCAACGTAAGACGCAGCAGCTCAACAGAAAACGTGCGCACAGTGTGAAGGTCAAGTGATCTGTGAGAGCTGAGCGATATATTAGCGAAGTCAGCTCTCGTGCCAAGTAAAGGGTCAAACCTGAGAGCTACTGAGATCGCACGAGAGCTGGCATTATAAAAATAACTTTATTAACTATTAACTTTTTAAAAGCATACATTTTTGGATTTTATTATTCATTTTAAAAGCCTTTGCACACAAAACACAGTCATTCTCTATATTGAATGATGTCATCAGTGGATCCTACATTCGTATGCCGTTGTAGTTTTTGATATTGTATGTTGTGTTGAGAAGATGATCGTCACAGACGGAGCGAAAGAGAAGGAAGAGTCGAGAGAATACAATGGCCACGTAGTGTATGTGAAAAGTATACACACTAAACTCGGTGAATACCACTAATGATTTTATTTGCAGGCCCTTTATATCATTTTCGTGCATGAATTTCAATGTCCTTTCTAATTTTTGTTATTTGTATATTTTATTGCGGCAAGTAAGCCAATCTCTACGTGAGAGGCTGGTGCAACGCACGCGCCCCAGTCCCATGACGCATAGATTCCCCCTTTTGCGGGTCCCGAATAGATTTAATCTTCCTCTTCGCTCTCTTAGAAACTTCTTTGTTACCTAGGGAGACTGGAACTTATGTATTAAATAATAATGAATTCCGTATAAATTTTTTCTCTGCATCTTCTTCACAACCTACAGCGTACTCTCTATGGAGTACCATCTTCTCGTCCACTTGAACAATTTCCAAAAATATTGCAATTACCTCCAGTCGTACAAATCTCGTTGTTTTATTGATATTTCTTATTTAGAGAGGAAACTTGGTTTTGAATAGAAATCAATACTGCTTTCCTTTGAAAATTGTTTAATCAAGATTATGGTAGATTTGAAGTGTTTGAAATAGTGTTTATATCCGTAATTCCTTCCGTCATACGATTTATATATTACGAAACGCAATTTACCTCATGTTTTCTATTGAAAATACAATAACAGCCTGTGGAATTCTATTCAAATGACACCTTCAGTCAATCGACACAAAACTTTTGAGTTTAATCATGTTAATTAGAATGAAAATCGAAAACGGCGTTTCGCACGTCGAAATGTGAAGACTTTACATAAATTGCACACAAATTTCACCCATAACTTGACCCATGGAATTCCAGAGTAGCACCGTTTTTTAGTTGGTTCATTGCCTAACGTTTTAGGGCAGTCTTTCAATTCTACAAAAAATCGAGGGTGCACAAGCAATCACACGTACTGCAATGCGCCAATCGTATGCAATCGTACGTGGCAAACGTATGTACGCCAGCCTGTGCACCGCGTCATAAATTAAGACGCCTCCTATTGGCTGACTAGTCTGCCTGACGTGAGCAGCTGTCCCCTATGAAATAACCCTGCCGCTATTTCGCAAACCCTGATCAGAGTTGAAATAGAGCCCGAGCAGTCGCAGCAGAAAAAATGTGCTGATAAGACGTACGAAAATCGTTCTTACCGTCGCCAACACTGCACACGGCGAAGTGATAGTACACCGCAAGGCAAACGGATACAAAGAAAAATTATCGTTGAAGTCGAATATCGTAAGTTGAATGTTTACAGTACTGCGATCATTCCAGCAAAATTGTGAAAGCAAATTTAGAGAAATTTAGTACAGTCTAATTATTTGTGGTATTTTAATTGTCAGTTTAAAATATTTTTATAAAATTCAACTTAAGGTGTGAAATGTGCAATATAAAGTAGTGCAAATGTATAATTATAATTATAATTTTATAATTATAAAATTATATAATTATAATTTTTATAGCTCTTTCCGGAAATTTACAGGGACATTTGACAATCATTGTCACGAAAATGCTAAGGAGAGCAAGGCTGAATTATTAGAGATTATAACAATGCTTTAGGAGAGGGTAAATGACTGTAAATGTATAACGATGTGAATATGTTGTTTGTATCTAATTACTCAGAAATACCTTACATAACTCTGAATAAAACTTGGAACATAAATATCAATGGTAATATTGATTACCATTACCTCGCAGTGGCCGAGTATAGAGCGCTTCTATGCTTCATGCCCAGGTTCGATCCCTGTGAGCGGCAGTTGGCGTGAAAAACGCTGATGCGGCAAATCAGGGTCGTTGCCTGCAGTATGGTCACTGTCCTCAAGGAATGTTACCTGAGCACTAAACGAGAGAAAAATGAGGCCTAAAGCTCGGGCGTGACTAGGGGCCTGGGGAACCCCTATCATGTACATTCCCTGTAAAGTATCATGTAAATGATGCTAGCCACCCTCTACGTGAAAAGAGGAAAAGGCTTGGTATATACCAATATTTAGCTTAAAAAGTAAGAGTTTAGAGCTGAGTATTTGTTTTTTTTTGCACGAGAGGTATCAAAATCAATGAAGAAACCATTAATCCAAAAAACAGAGCTCAGATGAAGAAACCAATAATCCAAAAAACAGAGCTCAGATGAAGAAACCAATAATCCAAAAAACAGAGCTCAGAGCACTAAAAATGGGCTAAAATCATGTGGAAATTTACAATATTAGATTAAATGTTAGTTTAAGTCTTCCTAACTTCAACAAAAGCGTCCCAAAGAAAGGAAAGAGGAAAGGACTGTTTAGTATGGACTTGAGGAAAGGCGAAGTCTATCCACAAGACAGATAAAAGGAAGTTGAGAAAGAAGTTCATGAAACAAAATAAACGTTGAAGCAGAAAGTAATAGGTGCCGAGAAATAGGACACCACTGAACCGAAAAAAAGGATGGTGTGCTCAATATAACAATAACGTTTTATTTCAACAAAAAGAAAGCCGACCTAGCTTTCAGCTCGGGCCCTCATATATTCCCCCTTGGGATGATAATTCCCATAGATACAATAGCTATCTCCCCCTGAGGGGCACCTAGACGACAGCTGCCCAGCTGAAACAAAGTGTAAGCTACTCAAAAAGCTAACCAAAATATTTTCTTATTCGTATTATGAAGATGCAATGGGTACATCGAACGAACATTTAGCTAAGACAACACGTACATGTACACCAAGTAATAAAATAATATAATCAGAAACAAGGATGTATGATACCTATGTAAATATCAAGACACCCAAAGTGCAAGTCCTACAACATTTCCGTCACTTCAGCGTGCCTTCCATTGTACAGGGAAGCTCACCGATTTTCCAAAACATTTATTACCACCTCTTCTTGGTGTCAGTTTTCAGGTAAATATCCTTAATGTTCGACAATTTTTTTCTCCACATCTCAGCTGTGATGAAAATGACTAGAGATTCAATGACAACAAATGGGAAAGAGACAAACAAACTATGAAGAAAGCTTAGGAGTTGTAAATAATCCTGAAAATCGAATATTTGTTCTCAACACCTAATCAGTCGCGTTCCATCCAGCATGAGCACAAGGAATAGAAAAGTTCACGTAGCCTGCTGAGAGCGGCAATAAGTCTGAAGTAATATGCACAGAGCAACAGTCATATTAGAGGTGTGATGAATTTGAGCCCTGAAGAGTTGCCAGAAGCAATGCACACACTGCCCCTCCACCTCGCATACATAAGAAACTGCGTGAAGGCCAAGTTCACAGTCAGCGTCCTGCTATCGAGCTGTTCAGCAGCGCAGGCTATGTCAACTCTCAAGTGCATTGGGATTATAAGATACGACGTGAAACTCAAGGCCTCGGATGCAGCATCGAAAATGAGGAGAGAGTCCGAATTGTTTAGAGGCTGTGGACTGACGATGCGTTGTGACTGCGGACCGCGTAACTAATTATGGTGCTGCTGACCGAGTCCCTATATTTTTGGGGCCTGTGAATAAATTAAATATTATCGAGACCAAGGAAAAAGTCTGTAAATTTTCGGAAGCTGTGGTAGAAAACCAGCGCTTGTTGACAAAATTCTTAGTCCTTGTAGAAAATCTGCAATGTTTTATAGCTTTCGAAAAAAGAGACAAAAGGATTTACTTTCCCTTGTATGAGATACTTTCGAGCTCGTGAAGTTCAAATTGGAAAGCGAAACGCGTTATGAACATTTAAAAATTAGCTACGTGGAAGTCGATGGATTATTGGAAAAGTTAGATTATCGGTTTATGGTTCGTCTACAGCAAATACTATTATTCACCTATTTCGTAGCTAAAGAACTTTGATGCCTTGCCTGTTAAACTAAATTCATAGTTATACAAACTATTGTACGCTTGTCATGGTTATATACGTGGTTTAATTCTATATATGACAATTTTTCAGGGTCAACTATCTTGCTCTCACGAACCTACAGTAAAATGCATCAGTAATTTCAAACTACTACACATGATGTCTAATTCATGTCTAACAAATGGCGTGAGATGAACACTCTTCAATACTCAGCCCTAATTTAAAGGCGAAAATGGAAATTCCCAGTCCCTGTGGATCCAGTACTTTAATTTTTATAATTTTATTCACCGATAATATTTTCTATCAAATGCACTCCCGATTTCTTGACGTCTCAGGAGAAATAAAATACGCGCAACAAATACAGGGATTAATTACTTGTTCACGATTGGTGACCGAAGTCACGGCGCCAGTGGTCACCGCTCGGTAAGGTTTCAGGAAATTATGTCCCGCACGGCAACTTGAGTGCCTTGGACGAGTCGAATGGATAGCGACGCTTAGTCACTGCAGGAAACTATTTTAACACATCAAGTGCGGCAATGGCCGGTGATTTATCGCTTATTTAATATTAATGAAAATTGAGTTTGTGACTACTGGTCAGTCAGCAGCATTATGAAAATTCTCTCCGTGTACCACCGGTGGCTCACATGGTGGTCAACGTGTTAAATTATGCAGCCAGCTTCGGTGCGTCCACACAAGAGCGCTTCTGTCTCAGCCGGTTGCCTCAGGACCTTCGCTTTCGTGTGAGGAGTAGCGGCTTATAAGTGCTTCACGCAAGTGTTGAGGTTGCTATGCTAACCAATCCTTCAAGTCCGTGAAGGGGATTCCCAACTCTCACAAGATGATGGCAGGTAGGATTATCATTGGTAAACGTTTAAAGAAGCATCTTCCGAGCATGCACGATTATAATTACCAAACTGTTGAAGAATATTTACGAAGTGAGGCATGAATAAAGTATTTATAGATGAGGGTCACCTTGACGCAAGGTTCATGTTCACGTTTGAGACAGACACAAACGCTTGTGGGTTATTTTTATCATCAGATTAGATTAGATGTTAGTTAAGGAATAAGAAGTTGTAAAAAAGTATATCAAATAAGATAAAAGCTGAAAAAGAAAGTAGTAGGTGCTGAAAAACAGGCCAGCAGTGAACTGCTAAAAACATGTTTCGTTACAAAAAAAAATATTTCAGTACAACACCGTACTAATTTTCAGCGTGGTACCTGACATACACGTACATGTACACCAAGTAATAAAATAATATAATCAGAAACATTGATGTATAGCGTAGGGGCTAATTTCTATAGATATAATAGTTGTATCCCTCTGAGGGGAGTAGTATTTACTAACAAGATGCCTTTGAACCCTCCAAGTTAAAATAGGTTGAATTAAGCCCCAGGAACTTGAGTTGCGATACTCAGGCTTTGGATTGAGTACCATGTGCTCAATCAAACTTATACTGAACTTATACTGCCGACTTATACTGAAGCATAAAAACTTCTCGATATTCCAATTTAAAATTAATTCGATGATCAGTCGCCAAACATTGTACGTAACATGCTGTTAAGCAACATTACAAGATTACAAATTCGATGCCATTTTCTATACTCTTAGAACCTGTGTTAAAAGCACTATAGAGATAGATAAAGTTCTTTAGTATTCACGTAACCTTTTCTAAACCGTGATTATTCCTATAAATATGTGTTTATCCTGTTATGTGAATTTTCCTCGTATGTTATTTGTCCTCATATATTATTATCCTCATATATTAATTATCCTCTTATATTAATTATCCTCTTATATTAATTATCCTCTTATATTAATTATCCTCATATACGTGAAAAATACATATATATATATAAATGATTTATCGTCAGTTCAGTAGTCTTTAGAGCGACGCACCGCAGCATTTGAAGGCAGTCGCAAATTCTGGGATTTTCCCAAGGCCTTGATGCCTTTCATGGTTGGTGCGTTAAAAGTTTTGGAACAATTTACTTCAATTTCCAGAATGATTTGTGCAGAACAATTTCGATCCTGATTGAACATTGCAAAGATATCTCGAGATATCTCACCGGTGAAAAAATTACCCAAATGTTACGCAAAAATTATAGTCATAAGGTTTTATTGATTCAAGTAAAAATATGGCAGGATATAATAACTAAAAACTAAATTCATTATTGGTCCCAAACGGTAAAGTACGGGGCCCTAATTTTCTCAACAGCCGCTGCTCTGTATTTTAGCTTTAAAATTTTAAATTGTCTGCAAAAACATGAGTGAACTAGTATTCATGAATGAGTAGATGGACGCATTAGTCGAAATAAATATCGAATCAGCTAGAAGGCTTAAAAAATTACCTCAGATAATCTATAAACATTCAGGAATAATTACTTGATTCGTAAAAAATCACTCGCTGCTTCGTTCCACCGGCGTCACAAAAAGCAAGTCGCGCCTGCACAGTCCCACCGCTGGGCAGCAGCGCAGTGTGGCCACAAGGACGCACTCGGCTCTGCGCGTCTTCTTGGTGTTTTTTTTTTTTTGCGGCACCTTCTGAGATCCGTAAAATGTGAAACATTGCATAGCCGTCCCTGACTCTCACGGCTGTTCATGTTGTCGAGCTTTGGTTCTCACAACAACTGCAAGAATTTTCAACACTATCTGAAAAGCCTATTGAGATACAAGGCAGATGTAATGGAGTCTAATTTTATACGTATGACTTTTGAACTTACTCGCGTGAGAAGGAATTGTATCATATGTTCCAATATAAAATTTTGTTCTTAAGCAAACAGCAACGAATTTATACAAACAACCAAATGACTTCAGGAAATAGGACTACTGAAAAATTAAACAAATTATGTCGAATGATTTTTTAAAAGGTCATATGACATTATAAGCAAATTTAAGCCTCTCAAAACTCAGCAAAAAATGAAAAGATATAAGCACCACTTAGTGTGTGTGTTCTCACGAAAGACCCAGTTCACATAGAAAGTGTGTTGCGAAAAAGGTTCATGAAACATGATGAAAGAGGAAGAAAAGATAATCGGCTGAAAAACGGTAGCAGTGACCTAAAAAAAATGGTCCGTAACATAACAAAAAACATTTTTCATTAAAGAGAAAGCTTACTTAACGCATAGACACAAAAGTTGTATCCCGCAGAGGAAGTAAGCTGTTAAGGGCTCTGTAAATTTATACATGCGGAAGTGTGTGACCTGACTACTTTAGCCGCAAACTGTTCTAGAAAATTACAAGTTTTGTTTTGCTGACGAATTAGATTGAAATAATGTTATGAGTGGAAGATCACTGAAACTTTCGTAAGAACGATACTCTTAACAATAAATTTCAAAAATCTTTTACATTTACAGAATAATTTAATTGCCACGAGTACTCATACAAACGCTATACGTGAATTAGCTCCCGTCAAACATTTTAAATTGTCCAGAGATCTTTTTATCCAGCTGCTTAAGGTGAATACAATGTTTCTGATTCTTCGTTACTTTTTGTGATATTTTCAAATTTCTTTATCGCATTAATTGTTCTGTCGTAAAATCAACGATACAATCGTAATAATCAACAAGTCTCATTTATTGAAACGGCAATTTCACCATCTATAATGGAAAAGTTTATATATATCTGAGATTATTTTAATTTTGTTTTTAATTATTGTCTCAGCCCTCAACATGCAATTGAAGATTTTCAAGCGTTTTATTATATTTTTACTTGCATTTTCACTTACATTTTAATAACCTTCTTTGCCACTTTGTTTCAGGGTTAGTTTCAGTTTTCAAATTATTAATCTCGCTACTAAACTAAACATCAAATCTTGTACAGCCAAAATTTTATATTTCAAAACCATCGATAGATTGTTATTTGAAAATGATTAAATCTGTTCTTCTGAGCCTGTTCGCGCTTGGCCTCATCGCCGAAGCTCAAGAAATTTTCTTCAAAAAATGTCCTTCTCAGAATGTCGTTGACAACATCGACGTCAATAGGGTGAGTAATATTTATGCATATTTTTATCCACACCACTATTATTACCGTTCAATATCTAAGTCAAGTTTTGACAGAAATTCTCAGCTGTATTCAAGATTTTGAAATTTTCAAATTATTTATCACTGACTCAGTTTTTGCAATTTACCATAGGAAACTTTTGGTGGTTATATTTTTGTTACTGTAGCTATATTTCTGTAGTATTGGACTCGTATCGCCAAAATGCAAGCATTGTTCAACAATTCAAACATTAGATCGCAAACATTAGTTTACATTTTACAGTCAGTCAGAATCAGTGCGGTAAATTTCGTAAGACGGCTAAAATTTAGAATTTATTATCATGGACACTTATCAATTACTCAGACTAAATAACACTGGAAAGCGTAAATTGTATTTTCAATACTCTTCATATACACTCGGAAACCTGAACTATTCAGGGAAATAGTTTACAAACAACCGAATGACACTTAACCGAACTATTCTGGGAAATAGTTCAGTAGATATGTGAAATGCTACGAGGGTAAAAGGAAGCAAAACAGGGGAACTAATGCATCTTTATTCGATTCCTAAATGCGTTTGGTGGAACGGCGATGCTAGGTGGCAAGAAATCTAAAAACAGGTACTGCTGCTGATGCGTCAGCTCGACGAAGAAAATTATTTGTTACATTTTTTATACTGCAACGGGATTAGATTAGATTAAATGTTAGTTTAAACCTCCCTGACCGCTACAAAAACGTTCCGAAGAGAAAAAGGAGGAAGGCACCATTTAGTATGGAAATAAGGGAACGCGTAATCTATGCAGAAAGGGCATGGAAACAGTAAGTTGAGAAAGAAGTTTATGAAATAAGATTAAGTTAACGAAGGAAGTAGTAAATTCTGAAAAACAGGAGAGCAGTGAAAAAAGTGGTCCTTTACATAGCAAAAAAAACTTTTCATTTTAAAAAAAAGAAGGCCTACCTAACTCTCAGCTCGGGCCCTCACACTTTCCCCCTGGGAGTGCTAATTCCCATAGACACAATAGTTGTATCCCCCTGAGGGAAGGCGTTTAAAGAGGTACTAAAGCAAAACGATTAACATAATCGAGTTAGCAGCCGCATTACTTTGCGTAGGTAGACAACAGTTTAAAGACAGACCTAAGTCACTGTGGCCTCTCATGCGTGGAAGTTTTCCCGATTTCACTACGAGCAGCAAGAATTTCACTGAGGATAGCTAACCTACAGAAGCACACTGATGAGGATTATTCCTTCTTCCTCTTAGCGTTCTTTCTCACCGCGTGTTCGGGATACAAGGGAAAAAGATTTTGAAGTAATTGCGAAGAAAGAAAGAAATTCAACTCACATCAATCACGGTGATACTGATAGTGGCAGTTGAGATCAAGAGTAGAGTATATCCTCTCGGAGCAGAGTAGGGCGATAACCACAAGAAGAACGCCTACATGAAGACGTATGTCATGCAGAAGTTCAAGCACCACAGGTGATATAGTTTTACAGTTTTATTGAGTTCTATCAAGCTAGAACCCTACCGATGAAACCAGCGATTATCTTCGTTATCCGAGGTTCAGGGTCAACTTTCTCCTGAGCATTAAGATCGAGATAAGCATGGCGGAAAACAATAGAGGCAAGTCACACACTTGATAAACAAGCTCGCCTTTTATTTCTTAGACCTTTCATTACGAGAAAAAATTTTCAATTTCCTTTTGTTTCGAGATCTATAGTACATAGGATTTGTTTGATATTTACTGTGATCTATGCATCCCAGCGGTTATGTTCGCCAGCTTTTCATGTGAAATGGCACATGGTACGAGAACCCGCATTGAGAGCAAAGCGTTTTTTTCCTCCAGGATATGAGAACTCGGTCATAATTCCCCACCCGATCAAAGTATAAAATAAGTTTCTGCTTGATCGGAGATGACTGTTTTTGGTTCCTGACATTAATTACAAGGCTTTTAAAACATCGGTTCATAATAACGAGGTTTTGATGAAATTAATAAAACACTTTAATAATGCTTACAAATGAGCAGCTGTGGCACAACTTGAGTGATATGTGACGGATTTCCTAGTTAGCTACGAATTTTATAGTAGCCTCAAGATAGGCATAGGAAACATAACTTCTTTCCATAGGTTTGAGGCAATTCGAAGGCCAGATGTGAGCCTCGTACTTTCACCATTGATGTCGGGTAAAGCGTAAAAAACTATTTTCGAGGAAGCAAAATTCCCACCAAGCGACACAGACAGGGGCTACCAGCCGAAACACATTTTGAGCCACCTCAATGATGGAATGGTTGAATGTGTTCGCTGATGTTCGCTAAGCATCACTGACAAGTCCCTAATGACGTCATGTGTCCTTTCTTCTCCCCCTGTACCTCGGTACGTGGTACGAGAACCGAAAATACTTCGCGATCTTCCAGCTGGGCGGGCAGTGCACCACGGCCACCTACTCCGACGCTGGCAACGGTCTCATCAAAGTAGAGAACAGGCAGACGAACTTGTGAGTGTCGGATCAGTGACGAATTTGTGGGCGCTATTATAGTGTCGTGCTTGTGAGGGAAAACGTAGTGGAAGATTTCTAAGGGCAAAATTAGTGTCGTGCTTGTGAGGGCAAAATTAATGTCGTGCTTGTGAGGGCAAAATTAGTGTCGTGCTTGTAAGGGCAAAATTAGTGCCGTGCTTGTGAGGGCATAATAACCGAGGTACTTTTCGCACAGGACACTTCCATTATGTGTATTGCACTGCGTGGTGAGTATGAGTTTCATCTTTGATAAAATCATTGAGCAATGACTCTCAACAATAAAAGTTTACCTTTATGTTTTACTGAAGGTTTTCAAAAGTTTCAAGTTGATTAAAAACATGCATTTACAAAAGATTCTTGCACAGAATGATTAAGTTTGACAGTTACACTCATTACCTTTCTAAGCCATGTTTGTAGGATATTTTCTGTCGTCTAATAATAGAATATTCGTTACGGGAGTCATCACTGTTTCACTTGAATATTTATGTTAATTCATGCTATTTTATTTAAATATTATGAACACATGAAAATCATCAATTTTAATTTATGTTCTCTATGTTAATTTTCTGTTGAAAAATTTCAGTTTCGGAAAGGCGAGCAGCGTCGTTGGGCAAGCAAAGCTGGCCAACCCGAAGAGCACGGAGGGTAAACTCTCCGTCTCCTTCTCTTCACAGACTCCCTGTACGTCCCTGCTGGCTACTGGCTGCTCGTACTGGGTGACGGGCACTTAGTCGAACAAACTTTACCATAAGGGTGTTACTGTTGAAATGACATTTCACTCAATAACCGATTGGTCGACAATGTTTTCATCAAAGTGTTACAAGGAATTGAAATTTAGAAAATATTGGAGAAAAATTAGCACTTCATGAGTGGCAGAAAATTGAAATGTAGAAGTTTGGGAAATTATTTTTATTGGAAACACGATAGAATAGCAGCCCTAATTTTTATGAAAACGCGAAACAGAATAACAGTCTTAAATTACTACGACCATAAGAAGCAGATTTTTAAATTAGGTTATGTATTCACGAAAGATGTTCAGCATGACCATCATCTGTTGCGATGCAAGCGTTCAAACGCCGGTGCAGTGACTGCCGGATGCGATCAAAACCACCAGTAGTTGCACGAATCCTTGCTAATGCTTTAGCAATTCTACCGATTACGTCTTCTCCGGGAAGAATTGGTGTTTCGTACACCATAGGTATATGTGAGTGCGTATGCGCGTTTGTCCCCCTCACCCCGTTTTGCGAGTGTAAATATACTCGCCGCATTCTTGGAAGCGCATTTGGACCCCGCATCCCTCTCTGAAACAACATCCGCTACCAGTAAACTGAGCAACGTGAGGAGAGTTTACCTATCTCACCAGCAGACAATCCAGTGGCTCCGCTCTTATGAGCCGCACATCTTCATGTGTTCCCATAGTAGAAATTTAGGGGCAGAATATCAGGAGACCTCGGTGAATAAGTGATGGGCTCCAATCCAGCGATTTGGAAATAAAACATCACATAACTGCCCAATAGACATCTCGAAATGTGCTGGAACACCATCATGTTGACACCATAAACCTCAGATGTTGAAGAACGGAACATCTTCTAACAAATCAGCCAATACGTCATTTAGACAAATACAATAATTGCGTTCATTCAACGTTTCCTGCAGTATGTACGTATAGCCAATCAGATAGTCACCAAGAACACCCGCCTAAACATTCGCGGAGAGTCTAAGTTGATGTTTACTTGAATTAACATAAGACCACAAGCGTAGATTATTAGACGTTCACTATTCCTTCTCGCGTGAATGCTGTTTCATCTGTGAAGACTTTTGATGAAAACTAAGGTTCTTCAACTGTTTTGTGTACAAATCACCTTGTTAATTGAGCACGACGTGGAAAATATTCATCGTTTAATTCTTGCGCACGCCGAATGAGACACAGACGTTGACCATTATCATGTCGCACTTCCCACACAGTGGTTCTACTTACTTGTAGATCACATGCTCCAGAACGAGTCCAGAACGAGTCCAGAACGGTTAGATTATTGCGAAAATCTTCCAATATTCATGGATCTCTCAATCTTCTACGGCATTCATCTCCAAGTTGTGCTCTGATAAATTCTCCGCCTTTACACAATCTCCGGTGTATGGTTACGAGTTTTAAATACGATGGAACATGTCTTGGGATTTCTTGCTGAGTAAATTCGAACAGCTTCCCTAGAATTACCGCGTTAGCTGCACGTAAGCTAGGTGCATGTCTGCCAATTCAGCATTGAATACTCGCTACGTTGTAATTTTTACTTTTGCAGCCGATAAAATGATCAACGTAAACAAAAATTTTAGCCTGTGATGAAATGGAACGCTAAAAAAACGAATAACTATATAAAGTCCTTGTAACCCTTTATCGAAGCATTTTCAACTATACGGTTATTGAGTAAAACGTTTTTCTTTCAGAGGTCCGTAGCTTCTGTCAAAGTTCGTTCAAGAAAGTGCGGGCCACCCTGTATATATCGTATAAATATCAAAAGCTGTTATGCACAAAGATAGAAGCTGTGATCGGATGACTTATACCTTACACTATTTCTACAGATTCTCAAAAACTTCAATGCATGGTCTCCTTTACGCTGAATTAAGCCTGAGTTTTAAGGATGTGTTTAATGATACTTGCCTTCAATGATTCGCATTGTCTGATCAACTTTCCTGAAGCTAATTATCCATTTTTAAAGCTTTGTCCCTGACAAAGTAAAACAAGCCAATGACATTTTAAATTGCAATTCATTTAAATAGCTGAAATTAAAGACTCTCCTCCCTCGCCCAGAAACCGAGGAATCAAAATAAAGAAGACATACTTTCGACTGTTAGTAACACACAGCCAACAAACATCAATGAAAACTAACTCCAAGTTTCCCTCGCACATCAGTACCACATCCAACAAACATCATCAATGAAAGTTAGCAGTAGCCCAACCAAGGCTAGATGGCCAAGGGGGCTAGTTTCAGTTGCCGTTCCAAGTGAATAATAAAAAAATTGCTGATAATCAATGTCTGACCCCCCGAGGTTATTTGTCGGGGATCATATACCCCCCTCCCCACCGAATAATTTGACTGCCTGCACCACTGAAAACTTACTCCAAGTTTCCCTCGCAGTCGCGAACAGGAGCTCCGAGGTGACAAACAGCAACTACTGGGTGCTGGACACGGACTACACGTCCTACTCCATCGTCTGGAGCTGCACGAACGCCTTCATCCTCAATGCTCGTATGTAGTCGCAACATAACTTTAACTTTAAATTTCATTAATGTGTATTATTGAGAAATTTAGAACTGAAACTTCTAATTAGCGAGGAGTCAAGATCTCATGTTGTTGGATAAAGTTGAATATTGATCTTATTTGCAGAACACACTGAAAGCCTTCAAAAACCAGTATGGTAAATATAGGCCCAAATAATACACTCTACAAGAAGCATAAAAGTGAAGAAAATCCGTGTAACTCAAGTACTCCACATTAATAATGCTCCAACATTGTTTCTAGGGGTGTAAGAAGTACGGATCTCTTTGAACAGCGATAATTTGCGTGCAGTTAAGTTTAAATAGATAAATTGGTAAGTATATTAATTTAACCATTGAAACCAAGCAATGCGCTCAAAAATTCATCATAGTAGAGCGTACACTTGTAAATTTTAGCCAGAAAAAGCAGCGCAAAACTAAACCAATTTTCAACAGAAACGTCAACGCAGGATGTTGTAACGAAACGACATTTTACGGTACCGTTATGAAAGCGTAAATTCATTGGAAATCCTACCCTTGAATAATTTATTAAGAGACTTATGAATTTTGTCATTTTCACAGAATTCCTGTGGCTGCTGACCCGAGAACGCCAGCCTTCAGAAGCCCTCGTGAACAGAGCGCTGGCCATCATCAAGGACAGAGGCCTAGATACAGACCGCCTCGCCGTCACCAAGCAGAACGGCTGCAAATGATCGTGGCTCCCTGATGTACCACAATGTCAGCGTGAATTAAATTCAAAAGAATAAATTCACCACTATAAAAGTCAATGAAATCGTGATCTCTCTTTTCATTCACCATGATGTCGGCTGAATTGAATTCAAAAGATTAAATTCACAGCTACAAAGTCAATGAAATCATGAAATCTCTTTTCATTCACCATGATGTCGGCTGAATTAAATTCGAAAGAAAAAATATGCAGCTCTAATAATCATTGAAACCATAAATATTCTTTGACATGCTTCCATTTTCATAAAGCACTTCCCTTTTAAAAAAATCTGAAAGCTATTCATCCATGAAACCACAACCAATTCCGCTTCTTTTTACGAGTAGAATTACTGTTTTGGTTCATATAGTCCCCTGTTCGAAATAAACTTTTTGAATGTAGCGCTCAGTGTTTTTTGCCTTTTTGTGAACTGAAATAGTACTATTATTGCTATTTTGGTTCTTCAAAAATGCATTATCATACAGAAAAGTACATAAAAATTCTCCCGCTACGAATAATAATTCCTAAGCTGTAAGTAGAAAATGCATCAAACTCTAACGATGAGTAATAATGAGCAAGCAAAAGAATTAAGAGGGTAATGAAAATTCCCACCCTGGCAATACCAAGACGCTCTCCTTGGCTTGAGATGGGCGCAAAAGAAACGAGACCGACTCCACAAAACGCCATGACAGAACAGGCCAAACTAGAAAGGTAAATACATCAGAGGGGGTCAATTTTATTTGCCCGTCTCAAGAGAAATTCATTTTGACTGACGACGAAAAAGTGAATTCTCATAGAAATAGTTGGAGTATGGAATAGGGATAATTGTGAATCTTGGCTGCTGCAGTCCTTCCTTGATTGTTTAATCTTGCCAATGCATTCGATACTCTTTTTTAGCCAAGTTCTTCGCTCGGTTCATTCGTGGAAATTACACTTAGGTGTCCTATAGAAATCCAGCTGCACAAGTGTTATGGCTTTAGAAAACTACACAAGCCCTTTCAATTGTGAATGTTACAAACTTTTCCAACCATGCCATTCTTGAGCTTATGCTCATTATGTTCGGCGTTCTTAGCTTCTTGACAATGTAGTAACACATACATCAATCATTGAATATTGAAACTTTCACTTGGTACGTTATAATGAACTATAACAACATATGTCGTTCGGATACACAATAATTCGTAAACAAAATATATGAGAACGAATCCAGGGGCGTTCGAGTAGAGGAACCATCTCTGAGCGAAGCAACTGATTTCATCACAGTTATAAGCGGACTTCATGCAAACTTCATGTAAAGTTCTGCAATTTTTTTTTGATTTAAGAAGAGAAAAATGCCCATGAAACGGACAGTGCCCTTCCTTCAGTCAAATTCGGACTTGGCTCAATGATAATTTAGGGGGACATCGTATTTAGCTGAACCTGCCCTCACGGTGTTTAGCTGGCCCTACCATCACTGTGTTTAGCTGGACCTACCATCACTGTGTTTAGCTGGACCTACCATCACTGTGTTTAGCTGGACCTACCATCACTGTGTTTAGCTGGACCTACTATCATTGTGCTTAGCTGGACCTACCATCACTGTGTTTAGCTGGACCTACCATCACTGTGTTTAGCTGGACCTACCATCACTGTAGCTGAACCTACCATCACTGTGTTTAGCTGGACACCATCACTGTGCTTAGCTGGACCTACCATGGCTGTGTTTAGCTGGACCTACCATGGCTGTGTTTAGCTGAACCTACCGTCACTGTGTTTAGCTGGACCTACCATCGCTGTGTTTAGCTGGACCTACTATCATTGTGCTTGGCTGGACGTAATATTGTGTTTAAGTGGACCTATAATCTTTGTATTTTGCTGGACTTACGATACTTGTGTTTAGCTGGGCCTAACTATCATTGTATAATACTTAGCTGGAGCGCTCTCAATAACATGTTCGATAGAAGAGCTCTCTACAACCTCAGAAATTACGTGAATGGTAACGGCAGTGAAAAATTGCAATTATATCATTGTAAAACGCTTATTTCGTGAGTTTAATGTGCAATGTTTTTCGCCAGAGTTGAAAAATTCAATTAAATCATTAGTTAGTTTCAGCCTCCTTTAACCCCCCCCCCCCCGGAAAAAAATGTTCCAAAGAGAGCAAGGATTAAGGCACCATTTATTATGAAGTTAAAGGGAACGCAAAATCCAGGCACAAGGGGTGTTTCTCCAAAAGAACCTTAGAGACAAAAACAGTAATTTTAAATGGAAGGTTACGAATTAAGATCAAACTTGAAGAAAGTAATAGGTGCTGAAGAATAAGACAGCAGTGAACTGAAAAAAGATGGTCCATAACAGAACAAAACCCTACTAACGTATTTCAACCAAATGAAAACCTACCTCAACTTTCAATTTGGGACCTCACTTTTCCCCCTGGAAGTGCTAATTCCCATTGGTACAATAGTTGTATCCTTCTGAAGGGTTTTCTATTTCAACAATGATTATCGATCCTATTGCTTTCTCACGAGCAAAGGTGACCAGGGAGCAGGTAACAACACTAGAAGGAAATTAACGTAAAATTTCTGTAAGCTAATAATTGTTATTATGCTATACGCGTCTTATGCTTTGAGAAAATAATTCCTAGGAATTACGCACATAATTCTACCTACTCGCACGAAGTGAATAAAAAAGGTTAACCGAATAATTTAATTAGTTCGCAATATCAGTAGCTGGTATTCACCGCCGTACTTGCTTAGTAAATTAAAAAGGACAATGAAGCGTAAATAGTTAAGGAATTGAATCGCGTAATAGTTGAGGAATTATGTGCCGAAAAGAAAATGTATCTGGATCCCTGTTAATTTGCAATCTACATTGATTAAAAGTTAAAACCTGTATGACGATTTGAGACTTCGAAGATAATAAAATTTTCAGAATACTACAAAAATTCTAAGAACACACGTGTTCGTCCAAAGCTTAGCGTTCATAAGAAACTCCGTGAAGGCCAAGTTCACAGTCAACGTCCTGCTTCCGAGCTGTTCAGCAGCGCAGGGAAACTCTCAAGTGCTTTGGGATTATGGGATACGAGGTAAAACTTTAGGCGTCTGATGCAGCGTTGGAGATGAGGAGAGAGTCGGTATTGTTTAGAGGCTGTGGACTGACGATGCGTTCTGACAGCGGACCGCGTCGGTAATGTTCTGGTGCTGCGGACCGAGTCCCTATATTTGTGGGGCTTGTGGACAAATTGACTGTTTTTCGAAGCGTTAGGAGAAGTGTGTAATTTTTTTAATAGCCGTAGCAAAAAATCAATGCTAAATACGCTGGGTAAAAGGTCAATTAAGTTTAGTGCAAGGTTTCACAGAGCCCAAGCTGCCTCAAGCCTCAGCACACCACAGTTTCGTTCAGTACATCATTTAGAAACAATTGCAAATTAGGTATTTGGGAGTCTCGTGCATGAGTCTGTTAAGTCAACGCATGTACCTCAGGTTAAATTTCCTTGAACGAATTAATAAGCATGCATAGATTTTTTTTACCAGGAAAAAACTGACTCGAGACATCGTTTCACCGATGCTAAAAAACAAATAGCACCTTAGAAAAGTCCCGTAGTACTTGACAGCAGAGCGGGCACAAGGTCACATTGAGCTCCGTGCGTGCCTTCTTGCTCGAGTTTTTGCCAAGCTTTCTGATCCGCAAAAAAGTGAAACATTGCGTAGCCGTCCCTGACTCCTATGGCTCTCCACGGGAGCAAGCTTTGGTTTCGAGTTTTTTCCCCTATTGGAAAAGCAAGTAAAGGCACACGGCAGATGGAATGAAGTATAATCGTATGTGAATTACCTACAAACGCACTGGTAGAAGCAAGACTATTTACAAGCGATCCAATATCATCGATTTCCTGGTACGAAAACTGCACTGAATTTACTGGACAAACTGAAAGACCTGCGTGCAAGAGTTAGCTTAACACGTTAGTTGCGATGGGTTAAACCGAAGTTCAATATTCAACTTGAATTTAAAGTCAAAAGTGATAAGCAAATTTGTAAATATCAAACATTAACTGGGCCTGTTAAATACCACTAATTTAGAAAGGTTGTTAGAATTTTTCAAAACGACCCATCGATGGGTCGTTTCGCAGCAGGAAAAACCTAAGCACGACCCACCGGTGGGTCGTGTCGCAGTCAACGTGTTAAGCTTCCCTATCCACAAGAAGTGTTTGTAAGAAAGGCAATAGGAAGGGACCAATTAATATAGAATTATTGATAAAGGGAATTTATACACACCAGATCCTAGAGCACAGAAACAGTAGGTTAAGAAAGAAAGTTATGAAACAATATAAGCAGGAGTTCCCAACCTGGGATGCTCGCACCCCCTGCGGGTGCAAGACGATACTCCAGGGGGTGCTAGAAAGGCCCAGGCAAATAATAAGATATTGGCGCCATGTTGGCATTTTATTTCAGGTTTGCGAGGCGTGAATGACATTTCTTCAAGGGTGCGGAGCGAAAAAAAATGTTAGAAATCCCTGCACTGCGGGCCTGAGTGTAGTGGCCTGTGGTCCCGTTGTCCGCGTGATGTGTGGGTGCGATCTCTTATGCTAAGACTTACTGGAGGACCTAAGCCCCTCACAAACTCAGCCGTTTTCCTACAGTGCAATTCTATAAGAATTAGCGTACACGCTCCTCCACAAATTAAGATATATGAAAATATTAGATATTGCTCGTAAATTAATTAGGTTGACAACATGGCAAAAGAATAAGCATTTTTCACTGATGTCAACCAAGCAAAGGAACAGCGGGTGTCTGATAGTGAATATCAGACACCTTACAATTTACCTCCCTTTAATCCTTCGCTTGTGCGTGCCAGAAAAATTTATCTATCTCATAAAACCCGTGATTGAAATGCTATTTGTACACCCGTTAAGCGGCCCATAAACGATCAATTTTATTGTCAATATCATTGACTCAGTATATTGATGATATTTTTTTTTGCATACTTAGTCAATTATTTGACGGTCGTCAATAAAGCCCACAGGCGATCAATTAAATTGTTAATTTTCATCATTGTCAATTATATTGACGATAAAATTGATCGTCTATGGGCCGCTTTAGGTCGTGAAACCCGTATCACAGATGCGCTCATATAGTACTTCATGTTACAACGGTTAAATGTTCACATGACAGCAAACAATAAGAATTTATTCGTAAATACATTTCTATAATAAGTCTTTGCGCGATGGCTCGCTCTCATTTTTATAGATAACTATAATTTCTACATAATCCAAGAAATGCCTAGTATAATATCAGTTATATTGCATGTATTCTAACGACAGAAACTAAATCCGAGTATTTATGACCATTACAGTAGGAAAATTCTTAGTGCCCATAGAGTGCTAACAACTTCCGTGCTAGAAGTGCTTCCACAGTAAATTTTAGATTCTGTCAAAGTACCGTTTCTCTTCCGAGTTGCGCGGAACGAGCATTCATAATCTCATAGCTGTAAGATCAAAAGCAAAGTTTCAGTTTCCATGCTGCTGACCCAGAGTTCCCAATTTAGTGTATCCAGCAATATTGCTCCAACACCTCATTTTCTTCAACTAGCCCTTCTCGGAAGAATGCAAAGAACATTATGACTGCATGTCCTCATCACGATTATCTCAGTTCGACTTGTTGAATTTTCAGCGTCCATAGATAGCATACAGCCTAACACAGCATAGCGCATCCATCAGAGCAAGATTTCTCCGCTTTTTCCCCGAGTTTAATCATTGCCACGCCCACGGTCACCAAACCAGCTGGATCCAGTGTCATCCTTTGACGTCGGTAGGCATGCATGAAATTCAAGCTCGTAGCGGACTCTGTTTTGTCATGTTTCGTCGTAAAGGAAATACAACCCACTAATTTAATAAATGAACGCCAGACATTTCCAAGGTAGATTTAGTTAAAATTTTTAACTTGAGAAACTGATTAAAGCTTTGCGGGAATCTTCCTGAACTTTACGTGACCATACAAAATAACTAACTAAAGGTTGAGATTAACTTGTAACAGAGATGGCAATGAACTTTCAACATTATTCTTTTGAAATATCAGTGACTTTTTCTCCAACGTTGTGCTGCAGTCTACAATATATCGGTCTCTTATCGAGTTGTTTACAAGCCTGCATGGAGAGCCGAGCGTCGGTCTGAACTTACAGCAATTCTTATCTAATCTGAAATTAATGATGCTCTAAATCATAAACAAAGACAATTAACTTATTTCGAACTTGATCCTTTCATGACATATTGCTCGTAAATATGAAAACTCTCAAGAGAAATGGATAGCATACGCTCCCCAAGCAAGCAGAGAATTTACTTTCACGTAAAAAACTCAAGGTTAACTTTGAGGTTGCTAAGCAAAAACTCGTCTCCTTAGCTTTATGAGCAGTCACCATGCTCTCACCACATTATCTAAACAAACATTTATTCTTCTTAAATTCAAGGATTTATATGGATATCCGCTATGTTGGGCGATAATCCGAGAGAAACTAGGTAAACTTTGGGCTCGATAAGTACAACAAGTACGAAAAATTCGAGGGTCTTGACCGGCAGAGCTCGCTGCGACGTGCGAAGTAAGCGTCAGCATTTCGATCGATGCAATGTGAACGGGAAAAAGAATATAAGGCGACGATACTCGAGCAGGTGTTCGCTTGCATGATACGCATAACTATCCCTCGAGAGACAAAAAATTATGGAGTGGAAATCAAACTTACCTATCTGCAAATCTACAGATTCCTATCAAAAGCGCTGCAGATTTTGCGGCGGGAGCTGAGTTTAATACGGGGGGAACTTCTGAAGAAAGTAATTCTTTTGCTAGAAGATTTTTTTTTCCTACGATACAACTATTTAGAATGCAGACTCAAGCCGTAGTTTCAGACTGATAAATAACGTTAATTTCAAGTGTTGATAGAAGTAGCTTACATCAGCACACCTCACTCAACCGAGTTTTTATATGAGTTTCAATGTGGTAGGTGTTGTAATTGACATTAGTGGGTCATAAAACCTGACAATGAGACATTGGACAAGCGAGTTCGGTGCAGTGGAGCTCTGAGCTGGTATGAACCAACGAAATGCATTCAATTAATATTTTAGTCGTGTTAAAATATGTCTGACACTTCGTTCTTGTTTCCTGCTTATTCACATACCCTTCTCCCTTCCCTCTCATTCACTCACTTTTCTCCCTTCCCTCTAATTCACTCATCTTTCTCCCTTCCCTCTAATTCACTCACTTCACCCTTCCCTTTAATTCACTCACACTTCTCCCTTCCCTCTAATTCACTGACACTTCTCCCTTCCCTCTAATTCACTCACACTGCTCCCTTCCCTCTTACTCACTTACCAGACTCACAAGCCGACTATGAAAACGCTTTAATGAAGTCCCGCCATGCATATAAATGTTTCTTGCAGAATTTGTTGTTCTGCGGGAGCTGGTTGACGAGTGGCACTTTAGAAATAGCGATAAAACAGTGGATCTACCGATCGTCTCTCGCTGAGAATTTCACTTTTACCAGAACCCACTACAACAGGTCGTAGAAGGAACGTTCAAAATTATGAGAAAATCATAGACACTCGTGCAATAGGTTGGCTGCGAAAAACAGAGAAGACGAAAAGCAGTGAGAAAACAAGGGACTTAGAATGAGAAAACAGGTTAATTTAAAGTAAGAACAAAGAAATTTCAAGCTTCTCTCTAAAGTACCCCTGGTCTGTACTTCTTGAAACTATCTGGTACCACTATTGGGTAAATGTAGATCATATTCCATAGGGAAGGAAAAGTATGTAGTGGGAACTAGAAGTACGTTTGTGTCATGGGGCTTGTGATGTTAAAAGTATAAGCGCTATCAGTAATAAATTTCTACGGTTCCATTGTAAGCCAGACTGCTGGTATTGTCTACCGATGAAAGCCTCGACTAGGTTTGGAATCTGAGATTCAAAATTAACATTTTCCAGAACGCGCCAGTTTGTGGTTGTCTAAAACCGGAAAACAAAGAAGGAAATTCCCTCATCTCATTTCCAGTCTAACTTTTTCTCGGGAACATGCATGTTTGTCACCGCCCAAGCGATTTAATTACTCTGGCGGCGAAAAACATACATGCAGGCAGCGATAAAAGTTAGAATGGGTTTGAGAGTAAGTTGAGGCTCAATTTCCACTCGCAGAGCAACGTTTCAAGGCAGTACTTCATATAATTTTCAATTGTCTTAAAAAAGCAGTTGTAGCGTAAGTTTGACGTCTTCCAAAGTCCCTTTGCTTGGAAGTCAACAGTACTTGTTTCGTATGTGAAATATGCCAGGGTTCTAAATGCACCGGTGAACAGAACATGGTAAGATTTTGAGATGCTGAATAAATGTTTACGCGTAACGTAAAATTATGACCGGAAATGATGATGTTGGTTGATTTTTATAGCCATATTATAATTTTAAGCCGGTCAAACATTTTATTTTCATAAAAATATAATCAACGAAGTAGCTTTGTTCAAAGAATAATTTGCACCAGTGCCTGTAGCTAATTTTGCTCCCTACTCGCAATTTCAGAGAGTAATTTTATTTTCATGAGCAATTCTAGCATTTTAAAATTAAAAACCCTACCGAAAACAACAATAGGTCAAAATAAAAACGGAAATACTGACAAAGCAGCGATTGAAACAAAAACAATATCATCAACAAACTCAAAACGATAAAAAAGATGAACGGCAGTAAGTGAAAGTAAAAACAGAATTGCCCCACCGACGGCAGCGAGTGAAAGTAAAAATAAAGTTGTCCCACCGATAGCAGTGAGTACAAGTGTCTCCAGCGCTCCAAGTCGCGACTTCAACATCGTGGTGCATGGCCTTGACGTTCTCAAAATGCGTCAAGGGACTGAGTTAATGATCTCGGCTGAGTCATTTTCTTCACTAGAAAACACCCAAATTGCGAAGATGCAAACATGAATGCTGTGAGCTATCGCTAAATGAAGGCACTAACCAGTTAATGTTTGCTATTTTCTACACTTTTTTCTACATTGCTTACAAACAATTGACTTTAAATTTTAGTTGTATGTTAAACTTCAGTTTTACCTGGCGGCCGTAGTCACACGCTGCAGACACGCTATATCAATGAGTTTTCTCACGTCGCACCAAAACTTGCCTGTATTCTGAACTACACGTGTTTATTATAATGTGTGAAATATGGTTTTCTTTTTCCATTTTCCTGCTGTCGTCCCATTGAATATCATTGTAAACTACCTCAGATTTTGAATCGCTATTCATTTGAATCCACTGAAATTTCCGAAAACTATCCTGTTTAAAACCAAGAGAAAAATAATGCCTGTAATAATTAACTCAATTGAAATTACGCCTCCCCAACAACTCTCATTTTTTAATTAAAATTTTTATTTTCTTTCGTGCTTTTAGCTGGTTCGATAGTATAGTATTTTCCATGCTGAATTCGTCAGCACCAGAAAAGAGCCCTGAATCGACCTATAGACTTGTCTGGGCTTCTATTCGTTCTTTATTTCCTGAACGAATTCAAAATCACACTAACAAGATAAATGAGGTTACAATAAGTTAACTCGCCCTTGCCTGACAAGGAGTAAAAAAATTCATATTAAAACATTGGCGTGAGTTTCTAGATCAAACTCACGAGTACACGAGGAATAGCAAGCAATAAGACCAAACAATACTATCAATACTATCGAACATTAAAAAATATTATTACTATACACGAAGTTCCCCCCCCCCCCCCCCCCCCCGAAGACGGTACAAAGGCGTTTCGTCGGTGTATTCAATATTCCCCTATTCATCATATCTATAAACAGAGATACCATTTCTGCTATCGCCGTGTGACGGCATGTTTGACATTTGCACGTAAACATTAGAAAATAACTTTACGCTTACCTCACAGACGTAAACAGGTGACTGAGGGCAACGATTGGGCGCTGGACACTGACCACGAGTCCTACTCCTTACTCTGGAGCTGCTGATGAATCTAGTCGGAATTTGGAGGTAAACATTAGAAAATAACTCAGCTTACCTCACAGACGGGAACAGGAGGTAACGGACGGCAACCGCTGGGTGCTGAACACGAGTCCAACTCCAGCGTCTCGAGCTGCACGAACGCCCTTATCTTCAATGTCCGTGTGTAGTTGCGACCAGGTTGTCGGAGGCTACCTGAAATTTCACACTGAATTAATCTTCAGTTATAACACGTTCCCGGCATTTCCGCGGCTGTTAACGGTTGGTTTGGTTAGGTTGTAAGTAGCATAATAGGAAAATCGATTATCCAGCTTGAACAAATTTTAATTCTTCCAAATGAATATGCAAAATATAATTGCGCGATAACATTTCACCTCGTATGATAACAATTATTTTTTTTAAATATCGCGAAACCTGTAAAATGTCGTGCATTTATTCCGGCACGTAAATGAGCAATTTACCTGTTGGTACACCTGTGGCCCAATACGCGGGGAAAGTGTTAAACTTCATGAGAACCACGAATTATTGAGTGACAGTATAGGGCTGGTATACATTTTGTTAATTCACTATGTGTGCAGGGTTTTAACAAGTTCACAACGAAGGAAAGACACTCCAATGACCGGTGGGCCAAAGGTTCTCTCGGTTGATTCCTGAAATCATCTAAGGAGTCTCGAACATAGATATAAAATGCATGTAGAAGAATGGAAATTTATTCCTAATGGAAAAAACACAAATGATAATTCTCAAGCATCACGTGCAAAGAAACGCGGAACTTAAGACTAAAACTTACTCAAAAGATTGAAAGTAGGACTCTTACTTAACTTCCCACGTACCAACATCAAGTCAGTTCCACTTGCACCTGTCCAAATTTCATGAAATACTGTTCTGCTGCTGAATAAAATGGTAAAAATGGTGCGTTAGGGAATGATTTCATAAGTCTAGCTTTCAAGTGTGTGATTTAAATTGTCCCTCGACAACAGAATTTGTTACTAAATTTTGAACGATATTGCAGCCGTGGGGCTATGGAGCAACATGGCGGGACGACATGGTGCAATGGCTCGACACTGGCCGGTATCAATAGAGTTGCCTCACAAAGAGCGTTTCAGCTGCAGTTCCACGCTTTTCAGGCTGAAAATTTTATATTATGAACGAGGCCAATGACTATAATAGAAAAAACGGAATTTGTTTCGCCACACGTTGAACTATCCGCCAACAACAACAATAATTGAAACTTGAACTGAAAATTACGGCTTTCTGAATTTAGCGCTTTGACTGCGACGTGAGCCGTCGGTTTACACGGAAGTAGTCCTAATGCAGCAGTGCTGACCGACCAGTAATCACAAACTCAATTTTTATGATGATTATATGGTTATAGGTTAGTTTAAGCCTCCCTAACCGCTACAAAAAAAAGTGTATCGAAGAGAGGAAGGAGGAAGGCACCATTTGGTATGGATATTAGAGAATAAGGAATCTATGCTGAAGGGGCATAGAAACAGCAAGTTGTGAAAGAAAATCATGAAACAAGATAAAAGTTGAAGAAGAAAGTAGTAGGAGCTGAATAACAGGACACCAGTGAACCGAAAAAAGACGGTCCATAACAAAACAAAACCTATTCTATTTCAACAAAAAGGGAGCCTACCTAACCTTTGGCTCGGGCCCACACATAGTCCCCCTGGGAGCGCTAATTCCCATAGATACAATAATTGTATCTCCCTGAGGGACTCAATTTTTTTGAATACCTAACGTTCAATGAAGGCACAAACCAGTTAATTAAACTACAATTGACTTTTTACTTTAGTTGTATAAGAAACTTCAGTTTTACCTGCATTGGTGTAAGTGTTAAAACAGGATCCTGTATCGGAACTCTGCCGTTATGTTCTTAGTAATTTTGAATTATTCTGAAGGTAGCAGAAAATTTTCAGGAAATCTATTGGTAAATCTGAAGGATATGTCAGTTATCGATTTTCCACTTCTTGGTGCCTGAACCTAATTAATTGAATCAAAATAAACAAGTTTTCTTCTATGCACTTTCCGTCTCAAATGAGTATTTTACGATTTATAGCGGTAAGTTTAGTTTCGTCCATGATGACGAATGCACTCGAATAAACAGCTACTCATCGATTTTCGATTTTTTGTTGCTTGAATCATAGTAATAACATCAAAATAAACAACTTTTCTTGTATACACTTTTTTCGCCAAATGAGTATTTAACGAGGTATAGCGGTAGGTTTGGTTTCGTCTTTGATGACGATCGCGCTGGAAGCGAGTGTGCATTGCAGTGTTGCTGTCCAACGTGCTCCTTGAATTACTTGCCGCTTCAAACACTGGAGTTGCGGTGAGTCATTTACCACTATAACTAATAAAATACTCATTTGAGACGGAAAGTGCATAGAAGAAAACTTGTTTATTTCGATCTAATTAATTATGCTTAGGCATCGAAATTTACAAAATCGATAACTGACATATCCTTCAGATTTACCAATCTATTTACCACAGCACATTATGAAGCAAAAAACCAGTCGTTCCAGAAAAGACACCTTCATGTTACTGAAATCGTGTTAAAAATCTTGAATGCTATATATATTTAAAGGCCCTCATGCCCTGCTTTGGCGTCATGCTAGAATAATACCGAAATTGTTATAAAAACCCATTCGATGGCTGGATACGCCATCAGCTATAAATATATAAACAATCAAAGGTTCTTAACGTAGAACATTTCCTCGTTTCGAAATTCGAACTTAATCCAGTCAGTGAGTCACTTTACAAGTACAGCTGCACATTGCCACACGACGAGACGGCTAAAGCTGTACATTCCTACTTCCACGTTTATTCAAACAAAAACACAAAATTATGGGCTTAAGTCTCGAATGAAAGAGTGAAAATATCGATCATAACTGGAATTTGATGCTGATTCCGAATATGCAATTTGTTTTGACCGCTCTCGATTTTTTCGATTTTTTTTTATTTTTTTTTTTGGAAAGGCGGCTAGCAACAACTGAGGTGGTGCCCAAAGAATGCCATGTCCGTACAGGTTGGGTGGAAGCCGGCCCTATCCGGTACTCAGGTCTTCAAGGCACGGTCTGACCATGTTGGGTCGAGAATGGCAGAGTTCGGATCATGAAGTGGTGCAGGCTAAAGTATGCCAAGTCCGACCAGGTTGGGTCGAGAATGGCAGAGTTCGGATCATGAGGTGGTGCAGGCCAAAAAAAACATTAAAAATGTATCAAAATTTAAAATTCAAAAAAATCACAAAAAATCGAAAAAATCGAGAGCGGTCAAAACAAATTGCAGATTCGGAATCAGCATCAAATTCCAGTTATAATCGATATTTTCATTCTCGCTGAGCGGCGAAGCCGCTCAGCGAGACTTGTTCCAAATTGTGGTAAATGTTGAGGACCTGACCATAATTGATTTTCGAATTTTTGATGCCTAAATATTGTTAATGAGATCAAAAGAAACAAGTTTTCTTCAATGCACTTTCCGTCGGAAACGAGTATTTTAAAAGTTATAGCGGTAAATGAGTTACCGGAACTCCAGTGTTTGAGGCGGGAATAAATAAATAAGGGAAGCATCACCCTATTACAAACGTAAAGAGGTTGGGTCGTGATGGGTAGCCACAGTTCTTTTAGCAAAAATTATAAATCAATTGAAATTCTACTATGCATAAACATAGTTAATGAGATGACGAGTTATATTGTCGATGCGAAAGACTTAATTCGAATGTTCCCAGATACGTCGAACCCACACTATACCGGGGTTGAAGTTACGGACGGACCTGCGGTCATCTCAAGGCTGCCAGTTACGTCGAAGCAGCGGTGATGGCTACATGTGTTTCGTATCATTCGACGTAATGGGTCGGTTACAACCTTTCTTTATAATTTTCACTAAAAGAACTGTGGCCACCCCTCACGACCCAACCTCTTTACGTTTGTAATAGGGGTTTGCTTCTCTTAATTATTTTTTCTCGCCTCAAACAGCAGAGTTATGGCAAAGTCGGCTTGGTTGGCACGCGGCAACACCTGTTTACTTTCACGTCGGACCGCGTGGTATATTTTTGGTAAATCTGAAGGATATGTCAGTTATCGATTTTCCACTTTTTGGTGCCTGAACCTAATTAATTGAATCAAAATAAACAAGTTTTCTTTTATGCACTTTCCGTCTCAAATGAGTATTTTACGATATATAGCGGTAGGTTTAGTGGTAAATCTGAAGGAGATGACAGTTGTCGATTTTGTAAATTTCGATGCCTTAGCACAGTTAATTAGATCGAAATAAACAAGTTTTCTTCTATGCAGTTTTTGTCTCAAATGAGTATTTTATTAGTTATAGCGGTAAATGACTTACCGCAACTCCAGTATTTGAAGCGGAAAGAAATTCTTTGATCGAGTTGTATGGCAATACTGCAATGGCGTCACGCTTCCAGCGCTCTGTCTTGAAAGACGAAACCAAACCTACCGCTATACCTCGTTAAATAACTCATTTGACGAAAAAAGTGTATAGAATAAAAGTTGTTTATTTCGATGTTATTACCATGTTTCAAGCAACAAAAATTCGAAAATCGATGAGTAGCTGTTTATTCGAGCGCATTCGTCATCAATGACGAAACTAAACTTACCGCTATAAATCGTAAAATACTCATTTGAGACGAAAAACGAATAGAAGAAAACTTGTTTATTTTGATTCAATTAATTAGGTTCAGGCACCAAAAAGTGGAAAATCGACAACTGTCATCTCCTTCAGATTTACCGGTTTAGTTTCGTCTTAGATGACGAATGCGCTCAAATAAACAGCTACTCATCGATTTTCAAATTTTTTTTGCTTGAATCATGGTAATAACATCGAAATAAACAACTTTTCGTCCATACACTTTTTTCGTCAGATGAGTATTTAACGAGGTATAGCGGTAGGTTTGGTTTCGTCTTTGATGACGATCGCGCTGGAAGCGAGTGCGCATTGCAGTGTTGCCGTCCGACGTGCTCCTTGAATTACTTGACGCTTCAAACACTGGAGTTGCGGTAAGTCATTTACCGCTATAACTAATAAAATACTCATTTGAGACGGAAAGTGCATAGAAGAAAACTTGTTTATTTCGATCTAATTAACTATGCTTAGGCATTGAAATTTACAAAATCGATAACTGACATATCCTTCAGATTTATCATATTTTTTCCCGCCTCAAACACAGGAGTTCCGGTATCTCATTTACCGCTATAACTTGTGAAATACTCATTTCCGACGGAAAGTGCATTGAAGAAAACTTATTCATTTTGATCTCATTGACAATATTTAGGCATCCATAACTAGAAAATCAATTATGGTCAAGTCCTCAACATTTACCAAAATTATATTGTGAAACAGAAGAGACCGCTTTCTCAATAAATAATACAATTTACACCAATCAAAATGAACGTAAGGACTCCAGGACCAGAAGGAACATACCAATGTTGACAAAACTGTTAACTAGAGAACGTATTTTCTGAGTACTGCAGGTCAAATATACTAATATTGTTCATCACGAGTTGGGTCTTCTAGGAGGCCTTCGGACACATAACCATAGCACATAGCTCCCAGGCCAAATGTACGGAAACAGTGGGACATACTGACCAATTCCATATAGGCTTCCTTACGCGTATGTCTCACTCAACTTTGCTGACGTGAAAAGAAAATCCGTAACTGCGGAGCAAAAAAAGTTCCTAAGGAGTTCGATCGTGATTTTCCAATTTTTTCTTTTGAATGGAATGACTTTAAAACCAATAAAGTTTTTTTCGCATGTTGAAGTGGCTTTCATGTGTTTTCACGAAAAGATTCGTTTTCGAAGTATCAAAATAAAAAGAAATGGGCATAGAAGAAAATATGAATATCTGGAAACCTGAAACTCAAATATTAATCTACTTAAAATGTTTTTTCCGTAATACTTGCATAAACTGAAAGTAGTTACAGATGATTCGTAAAATAAAATTATCAGTTTTAGAGCGATAATACATGCAATGGATGCTTTTTCAAATCAGTGTTGAAGGATTGAGAGCTAAGCTTATAAGGTACGTTAAAACACGAAATACGTACTTTTAATAGTTATTTTTGGCCTTTTTATTACACAAAAATTGCCAGATACGCCCTTGTATGTAATAATCTTTAGGGAAGAAATGTCAAAAATAATTGTTAACGTGTATATTCGCGTGTACAATCGAAAAACAAGTATAAACTAAGAAACAGTGTTAGCGTATGCGTGCATAAAATTTGAACACAATCAAAATTTCATCAACTGGAATTTCATTCCCATCTCAAGTAGTTACGTAAAACGCACTTCAGACTTTTGAAAATCGGCGGGACAAGTGTAGGTCCTATCATTTGGCAAATAAATATCCAAAATTTCGTTTAAGTAAATCATTCAGGAAAATGAAGAATAAATACATTTTTGAAAGAAGAAAAGAAAGACATTTAATAATTGAGGGGCAAGGCAGTCGAAAAATACCAGCTCACTCATCAACGAAGGTTTTTGCTCAATTCTGATACAACGATTTGATTAGAACCTGTGCGGGAGTTTGAGAATTAGCTGTTAAAATATTTCCAGAACAGGCATTTTGCATTGCTAGTTAATAATGCAAATCAGGGCTCAGTTTCCAAAAACTTACAGATGTTTTTTGTCACTTCCAATTATTGAGCCACGTCGTATAATGACAGAAAACTATTGAACTACGTCGTGTAATGACAGAGAACTATTAAGCTACGTTGTATGATGATTGAGAACTATCAAGCTGCGTCGTATAAAAACAGAGCATTACTGAGCTACAACGTACAATGTCTAAGCAACACTCGAGACAACTATGCTTAAAAGCGTCAAAATTAAACGTGACCCAATACCTCGATCTTATCGAGGTTTCAAATAAAACAGAAAAGAAAAAAGGAAGATCAATAACCAGAGAGGCGGAGCACTGATAAATGAAATTTAGCTCTAAGCGTTAACTAGCAAGTGGTACAAACGAACAATCGACACAAATGATGTACGACACAAATGAGAACGACACGCGCACCCAAAGATCAAACACTGGGGGAACAAATAACTTGACACCGGAAAGGCTCTTCAACAAGACGTAGAATTAACAAGAGTACATAACACAATACAGAGAATAAACAAGAAAATAAAAAACTCTGCAACGGAAACGTCGAAAAGGTCACAGTAGCACGAAAAGCATCAATGAGGAATGCACCAAGAACGTTAAATACAAATGAGATGGCTACAGGACACATAGCATCAATGAAACACGAACAAACCCAGCAAAAATCGCGCCAGCATTTCTGTAAATTTGCTCAGCAAAGCCTACGATCGCAGTAACGTTTGCGTGAGGGGGAAATCACCGCAACTGCTTGGACTGCGGCCGAAGCTGCTTGTGACTGCTCAAAACTGAGCCGCTTTACGCAGCGCCAGAAGAAACTTCTGCCCTAAAGTGGACATTTCTGCGCTCCTGCTGAGTATCGCCTACGCTGCAAGCCGCGTGAATGATTGACAGTGCCAGCCCTGATCATGGAGGCGGTTTTTGGCAGGGCAGCTCAAAATATCTCTAGGGTCGCAACAAAAGGCAGAACATTAATCAGACACAATACAGACAGTGAATTATAGCGGAACAATTATGTAAAAACATTCATCAAAACTTAACTGAATTTATTTAATTTTTAGAATTTGAAGAATGAATAACCTCACAAGACTTCATATTTTTCATCAATCATTTCAATCATTAAAATGCCTAACATTAATATTATTGACGAGAAAAAACTCTTTGACAGCTCATAAATTCAAATCAAAAACTACGCATCGTCTTCCAACGCACGTGACCAGTAGGCTGAGTAGAGTTGCATCAATCTCTTGTTATCTCTGACTAGCGTCCGCATCAGCCTGGCCTGTCACTGCGGTCAGGCTTTGAGCGCTCACAAGTGGTCCGGATGAGGCCCTTGTGCAATCAATAACTGTTCAGAACACGCTGCGAAAGGCCTCCTGCATTGCGCATGATCTCTATGATTCACGTACACCGAGTCGCCCCTGTTAACTCTAGATTCTCGCTTAAAGGCTGTGATTCTTGCAAGTGAAATTGTACCTTTTTGGAAAAGGAGTGAAATGATAGAACATGAAGGAGTAAACTTCAGTTGTTACCAATATTCTTGTCCACGTAGAGGGTACAAATTTCTATTGTAAATGAGCGTTATTGTTAACAAAACGAATAGAACTTCAATACTTTCAATCTTCATGACTAAATAGTCATTCAATTTTTATTTCTATGGTCTTTGTTCATAGTCACCTTCAACAGGCATTCGAAAAAATTGACTGGTAATCGTTTACTGCTTTAGTGTGAAGTTTTTCTAACCATTTCTCATTGGCCCCTTTCGCTTCATTTACGTCCTCAGGTTCTATGCTTTGAATCATTCGAATATTTAGCTTCAGTCGTCTGCTTCAGTTTACATTAGTTATCATGTGCAGTAATTGCCTCAGCTGCTTTAGAGCAGCTATGTATTCTATCCGCTGGAAATTTTGCCTCTGTTGTGTTCGCTGTTTGTTTAGGGTCATTGTCTTGCCGATAGCTTCAGGTACTTTATAATTTTAGAGAGTGATTTAAATTTAAAGGCTGTTGATTCAATATTTCTAGACATTTCTCGCTGTTACAGAGTTTTTCTAATGCGGAGTCGCCTAACACCAGACAGCTGTCCAGACTGCGATAGAACCCCCACCAAACTGTTAAGCAGGAATGGTACACTCTTCTCCCGTTTTCCGCTTAGCATAGCTCAACGTATGCAGCAGGTCTGAACACTTCAATCGCTTCAGAACGAGACGTTTCTGAAAGAGAGGAATATTTTCTTGAGTAGCCTCAATGAAGACTATCACGCCGCAGTGTACTGCTTCCTTCATGCTAGTTTACTTTTATGCCAAATGATCTCAAATCACACTTCAAGTCATAACGAGTACATAGACTTTAGTTTTTGTACCACAGTTCGTATAAGCAGAAGACGACCGGGTGGAAGGCATAATGCGAATTGTTTTTTGCGGCTTTCACTTCGTTCTTTCTGAGCGTACAGGAACACGCACTTTTGCAGAAATTTTCTTACTGTCAAATATTTTCATCTGAAACTCCGCAATGCGTAATCGGAAGTTTAGAGGAACTTGTTTTCCTAATCCTAGAGTTATGATGATACTACAAGATAGCTGAATGTTTATGCGTAATGTTATGAGAATACCCTGTTAGATTTGCGAAAAGGCTCTTAATGATTTTAAGATTAAAAAATAATTTTCAATGCATATATTTCTTGAAATTTCAAAATTGATCATGTATAATGACTTGAGAAAGTTTCCTCTCATTATTCCCTATAAGATTTATCAAATTTGTTTTTTCCAAAGGCAATTCTGGAGCTTTGGATGTTTCATTTGCTCCGATTTTCATCATAAATATACAACTGACATTTAAATAATCTCCTTGAACTTTAATAATACCTTTCAATAATCTTTGAAGTTCCGATTCACATCAGCGTGTTGTATCATATTGATCATCACCGAACAACAACATTTTACCTAAGAAAGTTTGCACATCATAATGGTTTCATTTGAAATGTTGCTTCTGGAATTCCGAATCGCTATTCAATCGCATAACGGCATAATAAGTATGTCATTGTCAATTATCACTAGGTTATCTCGATCAAAATTTAAAAACAATATTGATTTATACGTGACCCAATGTATCATAACGTGTGTCATTATCCTTGTAACTTACATTATTGAATTTCTTGTGATTTTGTAACAGTTCGCAGAGCTCTGTGTAGTAGTCACACTCATCATTGTCCCTCTCAGCGTAAGGTTATTGTTATTATTTTCGTCGCTCTCCATCAAATCACGTATCTGAATTGAGAGCAATCATTTTATGCTCCTAAATTAATGATTTTTGTACTTTTTTTAAAAGAGTAGTAAATTATAGCTGTTCATTTTCAATGAAGTTATTTGGAAATGGCTTTTAATGTAACATAGTTCTTGTGGTAGTATAGGTATAGATAAATACCAAGCCTTTTCCTCTTTTCAAGTAGAGGGTGGCTAGCATCATTTACATGATACTTTGAAGTTGCACAAGAAATAGATAGCGATCCAAAATGACAGCTGATGCGGATCGATTTTATTCAAAAAACGCAGGTACACTAAAATTGGGTCTCTGCTCCTCGTTTGAATTCTAGTATAGGTACCAAGAATTATTTATTAAAGCCATTAATAATATAAATACAATGAATATGAATATGAAACGAGCATGAAGATCTGAAAAAATGCAATAAATTAAAATAAATATGTGCTATAGAAGTTCATCTTTGTATCCAGTCAAGCGAAGCGAAACGGTCATCACTATACGCAGTTGTGCGATTCGTCACCAGTTCCGTCGCACTCGAACCAGTTCTTGCTTTTAGTTAATGTTAGGAGCAGTACACGTTATGCAATGAGAGATAATTAGAAATTGCGAAACATATGTAATGCAAATGCATTTGTGAGCCGTTTTTCTTAATTTTTGTATGCGGGTCCACTGGTGCAACTTGATGCGCGCCGAAAAACAGGCTTCAAAATTACATCACCCCTCACTCAAGCCGAATTCAGCGGCACATGTCGGCATCATGAGGGACATGTGCGACGCAGTCGATATGGTTTCCAATGTCCAACCCTCTCTCAATAGAATTCAAACGAGGAGCTGAGACTTAATTTTAGTGTACCTGCGTTTTTTGAATGAAATCGATCCGCATCAGCTGTCATTTTGGATCGCTATCTATTTCTCTTTGAGTAGAGATCTACGACCATTTATTCGCCTTTGTGCGAGTTGTGAACGATGTTTGTTCGGCTCATAAATCGGGAGTGGTTTATTACAGAAAACCTTTTAAAATCCTGACTTTTTTGTGTAACTATCGGACTTCCGCCGAAACTGAACTGTTGCGCACGGAAGAACAAACCACGCAGTCGTACGGTGATGGATTAGTTTATTGATGCAAGATTTCCTGGAACTGAAACATGCGTTATATGCCAGTTGCAGTTAGGTATTCAAATTTAAGTACGCAAATAAAAAAATTCATATCTAAACTAGGGTAGTTTTTAACTGCGCATGTACTATACTGGACATATTATCTATCATATTTTATATAATTTTCTATAAAATTGCTATTTTATACGAAAATGCTAGCTTAACCTTCTGCTTTCTGATGCTATAATGTGTAATCTTCCCAATCATATACTTAGCGTTTAGAAAAGTACTAGCGGTGTCCATATGAATTTCTCCATCATTTTGTTTTCGGATAAAATTTAATTGCTTTCGTTTTGAATTAAATGCTATTATCTAGTGTATATAGAGAATATTATGTGCCCCAAGTTTTCAGTAAATTCTATGAGTTACAGAAAATATTGAAATTAATCGAGCAAATCATGATAAAGGTATTATATAGTTTTGCAACGGCACGTATTTTCATGAAAAGGAAATTAAAATTAAGGAAATAAAAATATTTAAGTGTAAGAAGTTATTCCCGTTTGAGGATGGCCAGTTACAGGAAGTTGCAATTAGAGTACTTATATGTTCCAGCCCAGGAGTTCTAGATTAATTCAAATTGAACGTTCACTGCTAGCGCAGAGTATGTTAAGCAGCAACAAATTGACGATTTATAATACCGGTGAATTTTTCGTGGCAGCTTAAACGGGCTCTGAGCTAATTAGAAAATCATGCACTTTTCTTTAATTTCTCCCATGAGATTCTTCTTTCACCTTCAATTCACCTTTCCACTTTCATGTATTATTTGATTATTTACACACATGAACTTCAGGGGAGCAGAGTGAAACTTCCTGGACGCTTGCACCAAAATGCTTAGTTCAGAAACGGCTCGACGTACGGGACATTCTATGAATGAATATATTTTTTAAAGAAATAATGGCACGATTCCAATGCTCGAACTGAACTAACAATTAATGTTAAGCTTGTGAATGTTTATACTTAAATAATAATTCATTTCTAAGAATACTATCGCTGATGAGATGCGTAGGCGTTTTCAAATACTGAAGGAAAAGAAACACCTAATTGATCCTTGACTTGCGGTCGACAAAATTGTCAGAATGTGCACTAGCTATTTGCATTGACTAGCATGTTCTCACGTACTTAATCTAAGAGCAATAACGATTGTAACTGCAGAGAACAAAGAGTTGAGTTCTTTTTTCATCTGACCTTCCATCCTTTGAAACGCAAATATATTCGAACATCTTGTAACAGAAACTGATCAACCATTCAGTTATAATTTCATGAAATCTCCACAACTTCTATTGAAATATTGCTTCTGTAAACAGTAATACTTTAGTTTCAATTCTGTCGGGCAAAAATCTCATCTGGAGAAACCGAAAGGGAACCGTGTCTAAAAATGAAATTGCGCAGTCTAGAAATTGAATGAAATATCATTTAATACGAATTTCTTTAATATTGTATGCATTCATGTGATCATGAAGTTTTAAATTTGGTATGAGTCTTGTTAAACAAGAGCATGGCTTACTCGTCTCAATGCGCACCCATCTTTTTTTATTTTTTGATCACACGCAGTAGGGGTGACCCGGTCCTTCATCCATTGTCATCGATAGCGCACACACAAAACCGAGTTCCAGGTGGATAAGTCAAGTAACGAGGAAAATGGGCCTGAAATTCTACTGCGTTGTGTAGATCGAATTGCAATATTTTTCTATTATGTGCAAGACTTACGCTCAGAATGCCAGATTTTATTTTTATTTTTCGGCCAAAATTTATCCAATTTGGTACATATTTTCATTTCGCTTTAAAGAGCATCCAAAATATGGGAGCTCAGCAGTATTGCCAGAAGCTGAATGCTCTGCATGCACAAATATCATAAATGAACGTCAGAGTTTTGGACAACAAAATGGTCAATTTTGACAACTTTGATTTTACGTGGTCAGCCAGCTGGCGGAACTCGCCCTCACAAAGGCCCCACAACCTGCGTAACGCTCTAGTGGATGAACGTCAAACAAAGAAAACTGCATTTGAACTCGACATTTCTGGCGGTGTAGTCGGTCAAGTGTTCATACGGACGCCACTCAGTTTTGAGAGCAAATGCTTCATTCATGTGAGGGGAAACAAAGGTGGGCGGTGAGTAGGCACGTGTTTTTTTAGCTACTTCCGGAATTGTCTGTCTAGTTTCAGGTCCCTTAGAACTGGGGACGAAGTGACGCGGTAATGTATGCTCCAGCTTGGAAAGTAATCGCAAGACACACGTGTCAGGTTACGAAAATCTTATATTTTACTTCAATTTCAACCTAAATTTCACTTCAACTGAAACCAAAAAAATCCCATTTTCTAGTTCAACATGCAATTAATTCCTAGAACAATAGCAGAAATTTGCGTTACGTAACGTTTTCCGCCGTCTCTACTCATTATATAAATGTAAGAGTGACACTAAAATATTTTAAACACTCAACGCTAAGCTAACGTTTGTAAAAATGCTACATACCACAAATATTCTCATTGCAAAGGAGTTTTGTGACATTTTCCATTTTTAAAGAAGGATTTTTGTCGTTATAGAAGAATTTATTTACCTCGAATGAATAATGTAAATACTCACCAAATTACGACAGATTTTTCTCTTTACCTTTTTATTTATTTCAGTTTTTTCTTGAATGCAGGCTGCCCCAATGTTATCAGTTCTTCCTCCTAAAATACTCAGTCAAATAGGCCTACATAACAAATTACACCATCATTTAAGAGAAATATCCTCAAACAGTGAGATAATAATATTCGTAAAATGATTTTGTTTGTGCTAGCAAATAATTCGTTTGCTTTGGGTTATGAGCAGCGCCGAGGTTATGAAGTTGAGGAAGTAATATATTACGACCAGTTTGCAAACAATTACTACACCATAGGAATATTTCATAACATAGTCGCTACAGTTGACTTGGAATTCTTCCCAAGGGAGAGAAAAGATTGAATGAAAAACCAATTAGGGTATTCAATAACATACATTATGAATTTAAAAGGGGATACATAATAATGAAAATAAAGTGACATTCTCAAAATCAGTCGTCAGAAATGAAAAATTCTTCAAAACTTTCAAAAATTTAAAGACAAGTTACTTTCGACGGTGAAGCGCCGTACATAGTAATAGTAATAGTACTAATGGTAATAATATGACTAATTAAGTTAGTGGAAATGATAGCTTGGTGTTGAATTTAAGCTCTGTAGCTGCTCTCTTCAAGGCTTGACTGCCATAAACACAATTTTTTTAAATTGGATGAGGCCAGTCATGCTCACTTAATTACTTCCCATTTGTAGAAGGAACATCTGTAGGGTGTAGAGCAATTAGGTCAAAAGATTATATATATATATATATATATATATATATATATATATATATATATATATATATATGCAAACCTAACAACCATTAATTGAAGGATGGTTTTCATTTAGAATTTCTTCTATCTAAATCTGTGTGAGTATGTAAGTAGTAGTGTGTTAAAAAATGTTGAACGTGAAATGCGACTTAGTCAAGCAAAAATTTTTGGGATGTGTTTGTAAACCTTGCACTCAAACTGTGTAAATTTTCTCTAGAAATTAGCTTTCACCTTCCTCTTAAATTACGTAACCAACCCTGTTTTGAGTCTATTCTCTTTAGAAATTAACTTTCACCTTCTTCTTTAATTACGTAACCAACCCCGTTTCAACTCGAGTCAATGAATTAACTCATCCATGAATTGAAGATAAAAAGTTTCAAGGTGCTTTTCATCACGTAAAAACTTTTTGCTTGTTTTTCTTGTCAGGATTTGCAATTTGTAGCACTCGCAAAAAGAACCAGGTAAGCAGGCGTACTAAAAACAAATATTTTGGATTGTTCGAATGTGACTTAGTTTGCGGTCAATATTTGCATTTATAAAGACCAACATTTGAAAGCAAGAACTCCCTTCTAGTATGCACTTTTTATTTCTTTTATTGAAAGGAATACTTAATTCGAAGTGTAGTGTGCGCATCGATTTCCAATACAGGAAATTCATTGCAATAATTTTGGCCGGATTAAGAAAGCCGCGGAGCACCTGTACAACTTAAATATTTCGTAGCTCTTAAACACTTGTCCACGATCGGTTATATAGACTACCGCGTGCTGTCCTCGATTGTTGGATTCGAGACTTCAGTCTTCGAATGAAGAAACCAAGACGTTAGATCTTGAGCATATTCATGTGAATATCCTAAAAAACGTTCCCACAACAGAATTGAAAATTAACTTTGTGACTCTCTAGGTAGCTTATAATATGTGAGTGCATCTACGTACTAATACGAAAACAGATAACTCCGAGGCCCTACTGTGCAAGTTATGGTCTTTTTAATGCGTCATTTCAGAATGTCTTATTGTAGCTGTCGATTTCTTTGCACTATCACCATGCGCCATTCAGATGGCACACCCACTTTTTCATGGCATTCCAATATAGGAAGCTGTTTTTGTTTAGTATCGTGAAAACTAGCCAATTTAAGCTCCGCCCAAATAGTGGCAGGGGTTTCACACACCGAAAAAGATCAACATTAGTATGGCAAAATTGTAGAAGCTTAAACAGTGATGTGAGGGCTGCATTGTGATACGCAGTGGCAATATAGGCATGGGTGAAACTATTGGTGTTCGTTTTCACTTGATCGCCGGTGTAAATTCTGCATTGTTCGAAAATCAAGTATACTTGGTCCATGAAACTATTCAAGTCATTACTTCTTTTCTTTCGATATTCCATTTTCGTCTTTGGGTAATTTTTGAATGGGCTCTAACTGGTTAAGTAAATTGTAGTTAGGAAACACAAATTTGCAGTCGTTGTGTAGTGTTGAGGCATCCTCTACATATTGCAGATAGACCACACAAGTAACCAACGAACTTGATGTTGTTGGTTAGAGTGGTCTTCTCCCTCCCGTAAAAACTTCTGTAAAAAAGGTTCTGTTATTGTTTTTAAAAACAATTTTTATTTCTTACCTGCACCAGATACTGTAACAACAATTTTAATTAAATTTAATTATTTTTCTTATTTGTCTACTAATTTATACATTTAGTTGTTCATTTAGTTATCTATGTTTTTATATATTTTTTATTTAGATATTTATTTAAGCATTCACTTATTTATTACACATTTATTTTTATTGAGCTATAAATTTATTTATTTGTTTCTTTGTTTATTTATTTATTCATGCATTTAAACATATACTTATTTATTTATTTATTCATTCATCTATTCACTAATATTTTTTTTATTATTTATTTATCTATTTATTATTATTTTAATTTCATGAGTTTTTTAATATTCATCATGAAACCATCGCAGGCGTTTAATTTTGAATACATACAAAGCTTAAGATGTAGCACATAAAAGATCACGAAGGATTTACCTTCGTAGTTTCTAGTGAACAACCCCATATAAGAAGACTGAAGTATTCCGCATCCTATTAAATGCACTGTGGGTTCTTCCATCTCCTAGACAACGTCAAAAGTTCGAAGATCTCATGGATTTTCGGCGTGCAGCCATCAGCGCGGTGCTGCTGTGCAGTCTGGCCAGGACGGGAGCTGTGGTTGGCTGGTTTGGGTGTCCGAGCCAGGCGGTCGAGGACAACTTCGTCATCGCTACGGTAAGTGACGTGATGGCATGCAAGTAGAGTCTGTGGAAGTGTCGGGGGTGTAAATTTAGGTAACTTCAAAGCATTGTTTTGTACATGGTAAGAAATGTTAGTAGGTGACAGAATTGAGATGATTAGTGTTGGTAGGGAACAGACTTGTGGTAATTATTGATGGTGAGTAATTGTGCTGGATAGCGTTGGTAGGTAATGGTATTGTGATGATTGGTGTCGTTAGGTAACGGAATTATAATGATGGTTGCAGGTAGGTGATGCAGTTGTGATGATTGGCATCGGTAGGAAACGGAATTATGATGATTGGTGTTGGTAGGTAACGGAATAAAAATGGAGTGAATTTTGATTTCGTTTTTTGGCGATCATGTTTTTTTCATTCTGAATTACCTTTGATGCCTCCCATAGAGAATAGAACGTAATTTAATCTACCATGCAAATGAGTTAGTTACAGACCTGCAAGTCACACCGTAAATTGTTTTCAAAAACCTCCATAGTTGGAAATTTTATATAATTTGAGCTAAGAATGTTATACTTTAACAAGAAAAATATGAAAATAAAAATTGAACAAATAAAAATCAAATAGGAAATATCTTGCTTATTGTTTTACAATATTTGTATTCATAGATAAAAAATAAATATTTATCACGTACAATTGGTCAACTGAGGGTAAGCAAGGTTTTGAGAATAACTTTGAAAAACTTCAAATTCACTGTGATGAAGAGTAGGATTTTCAATTGTTTGACGTCGTCGTACCAGTACACATTTTATACGTAATGAGATCAAACATGAAGATTTTGACCAAAAAACAGCACGTTGAGTGTAGCCAAATCAGTAGGCAAACTTTAACTGACAGTTGTTTCATTACGAAAACGTAGACTGATTCAAAATCGTAATTTTATTGCATTCTCACAGGTTTGGTTCGCAATCAACTTTGAATGTACTCACTTGACGATCTTGCTTTTCTCGTTCGGTTAGTCTATCAATTAAGAACCTTTAGATCAATATATTTTTTAAATCCCATGTGTCGTATTACATTTCAGGTTTAAACTATTTGTAAAATAAATTATTTTTCTTCTGTTCTTTCTTTCTTTCTTTTCATGCAGTACGCTGGCACATGGTACGAGTACAGCGTGTACCTGGGGCCTGGAGATGCTACGTTCCTGTGCCCCACAGAAGTGTATACGCTTGCTTCCAACGGCCTCCTCGACGTGGTGCAAACACGGAAAACATCGTGAGAGTATTCTAGTTTGTAGATTTTAAGGATTTGTTTATTGTGTAACATGCCAACTAACTGGCTCAGAGATCTCAAAGTAAGGTTCAAATAAACTTTGCGTGATTGTTGTTTTTGAAATTTTCAGCCTAATCCAATGTGGGGAGCGTATGAAATTAAAATCCAGACTGTCCTGATACTTGTGTTAAATGGAAGTTAAATGCTGAGACGAAATAATAATAGTTTCTTGACCTGATCGATAATTTGTGTTTCTTTTGAATGCGTTGCCTTTGTCTCTCACACAAACGCCTTCAAAATGCTATTCAAGACATGTTCACAACTTGTCATGAACTAATAAATTTGAAAAAAAATAGAATCAATGTATCGAATTACGAGTTGAGTTTTTATTGCGGTGATGTACACCCTATAAAATTTGGTTGCATGTATGTAGATCAACCGAAATCTCTGCATTTTTACAAAATGAACTAAAAATTTATGTTGCTGAATCTATCGCAACGTTCGATCTCTTTATCGAGCCATAGAGAAATTGCAAAGAAGCTAGAGCATTTATGCACTTTTAAGACGGGGAAAACTTGATCGTTCAAACATTGTGCTGAATATAACTTACAATTTGTAGGATTTTCTAATTGGTTTTAACAATTTCCTCGTTTGCCAAACTCAGGCGCGACACCATCACTGTAAAAGGTCAGCTGAAGCTTGCTAATCCCTCCAAGACCGAAGGCAAATTATCAATTATTTACATCGAAGACGGATGTAAGTTTCCATATTTAAATCTTTATCCTACTAATACTTTATGCAAGTAAAAAAAACTGATTATACGAGGCATGAGTTACCTTTCGACTGATAAAATTGCGTGAGAATGAATCGATCGAGTGCTCGAAATACTCAAAAACGGAAGCGTTAAAGTTTCCTCACTGAATATGGAAAGCTTGTTATGAACCTTTGATGTCACCGAAAATTTGTACGATATAGCTTAATACAAGTTGTATTGGTGGTATTTAATTTTCGTGGAGTAGGTGAACGATTGCAGGATACACTGACACATTTCCTTGTAAATATTAAACTAAGTCAAAATTCGAATGGCGTGGGCGATTAATTGCGTTTCTGAAAAAGTTGAGGCAGGCCATGTTTATCAAATGTCCGAGAAGTGTAGCGAAGAAAGCAAATGCTTTGCAACGAGGGAGGTGTAATGAAGGAAGCGAGTGTTATGAACGAATAATGAAATACGGCCACTACTGCATTTGAGGGAAGCGAGTTACTTGTACTCATGTACTGATGTTACATCCGAAAAATATGCATCATAAAATAAACTGATGAATTGAAAACGTTGTGCGTTGTGTAAAAATATACGGTAGATGTCAGTGAGGAAGTTTCTTGTAGAATGTAGACGTAGTTGTAATTGTAGCAGTGGTGGGCATTTTAGAATATAGTTAAAAGGAGACGTGGAGAAATGGGCTTGATAGAAAACAGGACGAAGACGCTGAAACGCGTAATAAGAATAAAAAGTACCACTTATTCAAAATAAGATAAAAGGTGTGCAGGAACTTGTTAGAGTTGGAACAATTTGGGCAGATGAACTAAATAAGCGCCGCGTGATGGCTACATTTCAGTAAAGAATGCAAGAATTTTTTCCAATTACTAAAAGGAACCAAAAATGCGCTCTGACACACTAGTTAATAACTTATTGCTACAACGGTAACTCGACTCTCGCCGAGCACACGGTCTATACACGTAAGATACTAGTCATAAATGTTATATTGCGCGGGTGACATATGTGATACATGTAGGTAGTATACGCATTGGCATGCTGATATTTTTTCACATATTGATGGCCCGTTTTTGTCAGATGAAAACAAAGACAGGGAAAACACGAAAGCAAACTACAACGTCCTGGCGACCGACTACACGAGATACTCCATCGTGTGGGAGTGTTTCAGCCTCATCTTCCTGCACATCAGTGAGTACTGCAAACACGCAAGTCGATGGGTACCACACAAACACAAGTCAATGTGTATCACACATACACAAGTCGATGGGTACAACACATACACAAGTCGATGGGTACAACACATACACAAGTCGATGGGTACAACACATACACAAGTCGATGGGTACCACACAAACACAAGTCGATGGGTACCACACAAACACAAGTCGATGGGTACCACACAAACACAAGTCGATGGGTACCACACGTACACAAGTCTACACAAGATCTCCATCGTCTGTGAACTTTAACTAATACCATAAAATTGGTCTCTGCTTTCAACTGATAAGATACTCCAAACATGCAATAAATAATTAGAAGTGCTGGAATAATTTTTTTCTGTATCATATAAGTTTTGTACGACATGCGTGTTGTCTTGCCTCCCGAAGACCGACTGTATTTGTATTCTTGTGTGTACATATTCAGCATTGACTAGCTACACTGGTGATCACGTCATGAGGAAAACTAGCGACTGCTGAGAAAACCATACAATGTTTCTTGACAGGCACTACTGGAATTTCATTTATGTATTACTCAAAGTCAAAAAATAAGTTTTAAAAAATATAAACTATCAAGGCAGTTTCGATTTCATGCACTATTATAGCGAAGCTAAATAATGTACTGTGAATATTAGGTCTTAAGTTAAATTTCATTTCATGAGCGGTACATTTTCGTTGGTTGTTGATGTCGGTTACCCCCTTTTACAGCGCGCCTACGCATCATGACGAGAGAGCGCAGTCCAGCGCAGTCTGTGATCGACGAAGTCTACAAAGAGCTCAACGACAGGGGCATAAAAACGTCTGCCTTAGTCAAGAACAGCCACGACAACTGCTGATGATCCTACACTCTATGAGTTGAAAAGAGATATATGTATGATCTTTTCTTAGACTTGCCATCACACCGTCTAGTGCATCCGCGTCCGTTCTCCGCATTTGCTTCAAGCTCTCTAAAATAAACTGCTTTGACTGCCCAGCGTGTTTTATTCTTTCATTTACAAGTAGCATGTCAAGGATATACGTGGCAAGCTGCTCGGTGCTTCACTCCTGTAGCGGGTGTTGAGCACATCAACAGATCATGGCTAGCTCTCAAACTGCTAAAAATAGAAAATTTGAGTTGAAATAAAATCTCATTCTGATTTTTAATATTAACAGCTTTTCAATACGTGAATAAGAAATCCATGTATTTGAAATATTTTTCCAATTAGGTGTAACCCTTTTCCGGGTTTGTATAACCCTATTCCGGGTTGGATAACCTATATCCCTATTCCGGGTTTGTATAATCCCATTCCGGATTTGTATGACCCCATCACAGATTGTATAACCCTATTCTGGGTGTTTATGACCCCATTCCGGGTTTGTATGACCCCATTCCGGGATTGTATAACCCTATTCCGGGTTTAAATATGTTGATACGCGATGAATTACAGACGACCTCCACCTATAGAGACATGGGACTTCCACACCACGTACAAGTGTAATAGAACTGAAATCAGGCAGAAATACTGTATGTTCGTATCACCCTAGTTAAAATTAAATACTTTGGGCTACTTTCTGATCTGGATCTGATCTTTTACTTCCCGTTTCTCCCCAAGTGTTCTCTCGAACATATGACCCGCTTCTGATGTATGCACTTTGAAATACGAGTTTATCCGAAGGGCCCATCGCTCATCAAGTTTTTGACACGAAGAAATATTTCAAAATAGAATTCTAGATTTCAAACAAACATGAATTTTAAATATATTCTTAGTTTTTAGTCAATTCGCCCTTATTAACTTTTCTGTAAATTCCCCAATGAACAAAGCTTCGCAAGCATTCGATGTTCTGTAATATGGCAAAGGTGAAGCAGGCAATACACTGTGATATTATTGCTGTCAGCACAGCGGCAACTAGGAACAAGCTTGTGGAGAAGATAGCCATAAAATTTACCCCAGTTTACACCCACTGGGCCACCCAGTGTACACCTACTGGGCCACCCAGTGTACACCCACTGGGTCACCCAGTGTACACCCACTGGGCCAAGTATACACCCACTGGGTCAAGTATACACCCACTGTCCAGTGGTGGTGACCCTGACATCCTCGATCTCCTCGTCTATGGTGACTCACTCTGCAATGCCGCAGCACACGTGTGGAAAAATGTCACGAGTAGACAGATTTGTCCAACCCGCTCTACATTTCCTCTGACCCTGTAGAATAAAATAACGTAGAATATGGCCTAGAAACGAACTGAGTGGCCTATTCTCGGATGCCTCCTTCGAGATATAAGGCCATTTAATACGTGAATTTCTGTACCTATAAAAGATGACACGTATGGCACAATGAAACATGATGGATTTTCCTTGGTGAATTAAAATTTCAAAATGCTAAGCTCAGATTGAGCCATTTTCGAGAGTGCGATGGCCTAATATTTACCAGGTCATCATTGTTCACATGCATGTACACATTCCCAGAGTCCTCAAATTGTAGCAGTCTAGCACTTTTATCTAGAGCATTTTCTCATGTTACATGCGTACTGCAAGCAACTACCACGTCGATACTACAAGAATAATCAGGGAATAGAATAGAAGTGTAAAGCAATATAGAATTATCAGGAAATGGAATAGAATTTTCAATGGTGAAGCAATATCCGTTGGTAATCGCTAGCGGCGTTTGGGTAGACACGTGCAGTTCAGTTCAACGGAACAACGCTCGGGTCGCAGGGAAAATTTTTGAATGGGAGGAATTTTTGAGCATGCGTTTTTCAACGGCATATTATCAAATTTACTGAGAGGCCTTTCTAGGCTTTAGTTTTACGGATAATTTCAATGAGCTCGAGAAATAGATCTGAGAGATTGAACTCCCGTGTGTAGGTACATTATAACAAACACTACGCGAGAATTCACTTTATGTCTTAAAGTCAACAATATTGGCATGGTGGGTAACGAAACTTTTATAGCAACCTATCAGAAGATGAACGAATTTTGGCCCCTCCTCACCTACACACGAACACAACCATCACGATTCCAAGCCTGCAGCCTCCGCTGCACATCTGTGGCAGCTGCGCGTCACAACGGGAGCACTGCGTCTGGCCTTCACTAAATTGATAGCATACGATTCCTTGAAAATTTTCCTTCTCAAACCAAACACAACTAGTTAAGCCTAAAATTTCATAGAGATATGAAAAATACGTTACGTAATTTTGAATGATTTCAGAATTTGGATACAAGACAACCTCTCGATAATTCATTCTTGATAATTGAATACATATGTCACAGATATCGAGACTTATAATCCATCAAGTCAGGAAAAAATATTTCACTGTAGAATAGGTTACGATCATCTTTTGGCGTTTTTCTCAGCTTCAGATTGAAAGGGTTCCGGCGTATCAATTCCCATATGAAAAAAAAATTTATTGATGACATTAGGGTCAGCTTATATCAGAAAATTCATTTCTCAAAACGGGTAAATTTCTCGTAGACACAATGTAGTGTTTGAATTAGTAGGTTAATTACTCAAATTGTCTAAAACCTTCGCTATAAAAATTGTTTCTGGTTCAATCCAGAAACGTGATTTCTCAAAATAGGTAGAACCAACCATCTGTAAATGCATTGAAGCTATTTCAGTTCGGGTATTTTGAGAGGCCAGTTCCGGGCGACACACTTGTGGCACCCAAGCCCGGCATCATTATAAGGCACAGAGATGAGCTCTACTTCATTCTCCAAAGAGCATTCACGGTGAAATATTGTTGCTGCTCACCCGTTTCGTGATTGAGAAAAAGTGTAGACCAAAATCATTGTTGTAATTCTTTGTCGGCGTAGTCGAAAAATATTAAAATGTTTTCAGAATACATGGCGTGCTGAATGTGTGCTAGTGTGCGACTGCGTACGTTACTCTGTCAGAAAAATTTGTTCTAGTAAAACGCACTCAAAGGTTTACCTCATCATATAAAACGATCCTTGTTTTTAAATTTTCTTTTTAGGACGTTTTGGTTAACTTTAACTCTTAAAAGTATCATCGGATTCAAAATCGAGTACCTGCACTATAGTAGACTGAACGTCAGATGTCGCAATAAATGTTTATGGAAACCTATCCTGTCCTGTGATGAAGGCCTCTACATGTCATAAAAAGTTACATCACGCTTAATTTTAAGTTGGGTGTGTTATAAACTGAAGAAAAACACTAAGATGAGGTTTTCCAAATTTTTTTCTTAATCATTTTTTTCAGCTACGGACATCTGTCACGATGGCTTAGGGTGTGATATTTGCTGCTCTTCTATGAATGTTATTGTAAGTTGAATCAAATGTGTGTGTGAAATTTTGTGTCCAAATTATAATTTCAGAGGCAATACTGAAATGCTCCTCGTTCAATTTGTGTAGGGCGTTTAGCTAAACTAAGAGTTCTCAAAAATCGCGGCCAGAATACATCGTGTCATGTTAGCAGAAAAAAAGAGTCCCCGCGTATACGCACACAGAGAACGCGATGATAGACACTGAAGGTTGCTGAATTAATCTCTCTTTCTTTCGTGCAGATTTGATAGATCGAACTCAGAATGCATCAGTTAACAGTCTGTTTCCTCGCCCTGGCCCTGAGCTTAGCTTCTGTGGAAGCTGGGTTTGGTCTCGGCGGCTGTCCCAACCAGCCTGTGGTGAACAACTTCATAACCGGCACGGTCAGTAACGCAAAATATAACGGTACTATTCTTACCGACACATAGAGTCTTCATGATGATAAATTATTGAACATAACTTGGGAAATTATTTATCTAATAGATGAAACGGAAATATTGGCATATTAATCTTTGTTGAACACAAACCCTCACAATATATACAGCTAAAACAAGTCTTAATCTCACACATAATTTAACATTTACTGTAGGGCAAAATACGAAGATAAAATGCCGTTATGCAAATATAAATAATGAAATCTACAAACTGAATTGCCATGGCTTAACATTAAGATTGTTGGTTGGTTCCAAGTATTGCTCACTTAACATGTTATTTGGTCCCTTCTTATTTTCTCCCTTCTTTGGTGAGATTGTTGGACAGATTGTCGCTTGCTTCACAACAGGCAAAAACATGCCTTTCTACTACCGAAGCATCTGCGATCTCTCGTATAAATTGAACAATTTACTTGAAACAGAAGCATCTTCTGTCGTGTGTCTTATATTGAACACTTATTCGTAAGATAAAGAGAAGAACTAACCCTAAAATATACATTTTTATTCATTTCTTTTTATGCTAAACGTATCGGAATACTATAATTCTATCTTCAATGCTGAAAAACATACAAAAAGGTCAAAAAGGTCGAAAAACTTAAAATACAGAAAGGTTCATTCAAGTTCGAAAAATAAGTTAACATCTGTATATCTTAAATCCTACTTCTCATTCTATATAAAAAATACTTCCCTACCCTGTCACCTTGAACGTAGCACAACAGAAATTGTACGTAGAACTACCTATTCTTGGGTTATTTGAACTCGAAACTGAAAAGAGAAGTTGTAGCTTTGGTTAGCATGTTTTTCACCTCAGTTGACGTCAGAGTGTTTTATATAAATGGTTTCAAAATCGGTTCATATTTTAGGAAGAAAGAACCCCTGGAGGAGTGCCAGGGGAGTGGATGTGTTTATTTTTACATGTGTGACTGCTGCATGCAGACGTATGTTGGTAGTACTAAACTTCAACAATTTATTAGCCACAGCCAGCATTCAGTAATTTCCCATAGAGCCGGTCGCATTCTTTCCTTTCCTTCTCATTCAGCAACCCTAGATCAGTGTCAGCAATTTAATCATCCTTTCAGGACTAATAATTTCCCTATTCTGTGTACAACAAACTTCGAACGAAATCTTCGCATTTTAGAATTTTTAATCAAACCTACTCATCAGCCTGACTTAAATAAAGACTTAAGTGCCGTCAAACTGAACATTGCGTCAATCTAAAGACATATTTCTGCATGTATGTATGTATGTGTGTATGTAGAGTGTGTTTTCGCGCGTCTGTTCATGTTAGGTTCCCATGCATAAATGTATGAATGTATCTACTGGTAAAGGGCGGGTATGTAAACCAATGAGAATGATTGTTTTTCTGCGGTTGAATGAGAACAAGGGTTTAAGTTTTATAGATGTTTACTTACTTTTTTAACTTTAATGAACTTTTCTGTATTTATAGTTTTTTACCTTTTTGACTTTTTTTGTATTTTTTTCAGCACTGAAAATGGAATTATAATATTCCAAAACGTGTGCCATAAAATGAAAATAAATAACAATGTTTATTTTTCCGTTGGTTCTCCTTTTTATCATAGGCGTGAGATTCCCTAAGAATCGACCTTTTGGAAATATATACACTATGAACGAGTTCAGATGATCAAAAGCCTTCAAATTCCCATAATTTGTGATCACTCTGATTTCAGCTGCAGTTTATTCTCCACGAATATTGAATGACATTTTTACTGCACTCTTATTAAAGTAAAAATAATTTGTAGACCGAGATCTGCTTATTATCTGCGAGATCTGCGAGATTCGAAGTGACCAATGTAACGAGCAGGTCGTCGGAAGGACTATATATCCGAAGTAAATTAAAAGCGATGCTTTAATTAGAAATGCGAATCCTCTTTGAAAATCCTGACTATGTTCTTGCTTCATCAGAAAATGCAACACATTTTTTTGTACAGAAAAAAACACTGTTTTAAAATATCTCGCCAATTTAATTATTGTGCGTAATTTACGTTTCCAAAACAATTTTTTCAGTGGACAGCACCCCTCAACATTTTTCTCATTTAGGGTACTTTCTAATTCATTTCACTATATTTTTTCAGGGTATTTAGTTCCTAATTAAATTATGAATTATTACTTCCGTGAAAAATTCCCCCCACGTTGAATCCCAACCACAATTCGGTCTGACATTCATTTTGACGAAGGGGTTTGTGTTGCAGTTCATGGGCACCTGGTACGAGTACAGCAAGTACCTCAGCCCCGGCCAGGCTGTGACGGGGTGCACTAAAATCATGTACTCCCCCAATGGTCAGCTCATCGACGTGGAAGTCGAGTCTGTAACTATGTGAGTACCTCGTAGTTTTATTCAACTCCTCTAGTTTGGGACTAGTACCTCAAAGACAAGTATAGAGGGATAGGTGACAACCGAGACTACTATAGAACCAAGTGAGTATGCAACTTGACTGGCTGCGACCCTTAGCTAAGGACAACTGATAGGATAACCTGTTTGATGTGATTGTTAGAAATACTAACGCAGTTACGTGGAGTGATCATTGTTAGACAAACGCAGCACCCAATGTAGAACTCTCAACTGAATGTCAACGCGTCACTTTGGCACCAACGTGTTCAAGTTTGCACAAATTTTAAGAGAACTGACTTACATTTTTACGAAATAAATTATTTTTTTGTTCAAATACCTGTGCAAAGGCTTCGTTGTACTTCATTTAAATTTCATGCTTTTTGATAAAATGGTAAGGGAGATATCGATCATTGGAGCTACGTAGTTACAGGTCACGCTGCTGAGGAGAGCTACTTTATCGGCTAGGAAGCATGCGAGTGCTTTGTTCGCTTTGTAAAAGCCCTTAAGAAATCGGAGTTATTACTGGGCAAAACCTATTAGCAATCAGCTAATCAGAGCTCATGGCTCGAGAAGGCACGTTAATTACCCTCCAGCTGTCGTGTGTAGATGTAGCGTCACCGGTGCTTCTGCTGAAATCTTGTTCACAATTCTAGCATTTATCCTGCTCGTGTTTATATACGTAGCGATTTGGTTTAGGACTCATTTAATTCGTAATTAGATGTACTATTATCTGTATTGATTTTTTTTATTTAGGTTTTAGTTTTTCTGTAATTTTTTATATCAGAAAAAATTTATTTGTTTTTTTAAATTACTAAAATGACACTAACCAAAAATTTGAACTTTGACTCAATAAAGATCGCAGAATATGATTTTCTGATTGCGATGACATTACAAACAACTTTTAAAGTCAATTGGTTTGGCTTCTTTTTCGTCTTGAAAAGTAAAGCTTCATTTTAGAATAAATCGTTCTCTATGTAAAAGTTCGAAATGTGTACGAACAAAAACATTTGAAAATCTTAATTTACACATGCGGTGCAATTTTCAGTTAAATCTGCCCAATAGGGAAAACTTTTGTCCGAAAGTGAGTCAGTCCCCTTACGAAATGTTTGAGAAGTAAAAATTAACGCAAGGTAAATTGACAGAACAGTCGAACGTTTTTATTCAAGAATATAAATATCGCAACGTCTCCAGTCATCACGATGATCTCATTAAAGATGTTTCATGCATTTTAATCCAATATTAGCCAAATCTCGCAAGATTATATAGATTGAAATCGCCCGATCTAACAACTTACCTTTTCAAAAAATTACGAGGCGGTGAATGTTGAAAGAAAAATGAAATAGTGAAAATGGAAAAAGTTTGTAGGGTATAGGCATTGGAATTTCCTATTCCGTATTAAAACACAGTCGTCTCCATCACAAAAATGAAATCTGCTTTGTGAATTGGAATTCTGTAACCATCATTCCTACGAAACACAAGTATCACTTCCAGCATCCTGTTGAAGTTTACTTTGAATTAAAATGAAATTGTTGAAAATTGTAATCTGATTTCGATTTTATCTTTACAGAGGCCTCAAAGGTTCTGTCAAAGGCCAAATCAAGAAAGCAGACCCTTCCAAGAGTGAAGCCAAGTTTACTATCAGCTGGTTTGAAAATGCGTGTGAGTACTCAACAAGTGTTGGCACAAAGTCCCCTCTAACAACCCCAGGGTGTTTCTTTAATACCCACTTATGAACGTGTGGTGCTAAAAATTGTGGTTCAAAGTTAAAATCCAAAGCGCATAAAATTGACTCTGAATGCATTTGTCAGCAGCAAAATTGGTCCAAAATATATTCTGTAGTATTTAAATTTCAAAAACTGAAGAAACGTCAAAATAAATCTCCTATACGCAACGCTAATCTGAGACAAATTTGATGTGTGACCACTGGACTGTTCCATATTGTGGTCGAGACTCGTTGGAGTAGTTGGGATTCATGCTGGATATAAACACCTGATCATTCTTTTCAGTTTTTTCAGATACCTGATCGTCGATCAGGTATCATAATTTATAAAATAATTCGATCATAATTTATAAAATCATATTTTATAAAATCATATTTTATAAAATCATGTTTTATGAAATAATATTTTGTAAATGAGCTCTAAATTTATTTCAAACCAACTAAAATGTTTTTTGAAGACTTGCGTTCTCATGATAACGGTTGGATGATACAGAGAGCTGTAAATGCAGAGTATAATAACCAGTTGGGATTTCATAACAGAAGGCAGATGATGTTGCGCAGAATAATAACATCAGATGTGGCGTGATTTTGAGTAATAAGAGTTTTATAGCAATAAAACAGGTTAGTACTTCATAGTATCAACAGGGGACACTGACGCAATCGAGAAAAAGAGAAAGGCGTGGTACATTTTAGTTTTAGCAGCTATTATTCAACACGAGATCAATCATAACAAGATTGACCCTAACAGTATCAAACTAGAGACGCACGAGTACATGTAAAGAGTAAATAGATGCTGCTGACAGCAATTTAGTAAAAGATACACCAATGCTGCTGACAGCCAGTTACTAGAAGGGCAATGATGAGACACTAACGCTGCTTCAATTTAACACATTTAATAGTACACACTCATATGCTAAGAAATTGTGTAACTTTTGCACGATTTTAATTAAATAGCTGGGTGACTTTCATGACAAAAACATTCCGAATTTCCACGCAGGGATTTTGTGTTAGAAATGTGTCGAGAAATTGACTTCAATTGAAAGAATCCTACATTTGAGCTCGCAAATGTTTTCCAAACAGTCGAAAAAATTGTTTTGGAAGCAAATTTTTTTGTTCGCTGTGCACTGTAAAATTTTTTCTACTGCAAATAATTTTTGATAATTCTGTGCAGTCAAGGATCGCGAAAATGACAAGACCCACGTCAACTACCAGGTGCTCGACACGGACTACACCAGCTACGCCATCGTCTACAACTGCCTGGACCTCTTCTTCATCCATTTCAGTGCGTGAAGCGCAGATAAGTTCATTGCACGGCTCTCACGTGCTAAGTTCCGTAGCTTTGAGGGTTGCCGATAATTGGAAAAAGTGCTAGAAAAAGGACTTCCATTCTTAGCATCTGAAACTTGGTTTTTGCCATGACATTATTTCTTTTATTATTTCCGAGAATTTTGGCGCTAACTCTCCATTTGCCGTAACTCTTTGAAGCTGGTGGAAACATCAGTTAATTGTATGCTGAAGTGAATTAAATTGATTTATGCCTCATTGAAAAAACAACACTTTATGAAAAGAAGTATTATCTACAAGCCAGAAAAATTTAACCAAAAACCAGGTCCAGTATAAATCAATACTTATTTAAGACTGAAGATGTTATAAAGATCCAGCATTTAAGAAAATATAATATTTAAAACATCAGTATTTTCTGGAATACAAAACTCAGAGAGTTTTATAGTTTATAATGATAATACTGTTTAGTAAGAAACACTATTTAAATAAAAGTGTAATCTGACTTAAAGCAATAGTTGATAAGGACCAGTCTTTGATAAATAGCAGCAATTAGCTATAAATAAAATTTTGTTTAAATTAACTTTTAATTGGAGGCAGTATTCAATAAGCATCATTAATCTACAAATAGTTTTGAATGAGAGCAGAATTTAATTCGAAGCCGTATTTAACGTGTAATGTTAAAATGGTTGCAGTAATTACCAATCATTAGTATTTTATCTGACCAATTGAATTAGAAGCAATAGTTTTAAGAAACAGTGCTTAAAAAGCTGCATACGTTGCAAGAATATCAGAAAATAAGTGCCCAACGAGCGCTTTTACTACAACTATAACGACTGAGCTAAATCAAAAGGAGTGGCCTATATATTACACAATGAAGTGTATACTCGTACACAAATATAAAGGAACAAGTCTGCTCGGAAACAATAGAAGCATTCATTCGTTATCCCATTCACACAAAGAAAAAGATTAAGAGATGAAAAATCTTCAATTGAATCGACGTTACAATTTGTAACGATAAACTAACTAACTTTCTGGCATTGCAGCGGAATTGTACGTCTACACGAGGAACAGGGACCCACCACAAGCTGTGATCGATGGCGTCTACGATGAGTTACAAGACCGCCGCATCAGCACATTCTTCCTCACCAGGACGGCCCAACGCAACTGCGACAACTAGGCGAAGAAGCCACAAGCCAGTCGCGTGCGCTCAGACTTAGCAAGGAGCTGGGATGCATTTTGAGGATGACGGAATGTTGAAAACAATAGGATTTGACTTTGATGTGGAACAATGATTATTCTGATCACTTTTTAAGAAGACTTAAGAGCTTAAGAAGTAAAGGAGCACTACATCGCTTAGAGTGCAAATTTCGAATGCGAAGCAAAGGTCAAACGCAGCAAAAAATTTCCGACATCCCAGCGTATCACTTAAAGTGAAATATTATGTTGGACGGAGCATCATACGGACACTGGAAGGCTTCCTCTATGCACCAGTGTTTCATTGAACACCTATATTATTGATCTATGTAATAAGTTTGATTTTGCAGTGTCCTCTAAATTATATTTTATTGATGACTGACTCACGGAGGGAGATAAGCTAAATATTGAAGGCAGAATATTTATTCTGAGCAATTAAACGACAATATCAAATCACCAGAAAAAGAAATGAACGTAAAATGGTCAAGCCCCGCGAATGACTGAGTGATGGTACCATCATGAAAGCTGGCGAAGAAATACCTCATGGCCCTGACATTATGTCTAGTGACCCTGACGTTGGACGTAGAATTCAAAGTGATACTCGAATTGGACGGCTAAATTAACTCAACAGCGGTACCAGTGTAGCTGAAACAGTGTTCCTGAAATATTTCTAGTCATTTGTTCCATTTTTAAGCACTTAAAGTATTTATATATTGTTGACACAGCGTATTGAATGCATGTTGATATGTTTGTCGATTCTAATGCAATGAACTTCAGTAAATCTGAGAAAGAAGGCAAAGCAGTCGATTTTCTTTTCCTTGTAGTCGTCGCAAAATTTAATAAGAGACTTTAGAAACTCTCGATCAACGATGCTTAGCCTATAACATAAGGTTAATTCGGCATAAATAGAACATGTTGTTATGATGGTTCATAACTACGGATGATCTACGATGAAAAAGTAACGTTACGAACATGGAAATGCGACTGGTCAGTGCATAATTTCATAATTAAGTTCTTATAGAATCGAGCTGAAAATGAAACTAATTCGTCGTTTGTGAGAACCTTGAAGCTCGTCCGAAAACTTTGGCTCGTTACAACGCTGTCACGGAACGGTATCGAAACGCCTGCCAGAAGGTACCACGAAACATGACCCTTATCTACGTATTGTTTTTCGTGATTTTAATAAGGTAGAAATAAAGGTTTTGGTGAATGGGAATCTTCTATACTATAATAAGAGCCTCGTCCGTCCGTCGGTCTGTCCGAAGCCAGCCTGCAGTGTGTGATGAGCGTATCTGTGATACAAGCTCCAGCCCTATATATTTTGACGGGCCGTGTTCACGCGGCCTCATCAACTCTGGAGGGATTGTATTTTTTTATTTCCTACGGCTTTTCTCTCATTTCGCTCTCTTTTTTATTTCAAATAAAGGGGGGTGGACTAGTCAATATAATTTTCGGTAGAGTAATGGGTCGATTCTATTAATTGTTACAGGATGGGAGGAGTCCAGGACGAGTTCAGAATGGATTAGACCGATTAGACGTACATCTGTCTATGCACATGTAATGGAATGTTACGCTCAGAATAATGAACTGATGCCTGGTACGAAGAACTGAATGAGTGCAGTGAATGTTGTGCCCGTAATCCGTTGCGAGAATTTTCGTAATAGGATGTGTTAGGTAATGTTAATATTAATTATAGATGTGAGAATTGTATCAGGGTTATTGGCCGTCCAATAAGGACCAATAAGCTCCAATTATTGTAAATTATTACCAATTGTTACAAATCATTACCATCATCATTAATATGAATTTAAGTGGGTGGTGGTTCAACGGAGTTCTAGACGTCAACTATCAATCAAAGTAGTACCAGCCTTTGGTCATGATTTGAATTGTACGGAAACATTATACAATATGTATTAGGATGTCTTGTTTTTAATATAATTTCGCAATGAAAACTTCGAGTATTGAGCCTGAATGGTGAAAAAATAGATTTCACATCAGAAGATAGCGAATTGAAAATCGCGAGCGTAATTAAGTTGGGTCTGTAAACTTGGTGAGTACCGAGATGATTTCATGTAATTGTAATTTATAATCATTAAAGATTTTGCTGTGTCTTCTTGCATTTTTGTAGTTTGTATTCACATGTGTTTCACATATCGTGGAGGTGCTGTCATTCCTTAAAACAGAGCGTTTAGTCTTCCTTGTTAATGCAAATTAACGAGGGACTAGAGTCGTCTCGTGATAGCCCGTTAGTATTTTCACATATTTTCATAATTATTCATTGGTATATTAATTAACCCTCGCTCGCACATAAGTCGTGGACCACTTCCTTCGAAAGAAACGCTAGTTAGGGGTTACAACGGCTTAAGCGAAGGGCGCGTGAATTCAACGACTCCGGCCTCTCGGGCCGAGTGCGCTATTTTCTTAAGTTACTCGGGGTCAAACCTTGAATTTCACTTTCATTATAATTACGCCGTCAAATACGCCCTTCATAATAATTGTGACGTACTGTGCTCTGTTGACATCTCACATCGGCCATGACTGGCGACCGCCCTAGTATGTCCATGGCAAGATGGCGTCATCACGAGAGGCTCAGCTGTCAATTAGATCATACCACATCAAAGTTGAGTGTTCCCAATAATCGTATCACTATATAATTCGTTCCGTATTCCAGCCCCTCTAGGTTTTTAGTGTTTCTCATACAGCGGAATGTAGAACAAATCGTGTTTCGTTTCCCATTTGTAATCAGAAAAGAAGGCAAAGAGTAGAGAGAGGAAAAATATGATCACTTGAAGTGACCGATCAATATCAGTGTCATAGATGCACGTGAATGACTTTAAATTCTATTATTATTCCACGCTTACCAAACGCTTACCACATTCACCATATAGCTACTAACGATATCGTGCGCTTAGTATTTGCTTACTGTTTGCCTCGTCTTTACTAAATGTTCAGGTCCACGTGACTTGTTAATTGCATTTACAAATTGATTCTTATAACGTAAAATATTCCCTTTAGGGTGGTGGAATTTACTGTTTCGATTGATCCTCACAATGAGAAGGAATATAATTTAAACGAAAAAATAATGTAAGAACAGAATATCTACGGTTGATAATTCAACGTAGAGAGATCGTGCTTTGATGGCAGAGGTAGGGTCCTCGACCTCATCACGGCCGGAGTGAGTTGACTCTGCGCGCTCTCGCCCGTTCGGCGTAGGCTGTCGTACTTCTTATTATATCAAATTGGATGACCCAAGCCTTCCATTTATAGTCTCAAAAAGCCACTCCGTGAAGGCCATCCATTACCCTTTGATGACCACGGCTGCGCTGAAGTGCCCGGCAGCCACGGAATATGAGGTCTCTACCACTTAGTGTTCAGGGCACGCTCCCAATCGTCTGGAACAAAATGAAATTCCTGTAGAAATATCATGAACATGAGAAACGGCTGAGGTCAGGTGTGCTGCATTACTTTGATCTTTTGGATCTTACAAAAGTTATCTAATTAGATCGTCCTTATCACGTTTACACCACCAATGAGCTGGAAATAAAGAAGACATTTACTCATTGATATATGAAACTCGAAAGGAGACTGACCATGTGAACAACCCCACAATATCCACACAATTACTATATGTACATTTGAGCTCAAGTTTACTCACAGAAATGGTTTTAGCTTGCGAACATAAATCGATTGACCATTTTCTGACTTCACCACCAATGTCGTAAATTATTTGCGTGCTGTGGCATAACTCGAGCATGACGCTCCGTCATCCCAATAGGCAAATGTCGAGGAATAATTAAGAAGTTTAATATATTTGAACAAACCAATCATTGCTGAATGCAGAAATTCGAACGAAGAATTATGTACTCCAAGCCTTACATTTGCGTGACTACACATTCAATACATTGGGAACAAGACGGGTAGAACTCACGTAAGGTATTTCCAATTACGCCGTATGTGCCTCACTATGTCTGAACTTTCAGCATTTCTCTATAATAGTTACCTATCTTTTACAGTATGCGAATAAGTAAATCTAACAAAATTTAAAGAATGAAATTTGTTTCTTTCCTTCATTATTAGTCGCATTCGTTTCGGAGAAGAAGAAATGTGAGTATGTATGGCCAAACACCCAATGATCGCTCCAGAGGAGCAAAATTCATTGCCTCGCTTTTTTGGGAAACATAAATCATGAGAAATAAAGTACGAGTACCATCGAATGTAGATATATTTACGCGAAATGAATTTTACGCCAAATAGCTCATTCATACTCCAACGACCAGTTTCATAGACAGATTTCTTGTCCGAATGCGAGAACTCAATCATATATTTTTTGAAGGTTACAATGTTTGCGATTTGGTTAGTGAATTTGTTCCACTTTATCAGATTAACATTAAAGACGAGAAAGTTCCTGAACAAATAAAATATTGTACATTTAGAATTTAAAGCTTTAGGATTGGGTTCAGAAATCATAAATTCGTCCCTTTGAGTTTCCTCGTGATTATTAGACTTCAGAAAAACTTAATATGGAATGTTGTAGAGTAAAAATGTGTTGGAATCCTAAACTGAAATAACAGTTTTGATTTGAACAACATAGTTCATAACAGAAAAATTGAAAAATTAATCTCCTGTCAGAATGCTGCTCCTGTTCTTTATCGAGACTCACTTATGGTGCTCTTGTGAAGCTTTCGTACAAGATGAGTTATCTAAAAAAAACGTTAAATTCAAAACCAAAACGAAATGTTGTGAATGAATTTGTTCGACCTTAAATGTCATGAATGCACGACTCTCATTGCTGCGTTTCTTCTTCAATTCATCCAAACACAAAGATATCTCCATGCAATTGGGTGGTCATGCATCAAATTTTGTATATATTCAATTCGTTCGAAATTTTGAATTATTTGGTGTTGAAACAGATTTTAAAATAGTTCTGCTGCTCATTATCTCATTCAACAAGTTTCATGAGTTTGAATTGGACTGTGTACTCCTGTATATTATGAACATGTTCATACATTTCATTATCTCTTCGGTTTTCGAGCATTCATTTATAAAATTATAAGGCAGAAACACACAACAGAAACATTTTAGTCTCCGTTTAATCAGAAGTATTTATAATGTTTCCTGATATATATTTCCAACGAGACAGTTCCCTCAGGAGCCGATAGTTTGATGCTCGTCAGTCACATAAATTTTTCCAACATTAATTTTCAACAAGACGTGCATATGGTCACAAGATTTATTAAGCTTGCGTCGGAAAAAACAAATCTTGATAAAACAGAACATATCATTGGGAGCTGGAGCACACTATTGAGCGGAAGGACTGAACACATACATTATTGATGTATACTTCTGATTGAAGGCTACCAGTGACATGCAGCACTGGCAATTTCGTGTTAGAATAACTTTGGAACGAGCTCCGGCGAATGTTAGTAAATTGCAGTTGAGAAACACAAAATTGAAATCGTTATGTAATGTTGAGGCATCCTCTACACAGGACAAAGAGACGACATAATTAACTAACGAACTTTATGTTGTTGGTCAGAGTAGTCTTTTAACCCTCCCCCAAAAAAATCTGTAAAAAACAAACACTTATGGTTTTTTGAATCCGTTTGCATTTTTACCTACATTACTTTTTGCAACAAAAATTTTTATTTATGGATTATATATTCATTCATTTATTATCATTATTAGTTTTCAATTGTTACCTTATTTTTTAGTTAGCTTTGCCGCTTCTTTGATTTTCATTCATAAGACGTTGGATTACCATTTTAAAATTAAATCAAATTCGAGCCTACTCTTGAACGTTGAATAGATGAGAGCATCAACATCGTTTGGGATGGAATTTCAAAATTTTATACCAGCAAAAGAAAAATTGTTTGAACTTTTGAGTTATACGAGGGTATTGGTATGTACCTATTTCTCGATAAATAGTCAGAGTAGTCAGCTTGAGCTTTTAATTTGCTGTCGATGTTCAGAATTCCTGTCGGTTTTGAGCATTTTATTCATAAAACTAACGCAAAAAAATCGGAAGTAATCGGTTAAGTTTGATGTTCTTAAAAAGAATCGTTGGCGTGGATGTTGAATTTTATGTTCGAGATGCTGTAGCGACTCGGCTTCAACAACCAGACCTCAGGCTATCCGTACGAATAACACGTATCGGCTCCCCACCAGGCGCGGACCGCTGAGCTTGAAGCCAGACTCCAGCCCGGTACTTCCTGCACACCGAAACGCCAGCTACAGATTGGCCAACGGCAACACAGGTTGCCCTGCAGCCACCTTTTGAGCTAGGCCTGTGCATGAAATGCGCTCTGACGTTCAGCTTTAGCCTTTGATCGACAGTTTCTACTCGACAATCTTCAATGGACATTCTGCAGTCATCGCAGCGATTTCACGGCAAAGACTCTGCACTCGATCTACAGTTCTGTTCAGTTTTCAAAACCTCGGTCTTAGAGCAAGAGGGTACCATTGCATCGTGCCTTAATGAAGCCAACACTTCATTTCGCTTTAAGAAGAAAAACAAATAGCGCCGACATCGAAACAGACCTCTCAAATTTAAAGCACATTAGTTCCTTTAACTTTTTATCTAAAAGATCATACATATATTAATCAGCAACCTTTCTGACCCCTTCATGAATAGCTACAAAAGCCCATTCTGGCCTAAGCAAGTGGGTGGAAGCCATCATCCATGTGACCAGACAAAAACTCTGACCAGAATAAGTCTTGCCCTCATGAAGCAACTTAGCCCGAAATATCATCGTAAATCTAAGTCATAGCTTTGCAGGTGTTCATAACTAATTTTTCACAGGCCAGTAATCGTAATTTTACATTTCGTACAAACTGACGCGTACCAAATCTTGTATCAACTTATTGGAAATACTCTGTTTTTTTCTATCTTTCTTTTATTCTTTTTCCACATAATCTAATTCACAATGTCCTATTGCAACATCATCACTGCCACCATCATTGCCCCCTCCCCCCCCCCCTTCCCCCACCTACACACGAACACAACCATCACTATTCTAAGCCTGCAGCCTCCGCTGCACATCTGTGACAGCTGCGCGTTACAACGGGAGCACTGCGTCTGTCCTGCTCTAAAGTGTTAGCACACAATGCCTTGAACATTGTTCTTTTTAAGTAAAACACAGCTACTTATGCCAATATTTTCGTAAAGCTACAAAAATTTTGTAAGATTGAAGGATTTCTGAATTTGGATACGAGACTACTTCTCGATAATTCCTGCTTGAATGATTACATATGCCAAAAATAGTCAAACTTATAATACACCAATTAAGGAAAAAACTCTTTTATTGTATAATAGGAAATTATATCTTTTTATAGTGTCTTCTCAGCTTCAGATATAAATCATTCCAGTGAATCAATTCTCATAAAAAAGGAAAGAATCGTTTTGATGACATTGGGCTCAGCGTATAACAGGAAAATCATCTCTCAAACCGGGACAAATTCCATTGAAATGTACGGTTTTAATCGATAACTTCATTTTTCAAATCGTATGAAATCTTCTCTGAAAAATTGTATCTGGTGCAAACCAGAAACGTGATCTCTCAAAACGGGTAGAACTAACCACCAGTAAATCCATTCAAGTTATTTCAATTCAGAGATTTTGAGAGGCCAGTTCCGGGCAACACACTTGTGGCCCTCGGGCTCGGCGTCATTATAAGGCGCAGAGATGAGCTCTACTTCATTCACCAAAGAGAATTCATAGTGAAATATCCTCAATGCTTTCACGTTTTGTGATTCAATTCGTATTCGCAAAAACAAAAAGTGTAGATCAGAGTCATTGTTGGAATTCTTTGTCGGTGTAGGCGAAAAATACTAAAATATTTTCAGAATAATTGACGTGCTGCGTGTGCTAGTGTTCAGCTGCGTACGTTAGTCTATCAGAGAAGCTTGTTCTAGTAAAACTCATACAATGATTTTCCTCATCATATTATACGATCTTTGTTTCATTAAGTTTCTGTGTATGGAAGTTTTGGATAACTACATCTCTGAAATATATTAATGGTTTAACAATGGCGTACCTGAACCTTAGTAGACTGGATGACTGATGCAGGAATAAAAGTTTTTAAGCCGAATTTGAGTATCTGGTTCACTACTCTTGCACTGAACCCGTAAAATACGCCCCGCATCTGAAGGATTCTACAGATCTCGATATTTTCTAAGGAGTTATAAATAAAAGTGCAACGAACCATGCCTTTATTGAGATCATCATTGTATTAAAGAAAGTCAATGAATGAAAATAGTTTGAATGTTTCGACGTCTTGGGTCATTATCATCCTCAAAATGATGTAGAAAAAACTTGTCAAATGTAAATTAAAATGACCAGTCATGGAGCATGAAAAGCAAAGACACGTAAAAAAACTCACTGATAAAAAATAAAAAATAAAAATGTTCTTTCCTCGTTGCCATTTTTTGTTATCAATCAGAGAAACTGAAAAAGGAACTTGCCATTCTTCTTTCGAAGCCTTTCCCTCAGAATGATTTAAAAATACTGTTGATTAAGACTTATAAAAGAATCATTTTTCAATTATTAAGATAAAACACCCAAAGACATGCTCTCCTCTGTCATTCACAAATATAGTTGCGCACAGTGTGCGTCTGAATGCATGGGCTCGACTACTTGAGCCCTCGGTATTCGAGTTCAGAGCACGTCAGCAGGAGTTTTAGAACCAATCAGCTACTCTCCACACCATCCCATTCTTCTATCCGCTCTAATGCAGAGAAATGCGATATTCCTTTTCGATTTGGCGATTTTGAAGCAATTTCTTCTGTATCCAATCAAATACGAGTACATCTCCGTATTTTAGAATTTCTTCACATTTTACCCGAAAACCGGTTTTAAATGACATGCAATCAGCTTTCCCTTAGCAACTAATGTTATCTTTATACCGAACGTTTATTTTTTTTCAACCGTGAGTTGTTTCTTTTATGTGTCTTTGCTTCTCATGTCCCATGATTGGTTATGCTGATTTACATTTGACTATTTTTTCTCAATCATTTTCATGTAGATAATAACCCAGAAGGTCAAAAGATTCAAAATACTTTAATTCATTGATTTTTTAATATCATAATGATATCCTTAAAGACGTATTCCTCTGCACTTTCGTGTATTATTTGAATTTGAAAAAGCAACTCACTTTAATCTATCCATATTTTTTAAACAGGTTTCATCTCTTAAGAACTTGACCATTCCAAATCACTCTGCAACAACAATGGCACAGAATGTTCAGGTCATAACTTACATCAGTTCAACACCCCGTCCTGTGATGAATGCCTCTGTGTGTCATGATGAGTTGCATCACTCTTAATTTTAGGTCGGATGCGTTAGAATCTAAGGAAAAAACTCTAAGCTGAGGTACTCCTAATTTTTTTTAATCATTTATTTCAGTTACGAACACATGTCACAGTGGTTAAGATGTTATATTTTTTGCTCTTTAAGAAACTTTATTTTGACTTGAATCAAATGCGCATGTAGAATTTCAGATTAAAGTTATAATTTTTAGAGGAGACAATTAATTAATTCATGCAATTTCTGTAGGGCGTTTATAAATTAAAAGTTTTCAAAAATCGCCGCCAGAATACGTCGGTGTCACGTCAGAAGAGAGATGGAGTCCCCGCGTACTCAAATAACGAGATGATAGAAACTAAAGGTTGCTGAATTCACCTCTTTTTTTCGTGCAGACTCAATAGAGTGAACTCAGAATGCATCAGTTATCAGTCTGTTTCTTCGCCCTCGCCCTGAGCTTGGCTTCCGTGGAAGCTGGGTTTGGTCTCGGAGGCTGTCCCAACCAGCCTGTGGTGAACAACTTCATAACCTTCTTGGTAAGTAACGCAAAATATAACGCTACTATTCTTACCGATACATGATGTGTTCATAATGCTGAAGTAATGAAGATAACTTGGAAAATTTTTTAACTAATAGATGGCACGATAATATTACCAACTACCAATCCTTGTTAGGCACAAGTCCTCTCATTAAATACAGCTAAAACAAATCTTTATCTCACACATAATTTAACATTTACAGTAGGGCAAAGTATGAAGATAAAATACCTTGATGTAAGTAAAACTAATGAAATCGGCAAACTGAATTATCACTTTCTTCAAATGGCGCTAAAATTAGTCTCTATTTTATACTAAATTAGTGCACCCCTGTTTTTTTAAAAGGGTCGGAGGAGGTGATGTTACGCTGCTGGCGCTGCGAAAAGGTCGAGGTGTAGGGTTTTTTGGTGTATGCAATCCGCCATAAATGACTGGAATCGATAATTTTCTAAATAATATACTTCAGATGTGGATCAAAAACAAATATATCCAACCCAACAGAACCCGCAATTAAAATACTCTTAATCTTGTGCACTGGTGAAACTCCTATCAAAAATAGTTAAGCTTCCTTGACAGCGTGATAGAGCGGCAGACCAACTGAGCTTCAGCATGGCTTTCCCATTATTTCCCATGCTATTCTATGGCTTTCCAATACCTTCCCAAGTCTCAACCGCTGATATTCTATACAACCTAATCCAACCTACCAATAGACGTGATATTCATTCCGACTCCCAATCTGCTGGGTTAAGGCACCGAAAATAATTGTGGAGTTGATGAAGCTTGTATCACAGATTGGGTGTGATATCTCACACTTTCTCACACCCATCTCACACTTTCGGCTGGTGGGTGTGACACACAGACGGACGGACGGACGCGGCTCCTTTTATAATAGTGTTAATGATAATACTACTTGATTACATTTAAGATTGTTTGTTCGTTTCGAGCATTGCACTCTAAACTTGGTGTTATTTGGTCCCTTCTAGGAGCTAGTGAGATTGTTGGACAGATAGTCGATTACTTCACCGCCAGCAGAAGCGTGCCCTTCTATTACAAGAGCATCTGCGATCTCTCGTATAAATTGAACATTTTACTGGAAGCAGGAGCATCTTCTGCCGCGTGTCTTTCATTGTACATTGATTATTGCAATACGGCGAACGAGTTCAAAAATGGGTCGAAGGCCTTCAAATTCGCATACTTTGTAATCACTACGTCTTCAGCTGCAAGCAGTCTTTTCTCCATGGCTGTTGAATCACATTTTCACTTTATACCGACTGAAGTAAAAATATCTTGTGGACCGAGTTCTGCTCACCTGATAGAAGTAGTCAATTAAGCGAACAGGTTCTCGGAAGGACTATCCGAAGTGAATTTAAAGCAATGATTCAATTATAGAAACAAATCCTATTTGAAAATATTGATTCAATTCTTACTTCATCAAAAAAGTACAATCTATTTATTTTAAACTGAAGAAATAGGGTGTGTAATTATCTAACCAATTTCCTTTTTTCTGTAATTTATATACTCAAAATAATTTTTTCAGTGAATAGCGCTCCTCATCATTTTCCTCATTTAGTTTATTTGCCACATCATTTCACAATATTTATTCAGTGAGTTAAGTTCCTAATTAAATTATGAACTATTCCTTTCATGAAATATTCCCTCATACATTGAAACTCAACGCCACATTCCACCTGACATTCCTTTTGACGAATGGGTCTGTGTTGCAGTTCATGGGCGACTGGTACGAGTACAGCAAGTACCTCAGCCCCGGCCAGGCTGTGACGGGATGCACCAAAATCGCATACTCCGCCAGTGGTCAGCTCATCGACGTAGAAGTAGAGTCCGTAACTGTGTGAGTATCTCGTAGTTTTGTTCAACTCTTCTGGTTTGGAATTAGTACCTCACAGACAACTATAGAGGCATAGGTGACAGCCGAGACTACTACAGAACCAAGTGAGATTTTACCTGCATCTTAAGCCAATATTTGTCGAGTGACGCAAAATTACACAAATTGAAATCGCCCGATCAAACAACAAAACCTTTTCGAAAAATTATTTCTTCGTTAGCGATTGCAAAGTAGAGCTGTTTAACGATATTTTTCATAGTTTTAGTGCTGATGAAGAGAGATCAAATAAGACCAGTAGACTGACCCAATGAATATTAAAAACAAAATGAAACGATGAAAGTATTTTGCCTCCATATCATGGAACAAGTTTGTACGGTGCGAGCATTTGAATTTCCAATTTTACATACAAAGTCTGCAGGGTGTTCGAAATAAATTTGAAAGAATAATACATGATTTTATATATTTTTTTAAAATTATGCAAATTAACTAGGCTTGAGTTTAAAGTTCAAACCCTCCTTCACTCGAATACACGATGACAGCAAGAATGAATAACTGGGAGCCACCTGAACCGTAGTACAGATTACTTGCTTCATGATGATACGCGCAGGTTTTCGAAATAAGGAGATTATAGCCGCTGCTCAATGCTCCCTGAACACTGTAAAAATAATCCAGCATAAACTAGAGAATTGTAATAGAGACTACTAGGCTATGAGAAGGCTAAATTTCCTCACTGCCATGGTTTTCAGATGCGTATCCTTACAGGATGATGTGATGCACAAAAATCCCAATGTTTGGCCTCCAAATTCTTCTGATATTAATACGATAGATTATTAAGTGAGGGTGCTGTTGAAAAAGATACCTATCGCCGTGCCAGTACTGTAAGAGTTATTCAGTTAATCGATAGAATTAAATTGATTTTGAGGGTTTTTCAAAAGACAGTGTGAATCATCTTGCTAGCAGGCTCCGGGCCGGGATTGCGGCTTCCGCACAAGCTGATGGCGTTTTTTGAGTAAAACTCTTCGACAATTGTTTAATTTTCTTCCCTATTGAATTTCTTTGAAATCAATTCAATTTTATAGATAGCAAGCGCTTTTTCTTTTTCCGGATAAAACTGTTAAATTCATCCTGGACACCCTGAATGCATGACAAACGAAATCTTCATTGCGTTTTTGAGTTCTGCAACTACTGTTCCTACGAAATGAAAATATCACTTGGAGCATCTTGTTAAAGTTTACTCTGAAATAAGATGAAAATATTGAAAATTGTAACTTGATTTTGATTCTACCTTGACAGAGGCCTCACAGGTTCCATCAAAGGCCAAATCAAGAAAGCAGACCCTGCCAAGAGTGAAGCCAAGTTCACCATCAACTGGTTTGAAAATGCGTGTGAGTATTCGAGAGGCGTTAGCACCAAGTCCCTTTTTACAAGCGTAACATAATACCTTAATGCTGAATTCAGAACCCGTGGTATTAAAATTGACGGTTCAAAATTGATCTAAAGCAGATGAAATTATCTTTGAAAGTATTTGACAGCAGAAAAATTTGTGAAAATATAGATTCTGTAATCGTTGAATTTTAAGAAAAATAGAAACGTTGAAAAAAATCTCTTTCAATTAACACTAATCGGAGATGAATTTGCTCTGTGACCACGGGCTGTCGCATATTGTGGTGGAGGGTCAGTAGAGTAGCTTGAATTCATGCTGGATGTCACCAGCTGGAGTTATGCGGCTGTGAACGAATGAAGATTCAATAGATGATAATTAGCTGTGATTACAAGATAAAAATACAGCTTTGCAGGAACCGCACAATGACCAGCTGAAAACGACAGAATGAGGAATAACCACATGACGAGAAACGTGACACATTATCGACTTGCTTCCCATGTTAAATCTCGGCAGACGCCAATCACGATCATGTCCCTGAGAAAAAGTAGAGAAGAAATTATATTCAATGGTCATCAATATTCCTGCAAAAACAGTTCTGAATTTATTTTAACTCAAGAAATTGGCGTTTTTACAGACTCATATCCTCATTATCAGGCAAGTTTTTTTTTCATATTGTTAGTACCATTAAAGCTTCTGCATGTTTTTTCTTCCGTAGTGTGCTCCGGATGAGGTTGTATGATTTAATGAATTCTAAATGCTTAGTATAATGACCAGTTGGCGGGATTTTAAAAATCAAAAGCCGCTGAGGTTGTGCTACGATCAGAGGTGGCGGGATTTTAGTTAGTAAGAGTTTTATTGCGAAAAAACATGTTAGGACTCCATATAACAACATTGGGCAAATACGCCATCGACAAAAGAGATAGGCGTGGAACATTGTAATGTAGACAGCTATTGTTCAACACTAGAGATCGATCCTAACAACGATTGTACTTGCTGCTGACAGCAATTTATTATAAGAACAGGGGTGTGAAATAACGCTACTTTAATTTAACACATTTAATAATACACACTCACTTGCGTAAAAATGGAGTAACTTTTGTTCGTTTTCAAATTAATAGCTTTGTGACTTTCACAACAAAATTAGCGCGAGTTTCAAAGCAGGGATTTTCTTAAATGAGAAATGAGTTGTGAAATTAACTTCAATTGAAGGAATCCCACATTTGCGGGATCTTTTCCAGATAAACCCCGCCACTAATGCAACACATAAGTTCACCCACTTGTAACTTTTGAAATAATGCATCTATCGACTTCGAATTACTATCAAACGAAAGATTAAAACCCTTTTTCGTTTGAGAGGAATTTGAAGTCGATTGGTGCATTATTTCGAAACTTACAAGTGAGTGAACTTACATGTTGCATTAGTGGTGGAGCTTACCTGGATAAGATCGCATTTGAGCTCGTAAATGTTCTGCTTGCAGTAGAAAAAAAACAGTTTATTAGTTTGGAAGTTTTTTTTTTTGTTCACAGTGCACTGTAAAATTGTTTCTGCTGAGAATGATTTTTGAAAGTTCTGTGCAGTCAAGGATCGCGAGAATGATAAGACCCACGTCAACTACCAGGTGCTCGACACGGACTACAGCAGCTACGCCATCGTCTACAACTGCTTTGACCTCTTCTTCATCCATTTCAGTGCGTGAAGCGCAGATAAGTTCATTGCACGGCTCTCACGTGCTAAGTTCCCCAGCTTTGAGGGTTGCCGACAATGGGAAAAAGTGCTAGAAAAAGGACTTCCATTCTTAGCATCTGAAGCTTGGTTTTTTCCATATAATCCTTTCGTGCATTCATTTCCAAGAATTTTAACTTTAACTTTCCATTTGCCTAAACTCTTTGAATCTGGTGGAAACTTCAGTTAATTTTATGCCAATGTGGATTTAATTAATTTACACCCTAGTGAAAAACACCTGTTGAAGAGAAGTATCATCTTTGAACAAGATAAATGTGACGAAAGACAGTTCCAGTACGAAGAAATACGTAAAACGGGCAATTTTTGTACGACACGGTATTTAAGAAGATATGGTTTTCAAAACATCAGTTTTCGTGGAATGCAAATTTATTGGAAGGGGGCTTATAATGATAAAAATGTTTGAAATAATAGCATTTAAATGAAAGCGTTATCTAAGGGAAAACAATAGTTGACAAGAACAAGTCTTTAATAAGTAGCAGCTGTAAACAAAATTGTATTAAAATTAAACCTTGAATGGGGTAGTATTCAATGAGCAGTGTAAACCTGCAAGCAGTGTTTATTAGGAAGAAAATTTAATTAGAAGCAATATTTTACGTGTAATATTAAAATGATAGCAGTATTTATCAAGCTTTTTACCAATAATAATTGATATTTCATTTAATTTATTTCATAAGAAGCAATATTTAAAATAAATGTAAATACCTTTGCTGTGGATATTTATTTTTTTATTTCAAAAGAGATTGAAGTTTCAGGCAAAATTTTCAACACTTAAGATGCAAGTAATTCCTCCATTCATTAATTACTCAGAAAGCTTTCGGTTTAACTCTAAGAACACATAATGAAGTTGTGGTACATGTTTATTCTGTAGTAGTGCTCATCCTATTGGTTTGCATGAATAGTTCATTACTTCTGTTTTCCCTGGGCTAACAAGAAAGTAAAATTTCCCCTCACTATTACAATACAGAAGCGCACCCCTCCCTATGCACGGAATATAGTGTTGTGCATGACAGCGTGGGTTGTGAAGAAGGTTTGGAAAAATGAGTGTATACTGCGATTTTCCTGGCTGAGATGTAGGAACTTCAGCCTTCGTCACGGCAGTCGCTAAAGCTTACCATCAGAGTTGTTATGTGCGCCAAAGTTAATTGTTAAACTTCACGTTGAAAAATCTGTTGCGTAGTAATAGTTGTTGAGCCCGCATTCTTTGTTTAGTTCTCCATCAGGAAAAACGTAACGTGAGGTAAAACTTCTACATCAGATTAACCAAAATCAAAGGCTTTTACTCGAATTTACGTGCCCCTTAAGTGCCAGACTTCCTACATCTGTTAGGGAATCTAAATTGGGACGGAAATTACTGCACACGAAGCAAGAATATCAGAAAATAAGTGAGCATTTAACACTTTTTACTACAACCAAAATGACTTCAAATTAAAGCACAAGGATAAGAAATAAGTCTGTACGGAAAAATAGGAACGTGCACTAGGTATCCCATTCACATGAAACAAATTAAGAAATGAAAAAGTTTCAATCGGATCTACGATACAATTTAAAACGGTCCACTAACAAACTTTCTGATATTGCAGCGGAATTGTACGTCTACACGAGGAACAGGGACCCACCACAAGCTGTGATCGATGAAGTCTACGATGAGTTACAAGACCGCCGCATCAGCACATTCCTCCTCACCAGGACGGCCCAACGCAACTGCGACAACTAGGCGAAGAAGCCACAAGCCAGTCGCGTGTGCTCAGACTTTACGAGGAACAGGGATGCACTTTAGGGATGATGGAATGTTGAAAACTATAGGATTTAACTAGGATGTGGGACAACGGGTATCCTGACACTTCAAAACAGAACTCGAGAGCTAAAGAACTATGGGAGCTCTACAGGGCTTACGGTGCAAATTTTGAATGTGAAGCAAAGGTCAAGCGCAGCAATAATAATTTCCAAAGAGGGCACGTCATATTCCAGAGCATCACTTTACAGTGAAATATTATGATAATATAATAAATACTAATAATAGAACACTAGGAGACTTTCTATTTGCATTAGCATTTCATCAACCACCATTCTTATTGTTCTACGATGTAATTTTGATCATACACCATCCTCTGAAATAAAGTCTAATAGCGGCTGACTCAATGAAGGAAGTACGCCCAAAGTTGAAGGCAAAAAATTCATTGTAAGCAATTAAATACAAAAATCAAATAACTAAAAAAGGAAAGTTAACGTAAAATGGTTAAGCACCTTTAATGACTCAGTTATGGTACGTTCATGCTGGCTGCGAAGAAAAATTTTAAAGCCCTGACATCATGTCTAATGGCCCTGACGCTGGACGTAGAACCCAAAGCCATACCCGAATTGCACGGCTAAATTCAGTAAGAACAGCGGTACCAGTGTAGCTGATACTGTGTTCTTGAAATATTTCTAGTCACTCGTTCCATTTCGAAATACTTAAAGTTTCTGTATGGTAGTTGACCCAATGTATTGGATGCTTGTTGCAATTTTTATCAATTCTACTGCAATGGCTTTCAATAAATATGAGAATGAATGCAAAATAGTCTATTTTCTTCTCCATTTGGCCGTTGTGAAGTTTAGAAACAGCCTTAAGAATTTCTCAAACAACGATGCTTAACATGTAACATACTCGTAAGGTTAAATGGACAGTTCGAGTTAAAATCCGAAATATTATTGATTTTCTGTTTATTAGCTCGTATTATGTTTAAAGGACAATCAAGGATACATTCAAGCAATCGGAGAAGTCGCCGTAGCCAATTCTCCATCCTCGTTACTTGAACTCCCAGGAACTGTGCGACCGTCTGCGGCCATTGAATGTTAAAGGTAGAAGGCCTTGTAAAAGCCTTTTAAATAACTGTCTGTACAGCCCTTCGCCCGACGACAATTCCCTGAGACATAATCAGTGATTTTACACTTAAAATGCCAATGACTAAACAGGGATATGCAGCGCCTGCTCAGTCATTGATTTGTAATTTGTATAGTTGGTTCAGTTCGGATAAGTTCTAGTTCCTACCGCACCTATCACGGGATCACACCAGAAGGGAAAAATCTCGAAAAAACTCCAGGCGGAGGCACACAAGACTTCAAGGACCCAGGATAATATTTTTATTTCTAATAAACTCTACACTTTCGTATCTTCTAATGTATCAAAAAAAATGTGCTGCATTCCTGAAAATTCCTTATAGGATAACACATTCAAAGAAGGATACCCAATGCCTTTCTGTATATTACTGTATGAGATTACCCAAAGCCTGACGTTTCAGCCAGTACAAAAGCAGGAATGTCACGACACAAAAATGTCTCTGTCTTCAATCGGGGACTTTAAACCTGTGAATAGTACGAGTATAAGAGGAAACGGAAAATCAAAGAGAGGAAAATTTTTCAGAAGGAGACAAGACAGAACAGGTGGAAAAATAGAAATAGCAAAAAATAGTAACTGCGTGCGTTTGCACAACCACCTCAGTGCACTTATAATCAGCATGGGGCAATGAAACTTCAATTGATGCATTCAAACACAATTTATTCAACATTACGAATTGGACACGTGAGTTTAGATGCGTGATTGACCACACAACGAATATTGACCAAAATGGCACACAAAATGAGGTTAAAACATAATGCAAAAATAAAGCGTGCGCTTGGATTAATGATACAAAACATTGAAATGGGATGGCTAAAAAAGCGAGAGAAATGAACACTGCGAATGATCAATGTGTGTTAGCGAACGACTACTCAATTTAATGTTGCACTATAAATCATGATACATACATAAGAGAACCATAAGGCACAACAAATTGGATTAAACATCTCTACCGAGAGGTGCTACGGCACTGACACGACCAGAAAAAAACTTTAAACACACTACTAGTGTAACTCTCTCAACGGCATTACGAAGGAAATGTGCGTCCCAAAATAAACCTGTAAATGGCATCCGTGACAATTTCCCACATCAAAATAACACATTTTCGCTATGAACACATATTTTGACGCACGTTAGTTGCTAACAAATCTGGGGGTGCTTTTCCACGCATCTTCGTTGACGCTGGCACCGGTTAGAGCTCCTAAGTAGAGCTTAGTTGCGGTTTTTGCTCCGGCTTGGTGAAATTATTCAGCCCTCTCCTTTAGATGCGCGTAAGAGGCACGTTCTGTTGCCATCGATCATTGGTGTGCTGAGGGAGCTTGGTGGCAGTAGATTTCGAAGATTGATTCAGTGTTGCTGCAGACTTCGTGATTGCTTGGTTCCAATCGGCATTCTGAAGGTACTTGCTAGCTTGGACTTGACGTAGAAATATTTTACAAGCTACCGGTAGAGTCTTTGACATGCTGTGCCGCCCGCCACTTTGCTTCTAACTTAAGGCGATCACCGATGCCAAGCTGATGTGCTTGATGCTACTAGCCAGTGCAGCTGGCACGACGGTAAAGTCTGGTGACACTATGCTATGCTCTTGAAGCAGTAACGATGTTGGGTTTACTCCACTTTGATGCTTGCTTTGAGCTGGCCGCGTGTAAAACACGCCGGCGGCTGCCGTGTGCTTCACTCTCACGCACACAATTTTCCGAGTGCCTCTTGTTACGTAACTCAGAGAAAAAAAGCCCCGTCCGATTCTTGAACTCAGCTTTTATAGACTCCCCTTGCTTTATTCCAGAAGCTTCTTGAATCTTCGTTGTTATGATGTCAGGATTCTACTCCTGATTGGTGTAGTACTTGCTTGTTCTGACGCATTGGCTGCTCATTGGTGCACATGGTGCGTGGATCCAAGACCCTCCGAAATCCCAGGGCCGTGACTGGCTCGTTCGTGAGCGTCGGGTAACCCTCGCTTTCATCAGTATTACTACGCACATCCCTTCCCTAACACCAAATGGCCTTGTTTTCTAGCACGTTGTGAATAATTTAAACCCCTTTATTTTTCTACGCTATGTATCAATCTTATAATCGGTCTCTTACTTTCACTGCTACACGAACTAGCTCCACATCTTCATACATTTCCTCACATAAGCCCCCCTTATATTGGCGAGACACACCCCTATTCCCCTCACGCAGGCCACACGCTTGTTCTTCGCTCGCTTTTGCTGCCGGCTACGGCTTACATGAAATTTGTCGAATATATATGTTTAATATGTATTATTTCAACCGCGCTCCTAAAACAAGGAGATTTGGTGTTAGGAAAGGGATGTGCGTAGTAATACTGATGAAAGGGAGGGTTACCAGACGCTCACGAACGAGCCAGTCACGGCCCTCGGGTTTCGCGGGGTCTTGGATCACGCACATGCACACCAATAGCAGGCACAGAAATTTGCGAGTTGACAAGCGCAATGCCGTGGCCAATAAGCCACCAATGCGTCAGAACAAGCAAAAGCTTCACCAATCAGGAGCAGGACCATGACATCAGAACAACGAAGATTTGTTGCTAGTGCTTTTCTGGTAACAATTTCGAGCGAAAGCAACGTCTGAATTCTGGCTACTCATTGTCAAGTTCATAATAAAGAATAGTATTAACTCATTAATTATAAAGAATAGTATTAACTCAGGTATTGTTTATTTAAAGAATGGTACTTTAATTTCAATTGCGATTTTCATGGAAATGTCCTCTCCGTGATATTAATTTAGCAATAACTATTTTCTCTACCCAAGATACAAACAGATGCACAGCTCGTGATAAAGTTATACAGTTTTGCAGCAAATGAATAGCAGCGATCAAGTAGGCGTAAAAAATCACGATATTTTAGACAAGTGAAGTTATAGGAAATTTAAGGAAACCGATTTTTGTGAATGCCCACGGGGGGCAAAAAACTGGACAAAATACGAAAATGAATTCTGCCCACACTCGTGCTAGCGTGTACGTGACATGCCAGCGACGCATGTCACGGTCGAGTTGCCTCCAATCAGAAGTACACTTCTTCAGTGCATGTGTTCAATCGCTTTGTTCAAATGTGTGCTCTAGCGCACGTTGAAAATTTTTATTTCAGGATCAAGATCTGTTTTTCTGACAAAAATGAGAGCATCGTACATTCGATGACCACACGTGCGTCATCTTGTGTATTATTATTTGAAAAATTTGTGTGACTGACGAGCATCAAACTGTCGGCTATTGAGGTCACTGTCTCGTTAGAAATATATATCAGAAAAAATCATAAATACTTCTGAAGTTGAACAAAGACGAAAATGTTTCTGTTGTCGTATGTTCCTAGGTTTGAAATTAAAAAAATGAATACTCGAACTCTTAAGAGATGATGTAATGCGTGGACGTGTTTATAATATTCAGGAGTACGCATTCCAATTCTAACTCTTGAAAATTTTTAAGTGGGATAATGAGCAAAAGAACTTCTTCAAAATCCGTTTTAACGACGAATAATTCAATATATCGAACGAACTGATGATATACAAAAGTTTATGCATGACCACCCAATCGCATAAGGAAATATTTGTGTTTTATATCGACTGAGGAAAGAGCACATATATACGTGCTGCATTTATTTATATATATATATATATATATATACATATATATGCAGCCATGTGACCTGCGCAGTCATGACATTTAAAGTCGAAAAGATTCATTCGCAGCCTTTCATTTTAGTTTTGGTTTAATTTTTTTTTTTTAGAAAACTCATCTTGAACAGAAGCTTCACAGGGGCTCCATAAGTAATTCTTGATACAGAACAGTAGTGACGTTCAGAAAGGGGAGCAATTTTTCCTGTTTTGTTTATTGTATAAATATTAGAACTGTAATTTTACTTGAGGATTCCAACACACTCAAGTTTAACGTCATTCTACATTAAATTTGTTTCCATTCTAATAATCCCGAGAGAATCAAAGAGACAAAGCTCATGCTGGGTCATGTACGATTTTTCCAAGCAATTTGTGTCGTATATTTCAAACAGTGTGTGGCACATAACACGCATGAAGTGTCGTAAACAAACACTGCGTCCAGTGTGTTTTGCGTTGCAGACATTGAGTGTTGTAAACAAACTCTGCATTCAGTGCGTTGTGCATTGCAGACATCGAGTGTCATTGATTCCACAAATTAGTGAAGTCTTTGAAGGTTTTCCAATGTATGCAATAAAACAACTTAATTTCAATAAGTGCAATTTACCTAATAATAAATGAAGAAATTAATGAGGTATTTAAATAAATACCACATTCATTGGGCTTTTAAAAACAATTTATAGCGAGAATAAGGGAGACCTTTTCAGGCAGAAACACAGCAGTACAACGTGTCTCGTGGCCCAGACGTCGAGCTCGGCCTGGACGCTCTAGCGTTAACAGTTCTGATTGGTTCTGGAGAGAAAGAACCAGCTGAGGTCGCGTCTAATCATTTGAGTTCTTATTTCATCAATTACATCGTCATCTGGCTTGGGATCTCTGGTCAGAACACGAACATACTCTGCAAAGAACAACAAGAATATTGCAGGCATGAACTGATCAACAGTTTGATTTGCTTCAAATTTATGCTCGCTAGATTTTGTTTGAAACAAACTCAAACGGAGGTACATGCGAATAGAAATGGCTGTTTGCTTTTCACGCACGCATCAGAAAAAAATCAAACAATTGGGAGAGTTGAATTAACACGATGAACAGCACCTCTGAAATTAAAATAATTAACAAAGGAAAATTACAAAAAGAGCTGGTGAGAACTTTGATCTAGAAACTGTATCTAGATACTTTTGTGTATCTAAGCAGGTACCTAGATACAATTGAAATTGGGTATCGAATTGCTGTATTTAGATACTTTTGAAGAGTATCTAGATACAATTATCTTTAGATACTTCCACAAATTTCTCCATAGGTACTAAATACTATTAACATGTTTTTGGAACAGCTAGAAAATGGCTCATAAACAAATTACAAATACTTATTCCAAACTTAAATTCTCAATATTCATATATTCAAATAATAAATATAAGTATATAAAAACATCACATGGAAATAATGTCTGAAGGAGTTACACATGTTATGACTTGGAACCAATGTGCCCTAGTCACTGAACTGCCCTAGAAGTCACTGAACTTATTCGGGCCCACAGGTAGCTATACTTAAATTTGACCATTATACTAGACTTAAGAAACATTCTATCTCTGCATTACCTGTGGTAAATAAATTGTTTAAATAAATTGTTTAAATGTGCGTGATACAGTCGTTTAGTAAAAATAAAGAAAAATAATTCGGAGCATTTGTTGATTTTATTCAGGCTGGAGGTTTTGAACGGTGATTACCAGGAGAGGATATTACAATTTCGATCAATATTTACTTTAATGTTGTCAACGATTTTCATAATTTCGTTGCGATGAATCAATAAAGGAACACATTTAAGAATGTTTTACATGAATGACATTCTGCCCGGTGATGCGTTATTTTCGAATTATTCAACTTTGAAGCTGGCTTGTGCGTGCCATGGAAGCGCGCGCGGCTAGCGTAATTTAATTAATAACGGAAGCTAACCCCCTATTCCCAGTCGGAAATTATGGTATGCATCATCGATGATTATGGTCGAGATAATCGGTTTTTATCGGCGAAATATCTGCCATGTCCAACCTTTATGGGGTACATTATGGTGTGGATATGTCCCGAATCTTCGACCATAACAACCATAATTTCATACCATATTCGACCATATGCTACCAATTCAGAACCATAATATCACACCATATTATACCATGTGCGACCAATCACAACCATGTTATACCATATGCGACTAATTACAACCCTAATTTCATACCATAATCTACCATATGAGACTAACTACAACCATAATTTCATACTACATTCAACCATATTCGACTAATTACAACCACATAGATTTCGAACGCGCAACCATGATCTACCATTACAACAGCCAAAATCAGCTGTTCACAATTACTGATAGAACTCAACTACAAAAATCAAATATTTCCAATCTTTTTTTTCACTATGCATCACTCTGGAGGACTTGAAGAGCCAATATTAGAGGCCATACAGTAGCGTCAAGGGGTTGAAGAGACAAATTATCGACCGCTTGACGCTATTGTATGGTCAGTGATATTAGCTTAAATCAAGTTCTTCAAAGTAATATAAAATGAAAAAAAAAAATGAAAAAGGTTGACCTTTGTAGTTCGTATAGTTCCATCAGTAGTTGTAAATAGTTAAATGTGACTGTTTCAATGGTAAAGGTCGCACGTACGAAATCATTAAGATTGAAATTAGTTGCATATGCTATATATGGCATGAAATTATAGTTATTGTGAGATTATGGTTAGTATGTTTAGAAAGACAGACTATTGATTTTGCATGAATAATTTATTCTTTTAACCCCATGTTTATCTACAAGAAGTGTCAAAAAAAGACCGAATATTTTCAATATTGTAATAAGAAAATACTTTCATACGCGTTTCAACAAATAAATCATTTAGCCAGATATGTAAGACTAGAAGAATATCAAGCGCCATAATTGCTCACAAAAAATAAACATCCCGGAGACATCCAACGAACGTCTTGAGCACGCCAGAGGATTCAAGATATAATTAATCTTGAACATCTTAAACATGAACCTAAAACATTCTACAACCTCTCTTTTAACGTAAACAAAAAATTGACTTTGGTAATTAAATGAAATACCATGAGTTGAGGTTTTATGCAGATTATAAGATTAATTATTTATACGAAATAGGCTATCGTAGCTTCTAATTTCAAATTCAAGTCACAATGCATACACGAATTCCGCTGTAACCGACCGTAATCTCCGGTAAACATTTTCAAACTAGTTGACGCAAATGGCGAAACTCTGAACACAAAAATATGCGCTGGGGCGATGAACAAAAAAGTTGATTTCTCCAGACAAAGACCCCTTTCAACATTATGGAAAAGTACTTTGAGAAAAGGACACCACATATTCACTGGTTATTATTACAGGTTTCCCAAACTGTACCAGTTCATCAAAGAACATAAAACAAATGCTACTGGAATAATCAGAAAAAATATAGTTGGCGTATCATCTGAAATATAAAATTAGCGAAAGAACAAAAAAAAGCATTCGAAAGCAGTGATCTTCTTCTTGCACTAGTTTACAGTGATAATCGAGATGTGTTTATGCCGTCTAATGTCCATTGGAATGCAGAAACCACAGTTACTCGAAGATCGAAAGAAGTCCGTGTTTGTGTTCAAATTCTAAGTTGCATAGACGACTATAATTTGAACATGGGCTGTGTAGATAAGACGGACCAAATGCTGCACTACCACACAATAAGTAGAAAAACTATCAAGTGGTACAAAAAACTAGCACCACATTTTATTCAAGTTCGTGTGTTAGATGCCTTTGGGATTTATAATTTTCAAGATATAATTAATCTTGAACATCTTAAACATAAACCTAAAACATTCAACAACCTCTCTTTTAACGTAAACAAAAAATTGACTTTGGTAATTAAATGAAATACCATGAGTTGAGGTTTTATGCAGATTATAAGATTAATTATTTATACGAAATGGGCTATCGTAGCTTCTAATTTCAAATTCAAGTCACAATGCATACACGAATTCCGCTGTAACCGACCGTAATCTCCGGTAAACATTTTCAAACTAGTTGACGCAAATGGCGAAACTCTGAACACAAAAATATGCGCTGGGGCGATGAGCAAAAAAGTTGATTTCTCCAGACAAAGACCCCTTTCAACATTATGGAAAAGTACTTTGAGAAAAGGACACCACATATTCACTGGTTATTATTACAGGTTTCCCAAACTGTACCAGTTCATCAAAGAACATAAAACAAATGCTACTGGAATAATCAAAAAAAATATAGTTGGCGTATCATCTGAAATATAAAATTAGCGAAAGAACAAAAAATAAGCATTCGAAAGCAGTGATCTTCTTCTTGCACTAGTTTACAGTGATAAACGAGATGTGTTTATGCCGTCTAATGTCCATTGGAATGCAGAAACCACAGTTACTCGAAGATCGAAAGAAGTCCGTGTTTGTGTTCAAATTCCAAGTTGCATAGACGACTATAATTTGAACATGGGCTTTGTAGATGAGACGGACCAAATGCTGCACTACCACACAATAAGTAGAAAAACTATCAAGTGGTACAAAAAGCTAGCAAAACATTTTATTCAAGTTCGTGTGTTAAATGCCTTTGGGATTTATAATTTTCAAGATATAATTAATCTTGAACATCTTAAACATAAACCTAAAACATTCAACAACCTCTCTTTTAACGTAAACAAAAAATTGACTTTGGTAATTAAATGAAATACCATGAGTTGAGGTTTTATGCAGATTATAAGATTAATTATTACACGAAATAGGCTATCGTAGCTTCTAATTTCAAATTCAAGTCACAATGCATACACGAATTCCGCTGTAACCGACCGTAATCTCCGGTAAACATTTTCAAACTAGTTGACGCGAATGGCGAAACTCTGAACACAAAAATATGCGCTGGGGCGATGAACAAAAAAGTTGATTTCTCCAGACAAAGACCCCTTTTAACATTATGGAAAAGTACTTTGAGAAAAGGACACCACATATTCACTGGTTATTATTACAGGTTTCCCAAACTGTACCAGTTCATCAAAAAACATAAAACAAATGCTACTGGAATAATCAGAAAAAATATAGTTGGCGTATCATCTGAAATATAAAATTAGCGAAAGAACAAAAAAAAGCATTCGAAAGCAGTGATCTTCTTCTTGCACTAGTTTACAGTGATAAACGAGATGTGTTTATGCCGTCTAATGTCCATTGGAATGCAGAAACCACAGTTACTCGAAGATCGAAAGAAGTCCGTGTTTGTGTTCAAATTCCAAGTTGCATAGACGACTATAATTTGAACATGGGCTTTGTAGATAAGACGGACCAAATGCTGCACTACCACACAATAAGTAGAAAAACTATCAAGTGGTACAAAAAACTAGCACCACATTTTATTCAAGTTCGTGTGTTAGATGCCTTTGGGATTTATAATTTTTTTTTCAAAACTTAAATGACCTATCTTCAATTTTCCATGAAATTGATAAAAGAATTAACTTCCACTTCGAACAGAAGTACTTGACTGAGAAAACTAAACTTTTGACTAGTTGGGATACATTTTCAGGGATACGTAACTTCTGCTACAAGTAAAAATTCCAGAAAAAGATGCCATGTAAGTTATCAACATGGAATCAGAAAGCAATCACGATATCAGTACAAAACTTTCGAAAACCTTCTTGGACTCAGTGTTATACCCTGCTTTGGAATTGATCACAATGAACTAAACTTTTGAGTGTGAAAACTGATATTGTAATATATATATAAAATATCTATTCTAATTATATTAAGTGTTTTACGCATTTTATGTTACATTATGTATTCCATAAAATATGCTTGGTGAGCTCTCGATATCAAGGGACATCACGGGTTGCGCAGCGCTGTCGTCACGTCGGTGCACAGTGGGCCTCAAAGCGCGCGCTCAGTACCACCGCATTGCGCCCGCAGTGAAAGGGTTAATTAAGCCTCCTCCTCTTCCTGAAAGATTGCCGAAGTAGCAGATGATGGACCCGCCAGTGCTGTTGCTGACCCAAGCACATCTCCGCTGAAAAAAATGTTACAACTAGAAGCCTGTGTTCCAGCTGTGCTGGCTATGCATGTGACACATGGAATTTTAGAGCAATAGAGAGCGAAATATTTAAAGGGTTTGAAATGTAAGGTCTGAGAAGCATGTTTGGTACGATTTTGATCAACCCAGAAATTAGATCAGACATAAAGCGGCAGTGGTTGGAATGTCGGTAGGGCGAGAGAAGAAAGTTGAATGTTGAGATGTTTCTGTCATGTGGTGAGAATGAAGGATCAGATGTTGGTGAAGAAACTTACATTATCAGAGTCAAGAAGAAACAGAAGTAGGAGACCTCCAACTGCTTGGATAGACTGTGTCGAAGGAACTTAGTGTGGGAAAGACGCGTGATGAAGCAAATAACTGTGTAATTGATTTGGTAAGGGGAAGAAAGATTTTTGATTTAAGTATGACTGTTACATTGACTAAAAGAGTAACATCACCTACTGGGACATGAGCTTATCAGAGTAGCTACCAACGAATTACTTGCGTTCACCACGGGTTGGGCACGAATGTAAATGAAAGCAGGTATTCACCTAATATTTTCACCAGAGAATAACTACTTGCTTCATTAATTCACAGGCCTCTTGAGTCAGTGCACTAATAACTGTTCCTCCATTAATTCATGAAATTATCTGAGGTCCAGCAATTGTATATAATATTTTATAGTATTGAAGACTGCACAAAGTGAAATGTATTATGGCCAATAATCGTAAAACTTTATTCACATCAATATTCGATATAATTGCTATGTTCGCAACGCAAAATATTAAAACTTACGTTATGTTCCTCATTGATGTGGAGCGCGATCGACCACCATCCCAGTCGGGGACAGATTTGAGTACAGCGACAACAGCACTGGAGAAGTTGTTGACAGCCAGACGCGGATGGATTACTTTCCAGGCATCTGATGAAATTAGAGAGATTATGAAAGTGCTGATCGGTTAGATCAAAACGAAACCAGTGAATTGATACCGTTAATGTTAATGCCGTCGTGTGCCAACATTAATGAAACTATTATCATGGCACACATCAACTTCGAAACAGATATGACCTTGCCTGGACAATAACATTGATAAAATTCGTGAATCTAGACTAAAATCTACATGGGGCTCATAGTTTACATTGTAGTGATAGATTGTCTGAAACCTGAGAACACCAAGACGGACCAAGAGAATGGTTTTCTGGTTCTCCAACTCGAATAAAAGTTTTAAAATCGTTAAAAGTCATAAATAACCTATCTTAATCCTTTTCATCAACGACTGTTTGATCTGTTACAATGCAAATTCCATGTTTTGTAAATGATAAAACTATATAAAATTATAAACCTGATGAGATTTTTCATACGGTCATACCATAACAACATTTTCCAGCTTGATGTTCTCTGAAGCTTTTTTTGTAGCCTTCCTGTGCGGTCCCAATCCGGTCCAGCTAAGGGAAGCTGCCAGTTTTGTAGTCCTCAGCCTCCTAATGAGGCGCCGCACAGTGTCAACTGATGACCTGCCTTCGAGCGCGTTCAAAGCAGCAGGCTGAAATTAACATAAACAAATAAATTAGTGTCTATCATTTCTAATTTCTTTTGTGTAGTTTTCAATTAAATACGGTTGATGTTATCACTAAACTAGAAGATGTAGCATAATCAATGAGGAAATGAAATGAATACCACTACATAGCTACTACTTTGGCTGAATATAAACGAGTAAATTGTTTACGAATTTATAGAACAAAATTGTACTGAGAATGACACAGAAACGAAATGTTTCATTATAATCCGTTGAAAAATTCTATTGGACAATAACTATATTAAATTAGCTTAAATGGTCTCATTACGCTATATTAGATCATCAATAAGTACACAGAAGACCAATATTTTTACGTCAAAATGGCAACATTCACTCTACTTTGCTATTCTTGAGTAGGGATAAAATATGAATTTCACTTTTAATATATGCTGTTATAAACTGTTCTGCAGTTGAATTAACTTACGAGTCCTGGATTCTGAAGTAAAACTTCTAGTTCTTCATCAGTATCAGCTGATGGAGGTATTCCACTCTCACGAGCCAACTGCTGCTGCTGAGTAGATTCTCGATTGATGCGTTCCTCCTGGAGCATGACGAGAGCCATGTCCACTTTTTTCGCAATCACTTGCAAACTTTTCCTAATGTTGACAATATCACTTGTTGATTCCGGAACTGAGGGAGCCAGTGAACTGCAATTAAAACACAATGGAATTAAAGGCAAATTACTTATAACGTATTTTTACTTCCCTGGAAGCACACAAGGCAATAAAGGTCACGGCAGAAATGTAAAAAAAAACAATGTACCAAATTAACTTTGATGAAAAATTACATAGATTCAACAATGTTTGCTTTAAAAAGCAGAGAGTGGAACATATTTGACATTTATGAACTACTATTCTTTCATATAGTTTTTCCAATTCACCAGTCCACTGCCAAATTGATCAGTGTTGATTTATATGTGGACAAGAGTTATGTACTACCTTCAGCATTAGAAAGCAGCTAGTCTGATGCATTTATTGAAATATATCTTATAAAATAGTCATACCAATGAGACTATTACGGAACAGACCTATTAAAAGATTAGTCTTAACAATACACAAGCTAACAATGACTTGCTTCTGTGATGCAATAACTCAATGATGTAGAAAATTTTTTGCATGCTAACAAATCATAAGGTATTCAAATAGGAGCCTAATGCCAAATTCATTAGAACTCGAGAAATAATCTCATACGAGACTAAAAAATATGATAGCATTGCAACCAGTGTGAATTGACACAAGCAAGGTAAATGATTATCAACTACCTACCTCTCCGAAGCAGACATGGCATTACAGCGAGGAAGAAGTGACGCAGTGATGTTGATACGTCTTGGGCATCCCTCCACATCCGTGCTCGTATAGCCATCCGTTTCTGAAGCTACGTAAAGTTTTTTCTCACAGCCTGAAAATGATTCTGAAAAAAGAAAAATCTTTAGCTGCATATGTTAGTTGGTGTAAATCACCATAATTATTATTATGATGCACCTAGTTTGAGCTTCCCTAACCCCCGCAAGGCTATCCTCAAGAAGAAATGGGACCATTACATAGGGAAGAAACAAATGTGGAACATATATATATATATATGTATATATATATACATAGCTATATATATATAGCTATATATATAAATATCTGTGTCTGTGCACAAGATATGTTCCCATATAGTTTACTAGAGCAAATCAACTTATTAAATAACCATTGAAATAGTGATACACTGGCGATATAACCTTTAAATGCATGCTTAGTCTTTGTATATCAAGACTCAAAATAGTGGTGAGTCTCATTTTGCCCTCTAGGTAATTAGAAATAACTATTATGTAGGTGAATTTTCAATGATATAGTTTTGAACTCTTTCAATTTGAAACCAGAAATTAAAACAAGATTATCTGAAAATGAACAAAAAGCAATAACTAAAGAAAAATGAAAAAAACACAACTTTTTTAACAGTAAAATTGTATGTTACTGGCACAGTTGCCTGGTATCTTAAAGTAAAACTCAGAATTTTTCCACATAAAAAGTCTGGATATCTGACAATAAGTATGGGAATTTAATTGCAAGAAATCACTGCATAAATTTTGCTATTAGGCAGAAGAAATAAATTTTGCTATCAGGCACCACGTATTGCTATTAGGCAGACAAAAATGTGCGCTGGTAGCCTAACTGATACATGACAGTAGATTAATTGTTGCATTTGCCTATCTCACAATGTTAAGCTAGTGTAGGTTTACTTGCTTATTATAGTTTGTACTCAACTGAATATTTTAAACAAATTTGAACTTCTAATGCAATTCTGGCAGCAAGTAGCAAAGACTCAGAAGTGGCAGTTATTGACATTGATCCATGATACTTATTTATGCGAAAAATTATACATAATAGCTAAATATAGAAGACTTACTTGAATGCGCCAGTAATTTTTACTGAGACTGGTTTCCAGTCATCCGCAGCAGGCAGTCCTTTGGATGCCCGCTCTCGAACTTTATTGAAGTCATTATCAGCAGGCCACAAGCATTTTGCTTTGTTCTTGGTTTCTTGGAGCCAAATCTTTGGCACAACTTCATGAGTCTTGTCACTAAATTTTACTGCAATAAATTTTTTTGCATTTTCAAGTTCAATCATTGTAGCTACCTACCTATTTCAAGATGGAATAATGGCAATGACTAAATTTAGCTATCAGCTAATGATGAAGACAGCACCTGCACAACATATGACTCTTTATAAGGGAAAATTATCATTTTTGACACAACATCTTTGAAAGGCATCCAAGTTCTGAGATTTGTTAAATCAGAAACTTTGTAAACCCCTACTTTTGATGATGGAAAAGGGTCCGTGAAGAAATCTGATTTTTGTAAGAAATGTGACACGAGTATTTCAATTTCACTGTCGCGCTCATGAATTTCAATAACCAATGCAATTTTTCCATCTGCAAGCTGAACACAACTGTTCTTTTCAGAGTAAGACCTTATTTTCAGACAAGAATTATTTTTCATAAGCAATTTTTTGTAGCACCTTCTATTTTGTGTACTTTCACAGCACTCTTTGTTCACAATTTTGCATTTGGTTACAAATTTTTGCTTTGTCTCACTTTTCCAGTGTGCATTAGTATAGACCACGTGTTTACAGATTTGAATCAGGGGTTTATATCCAGACCTCACTGCAGCTTTAACATGGGTCCCTAAAAATGTTTCAAAGGGAAAGCAAGAGATGTTATCAAGATTTCCATATTTAAGGTAATCTTGTGAAAGATGGGCCATAGAGTGAACGTTGTAGGAGACGAAGCCTTTTCCAAATAAGCCAGCTGGTTTTTCAATAAATATGTGAAGAAGATTTTCAATTGTTTCCAAATTATTTTCTTGTTCTTTTGTTAGCAAAAGTTTCATTGCCAGTGAAAAATGCAAAAAGGTTATGTAGACATCCTTACTCACAACCTTAGAGCTGCACAAAACAAGTGTTCCAATGTATAATAAAAATGTACGAAATTCTGTAGCCTTCCAATGCACCATTTTTTCAATCCCACCTTCTAATTTTCTGGAAAACTCATCTGGCAAATACATAGAACACTGATCCAACTTCTTATTGAATTTGATTTTTGCTCGTGTATCCATATGCATTTTTTTCTGGTTGGCTCTGCTGATCTTAAGCCTGCTCAAAAATCTTTTCATTGTGCCCAAAAGGCAGCAGTGCATATAATCAATGATGAAGTCGCTAACCATGTTGCATCCAAATTCTTCTAATGGAGACTTAAGAGGCGACTTGTGATGATTTTCATCTATGCGCTGTAAAAAACTGTCATCTGTTCTTTCAACACAGTTGATTTCAGGGAAGACAACCGTTCGATCATGGTACTGGCCACGTTGAATGCAGCGCTCACAGCTGGAATAACCGCTGTGGCTGACTACTCCTTTTAGTGTTGCTCTTATTGGGGCGTCACATACAAATGGCCCCAGCTTTACTGTGAAACCTTTAGCTCCAAGAGATTGTTGTAGAGTAACAAAATCAAGCAAAAACTGCTCTAGATATTCTTTAGTTGGAGGCATGTGACACAGAGATATTTTATTTGTACAAAATATTGCTGCACAGAATATGTGGCTGGGAATTTCCAATACTTGCAGAAGGATAGGATAAGAATTATACCTGATGGAACCATTACATAACGGCAATCCATCAATATTTATTTTTATGTGAATAATTTTACATTGATTCACATCTTTGGGAGAGTTTAAGATATATTCTTCTAACTGTATCCGCCAGTTTGGAAAATAGGCAAACTCACCATCTCCCATATCTTTTGTAAGAAACTCATTTTCTTTTTGAACTAATGATTTTGCTGAAGTAGGCAAGCCTGGATATCTAGGAGCTAGCATAGTTAATAATCTATCAACCGCTGCATGAGGAACTTGTTTTTCTGCGTTTAACCAGTTCTCTAAATTAGATCGCAGAAAATTGGTGCAAGCGATAGTGCACACATTGGCAGCTTGTTTAGGCCTTGTGCTTCCTTGGATATTTTCAAATGAATCATTCGATTCTTCACTTGCACTAGATGTGTTCAACTGGATGTTTGGTTTAGAGGGTTCACCGCAGGACGTTTCTGCTAATGAAATGAAGCTTTTCATACCACTCACTGCAGTGGCAGTACAATTGTTGTCATCTTTCCCAGACCTCTCACATTCACTAGAAGTTTGTACGTCGTCACTGTTCCTCCCAGTCCCTGATAGGGACATTTCTATGATTTTTTTCACACGTCGCCGCTTCTGTTTCTGAGATAAATCGAAGAAATTTTTTCTTTTTCCCATTGTTTTGTTAAATTGAAAACAACTGTCTTCACACTCGATCACTTGAGCTTGAACTGAACTTGAAATGAGAACAGATACAGATCGCGCAATGTGTGCATTCAAACTGAGCCCGCTGCAGCACTGCCGGCAATCGTGTGTGGGTGCCAGAGGTGCGAGTATCGCGTTGCGATAAGCTATAAGAAATTATTACGATGTACGGCCTCATAGCTTTTAAGATCAACCTGCTACTTCGATTCTAATATTTTAAAATGATGCTTAGAAACCATATTTGGCAGAATGAATTAATACTTCTTAATAAACCAGGTAGTTGCTTAACATCAGCCTACCAATACAGCAAATTAATACGCGTTTGAGCTATGCAGCAAGTAATTGTCCTAGAAAATTCTGAAATACAGCTAAAATCTTTCAATAGAACTGCGTGAAATAATTTGGGTGCTACAAAATACTACAATACATAGCTAATTTAACTTGAGGAGTTAATTGAATCGAACAAGTGCTAAACTCGTATTCCGTTGATGATTCACATCGTTGGCAACTTGCAAGCTTGTAATAGTCAGTTTGGAACGAGTTTGGAACGGCATATTCGGATTAAAAACGAATGCGTTTCAACGTTGTACAAGAAAATTTGCTATATCGTATACTTAAAACTTCCTTTAACTTCATGTTAAGAGACTTTTGATTTTTTTTCAAAATCCGGTAAAAGGTTAATCCTATTGATTGAAATTAAATATTAAACTAGTGTAACGACCAAATTATGAACATCATCCAATGAGATGTCAAGTTTATATTCTCGTCCTAGTACTTGATGTTTCCCCAGTGAATGATGCATCTTCTGACTTAATCCAGTTAAGATATTTTCTACATTATTTTGTACAAATCAAATTTCCGTATTCTGAACGCGCCAATGAAAGCTGAGTAAATGCAGCTCGCATGTGCATACACCTCATGTCTTCGATTCTATCCAGCTTGAATTCATTCCAGAAAATATTCATTCCTTCCGCCCTTTTTCGCAGTTTTATGAGTTCAATTTTACTCTATCACTTCAAATCACCATCTAATTTAGCATAAACGCGTTATATAAGTGCATCTACAATTCTTCCGTTTAGTTTAAAAGTCAATGTTGGACATCTCATATATATATATATATATATATATATATGTATATATATATAATTGGGTGTCTCAATATAGTTTATACATACTTTGGGAATATATATGTATAAATATATACATATATATTCAATTATTATTCAATATATATTCAATTATTCAGTGTTATTGAGTAATGAACAACATGTGGAATAATAGAGTATTCTTAAAACTAAATATTGGCAAATTAGTAGATTATAATTTCCTATACCGTGAATAAACTTGAAAATTCTTGACGTTTGTGGCGCGTTCCGTATTAGAATTGCTCGTCTATGCTCTACCATTTATGGTCGTAGAACATCTATGGCCTACCATCGTCCTTGCCTTCCTGACAAACCTTAAACAACCATAAGTGTCCCAGCCAACATCGACCTAAATAAACCAAAATTAACGGTAGATTTTGGTTGACAGTTATACCAACTTGGTCCACTAACCATGATCGACCTTAATTTCACATAGACGTCTATATTCTACCAAAAGTACAACCATAATTTCCGACTGGGTTACAAACGTAAAGAGGTTGGGTCGTGAGGGGTAGCCACAGTTCTCTTAGTGACAATTATAAATGAAGGTTTCTAGTGACGTTTGTTTACATCGACTCCAAGGTGGCTGCCGCCATGGCGCCAACCGGTACTGAAGATGGCGGCAGCCATCTTGGAGTCAATGTAAACAAACGTCACTAGAAACCTTTATTTATAATTTTCACTAGAAGAACTGTGGCTATTCCTCACGACCCAACCTCTTTACGTTTGTATTAGGAGGTTAGCTTCCGTTTCCGTTGCAAAAACAATGACTGTTTTTGCGCAAAAAAGGCCATTCAGGAGCGCCGTTCGTATAACTTCAATCTCAAATAACTCGAAAACTAAGCATTTCCGGGCACATTCTCATTCGTGTAAAACGTCTTAAAATCGACTATATTACTTATCTATAGCTACGAAATTATGAAAATCGTTGACAACATTTAAGTAAATACTGACCATAATTTCAGCTAAATATGAAAACAATGAATTGTTCTTAAAACGTTAATTAAAACAATGAAAAAAAAGGAAGAATTTAAACAAAAAAAATTCCATTTCCCAGATAAGAAAATAAATTGTTTAGTCTTCCGTCAGGCCCGATTAGAGAAAAAGAAAACGCTGAAGAGCTAAAACATAGAAAGCGCTCTCTTGTTACTCTATGGGAAACTACTGCATTTTTACGCAGGCGAAGACTTTTAGGAGGCAGTTTGCTAACTCCTAAAAAACAAACTTAACGTCAAACTCAATGCTGCTGACATCACAACAGCTAACGGAATGAAAGGAAAACCTGCAACTGGGAACGAGGACATCTTATGAACTAAGGCAGTACGAAAAGAAACAAGAAGTTTTGAATGCTTGTCGTTTAGTTAATCCAAGATCCTATACCTGTAGCACTAGCTACAAAGTGTAAAATTCTAAAATTTCTCATTAGCACTTAAATAGCATAATTATTGGCATTAAAAATCTTACTCTAAATTATAAATAATAATTTTCTACTTATAATTAGTAATCCTTGAAGTTTTTGTGTAAATGCATGAGATATAAAATAACGGTCGACATTTTCGAGTTTGAAGCCTTTGTAATTGGCAACACCGCGCGGGACGCCTTGTTTCAGCATCATTCTCACGCGCGTCTTTAGCTTGTGTGTTACAGCGTTCTCGTAAGTAAAAAAATTAAGTGTTCAAATAGAGCAAATCTGGTTTTAGAAGATCGTGTTTCTTTTCTTGTGTTCATTGTGCTAAGATAAGTGATCGTGACCGTGCCGTGTCATATAAATTTGTAAATAGTTGTAGAAGTCGTGAAAATAGCATGGCTTATTCCGAGTGCTATCTCAACATGACATAGCGTGAATTTTGCGTGTCATGTTCATTTCTTGTGTCAAGATTTTATTATCGATATTCAACTACGTCCTTCCTTACTACAAACATTATATACTTGCAGCTGTCATTATGATATTGCAATTCGCTCATTGGATACTTCGTGAGAGCGCACGGCGGATTTGCCGGCGTTTTTGCGGAAAGATGGCGGAGCGTAAACTGCTGTGTCATGTCATTTTTATGTTCACTGTATTATGTTTTGAATATTTCTCTTTTGCTGCAAGAGATACGTTTACTGTTTCTTTTCCCAGTTTAGTTGACATATGAATGAATTAGGAATGCCTTTTTTTATTTTCGTACGGATATTATAGAATACGAAATTCAGGCATGCATTTTCCTGCAAATTTTTAGCTGTTTCATATTTCATTATATTCCATAAATCGTGTGCTTAATCGCATGTAGTTTTCAATATGAATAACAATTATGTCATTACCAAAAATTCTTGTAAATTTCATGCTCTTATATTTAAAGCAAGGGCAGTACTGAAAAAACTTGCCAGCTGTTAAAATCTATCCTATTTCATGAGCTTGACAAAAGGAGAACAATTCAAATAGCTCGTGTTGAATATGTAGGAAGACTCAGTGTTTCTCCGTGATGGGAATTTACCATTTGCAGTGTAGGGATTGTCAGTTGTGGAATTTTTCCTTGATGCCTCTCCGGGAACCTTCTCATTCAGCGTCTTCGATTATTTCAGATCCTCGACGTCATTAAACGCCACAACACACATTCCCTGGGCCTGGAGCTTTACTCAAGTTGTATATTAACTTGGCATCTTATCTCTAACTCAATTATCGAGTTACATCGCTTAAATTGCCCATTTTTACGTGAGACGGTTTCTGACCTTGGTTATATATATCACCTTGCAATCACCTTGGTTTGGAGATATTAGAGCCTAGTATATTACAACTACCGGCTAGATAATCTACCTGCTCCAATCACGACAACATGCTTTTTCAGCGTGGAATGATCATAAATGTCTGAACCCCTAAATAGTGACTCATCCACACGTCGCTAAAAATTAAACAGACTGTAAGCTTATCTAGAACCTCCACAAAACACACTCACTTACACCCTGCCAACGTCATCGCTCGCCGGACCTCGCCTGCACGGATTTCCCATCTAAGAGAAGCTCTTCAGAAGTCCTGCTCACCGTCGGTCCTCCCGGTTTCCTCCAATAAAATATCCAAGCTGAGTCAATCCAAAGATTGTAGTCATTCCCCTCTCGTTATCGTGTTCTTAAACGCTTTCTCGAGATTATTTTCGTTCGGTGGTTCGATATCCTCGTACAGTCTACTCCGACCATCAAAACGTAAAATACCCAGTGTACCGAATAAAAGTAGAAAAAACTTCGAACTGGTGTCGGCAGTTCGGTTGACTATGGGGGTTTCAAGACGGAGCCCAGCTTTTAGGATGATCATTTTTTTCGGAGAAAGACTAGAAAAGTTATTTTGTACTCTCATCGTAGCCCTAAATCATCATGTTGAAAGAAAGAATAAAGTTAATTCATGAAACGTATTACTTTGGTTTTTGAAAGTATCTTAACATAATGATCCTTAGTTGGTATTCACAGATGAGTATCGTAATACCCATGGCAGTAATCGGAACAAATGATTGAGAAAAAAATACGAAAAAATGCGTTCCCTATGTTGCGTTAATCTGATTTTGACAATGCATACAAATACAACTATTTAAGAAACCAAAATCCTAGAGACGCATTGCAGAAAACACTCTCGCACTAATCTTGAAATACGAGTATACGAGCATAGGAACTAGTTGTATGAGGGATTAATGTTGAAAAAAGAGAAATGGGCAGATTTTAATTATTCTGCGTCTAAGACCCCGTATAAATGAACGTCTCATACCCTTGCAAGCCAAGATTATGCTCACTCTAAGAACAGCAAGATGAAAATTCCCAGAGAAAATTGGAACCGCAAAAAGTCTGGATGAGAAAATAAAGTCTGGATCTGAGCAAAACCTTTCAGACGGAGAATAAATAAATGGGCAGAGCCAACTCAAGTATAAATTTAACCGTAGAAACACTCGGTGTAACGGTGATAAAGTTTTGTAACTCAAAGCTGGACTGCTGGTGCCCGGTGGAAATTAGTGCGACCCGACTTCACCCTTGTGAAACGCGGAGAAATAGGCACATGGGTGCACCCCCCGTCTGGGCCTGCTCCTCTCATGACTACAACCAGCAATAATAAAGTTACATGAGCATGCTGCTCAGCACTTCAAGGAGTTTACCACTCTGCAAAAAAATAATCGTTAGAAGTTTCTAAAACAAATTAATCGTTAGAAGTTTCTAAAACAAATTTTTCACTGAAATTTATAGAAGAAAGAAGTGGAAAATTTGAAAGTGTATACACAAATTTGCTCTTAGTGGAGGCATAAGTGAAAAGATTAATTTTGAACGAATTAGAATGAACAGCCCCTACTTCATGACTGAAGTTTTACTTTGCCTCAATCACCCTAACGAGTGCCTTTCGCTAAGGGCGACGTACCTAAGACAAAGCTGGGCAGGAGAGCTGTGCTGTGGTGCGGTGTGCTGTCATCTCCTGGGTCTGTTGTGTGGCGGGGACGGGACGGGGGCGCCGGCCGAAGTTAGCTCACTCCATCACGATGGCGAAGCTACTTCGCTAATCACAATGATGATGGTTCTGAGTCACTCTTACCACCAGACAATGGCCTAGTACAGGGACAAAATGTATGAAGTAAGGAGTGAGTGGCCGGGGCATTGCCCTTCACGGCTGTTCTAGCTTCATTTGTTGCGCGACCGCCGGTGCTTGTAGCAGACACAAATTTTTGTCTTTTTCTTCAAGCTTGAAGAAAGGAGGGCAAAACCTAGGTTCGTAACCCATTACGAAAGGCATACTAGCTTCAGTAATTAAATAACTAATAAGTTATTAGAGAGCAAATTTGTTTAAGGACACTTTAAAATTTGGCAAGGATGCATAGAAATTGTACGCAAAATTTCTGAACAGGATCTCTTATCCAGGACAAACGACTTCAAGACGTCAAGCAGTCAACACACCAGAAGAGCTCAATCAATATCTGCAGCAGCCACTGAGCATGTCCTCGAACGAAGTCATGGCTAATTACGACTCTACCGACTGTTGAATGCTTATGTAATATTCAAAATCTTCCATTTTACTAGAATCGCCTTTCTACAATTCTAAGATTTCCAAGTTAGACAATTTCCCTCGATTTCATTGTCATCCCTCGATCCCTCGATATTTTGAAGCAATTATGCTACTCATTATCCCAATTTCCAAGACAAGCAGAACAATTTCAACAATTTCCAAGAGTTAGAAACTTAGAATTGGGATGCGTACTCCTGTATATTATAAAAATATCTACGCATCGCGTCATGTCTCAAGCTTTCGAGTATTCATTCTCCAGGTTCAATGGTAGGAACATACGATAACAGAGACATTTTCGTCATTTGCTGGACTTTGAATGTATTTACGATGTTTCCTGATATATATTTCCAACGGTACTGTTCCCTGAGCAGCCGACAGTTTGATGCTCGTCGGTCACATAAACTTTTCCAATATTTGTTTTCAACGAGACGCACATATGGTAACCAGATATATGACGCTCTTGATTTACCCGGAAAAAAAAAGAACTTGATAATAAAATAGAATTTATAATTCTACTGTAGATGAGTACGTCTGACTGGAGGAACCCGTGACGCGCGGCACTGACAATTTCGTGTTAGGATAACTTTGGAATGAGCTCCAACTGATGTAAGTAATTTGCAGTTTAGAAAAAAAAATTGCAGTCGTTATCTAATGTCGAGGCATCCTCTACACAGGACAGGGAGATGACACAATTAACAAACGAACTAAGTGTGGTTGGTAAGAGTAGTCTTCTCTCCTCCCCCAAAAAATATAAAATATTTTGTGATAAAAGAGTGCGCTATCTTTTTTAAGAAAAAATTCATTTATAACCTAAATCAGTTATTGTCACAATAATTTGCATATATTTATTATTTTTTAATTCATCGTAAAACCAAATGATAACCTTAAGCTGTAACACATGCAGGAATACCAGCCATCAGCGGGTAACGAGGCATAGGGGTAACTAGACATGGGCTAACTAGACATGGGGTAACTAGACATGGGGGTCACGAGGCATGGGGGGTAACTAGACATGGGGGTAACGAGGCATGGGGGTAACTAGGCATGGGGTAACTAGACATGGGGTAACTAGACATGGGGGTAACTTGACATGGGGGTAATGAGGCATGAGGGCAACTAGACATGGGGTAACTAGACATGGGGGTAACTAGACATATGGAGTAACGAGGGATAGAGGGGGTAACGAGGCATGGGGGTAACTAGACATGGGGGTAACTAGACATATGGAGTAACGAGGGATAGGGGTGGTAACGAGGCATAGGGGTAACTAGACATATGGAGTAACTAGGGATAGGGGTGGTAACGAGGGATAGGGGTGGTAACGAGGCATGGGGGTAACTAGACATGGGGGTAACTAGACATGGGGGTAACTAGACATATGGAGTAACGAGGGATAGGGGTGATAACGAGGCATGGGGGTAACTAGACATATGGAGTAACGAGGGATAGGGGTGGTAACGAGGTATGGGGGTAACTACACATATGGAGTAACGAGGGATAGAGGAGGTAACGAGGCATGGGGGTAACTAGACATGGGGGTAACTAGACATATGGAGTAACGAGGGATAGAGGTGGTAACGAGGCATGGGGGTAACTAGACATATGGAGTAACGAGGGATAGGGGTGGTAACGAGGCATGGGGGTAACTAGACATATGGAGTAACGCGGGATAGGGGTGGTAACGCGGCATGGGAAAACTAGACATGGGGTAACTTGACATGGGGAGTAACTAGGCATGGGGAGTAACGAGGGAAAGGGGCGGTAACGAGGAGTTTATCGCAATCCAACTGAAGGTGAGCTAATTTTGAATTAATATGAATTAAAATGTGGTTCACTGATGCATGTACCTTAGAGCAAGGAAAACACATGTGACAAAGTATCTGAGAGAAATTAAGGTTAAGTAGGTTCAACGCTTTTCATTAGTAATATTTTTTCAATATGTATGATTATATTTAAATAACTATAGATATATGAACGCATTACCGAACATTAATATACTGACGTTGACAGCTCAATGATTAGTTTCATTCCCCCATTTTTAGAGGCGAAGAATACAGATAGCAAATAATACTTTGTTTTTTAATTAGTTTTGCCTCTTTGATTTTTATTCACTGTACATTGGACTAGTAGTTCAAAATTATATAAAACTCATGACTACTCTTTAAAGTTTAATGGATAGGAGCGTCACAAACATCGTTTGGGATGGAATAAGTATTTAGTACCAGTAAAAATAAAAATTATTTTGATTTATGAGTTATACGGGGCTAAAAAGTCATAGAAATACTTTGTGTAGGTATGAATTATTTCCGAATTTGGGTATGGGACTACCTCTCCACAATGCTTGCTTGAAGAAATATGCCAGAGATTTCGAGACTTATACTTCATCAAACCAGGAAAAAATTATTAAATTCCAGAACAGGAAATGTTCATCTCGAGGGAGGTCTTCTCAGGTTCAGATGTAAAGCATTCCGGTGCATGAATTCTCATACAAAAAGAAGGAGGCTTCTTGATGACGTTCGGCTCCGCTTATAACAGGAAATTTATCTCTCAAAACGGGCAAATTCTGGTAAAACGCAGCGTTTGAATTTATATGCCTATTTCTTGGATTGCGTAATATTTTCTCTAAAAAAAATGTATCTGGTGAAACCAGGAACGTGATCCCTTGATATGGGTAGAACCAACCATCTGTAAATGCATTGAAGCCATTTCAATTCAGGTATTTTGAGAGGCCAGTTCCGGGCGACACACTTGTGGCACCCAAGCTCGCCATCATTATAAGGCTCAGAGATGAGCTCTACTTCATTCACCGAAGAGAATTCATAGTGAAATATTGTTGTTGCTCTCACGTTTTGAGGTGAAATTCATATTCGGAAAAACAAAAAGTTTAGGCCGAAGCCATTGTTGGAATTTTTTTGTAGATGTATTCCCAAAATATTAGAATGTTCTCGGCAAATATAACGTGTCGTATGTGTGTGCTAGTGTGCAACTGCTTTCGTTAGGCTAGCAGAGAAGTTAATTCTAGTAAAACGCACTCAAAGGTTTACCTCATCATACGATGCGACCTTAATTTTATTTAGTTTCTGCGCATGAAAGTTTTTATTTGCTTTAACTATCAGAAGTAAATTTGGTTTCAAAATCGTGTACCTGCACCATTGTAGACAGTACGCCTGATCCCGCAATAAAAGTTCATAGAACAGGTTAAGAGCGCCAGGTTCACTACTCTCGGAAGGAACCCATAAAATACGGAACGCTCCTAAATGATACGACAGATCACGATATTTTCCAAGGAGGTTTCATCTCTCAGGAACTCGACCATCCCAGATCAGTCCGCAGCTACAATGGCACAAAATGATCCGGTCATAACTTACACCAGCTGAACATCCCGTCCTGTGGTGAATGCCTCTGTTCATGAACAGTTGCATCACGTTTAATTTTAGGCCGGGTGCGTTAGACACTAAAGAGAAAACACTACATGTCAGCTGAAGCTTTTCAAACATTTTTTAACCGTTTATTTCAGTTATGAAGATCTGTCACAGGGGCTACAATATTATATTTTCTCCTCTTGCAAGATAGTTATTTTAAATTGAATCAAGATGTGACTGAACAATTTCAGGTCCAAAATATAATTTTAGGGGAAGGCGTTTAGCTCAACTAAACGTTCTGCAAGATCGTGGTCAAAATACGTCGGTGTCATGTCAGAACAAAAATTGAACCCACACAGAGAACGCAATGATAGAAGCTGAAGGCTGAAGAGCTAAACTCTCTTTTTTCGTGCAGGCTCGATAGATCGGAGTCAGAATGCATCAGTTGTCAGCCTGCCTCCTCGCCCTCGCCCTGAGCTTAGCTACCGTGGAAGCTTGGGTCTACGTTTCCATCAACCGGTGTCCCAGACCAATTACGATGAACTATATCTTAACCGACCCGGTATGCAACACAAAATATAACGGTACTATTCTTACCGATATGAATAGTGTTTATAATGATAAAGTAATGAAGTTCCCTTGGAACATTTTTCCTCCAAAGGATGAAACGAGAATATTACCAAAAACCAATCCCTTTGAACTCAAACCCACAAATTAAATACAGCTAAAAACAGGTCTTTACATCATACATAATCGAACATTTACTCTAGGGCATAGTACAAAAATAAAATCCCTTATGTAAACTAGTGAAACCAACAAACTGAATTATCATTGCTTCAAAATGATGCCAAACTAGGTCTCCAATCTAAACTGAAAATTATTACGCGATTGCATTTAAAATTTTTTGTTCTTTCCGAGCGTTGCACACTAAACATGGAGTTATTTGGTCCCATCTTAGAGCTGGTTAGATTGTTGGACAGGTAGTCGATTGCTTCACCGCTAGCTGAAACATGCCTTTCTTCTACCAGAGCATCATCAATCACGAGTAAAACGTGATCAATGTATTTGAAACAGGAGCATCTTTTGTCGTGTGTCTTATATTGCACACTTATTAATGTAGTACGACGAACCAGTTCAAAAGCCCGAAAACCTTCAAATTCGCAGACTTTGTGATCACTACGTCTTCAGCTGCAGTCTGTTCACCGTGACTATTGAATGACATTTTTACTTAACTCCTATTAAAGTAAATATGGCGAGTGGATCGACATCTGCACACCAAATAAAAGTAACCAATGAAACGCACAGGTTGTCGGAAGGACTATCCAAAGTGAATTGAAAGCGATGATTCAATTATAGAAACAAATCCTGTTTGAAAATACTTACTATTATATGTTCTTACATCATCAAAAAATTCAATGTATTTATTTTGTACAGAAGAAACACCTTTCAACTATTCCGCCAGAATTTATTTTTGTGCAAAATTCATGTGCCCAAAATAATTATTTTCCGTGAACAGCGCTCCTCAACATCTTTCTCATTTACGGTTCTTCTAGATCATTTCACATTATTTTTTCTGTGAATTAAATTCCCAGTTGAAATATGAACTATTATTTATGGCAAAAATTTTCACATACGTTGATTCTAAACGCCTTCGTTTCTTTGGCATTTCGTTTCGTTTCTTTGCTCTACTTCGTTTCATCTGACATTCATTTTGACGAATGTGTCTGCGTTGCAGTTCATGGGCACCTGGCACGAGTACGGCTCTTTCCGAAATCAGTTTTTGACGGGGTGCACCAAAATCACATACACTTCCAATGGTCAGCTCATCGATGTGGAAAAAGAGTCCATAACTCTGTGAGTATCTCGTATTTTATTCCACTCTTCTTGTTTGGGGCACCTCTCAGACAAGCATAGAAGCATAAAAGGCCAGAGCCATCGAGGTATGGAACTTGATAACTAAGGCCCATAAAGCTGATGGAGGTGATGGTTAAGAATACTCACACAATTATTACCTGAAGTGGTCGTAGTCAAGCAGTAGAGAAGGTGTTCGGACGACGTTCTCAACGTTAACCTCAACTAAATTTTAGTGGGTCACTTTCGAATAAATATTTTCAGCTCTGGGCGAATGTTGAGAAAAGTTTACGAAAAAAATGCTCAAAGTAAATTAATAGATCATTTAAACATTCATATCAAAGAATATACATATCCAAACGTCCCGTCTTCAAGATGATCCCATTAGAAATATTTCGCGCATTCTCCCGTATTATTTGCCAAGTTACGCACACTTATGCGCATTAAAATTATCCAATCTAACAATTTCCCTTCTCGGAAAATTATAACTCCGTTATTAAATTCGAAGTAGATCTTTTTTATAGTTTTAAAGCTGAAGAAGAAAGTTAAAACAGAACTAGTAGACTGAGCTGATGACTAGTAAAAGAATAATAAAATAGTGTAAATGCTTTGCCTACATCTAATAAAAAGTTTCTACGACGCAAACGTTTGAATTTCCTATTCTGCAAGGGAACACAAAGCCTACTTCAGACAAAAGAACTTTTCATTGTGTTTTGGAGTTCTGTATCTATCTTTTCTACGAAACGAATGTTTCAGTTTACGCATCCTGCAGAAGTTTACTTTAAAGTAAACTGGAAATATATAAAATTGTAACCTGATTATAATTTCAACTTAACAGATTCTTCAAAAGTTCCCTCAAAGGCCAAATGAAGCGCGCAGACCCTTCCAGGAATGACACAAAGTTTACCATCAACTGGATTGAAAATGTGTGTGAGTAGTCCAGAGGCGTAGGCATTGAGTCCCCTGCTCACAAGTGCAACGTATTCCTTCAATACTCGTTTGAGAGCCCGTGGTATTAGAGATTATAATTCAAAACTGCTCCAAAGTGCATTGAATTCCTTTGCGTTTGACAACAGTGAAATTGGTCAAAAAAATATTCTGTAGTCGTTGAATTTTAAGAAATTTAGAAACGTCAAAATAAATCTCCTTTGCGTTACGCTAATCTGGGACAAATTTTACCTGTGACAACTGGACTGTTGCATATTATGGTTGGGACTTGGTAGGGTAGCTTGAATTTATGCTGCATGTGACCAGCTCGAGTTGTATGACTGTAAACAAATGACGATTCAATGGATAATAATTAGCTGTAATTGCATGTTAAAGATGCAGGAGCCGCAAATAATGACCTGAAATCAACAGAATGATGAATGACATGACCAGTCACGTGGCCCATTATCGAATTGCTTCCCATGTCAAATGTGGTCAGACGCCAATCACGAGCAAGTGCCTGAGAAAAAGCATAGAAGTAATTACAATCTTTAGTCATCAATACTCCAGAAAAAAGCTCTGAATTTACTTCAGTTCCACAAAATGAATTTTTACAGAAGTGTGTTTCCATAATCGTTTTTTTACACATCGTTAATATCATTATTGGTTCTTTATGTTCATTTCTTTTGTGGTATACTTCGGATAAGGTTGAATGATATAATGAGCTGTACATGCATGGTATAATGACCAGTTGGGATTTCAGAATCGAAACCAGCTGAGGTTGGACACTCTAATTACCCTCAGAGCTTGCGCGGTTATAAACAATAATAGCTTTATAGTGAGAAGGCATGTTAGTACTTCGTAGAAAAAACACTGGGCATACAAACAGTTGAGAAAAAGTGAAAGGCGTGGCTGTATATTGGTAAAAGATACACTAATGCTGCTGACAGCAAGTTAGTAAAAGATACACCAATGCTGCTGACAGCAAGTTAGTAAAAGATACACCAATGCTGCTGACAGCAAGTTTGCAAAAGATACACCAATGCTGCTGACAGCAATTTAGCAAAAGATACACCAATGCTGCTGACAGCAAGTTTGCAAAAGATACACCAATGCTGCTGACAGCAATTTAGCAAAAGATACACCAATGCTGCTGACAGAAAGTTTGCAAAAGATACACTAATGCTGCTGACAGCATGTTAGTAAAAGATACACCAATGCTGCTGACAGCAAGTTTGCAAAAGATACACCAATGCTGCTGACAGCAAGTTAGTAAAAGATACACCAATGCTGCTGACAGCAAGTTTGCAAAAGATACACCAATGCTGCTGACAGCAAGTTAGCAAAAGATACACCAATGCTGCTGACAGCAAGTTAGTAAAAGATACACCAATGCTGCTGACAGCAAGTTAGTAAAAGATACACCAATGCTGCTGACAGCAAGTTAGCAAAAGATACACCAATGCTGCTGACAGCAAGTTAGCAAAAGATACACCAATGCTGCTGACAGCAAGTTAGTAAAAGATACACCAATGCTGCTGACAGCAAGATAGTAAAAGATACACCAATGCTGCTGACAGCAAGTTAGTAAAAGATACACCAATGCTGCTGACAGCAAGTTAGTAAAAGATACACCAATGCTGCTGACAGCAAGTTAGTAAAAGATACACCAATGCTGCTGACAGCAAGTTAGTAAAAGATACACCAATGCTGCTGACAGCAAGTTAGTAAAAGATACACCAATGCTGCTGACAGCAAGTTAGTAAAAGATACACCAATGCTGCTGACAGTAAGTTAGCAAAAGATACACCAATGCTGCTGACAGCAAGTCAGCAAAAGATACACCAATGCTGCTGACAGCAAGTTAGTAAAAGATACACCAATGCTGCTGACAGCAAGTTAGTAAAAGATACACCAATGCTGCTGACAGCAATTTAGTAAAAGATACACCAATGCTGCTGACAGCAAGTTAGCAAAAGATACACCAATGCTGCTGACAGCAAGTTAGCAAAAGATACACCAATGCTGCTGACAGCAAGTTAGTAAAAGATACACCAATGCTGCTGACAGCAAGTTAGTAAAAGATACACCAATGCTGCTGACAGCAAGTTAGTAAAAGATACACCAATGCTGCTGACAGCAAGTTTGCCAAAGATACACCAATGCTGCTGACAGCAAGTTTGCAAAAGATACACCAATGCTGTTGACAGCAAGTTAGAAAAGATACACCAATGCTGCTGACAGCAAGTTAGTAAAAGATACACCAATGCTGCTGACAGCAAGTTAGTAAAAGATACACCAATGCTACTGACAGCAAGTTAGGAAAAGATACACCAATGCTGCTGACAGCAAGTTTGCAAAAGATACACTAATGCTGCTGACAGCATGTTAGTAAAAGATACACCAATGCTGCTGACAGCAAGTTTGCAAAAGATACACCAATGCTGCTGACAGCAAGTTAGTAAAAGATACACCAATGCTGCTGACAGCAAGTTAGCAAAAGATACACCAATGCTGCTGACAGCAAGTTAGCAAAAGATACACCAATGCTGCTGACAGCAAGTTAGCAAAAGATTTGTTATTTGGCTATTTTCGGGAACGTGAATATATCTAGATCAAAAATTTAAATGAATGAAATATGTTCAAATCCCACATTCGCTGTCAACGTTGTTGCCGTGATATTTTTTCTTGCCTTTTTTATTTTGTTAATCAAGTCGGATTGGACTTTTCAATGCCATCATTATATTAATCATGATGTAACATTAATCAATTTCTATTTCAGCTGTCACCACTCTCAAGAGAGTGATTGTATTAAGGTTATTTAGTGTAAAACGTAACAAGATTCTTTATTCTTGAATCAGTGGTAGTTGATATGAGTCAGTATCATTTGGTAGCGTTAAACTTCATATAACAACATCGATAACTCATCTCATCCTTACGGGAAATCAAGAAATATGTATGTCATTAATTTATTTCCTAGAAGATAGTTACAGAATCACTTCAGCGCCACAGAGAAATTGTCTAATACAACAAAATTATTCGAACACACCTAAAATGATCGTATGGCTGGCTTACGCATAAATATAATGCTAAGGCATGCGTCAGTTATTCAAACGCGTAAATCAACTACTAAGAATGATGCTAGAGATAATGAATACCTAGCTCGCCCGTGGATTCCAGATTGGTGAGGAAATTGGATCAACACGTCACTTAGTAATGCGGCTTATTAATGAAGCCCTCCCTTGCCCGAAGGGCAGGCGAGGCAAGTGCACGACCTTCTCTTGTCACCGCTCCGTACACTTACTTTGTTTCTTTGTTAAAGATGAGACACGTCTCCATTTTGAGAAATCGAGCCCTCACTCTGCCCTCTAGTTATTTCTCAGATGAGATGCAGGAATTCAGCCTTTCTCAGGAAGTGCAGCGCAAGTTCACTAGGGAAATTAGCAGCAAGGATGGCGTTCATTATCACAGAAGCTGATCTGGTATTGCACTCAGTAATCCGCTCAGTATAGAATGCGCAGCCACGGGCCTGCCGCTCTGAAGGAGCGGGCTACCCTCTCCTATACTCAGGACGTATTCGTCAAGCCTCGGAACGAGCAAGTTTCGTTTGAGTTTATCGTATTAAATCCTATTTGCAATAGAAATCTCGATCCCAAGTAATTGAATTGACTTTATGACGTTATGTAATTGATAATAGACTATTGAACAAAGACATTAGTAGAATATTACAAAAAAAAAACATTCTCGGCGTCGGCGTCTAGCATCTCTTCGGCTAGGCGACGCTGCTCTTTCCGAAAATGCTTCGCCTTGGTGGAATGCGGAGTAGCTGTTGGCTTGTGGAATTCGACGTATTCAGACCTTTTAGCTTGTACGATCGATCCAAATAAGTAGAGCGTCCTCCACTGTATGATCGTTACTAATATGTTATGATTACAATTATAACAGATGCACCACTGTTGCTGACAAGTTAGTAGATGAGCGATGTTAAAACACTAACGCTGCTTTACTTTAAAACATTTAATGATACACAACTCATTTGGGAACAAATTGAGTACCTTTCGCTCGTTCTTAAATTAATAGCTCAGAGAATTTCATTACAAAATCACTGTAAGTTTCCATTTAGTGACTTTCTTACATTAGAAATGGGTCGTGAAACAACTTCAATTGAAGGAATCCCTGATTTTAGCTCGTAAATATTTTGAATGGAGTCGAAAGAATTGGTCTGGAAGTACATTTCTTCAATTTGCTGTGGCAAATTGAAGGTGGTTTGCTGTGACAAATCCACCTCTTGAACATCTCATCATCTTACTTTTATTCACATTTACCCTCAATTTCCGCCTTTCGCCCACTCTACCAAACTCTGCAACCAGTCTCCTCAGTTTTTCCTCTGAATCAGCCACAAGCGCTGTATCATCTGCAAACAACAGCTGACACACTTCCCAATACATACCATTTCGTCCCACCAACTGCGCATCTTTTCCTAACACTATGGCATTCACTTTTCTCACCACACCATCCATAAAAAATTAAACAATCACGGCGACATCACACATCCCTGTCTCACAACTGTCACGACTGGGAACCATTCACTCACCTCATTCCCTACTCTCACACATGCTCTGCTATCAATGTAGAAACTCTTGATCGCATTCAACAGTCTCCCACCCACTCCATAGAAGCTTACCACTTGCCATACACGATCCACTCTGTCACACGCCTTCTCTAGATTCATAAATGTCCAATATACATCTTTTCCTTTGGCTAAGTATTTCTCATTCACCTGCCTCACAGCAAACATTTGATCCACACAACCTCTACCACCCTAAAACACACTGTTCTTCAGCAAGCACACGATCCGTCATCACTCTCACTCTTCCAATTAAAACTCTTCCATACAACTTCCCAACGACACTCAGTAGACTTATACCCCTAGAATTACTGCACTCATACCTGTCACCTTTCCCCTTGTACAACGGAACTACACACGCGCTACTCCAATCTACCGGCACTTTACTAGCCTCAAAACAAACATTAAATAAACGTACCAACCATTCTACAACCACATTTCCTCCTTTCTTTAGACATTCAACCGTGCAGCTATCCATACCTGGAACTTTCCCATTTTTAATTTTATCCAACGCACCTTTCACCTCTGTACTTCTTATTCGACTTCTATACACTTAACCAAACACAGGCATTCTAACATCACTTCCAACAGCTACTACTCTCGCAACCCTATCATCCCTCACGTTCAGCAGTTCCTCAAAATACTCCGCCCATCTCTTTCTCACGTCACAACCCTCCACTTGCAGCCTACCATTTGCATCCTTCACTCTTGCCTCACTGTCCACCAGTCCTTTCCTAATTCTTTTCACTTCCTTCCAGAAAACCTTCCCTCTCTCCATGAAATCCCCTCCCGTCTTCCTCCCCCATTTCTCATCCGCCACCCTCTTTGCTCTCCTTACCATTCTTTGTACCTCTTTCTTCCTCTCCTTATACTCTTCGAAATTTTGCTGGTTGCCTCGTTGCTATTACGGATAATATTTTCTACTAAGGATAATTTTTGACAATTCTGCGCAGTTGAGGGTTTCGAGAATAATATGACACCTGTCAACTACCAGGTGCTCGAAACAGACTACACCAACTACGCCATCATCTTCAACTGCATGTACATCCTGAGATATTTTCTTTTTAAAAGTAAGTGAAGCGCAGGTAAGTTCATTGCACGGCTCTCACGTGCTAAGTTCCCCAGCATTGAGGGTTGCCGACAATTGTAAATAGTGCTAGAAGAAGGGGAGTTCCACCCTCTAGCAGTCCAGCATTTGAAGTTACGCTCGATGAAAAGAATTATTATTTGCAAACAAGAAAACTTCGACGAAAGACAATTCCAGAATTAAGCATTAAGTAAGACGGACGATGGTTTTATGATACAAAGTTTGAGAAGATATAGTATTTGAATCATCCGTATTTCATGGAATGTAACATTCAGTGAAAAGTGGTTTAAAATTCTAGTATTGTTTAATAAGAAACAGCATTTAAATAAAAAGTAATCTTATGGAAAAAACTAATTGATAAAAACCAGTCTTTAATATGAATCAGCAATTAGCTATAAACAAAATTTTGTCTAAATGAAAACCTAATTAGACACTGTTTAAAAATGAGCCATTAGGTGGCAAGCAGTATTTAGTATGAACATAATTTAGTTAGAGGTGGTATTTAACGTATTATATTAAAATTATAGCAGTATTTACCAAGCAGTAGCATTCAATAATTATCATTTAATCTAATTAATTTAATTGGAGGCAACCTTTTTAAGAAACAGTGGTCACAACTTAGCTGTACTTTGAAAGCACAAGTATTCAATATGAAGTCCTATTTAGTTTGAGCACTATTTACTGAACAGTAGCCTTAAAGTACTCGTGTTCTTTAATGAGCAGTAGCATTCAAATGGGAGTAGCATTTAACAGACAATATCATCTCACTAAAAGCAGTATTTTATGAGAAACAGGGCTTAGAATGAAGCTGTACTTAAGAAAGCACAGCATTCGTCAGCCCTGCGCCCTACAAAGTTGTTGTCTCACTATGTGAATGCCTTTGTTGTGGACATGTATTTCTCTAAGTTCAAATGTTACCGAAGTTCCAGACTAATTTGCAAAATCTTAAGGCATAATCAACTACTCTGGGCGTTTAGTATTCACACAGCCTTGCTTTTGACGCTGAACCCAGGTAATGAAATTTAGGTGCTACTTCATTTCTAATGCTCACCTTAGGTGTGCATAAATAGTTCATTACTAGTGCTCCTCCTAGAAGTGCATCAATAGTACATTACTAGTGATCACCCTAGATATACATCAATCGTTCATTACTACTGCTCACTTTAGAAATGCATCAATAGTTCATTACTACTGCTCACTTTAGATGTGTATCAATAGTTCATTACTAATGCTCACCTTAGGTGTGCATTAATAGTTCACTACTAGTGCTCACCCTAAATTTGCGTAAATAGTTTAATACATGTGCTTTCCCTGAACTTACAAAGACGCACCATGTACTCTCCACCATTACAATAGAGAAGTGCACCCCAACACGGAGTGAGGTGTTGTGCATGACATCGTTGGTATGAAGAAGGTTTGGAGAAGTGAGCGTTTACTGTAATTTTCCGGGCTGAGGTCAAAGAACTTCAGGCTTCTTCATGGCGCTCGCTAAAAACTTACAATCAGAGTATCTGTGGGTGAGGATTATACATTCCTAACGACACGGCAACAAAATTCATGCACTGTAATAGTTGTTAAGTCCCCATTCACTGTTTAGTTGTCTATCAAGAATGAAGTCACAGAAAATATAATTCCTACCTCACAATGCCCAGTGTTGAAGGTGTTTTTAATTCGAATTTGCCGTGCCACTCGACTGCCAGACTTCCAACATCTGTAAAAGAAGATAAAAATCTAAACCGAACTCCAGTAAAAAACTAACTCGAGGCAGAATGTCACTGCAGCTAAAGTTTAAAATTACGTTGTCGGAATCGCATGGGCGTACGTCTGTGTTGATTCTCAGAGCGTCTAGCATCTTGGCATGTATTCGTAGGGTAGAGGTCTTGAACTCCTGACTGAGGGAGCGAACGAATCTTACTACTAGGATGGAGTCCAACGTGCTGAAGCTCCTCCGCAGGTCACGCTGCTGGCGCTCAACCTCAGAGAAGAGCTTCTCTTCAGAAGTTCTTTTAAACCGGATTTCATTGATGAGCGGCTTGAGCAACCAGGACTTGTAAAATGCGATGTGCATCCGACAGATTCGATATGCATCTGAGTATGTCGGATTGACTTCGCATACTCTAGGCTGTAGAGCGGCTGAGCATCGAAGTAGAAGTTATCACACTGGAAATATTTTATCAAGCCCTTTTCATTCAGCTATTAGGGATCAGTCTGAGTAGAGCAATAGCCCGTTTAACATCAGTTATTTGAAAATTCTTACCAGATCCAAATTTTCCTCCGATTTAAGGATTTTACAGTCTCTATTTATTGTTAGAAACAAGCCAATTTTAAACCACCAACTCAGTTATTTTCCGTTGTCTATAGTTAACAGGTAATTTTTAATATTAGTTATTTTAATTAATCAACTTTCTAATTTATGCCATGTCTTTCCAGGTAAGTGTCATTCGCTGAAGATGAGCGAAGATTCGGAACATTCGACTTGACTTTTTCACAAGCAATTTTTAATTCTAGTAAAAATTTTTACGGTATTTTAAGTTGTCTCCTTTTTACTTAAAGAACCTGTTTCGGATTAAAATTACTGCACATGCTGCAAGAAGATCAGAAAATTAGTGAGCAATCGAACTCTTTTCACTAAAACCAAACAGAGCATAAAGAGTGACCCTTATGTTAATAGAAATTAAGTGTACACAAACATGTAGTTATCTCATTCATTAGTTATCTCATTCAAAGAAATAAAAAGATTGAAAAAAGAAAAAGGTTTCAGTTGAATCGACGTTAAAATTTGCAACGGTACACTAATTAACTTTCTGGCATTTCAGTTGACATTTACGTCTACACGAGAGACAGGGTACCATCAGAAGGTTTGATCAATCACATCGAAGGTCAGTTGGGATTCCGCGGCTACGACATAGACGACCTCATCAAGACGAATCAACGCGACTGCAACAACTAGGCGACGAAGTCAGCCGCCTGCACTCAGACTTTACAAAGAACCGAGGGTTCACTTAGAGGATGATGAAAGGTTAAAACTAACCAGGATATTGAACACTGATTATTTTGATCACTAATAAGAAGACTTAAGAGCAAAAAACAAACAGAGAGCTACAGCGCTTAGAGTGTAAATTTTGAATGCGAAGATAAGTTCAAACGCAGCAAAAACAATTCCGATGACGGCACTTTACATCCCGGCGTATCCCTTCAGAGTGTAATATTATACAGGAGGGAGCAGGGTACGGACACTAGGAGACTCCCTCTTCGCATAAGCATTCATGAACAGCTACTGTATTGTTCTGTACTGTAAATTTGATTGTACACTATCCCCGAAGTCAACTTTGTTGGCAACTGACTCACTGAAGGAAATGAGAAAAAATAGTTTATTTCCAACATATTTGAAACATGAAATGTTTAACATTCGTTTTTAAGATATTTTAGCATTACCATCCTTTGTTGATAATTGCACATTGGTAACCTAATTCCCCTTGTCGAATGTCGGAATAAAAAATGATTGACAGGAAAGCACAACAAAAAAGAGTTGCTGGCAGTTTATTTTGATTTTGAGAGTTTATTTAAATCTTAGTGACTAAGAAAACATAATCATAGTGGCGCATGTTGAAAACACTCTCGTTAGAGCGCTCTTATACTGAAATAAAAGCGAAAACTGCATTAAAATACCTTTACATAGAGATCCTTAATTGCAATTCATACATGGTTATCGTAATACCATGTTAATTGTCGAAACAAATGATTGGGAGAAAAGCACGAAAAAATGCGTTCCCTTCGTTGCGGTAGTCTGATTTTGTTAATGCATTCCAATGTGATACATATTCCATGAGATGCATTGTTGAAAGCACTCTCATTAGCGCGAACTCATATTGAAATTTGAAGAAAAGAACGTAGGAACTAGTGATTTAAGGGATTGATGGTATAAGGAAAATGGGCAAATTTAAATTATTTTGCGTCTAAAACTATGAAGACGACATTTGGAACTCGGGACAATTTTTATTGCTACGTATCAACTAGTATGGCAGAATAATAAGCTCGGAGAAAATTATATATTGTACCATAACACAAAGTTTTAATGTTTAATGATATTGACGTCGATGAAATTGGCACAAACGAGTTCATCGGAGTCAAGGACATGAAAAGGATTGTTCTCCAATGCTAACCATAACATTTGCAACATAGCTGGAACCCTAAGAAAAATTAACTCCTTGAATTAGTGTAGTCATAATATACCTTTGAGCGTAGGAACAAAAGATTGCCACATAAGACTTACAAGAACATTTTAGGAGATGAACAGGAATATAAATAAAGGAATAAACCCAGGGCTGAAGGCTGAACGTTTATCCAAAGCAATGTCGGTGCATAAATCATATCATAAGAAAAAGAAGTCAACGTAATATGGTGAAGAACTGTAAATGACTGAGTGATGGTATGTTCAAGAAAGACCTTACATCCCTGACATCATGTCTAATGACCCTGACGCTGTATGTAGAACCCAAAGTCATACCCGAATTGAACAGCTAAATTCAGTAAGAACAGCTGTACTAGTGTACCTGTTACGGTGTTCGTGAAATATTTCTAGTCATTTATTCTATTACTAAATAGTTAAGGTATTTTAAACAATTTAAACAATTTATTTACCACAGGAGATACAGAGGTAGAATGTTCCTTAAGTCTGGTACAATGGTCAAACTAGAGTATAGTTACCTGTGGGCCCGAACAAGTTCAGCAACTTCTAGGGCACCCTACCATCACGTTGTTCTAAGGTGTACAATAATGTTTAACCTAATCCACTTAACTTAGTTTCGCATGAGACTGATCAAAGAGATAATTAATTCGATATTTGATGCTGTATTTTACAGTATATGTCAAATCTGCTATATGTAACAATATATTCAATAAAACGATTTAAGAGCAGACTGAAGATCGGTTATCTTACCCATGGCAAGTTACATTATTAGGACCAGACATGTAGGAAGCAAGATGTGACTAGGTGATTTCAAACGACTAGTATTCTGATAGGAAGTGAGACTCAAGATGTCTTTTGAATACTTAGTAAGAATTGCTTTCACGGATCTCCGCAGGTATTGAGTTCCAAGTTTTAGTTCCAACGAAGAGGATACAGTGTTGCGACCGGGCCTTTGAATAGTAAGGAAGCATGAATTTACTTCTATTTCGGGTTAAATGGTCGTGATGACCAGTTTGTGCACTTAATATTTGTTTAAATGTTAGTTGACATTTAAATGTTAGTTGACATAACATATTGAATGCATGTTACAATTTTTATCAATTCTACTGCAATGAACTTCATTCAGTAAATATGAGAATGAAACCAAAAAAGTTCATTTTCCATTTTCCAAGCGTTGCTTTTTTTATCGTAGATCATCAGTAGTTACAAGAATTATAACATGAGTGCCACCTCAAATATCGACACAAACCAACATCGTACCAAACACGAAAAAAATTAATACCAAAAAATTGATCTAACTGTTTGTTTCTATGAACAAATAATTCATTACAGTTGTCTACGTGAACATGAAAGAGTCAACACGAACAAGAGGGGTTATGGTCGGCCCAGGGAATCACGTGATGCAGTTGGGGACGACGTGCGGCAATATCTTCGTGACAGACCTCATGCAAGCACTCGAGCTGCTGGATATTCCTTAGGAATACCAAACCACGTTGACGTGTGGCATGTTCTAAATGACAACATGCGATATTCTAGCCATTTTCAGGATCTGCTACCCACCAACCACATAGTGTAAAGTTTGCACGTTGATGACTGAGGCAACAACGTAACGATGTGAAATAATTCATATCTCGGGTTTTAATTCTGAATATTTCTGCGCTGTGTTATGAGGGTCTCGGTAGGCCTGCAATTCCCTTTCGACTGCCCAAAAGGAAGTGCGTCGATCGCACTTGAAGATATAATTCGTCACGAGTTTCCTGCAATTTCAAGTGAGCTCATTCTACGAATCTTATGGAAGCCTTCACTCAACATAAAGTTTCTTCATACAACGGCAGCGTCGTAGTCATAAACGCGTTGCATCGAAGTTCTCCTACGAGCAAGCTTTGAGTCTCCAGCAACCGCCATTCAATGCATCGTCAAGTCTCTATTTTCTCCGTTTACAATACTCTTTTCAGATATTTTAGGAAGAATATCATAACAGGAGCTTAGTGAGATGGGCACGTGTCTTGGAAATCTAAGCGTCATCAAGAATAAAACCACAAACAACGGAATAAAATTCATTTTTCTAAAAAAGGGGCATTCAGACTAGCGCTAGTTTCGACATTTCATTATCAGTGAATGCTCTGAAAATAAGATCAACAATATATAAAAATTGATATTTCAATAATCGCTATACATATAGATATACAGCAATACATATAGATATATATACATATAGATATATGGTTGGTGTTTTCACAGTGAAGTCTAGGCGAGGACTGAGATGGAGTTGCTCTTGTTGCGTTCAGAGTTCTGCCCTTGTACTTTATCTGTGGAAAATGAAAAAATCATAATAGTCGTACAGCATCACCACTAGCTGATCCTTGCTTGCCGGTAACTATTCTGAATACAACATTCGTACTGAACGTAACTAGCGCACAGTATTTATAGGCCAACTGCTCGCAGAGCAGGCAGTACAAGGGCAAAACTCTGAAAGCAATACAACCGGAGAACACTCCAGACTCTGAAGCCGTTGACCCCCTTTTAATCTATTCTCGACTGTTCTAGAGAAGCGTTCGTCATAGTACTCTCCTCGTAGAGATGATCTCCGTCAACATGACGAGCTAAGTCGCCCAGTGCCAAGGTCGTCGTCCTGTCGGCGTCCCGTCGTCCGTCCCGCATTCCGTCACATCTACAAAGGGTACCTCCTAGCGAGCCGGCTGGGCACGTCTGAAGACCTTTTTACACCACGTCGGTCTTCGCCAGCTCCTTCGCTTCATGGCCAACGTTCTAGAGGTTAGTCACTGGTTAGCTTGGCGTTAGCTAGCTGGTGATGCTAGAGTCGGCTGTATTAAAACCTACAACTCAGTGCTATTAGTACGCCCTATAACTCAGCGCTATTAGTACGCCCTATATCTCAGTGCTATTAGTACTCCCTATAACTTAGTGCTATTAGTACGCCCTATAACTCAGTGCTACTAGTACACTTATAACCTTTATCTCACCAAGCAACGGGAGATGGAGAGCGGAGTTGAGGACCTGCGCCCTTGTGGTCCTCTACTGAAGTGATACCTACTCCATCGCAGCGTCCGGGAACTACTCTATTACTAGATACTCGCTTGGCAGTTCATATTTGGTGCCAATAAACTACTCCCGGCTGCAGTTTTTCTATTTTATTAAACTCCTTTTCCCAAAATCTTTCGTAGGAGTACAATTATGTTTAACTTAATTTACTTAACCTAGTTACGCGCTAGACTGATCTAATACGTAGTTCACTCGAGATTCGATGCCTAATTTTGCAGAGTAGTTTATATGGCTTAGGTGTAAACAGCATATTCTAGTAACGACTTGACAACAGATTTAGGGTCGTTGTTATTAACCATGGTAAATTACCCTAACAAGATGAGTCCTTTAGGAGAAAAAATTTGACTTTGTTATCTTACGTGATTAATATTCCGATAGAAAAAGATTCAAGATTCGTTTTGAAAGCTTTGTAAGAACTTCTTTCGCGGATTTCCACAGGGATTGAATTCCAAGTCTTAGTTCCAATAAAGAGGATACTGTATTGTGGCTGAGCTGTTGGATAACAAGAAAATATGAAATTACTTCTTTATCGGCTTAAATGGTCGCGATGGTCAGTTTGTTGAGTTAATAATTGTTTGAGGTTTTTGTCGCCATCATTGGTCAATGTTTTAGATATGAAATTACAGATGGAGGCTTGTAGCGATCCAGAAGTTTAGGTATTTTTAAAGTTTTGAGTGAATCATTTGTGTGAGTATTATTTTCTAATTTGCTCACCACTTTAATGGCTCTTTTTGCAGCAAAAAGAGTATATTGGTTTTATTTCTATCAGTTCCGTGTCATGCTTCTATTCCGTATTGTAAATATAGTGAAAGGAGCGTCGATAAAGTATTTTTAATGCTTCTTCAGGCAATAAATTTTTCATAGTATTGAGGATTCCAACGGCTTTTGATAACTTTATACTAATATGAGCAATGTGCTCTTTGAAGGTCAGATGTTTATCTATTATAATGCCCAGGAAGTTACAGGAGTTGGTTTCTTCGATTTCACCTTCTCCAATTTTAATGCGTGGAAGAGGTATATTTCGCTTGTATGATAACATAATGTATTTTGTCTTATCGAAATAAAGGCCTATTTTATTAGGTTTTATCCCGATTGAAACCTTTTGCAGCTCGTTATCTGGACTCTCTACAATAAGAATGGGATTTTGATTTAGGAAGGAACGTAGAAAGCGTTCTGTCATCGGTAAAAAAAAATTAATTTGAAAAATGATGAGTATTTAACGATATCACCGATAAAGATTAAAAATAGGAGGGGCCCAAGAAAAAGAAAAGAAAGAAAAAAAAGACCCTTGAGGAACTCCTTGACTAATTGTCAGTAGTTCCTATTGTACATATTCAGTGGCAACGTATTGCTTCCGATTTGTTAGGTATGATTTGAACATATCATGAGTATCTCCTCTAATGTCATAACAATGGAGTTTTGGGAGTAAAGTGGCATACCCATAACACTTTCAACGTCATGATTGAGGGCTACAATGCGAGTGTCAAAGAGCTCTTCTAATCTTCCTTTGACAATGATCATCCTGTAAGCTGGGGCTCCGCCTTGAACCCACCGTAGTCTATCGCGCTGCCGAGTTCCATCAGCTCGAAGTTTGGTCTGCTTTCGTTTGGGACACAGTGCATAGAGTCTTGGCATATCCATGTGACAAGCATTAAAAACTTCTTGTTTCTTTTCTTAGTTCCTCAATTTAAAAGTAATGTTTCTTCGATCCTCATTCCCAGGTGCAGATTTTTTCTCATTCTGTTTGCTGTAGTGATGTGAGTGTTACTAAGGTTAATTTTGTCCTTCAGGAGTTTACGAACTGTCTCACAGTCTTCGCCTCCACGTGGATGAAGTAGTTCCCAAAAAAAAAACAGAGTTTGTTTTCTTTTTTCTAGCTCTTGACGTTCTTTTTTTCACTGGTGGGTTCAGAAGGGAGACTAAAAGATTTATTTTCTTAATATGGTTGTAGAAAATTTTCTTTTGTTCAGATTTTTCTACGTTTTTTAAAGATTTCAGTTAGCGTTTTAAGGTCACTTAATTGTTTTCCTATTTAGCAGAAATTGCAATATCCTCTCGTGGTTATCACCGTTTATAACCTCCAACCTGAATAAAATCAACTAAAACTCACAATTATTTTCCTCTATTTCTCCAAAACGATAGCATCACGCAAATCATAGGTTCTAAGTCATAACATGTGTTACTCCCTCAAAAATTATTTCCATGTGATGTTTATATACTGCATATGATGATATAAATATATATGCGCATAATGTATTCGTGCAAAATTATGCTGGAAACTATTGAGTGTATCCATGTTCTCATCCACTTCACTGGCTGGGTCACGAAACTAACGAAGAATACGTTGGGGGTTCCCGAGGTGGGGCAGTTATAAAACAGCCCCATACCGCACTAATCGATCTCCGTAGGTGCCTATTCAGCTTCTGGTTTGCGTCACTGCACACTAGCTTGAGCCTGTTTTTAAACAATTTATTTACCATAAGCAGTACAGAAGCAGATTGTTTCTCAAGTCTCGTACAATGGTCAAATTTGAGTATACCTGTGGGCCCGAATAGGTTCAGCGCCTTCTAGGGCATCCTGCTACCAACGCTATTCTAAGCTTTACAATAATGTTTAATCTAATTCACCTAACCAAGTTACGCATTAGACTGATCAACGAATAAGTTTACTCGATATTCGATGCCTCAATAAACATCTTTGTTGATCAGCTACTGGTGCACTTTGCCGTCACCGCTGCCGCTGCAAAGTCGAGTCCTCTGGACAAGGAAGGAGTGGGCGTACTAACGGGGAGCCCTTGAAGGTCTGCTTTTGGATATATCTTCAGGATCCAGAATTGTGATGAGGTGAGGCTGGCTGCCAGTCATCTAATTTTGCCCCTTGCCTTCTTGCTAAAAGTGAATGATCTCATATACCTGGGTTGGTTGTAATCTTGTTTCCACTAAATTTTGTGCCTTGATTATAATATTTATCATTACTTATTATAGTAATTATGATAAATTCTAAGTTCTCGTTACTTGTCTTCGCAGGTGCAATGTTGTGAGCCTGGCGTGGATGTGGAGAGCTGGAACTTTTAATTGATAAAGATGAAAAATACGTGGAGAGGAGAATACTTTCTACGATAAAAACTAACTTCATAATTATTTCACCTTCAATCCTTAATCAGTCATTGAAAGACATAGAAACCGCCAATTGGAAATTAATACTTGCAGAGCCTCAGTTAAGCTCGAGAAAATTACTTACATTCATTTTTTGTATAATGCATATTATATATATGGTGGCTCTTATGACTCATGTCGGTGCAAGTAATTTTAAGTTTCATTTTGAACGATTTCAATGATATTCTTATAGCTTCATTTTCATGATACTTTATAAAACTATTAATAATTACCATTATGATAATTCTACATCTAAGGAAGAATCGATTAATAAGGCAAGAACTAGGCTTGAATAAATTTATATCTTAGTGCACATATATAAGTAAATATATTTAGATATATTTATTCAAGTCTAGTTCTTATCTTATTATTCGATTATTCCTTCGATACAGAAGTATTATAATGATAATTAATAATGGTTATAATACATCGTGAAAGTGAAGTTATAACAATATTAATGAAAACATTTACAATGTTACTTGAAATAACTTGCAGCGAAACGAGCCACACGTGTCACCTGTTGTGTTCCAATACTCTGAGTGGCGTTCAGAATTCTCATTCCATATGCGCTCCCAATGATAAATGCACTTTTTCTGTCGTTAGAATTTAAATTTTCCAGTGGAAAGCGGAAGGTTGATAACATTGTCCTTCAGTCTAAAGAGAGCTCGTTTTATCTTGACTACAAATCAGCTTTACCGAGGACAACTGTCGAAAACGAAATGTCGAAATGTCACCCTCACATACTGCTCCACAGTCAATTTATTCCTTGTTTCGTGAATTTGCTCTAAGAATTGGCCCCTCTACTTGGCGTTAAGAATTGGCAACTCTGTTTCATGTAAGCATTTATTGTGATTTAAATTTCAGCATTTGTCAAAAAAACCTAGAATGCCAGTATTTCAGGAAAGGAACAGTTGATGTACATACAAGGATTTTTTTAGATGAACTTCCTGAGTCCCGTCACATTTTTGAAAACTCATCGTAAATTTCTGATCATTTCTGACATTCGTAATGAAAACTTAAAATTGTATGCAAAACTTGACAATGAGAACATTTCTGTAACAATTAAGCTAAAAGAAGCCCATCCCAATCTCACAGGAGCTGTTGAATGTGAAACTTTGAGTCCAGTTATTATTCAGTTGCTATTGCTTCCGTTGCTATTCAGTAACGGAAGGTAGTGTCACCGCCAGCACTGGCCTTATGATGATCGAACTTCTCTGAAAACCTCAGTAACCAGTCTGCTCGAGCTGTCATATCTGGCCGAGCTATCATGTTAGAAGATATGGCACTGAACTTTTGATGAACACTAGATTTCCCTGGAGTCCACAATTTTATTAACTAGAAGAATGGTCTCAGCAGCAACGATGTTTTTGTTACGAACAGACTTTAGTTGGAGGAAAGTAAGTTATATTTTGCCATGTGGAATTTTTCTCATTTGCATCCGATTTTCTTGACTGTTAGCTGAAACTAAGAGATATTCTTCTTAAAAACTGTTAGAAAACCATATTCTTTGCTTCCATGGATATGTGATTAATATATTATTATAAAAAATAGGCTATGTTGTATTTCTACGTTAAATTTTACAGGTAAAAAGTAGAAAAAATTTTTTTGGTAAATTTATATAATTACTCAATTTTGGCATTGGTAAATTATTCGCTTCCATCACATGAACACTGCATGTTTCATAAAAATTTATGTTCACAAAGCTTTCAGAAAAAAATATCAATATATATTTGAAATTTATAACCAAGTGTGAATGTTCACACGGAAATATAAATATTTCTGTCAACGATCTCAGTTTTCAGCTCGCATAATTACTTTTTGGAATTTTTATTACGAATTAGTTACCCAGTCATTCCTAAACTTGAGAAAAAATTCCTTCATCCACAAACGTATATTACACCGCCACATGATATTGTAATTAACGCAAAGGTTATATCGTCTTTCAACTCAGTCATTTTTAGTCCCAAAATATATAGCTTTCGCAAGCAGTACTAGTTGATAGCCTGTGGGGTAGCGTGACTGTTGATGACTCCCAGAACAGGTGGGAAAATGCTATAGCTCGCACATAGTTCATCATGTTCATGAACTGCACTTGAGACATTAAGGCACAGACAACTGCTTATTGTTAGTTCCGATGTAACATCTTTGTTTTTGCCTATCCTCCGAATCCAGAAGAAGATGTCAAGGTTTCCTCGTAAACAGCGTTGATGAAAATTAAAACTTTTAATTTCCTTCATACGAGATCTCGTAATACGATAAGATTATCTACAAATGTGACCACACCATCAAATATCATCTCCATTTGCTATCATCGGCAGAATAACTTTTAAAACTATTGTCTTCTTAAGCATCTGTGAATTGACCTGGCCAGTAGTATACTGGTCTCTTGAGAAGCAACAAGTTAAGCTCCTGGCCAGGATTAGAGTAATGTTCTAGTCATTGTTTAAATTTATAGCTTGGATCAGAGATATGAGATGCCCCTATGCTCTGATTTTTTTGGTAGATAAGAAATACTGGAATGTAATATCGCTATCTTAATTTTTGCGCTGTAGTTTTTCATCTTTTGAAATTAGGGAATGTTAGAATTATTGAAGTAATGGCAAAATATAGATCAGTTCAGAAACCTCACAGTATTTTTTTCGAAGCCAATTTTTAATGAAAGGATCATATTCATACTTTTAAAATGAATGTCAGTTTGAGAAACAGCTATAGAATTTTTCGAATGTTCTCAGTGCGATGATTCAAGAATATAGAGAATGAAAGCTCTAAAATTGAAATTCACGCAGCAAATATTCCAAACCTAAATTTCTATGTTATGCACGGAAAAGACTAATAACATGCTAAGTCCATGTCAATACCGGTGACGTATCCCTCTGCCCTTCAATCACACAGGAACAAAGAAAAGCATCAGATGATAAAAATCCACCCAGTAAATTTATGTCATATTATTTTTCTGGTTACAAAACACACGAATGTACGAGAATAATACCTCATCATTTAAAGACCTTCCACCCTCCCAACGTAACGAAAAGAGACTCAAAATTTATCATATTCTAAAGAATTTAGTGTCAAGGCTGCCGGCTCCCTCCCCTGGAAAGTGCGGTAGCCTTTCAATGACGTTCACAATGCCAACAGCACACGAATAAAGTTATGTAAAAACGAGACGCAGGTTATTTTTCAAGTGTTCTACTTGAGTGGTCGTAACGTACAATAATAACTCAATAACTCGCACAACAATAACGCACGATAACTTCTTTATTCATTTTTAAATTTGAGAAAAAATTATGAGTTAGTTTCACGCAATGAATGGAAAGATTCGCGTGTCTTCAGATTACAATGGTATAACTTTGACTGAGTGATTATACGTACAATAGCAAGTCTCGGACCTCTTTTCACTCAACAAGTACTCAAGTAATTTTTACCAGTAAGTTATGACTGAGCGCTCCACGGTATCGCGACGCATGTAGCTCTCTAGCATGAGTAAAATAATAAAACAGTATAACGTAGCATTTCCGGACGGTGCAGCTGCGACTAGATGGTCAAACTTCACGTGGGTTGTCTGAATAGATTTTCAGCTTCTCGAATGAATATGATTTCCCAGCCTCGATTTTGGTAATAATAATCTACCCCAATTAACATCGTAAAATAGTATGAAAGACTTGTTAGCTACTAACGGTATTACGAAATGTTTTACTTCCATTTAATACCAATTATAATTTGAGCGACTAAACAGTCGACCTATTAATAATTAAAATTAATCTTACATAACACCCATTTACCTTGAGAAACCTCACACGCAGGTGAATTATCAAGCTATAGATGGCGAAAATATTACATATTAGTATCCTGGCCCATATTCAATATTTTAACTCATTTCTTAAACTTTAATGCTCGTATGGTAAATTTTATATTATTAATTACATAACAAGTATTCTTAAATTTTATTTAGATAAAGTTTGCTAATGTTATAATGATGAGTTTGTATATTTATTTCATTATTGAAGCTTTCCAAAAAAAGCTCAACAAAATTTGTAAGCAAAAAACATCAAGTGGAGTTAAAACTGTCTGACCATAATTACCTCAGAGGCAAGAGTGGGAAGACGAAAGCGCTCAGATTTCATTCGAGGCTAATAATTATACATCCTTATTTATTTATTTATTTATTTTTGCTTGAAAATTCAAAATTTGCTGATTTTGCAGAGACGAAAGGCCAAGCCTCAGAGTAGTGAATTATCTTCTAAGTTCCATGGGTCATCACTCAGAGTGCCTCGAGGGATCCGATACTGGACAGCTGAGTGCATTTAGAAAGCGGAACGAGGCATTGATAGAAGACATGCACACTTAGTTAACGAAAAGCAAGATTGAAGAGAAGCACGGTCACAACCCTGCATGCACGACACTGATGTCCATGGAAGATAGTGCACCGGCAAGCAGGACAACCTACGAACACTTGAAGGTTTTAAAAAATGTAAAAAATAAAGAGACGAACAGACCTTCCATTCCTCAGCTTAGAACCGAATGAATATGCAAGCATGAACGAAACTAAATTCATGGGAATATTACAAATTCAAAGATTTGCTACCCAAATCTAGAGGAATTGAAAACGTTTTTAGGAGTGTGTTTATTCCCCCTCCCCATTCCACTCCCTATAAAAAACTATGCTCTGAATAAACTATGTTTATTCTAAGACAATATACACTGTCTAAGATCATTTATTCATATCTTAAACAATTTTATAATTTTAAACATTACTGTTGCAGCGTTGCAATTCGGCGAACAATTATAATTTAGCAATTACTCAATTACTTGCATAAATAGTAAAAAAGTTTTTAGTCACAAAAAACACGCTAAAACAAATAAAATATTTGTTAATTTCTTGTATTTTATACCTGAAGCGAAATTTAAATCCCTTGTATATATTAATTTTGAGTTGAAGTGCAAATAAAATACCCCAGTACGTAACGTACATAGTAGATCCCTTTGTTATCACATTGACGTAAAATTTAAAATTTCATTACATGTTTGTATCTGTTTTAAGAACTTCTATATAAAATTTAGCTCGTTCTAGGGAACAGAGTAGAGAAATATTTTCAAAATTCTTCACATAATTACGTATTAAATTCTCTAAAAAAAGTATAAGTACAAGTTCATTTGCATGACTCTAGCTTCCACTAAATTCGATTTCAAAATATCCTGCTTATCATTAACATCGCGTTTCTGGAAATAGTATATTATTTTTTGTCTTTTATTCCATGGGAGTATTTCAACCAACCAAATGGCATCATGAATTTTCTTCAGAACATAAATATTGCTGAAAAATAAGAACATCTCATCAAAATTTAGATCCGAATGATTCGAATGTCAACAACCCTTGAAGCAAGAATACGGAACTCGAAATGTCTTTGTTCTTTTATGTTTTAATTGTCAAATAATTTTTGTTCAGAAAGAAAATGGTTTATCCGTATGTATATATTATATTTATGAATATACTATTTACATATTTATTTATATTAATATACATAACAGTTATTTACAAATCTTTGCAGCTTCAGAAACGGTCGTTATTTTGTCTCAAACAATGTCATTATTTGCTAACTTGAAATACACTGTTTCAAAAGTGTACTGAGGCTTTTCAAATACCATTTGCAAGACAAAGTTTGGATTATACAAAATAACTATGCATAAATTTTTAAAAGCCCTTTCGGAGCCGCTATAGTGTTAACTCTTCGGTAATTTTATAAAAGGATAACTCAGTAACTCATGATGATGACTGCAATCGTCTGAACCTCATGAAAAAAGGTGCAAAATTTTTATCTTACCATGCTTTCGATCGAGTCAAATGGTACATACGAGCAGTAAAATAGAATCCTACCGGGTATCTACCACTCGACGTGTTCAGCGATCCCCATGCCAAATGCTCGGTGGGCAACGCCCGCATTCCCGAGGGCTCAACGCCACTCTCAGTTCAGACTAGAAACACACCTTGCATGGGTTCCATGGAGCATCATAATATGAATCACTGAACTTGTCGGTACGATTCAGAAAGATTAGTGTAAAATATCTACATCAATGCTCCGGTTACTCAGAATTATCATGTTTGATTCTCAAGGCGATCTCAATGATGATCAGCAAGTCAAAGCATGACTCCCACTGGTGGTGAAACGTTAAGAAATGTTTTTTTTTTTAAACATTTCAGATTGTTTTAGTCATGTATTCTAAGTAAACCTAACTTTTGATTTATCCTTATATTGACCATTCTGTTGCCAATGAACCACACTTAGCATCACGGATGAATGCAAGAGCAATTACAGAAGACCATCTTTGTCATTTTCAATTTGCTGACGAAAAAATGTTTCCTAGATAACTGTGACAGCAAAACTGAAATCTTACTGCAATGGAAAATATTACTTGCTTACTCGAGAGAGCTCATGTAAAAAATATTTCAACTATACTATAAATCAAAATTTAGCTGTCACTCACAACTGGAGACTGATCCTTATCGTCTCCCACACACACCCAGAATATTCCAGCCTTGATATTCACCTGCGGCAGGCCACTTGATAACTTCCCTTCTTTATGCAATGGGCTTAAAAGACAAAGAGCGGCCGGACCCTCTTCCGTCAGAAGTATTTCAGCCCTCACAGAGTTAACATTTATTATTGAAGTGCTCTCATCGGTGAAAAAGGTAATGCAGTTGCGGACTTCGTGATTCAAAACTGATCTTTTTGCTTTTTCATTTTTTTAATTCATTTTCAAACTTGAGAGAAGATTATGTGTTAGTTTCACGTAATGAATGGAAAGATTCACGTGCCGTCACCTTACAATGGTATAACTTTAACTGATTATGCGTACAATAGCAAGTTTTGGACCTCCTTTCACTCAACAAATTTGAAATGAATCAGATTGAAATTCATGTGGAAGTGAAATGTTTTCTTGAGACATATAATCGTACATAGATTTTTCCTGTGCATTCATTTTATATCTAGAGAAACATGGAATTTCTTCGCAGTAAAACAAAAGAATTCCGTATTTTATGAAATCGAACAACTTAGAGGAACAAATTCGCCTACCAGTGTCATTCAAATCGCTAGAACAGCAGGAAGACAATACGCAGAAGCTTAGAAGAAAATCAATGATTAAAACCTGTTTCGAATTTAAAATTACAGGCTGAGTGTTTTGTATTATATTGCCTGCTGGTGATGAAAATTTAGAAGAAATTGTGTCCTGGCTAGGCAGGCATGTTTAATAGCTAACTCATAGTGTTAAGCAGCATAATTTGACTCGTCTTCCATGAAATTCCACGCAAGATCGGACCGACCGCTGTGATGAAGTGAGTTGTCTTGTCACGGGAAGATAGCGAGACATTCTTTCGGACCGAATTTAAGTGCAAGGCCAGGCAACAGACTATTCATTGTGATACAATCGTTCGGTATCAAAAGGCAGACGGTGTGGAGATGCATTAAAAATAGTGAAAATTGAGCACGTGTTTAAAGTGGTCAGTTCGACAGTAAGAAATTTTTTGAAAAAAAAAATATATTGCATTTCTACGCTTAGTTTAATTTTTACTTCTTGCTAAAAGATGATATCTCATTCAGAGAGGAAATCTGTGATTTAATTCTATAACTCAATCCAATGCTCTGACTTATACTAGAGGCCCAGTTCGTAGACGTTTTCCAAAGTTCTGTCATGAACACAAGCATGTCGCACGGTGTGATAGTGACACAAAAATGCGTTTCTTAGATAATGTTCTAAAATGCTTCCAATTCTAGCCTCGATTATGGAATAAAGGCATCGTAAATAATTTCTTTCCACAAAACACTTCTAATATTGCATTTACTTTCATCTATTTTTTAAGGCCTGTTGTGTAAGGTTTTCATAAACTGCCATCAACTTTAAATTGTTTAAATTGTTTAAACTATACAGCATATTTAACTTGGCATTTTCCAACAATAGTCAAGGGTCCACCATATCCCACGTATTGCACAAAAAATTTTTCCAGCGCGCTAGTGTCGTTAGGAGAACCCCGGACTGTCTTTAGTTCAAAAATCGTGGCTCTCTCACTCCAGACTGTGCGATGCAGAAGTTAGTGTTGATCGCTTGCGCTGCCGTGATGGTCGGCTTGATGCAGGTGAAAGAGAGCAGCTCCTGCCCTCACCAGGAAATCATCAGGCGGTTCAGCCCGACTGCGGTGAGGCCGATGTTGCGTTTGTTTGTCGTATTCATAACCTAATCTTGAAAAGCCATATACTTTCACATGACTAATTTGTTCTCTCGAGCGTCAGTAGCGATAAGAAATGTGTTCTGTGTATTCTAGCAAGGAAATTTAACTTTTTTGTTAGCATATCATTCTTACCTCCTCATTTAAAATTTGATGAAAGTCTTTTTAATGTAGAAAAATGAAACCGAGGACTGCTATGTATTGTTCTTAAATCTGAATTTTTCATCACTGCTGATACGTGTTTTTCAATTTTTTGCCGCCGAGATCACTTCTCAGCAGAAATAAGAGCGATGGTTTATTTCTATTCTATAAAGGAGTGGTTCTTAGTTTAATATTTCTGTGTTTCAATGCTTAAATCTGAAGACAAGATTTCAAAGCTAAATATTAACCCTCATTCTGAAGAAAAGACCAATTTGATGATAGAGCTTTCATTCTATAACCTCATGAGTAAAAAAATAAGAGCATTGTTCAATCTTAGGTGGTAAAATTATCATTTAAAAGTGGTAGTTATAGTAGTAGGTATATCTTCCACTGATTTAGGCTAAAAAAGATTCTGGTGCTGTAGGGTAGCAATTATCAATCTTATCAATTGTCATCGATGAATCTCAACTAACAGCAAACAATGCTTAATTATTGTTTTCATCGTACGTTTCCTCAGTGCAAGAGAAGTAGGTAGGTTTTATGCATAGAAACGAGAGTTCTTGAATGAAATGTAATTATTTTTTTCTTTTTTTTTGCATGGCTAGTTCTTGGGCATTTGGTACGAGTTCGGGAGATACTCCAGCATCCAGCAGCTGTTCCAGGCCTGCGTGATGGACGCACTCGCTCCAGGGGCCAATGGTATCATCGATGTCACGACGACGTTTAGGTCATTGTAAGTGCCGCATGGAATACATGCCTTTGAGATTTTACGGATGCTTCATTTTGTATGTGTTCGAAAATTTGAGCCGATGTGCATCTTCATTCGAAAATCCAGTCGGTGTTTAGTCTTCAACGCATTAACTTTTTTCACATAAAACATTCGCACCTTCTTGCTCCCAAAAATGTTAGAATGTGTAAATTCAGTCTGTGTTTTTCACCTATCGTCATAGCAACGAGTAATATGATTCATAGATGAATTTGCTCTCCAGCTCTCACATAATTATTCACTATTAAAATTTTGCTTCAGTGAGCACCTTCACTGAGCGTTACCAAACACCAAACTTACCATGCGTGTAGATTTGCGATGTCTGAAGTTGGGAAACTCGTATATTGATCAATTGGATGATACTTCAAGACGTAACATTTGATTACCTGAAGCTGATTCGTTGTCAACTTTGCCGTTTCACATTTTTCGATTGATTTTACTCAACCCGAGAACTACATTTTGGTTTACATACACACTTTACATTTAGTTTGTTAAATTCATGCCTCTGGAATTCATGTTCTGGACGTGGACTACAGCTTCAAATTGAATTCCAGAAAAGTACTACGTATTTTTTTCTTAAACTATTTCACCAATTAAAATTTTGGGAAAAGAGTAATCAATCAACAAAATGCCATACATTCGTATTTTCAATCGAAGAATTTTGTGATTTGTCATTAGATTTTCAACTTGTTATATCTCTTTTATAAACGAAAGTACATTTTTATCATTGGTATTCGTAATTGTTCGTGTTCCAAAACGTTTTCAAATGTAAAAGTTTTTTAGGAATCGACACTCCTTGTAAAATGAACGATTGTGCTAAATTTTATTTAATTTCATAAACATATCATAATTTTGGTGCTTTTCCTAATGAGGATAATTTGCTGTGATTTTGTTGCACTTTAAGATTGAGATTGAACTTCATCATTATGCTGATCACTTTACTTGAAGAAACTACAGCACTTCGTAAACGATAATGACATAATTCAAAATATATCTCCTCCCACCATCTATAAACAACTAATCTATCTTAAAATTATTATTTTTTGTTTGAACTAACCGCAATAATGGAGCTCATTAAGTAAAATATCTTCTGACCACTCCACACAGCTGGTCAACCCGCGCTTCATACAGCCAACTGAAGCCGGCGGTGCCCGGTGCTACCAACAGCAACTACTCCATCTCATACGGCAAAGACAGCTGTGAGTGGTAGTTACTGTGCTGTGGTGTTTGGTGGCAGTAACTGGATGCGTGTAGTGACAGTAACTGGGTGAGGGCAGTGACAGTAACTGGGAAGGAGTATGTAGTGACAGTATCTGGGTGTGTGAAGTGACAGTAACTCGGTGTTTGTAGTGACAGTAACTGGGAAGGAGTGTGTGGTGACAGTATCTGGGTGTGTGTAGTGACAGTAACTGGGTGTGTGTAGTTACAGTATCTGGGTGTGTGTAGTGACAGTAACTGGGAAGGAGTGTGTGGTGACAGTAACTGGGTGTGCGTAGTGACAGTAACTGGGTGTGTGTATAGTGACTGTAAGTGGGAAGGTGGGTGTAGTGGCAGTGCCCTGGAGGGTGTGTTTAGTGACAGTAATAGGGAGTGTGTTTGTAGAGGCAGTGCCTTGGAGGGTGTGTGTGGTGGCAGTAACCGGAAGATTGAGAGCGGTGATAGCACTATATTCAGCGCTACAGTAATATCAGAGTTGCTACAACGTAGAAACATGGCGTCACAGTTGTTGCAGCCCAGTGATTAAACCCTACATTATTGTAGCGTATTGTTCGTATGGTTAGAGTGCTGTATTGCGTGGCGTATTGTGTTGTTAAAGCTGTTATAGTGCAGTAACGGGACGAGTACACACGGAAATTCAAATATTTATCTCAAATTGTTCTCCAGTCGCTGGTCGAGAGAACGAAGAGACGGTCGCCAACTACCAGATCCTAGCGACGGACTACACCTCCTACGCCATCGTCTGGAGCTGCACCACCTTCATTTTCAACTTCGGTGCGTTAGTTCCTAATTCTGAGCCTTGATGGTTTAGCTGTTTTGGTAAATTTAAGAATTTTGCGTGGAAGCCTTTCGTTAACTTCATTTTAGAATAGAATTATTTTCGCCTCTAAAAATCTTTGCGTGAACTTCAGTTTGAATAACATTTTTCAGTTAAAAGGGAACGTTTTTTACGAACGAAACTGTCCGAAAAACTCCTTTTTGAATTATTTTGGAAACGATGTAGAGTTAAAGAAACACAATGACATTTGCTAATTCATCTATAGTGGTGCAGAAAACATTTAATTTTTCAAACATTATATAAATATCAAAACATACAGTACATCTATGTAATCCTGAAAGAAGATTTTCATTATGCAATTTTGTATTTCCTTGAGCATGTTATATTTCACAATTAGGAAGGCGCATGTGAGCTTTCAGTGTTTGTTACAATGAAATGATTTCTCAGTACCAAATGGCAAACATTTCGTAGTAATAAATGATGGAGCAACGACAAAAGAAATCAACTCATGATAATTGGAAAGAATTACTGAACCTTAGAATTCCTCTCGAGTTAAACCACGACATCGAGGCTGAGGTTTACAAACTTTGTGAAACAGAGAAACAAAGTAGTTTTTTATTTTTAGTGATGCTCAACATTGATGTATAATTCAGGGTTAACCCGCTGGAATTAAAACAGTTAACAGAAGTTTGTAATTTTCCTTTGTTTTGTTAAATATTTTTCTTTCAGAGGTGCTGTTCTTCGTGTTAATTCAGCTCTCCCAACAGAAAGTTTTCTGGTGCGTGCTCGAAAAGCAAGCAGTCATTTCTGTTCGTATGTACCTCCGTTTGAGTTTGTTTCAGTGAAAATCTAGTGAGTAGAAATGTGAGGAAATGCAAATTGTTTATCAGTTCATGCCTACAATATTATTGTTGTTCTTTGCAGAGTATGTTCGTGTTCTGACCAGAAATCCCAACCCAGATGACGTTGTGATTGATGACATAAGAACTCAAATGGGTAGACGCGACCTCAGCTGGTTCTTCCTCTCCAGAACCAACCAGAACTGTTAACGCTAGAGCGTCCAGACAGAACTCGGCGTCTGGGCCACGCAGACCCGACGTACTGCTGTGTATGTGCCTGAAAATGTCACCCTAAATCTCGTTCTAAATTTTCATTAGAAGCCCAATGAATGACTTATTTATTAAAATAACTCATTCATTTATTTATTGATTATGAAATAAATTAAATTTATCAAAATTATATTGTTTTCTTGCATTTATTGAAATTATATCGTGTATTACATTTTTATTGATACTACGTTGCTTTCTTACAGTTGTTTAAATTACGCAGGTACAATGCAACCGTTTACAGTCTTTAAACCTGAAAGCGAAGTTAACGGATGCCTCATGCAGCAAATTTAAGCTTCAATGAAAGTACAATTAGTCCCCGTTTGCCCGTTGTAGTTTTGTCCCGTCTTGTTTTATATAAGAAGAAAAGAAAGAAAAACAGTATTCATATCTCATACATAAACATGAAATGTTTAAAACATAGATTTTTAAAAGGAAGTAGGGTAGGATAGCTGGTGTCTACATCGGCTGCTAGAAGATGTACCTTTAAATAAATGGGAGGGTTTCTGTCACGCAGGATTGTCTCCGCTACAGTGCTTGTGCACATGATCAGCCCAAATGTGTAGTTTTCACTTCGAGGTGCGACAGCATAAATAAATCGAGGTCAGGCTAAGTTAAAAGCCTTCACCAATTTGTGGAATCATTGCTGGTCGTTACTTGATTGTGAAAATTGAATTAAATTCAAATATCATTCTCGTTTTTTTGTTATTGATGATATGAAATCGTACCCTGCAAATAACTGCTATTATTTTCCTACCATTCGAGTCACGCTTAAATCAGACGAGAACAATATTAAATAAATTCAAAACGGACTCTTTGCTTCAACGATTTGGAGAAGACCTCGCAGCTCTAGAGTTGCATTGCAAAATCAGCTGCAATTTTTGATACAATTATTGCAAATAACTATACTGATTAGAGTAAATCAGGTTTGAAATCATTTCAAAGAAAAAAATCGACAACGGAGAACGAATATTTTTGGACCAACACCTGTCTGAAATCGTTATTTGAACAAAACACATGAGTCTTTTTCTACTTAGATAAGATTACTGAAAACAATTAAAATTAACCAGATACAACTGATAACGAGTTTCCGTTCTGTAACAAGCGATGACTCGTAACTGGGAGACAACTCTACTCGTGCGATGACTCGTAATTGGGAGACAACTCTACTCGTAGCACAATTCTGTTAGCGCAGATTTTGATCGACGGTGTGGTTTTGCTGACGTCACTGCAACGAACCAATAGCTACGCTCATATTGCATCTGGTAGCACTGCTACTTCCAAATCTGACTCCACTACTAGCCTAACGACATGGGGTTTTGGTGACGTCATAAAGCTTGTCTGAAATAAAGCCTTTCTATTGGTTAGCCGAACAAGAGGAGGTGTATTTTCTCCCGTAGAAATGACCCTACCTTGCTTCCTCTACCGCGGCCAAAGCTACAGCCACACACAGCCTCCCTCGCATGGCTTGTTGACTCCGGGGCTGCATATTTAGGGAGTACAAAACCACTTAACTGCGATTGCGAAGAACAGGAACTTTTATTACGAATAGATGAAGGTCTTAGAAATGAAGAATTTCAAGTTTTTCATCGTGTTCGGCGAAGTTCAGGTCATTCTCAAAGATTTTTCAAAATAAGCAACAGCTCAATACAATAAAAAATTTACTAACACCAAACTTTAGCTAATGGAAAACTTATCTTCAAAATACACTTAAATTTAAACGCATCATGTGATGCATAGTTGCATGAACTGCACCATCTTGTCAACAAATTGTACGCTAAATTTATTTTGAAATAAGTTGAGTAAGAAAAAGATGAATATCCAAGCCCAAGCTAAGGAAAACTTTCCCTCTAAACTGCAGTTCATTATTTTAGTCAAAATTTGGATCTGTACTCTTGATGCATAGTAACGAATAAGGCTTGATGTGACATTTATTAATTGCTTGATATGTGAGACCCAGTTCAGTCTAACTTTTTCGCTTCCTGTATGCATGTTTTTCCCAGCTCCAAGTAATGAATTCGCTTAGGCGGCGAAAAACATGCATGCTCCGGAGAATAAGTTAGACTGGGAGTACTTGTTATATAGGAAACACGGTTCAGAAAATACGGCGCAAATTGCTTGGCAAAGTCGTACACGACCCAGCATGTGCGTTGTCTCCTTGATTTTATCGTTATCATTAGACATCAGACAAATAACGTAGAATGTTGTTAGGTATAAGAGTGCGTTGGAATCTTCAAGTAAAATTACAGTTTTGATTTTAACTGCATTGGTCATAACAGAAAAAAAATAATCCCCTCGCAGAATGGTGCTCCTGTTTATAATCGAGAATTATTTTTGGTGCCCTTGTGAAGCTTAGTACAAGATGAGTTATCTCAAAAAAAAATCAAAACTAAAATGAAAGGATGTGAATGAGTTTGTTCGACCTTATATGTCATGACTGCGCAACTCTCAAGGCTGCGTTCTTTCCTCAGTCGAAATAAAACACAAAGATTTCTATACGCGATTGGGTGGTCATGCATCAAATTTTATAAATATTCAGTTCGTTCGATATTTTGATTTATATGTGGTTGAAACAAATTTTAAAAAAGTTCTGCGGCTCATTATCCAACTCAACAATTTTTGAGATTTAGAAATGAAGTGTGCAAACCTGTATATTATTAACATGTTCATGCATTGCATCATTACTGAAGAGCTCGAGCATTCATTTTTTAAATTCCACAAGAAGAACATACGATAACAAAAACATTTTTACTTTTATTGAACGTCAGAAGTTTTTACAATGAATCCTGATGAATATTTCCAGTGAGACAGTGTTCTCAGCTGCCAACAGTTTGATGCTCGTCAGTCATATAATTTTTTAAAATAATAATTCACAAGATGACGCACGCATGGTCACCAGACGTACGACGCTCGCATTTTCGTCAGAAAAACAGATCTTGATACTAAAACAGAATTTAATGAACAAAGCGACAGAACACATGCGCTGTATATGTGTACTTCCAATATGAGGCAACTCGACCGTGACACGCCTCGCTGGCACGTCACGCACACGCTCGCACTACAGTGGAGGCAGAATTCATTGTCGTATTTTGTCCAGTTTTTCGTCACCTGATGGCATTCACATAGATCAGTTTCCTTAAATGTCCTATAACTTCACTTGTCCAAAATATCGGGATTTTTTGAGCCTACTTAATCGCTGCCATTCAATCGCTGCAAAACTGTAGAACTTTATCCCGAGTTGTGCATCTGTTTGTATCTTGGATAGAGGAAATTAATTATTGCTCAATTTGTGTCACGGAGTGAATATTTCTATGTAAATCTCAATTGATACTAAAGTACCATACTTAGAATGACTAATACGTGATATAAGTGAGTGAATACTTTTCTTATTATAAACTTGATAATGAGTAGCCAGAATTCAAACGTCGCTTTCGCTCGAAATTGTTACCAGAAAAGCATATTAGCAACACTGCTCGAAACTCAAATGTACGTCATCGTTGACATCAGACCTCGATTTATTATTTTTAACGAACTTATACTATATTTTCTGTCTCGTTTTCATCGTTGTAGATTCGCTAAGCGATTGATAAATGGATGACTTCCAAGTAATAGGACTTCCACAGAGTTTGATGTGGTTAGCGTGCAATGCCAACAGTAGGATGAGATGAGCAAGCCAGTATACGAGTTGAAGCGGATGCAGACCCATTCAAGCCTCAAATAGATGGAGTTGAGGAGACGGTGTATTGAACTCTGTGAAGTTGTATGTAGCGCAGTATTCTTGCGCAAATACGTCTTCTTATTTGAATACCTACCCTCACATACACTCACAGAAATATCTCTCTATAGCCTTTTAAAATACACAGGTGTATATGACGTACGGAAACATATTTAAATACGTTTACATTCATATCCACTTACGAATGTGATAAGATGTATCATAACCCACGTCTACCTGCGAACATTTCTACCCTACGGAACAAGTGTTGCGATAAGCTGCGTAATCACTTCAACTCTCTAAAAAGCACTGCGTCGATCTCACTTGAAGATATAATTCGTCACGAGTTTTATACGACCTCATCTTCGCTTATACTGCGGATACTCTAGCAGCCTTCCTCCCTCAGAACAAATAATTTTCACACGACAGTATCACCTAAGGAACCACACCGTATCGAATGGGTTCAATCTACATTCCCTCTCTACCAAACCTTCGGAGTTTCGAACAACTGCCATTCAAGCCAATCCCAAAATCCATTTTCATTTATTCATAATGCCAAAAAAATTTTATACCTGTGTATGGGTTTTATTATCGGAATTAATTTAAAGGCAATTCACTCATTTAGGCGTATTTCTACCGGATGATTTTGACAGTTTCCCAAGCATTGGTTAAACGAGTGTGTTCGGCTTAGGCGGTTAACTTCAAAGCACCTGACTTCTTTTGGCTGAGCGATGGGAGTGAGCAGTGACTGAGCACCGAGATCTCAATACAGCTCGGCACGTGTATGTAATGTAACTCCAGGGTCGTCACTCTCTGGGTGTGGGCTGTCCCAATAAAATCCTTTTTTTTAAGTTATTGTTACATAGGCAAAAGAAATACATTAAGGAAATACTTATAAATCTCACAAAAGACGCGATCGTAAAGCATTGAGCGATCTATATCGTGTCTGTATTTAACTGCTCGACAACCCCAAAATCAATGGCTACTCTCCTGAATGATCAAGACGCTCCCTTCCACTTCTGTTTTACATCTGCAGCAACTCATATTAAGCTGAGTAACTTGAGTCATTTCAGCGTCATTGTCGCGTTCGATTGGCTTTCAGTTCGTAGAGTGAAGGGAAACAGCGTAGCATCAACCAGAAATGTTATGTACATCAAATTGGGTCTCTAGAAGTAAATTCTCAAATTTACCTCTAGTGTATCTATTCCTATTTACCTTGTAAAGATTCCATCGCCATACAATTAAGACTACTCTACCGAAATATTGTATCGATACTCATCATTGAAAATGATAATTATCATTGAAAGATAAGTATTCACATCGATACATGTTGGTTGCAATAAACTAAATATTACAATAAAAAGAAATGAACGTGTCATCAATGAAAGACAATTATCTCATAATTATTGAAGACTTTAATTGCTCAGACCGCCGACTTAACTATTCAAATACCATAAACAAAAGCGAAGGGGAATATTAGGTACTATAATAAATGAGTTACTACCGACGTGAAAAAGATGCAAATATTTCAGACTTTCGCAATGAGATAATGCATGGAAATTAGAATGCTATTTTAACAATCATCAATAAAAAAGGGTTAATTTTCTTTAAAATAAAATTCGTCGTATCCTAAAATATATTTCAAAAATGATATTGTACAATATCAATTATTAGCCTACAACAACTACTGACGCTCAACCTAAAATAACAATTACTTGCTTTTACTTATAACTACTTATTTACATAAAACAAAACTGATTTTAAACATCAGAAGAAGCAGCTATTCACTTTTATTTAATAGCTATTTCTTTACCTACGGCATAATTAATGTTTAACCTTAAAAAGCTACTATTTGCTGTTATTTTAGAGCTACTTATTGACCTACAAACAATAAAAATTAATTTTCAACATAAAAAAGCTGTTATTTACTAAAATTTCAAATTTCATGATTAATTTCAACTCATTTAACCACTAATTATGCTGGTCAACTGAGGCCCATGTAGCAAAGTTTCTTCAAAAAGTTTTTTCGTATAATTCTGTCATATCCACATCTCTGAGTTTCAACATTCTACCGACACTAGATGCAATCTTTGAAAAATGATTGACAACTTAAGTTATGATGCAATAAAATATCTGGTTCTCAATTAAAAACAAGAAAAAGGAGATCATAAAAAGAAGAACAAGATATTATGATCTATTCCATTCAACCAGCAGTGTGCCCTTGCCGCATGCTCATAATGAGCAGATAAATCTAGTGACGGGAAAATTTCTTTGTTTCACCGCTGAACGAATGTACTTCATAGTTAAAACTTTTCAACAAAACTCAAGGGCTGAACAACACAGGATTTCAAGTTAACAGCTTCCGCCTACAGAACACGTGCGCCGATATCAAAATAAATGCCGTACATGAAGAACTTGCCATCAGAATACCTTGAAAGTCACCTACCTCTGTGAATAAAGGTAGACACGTGCGTTTTTATCGATTTTCACAACATGCGGATGATTTCCTTCCTTATCCAGAGTTTTTCCGACGAATTCTTTCCTTTTAACTGTGTATTTCCGGATTTTCCGTCCTTTTCTTCAATTGACTTTGGATAGTTACTTATTTTTCTCCAAGGGCTTCTGAGCAATTTATCTTTTTTCACCGAATACTTCTGGATAATTCCCTTCTTATCTCAGAGTTTATTTTTAGAATTCCGCACAAATCTTATGAAAATGCCGATGAGGTTGACTGCAAGCATCTCTTCAGAGTGTGAAGAGACTATATATAAGAGTGTGAGGGTGTCAGACTCCCGCTTTCACTACATTACAATCCTTCATTCAACTCCATTACTTCAAAGGACTTCCACCGCGTTGACCTCAGATCATACCGAAGTCCAAAGAAAGTGATTAGCGCGAGTTTTCAGAAGAAATTGTATATACGGTAGTAATTGACAAATACCCGCATTTTTGACACCGAAGAGAGCACTTTTGCGAAACTGCATTTTAATCGCAATCACTAAATCTAACATTTAAAATTGGAAACTTTAAATTCTGCAAACGAAATATTGTCTCAGTTCAACCATCGATCAAACTTATCAGCTGCGGTGTGCTGGAGATGAGTTGAGATTGGTTAAATCCACAAATTGTCATCAACAAATTGCAACAGTCTCACAGCCGCCACAATCATTGGCAGTGTACTTCGCACGACCGCTTCCCTGCCCGATCCCCTGGATCCGGGCAAACGGCAGATGTAAACAAATAGATGCACTTCGCGAAATGTTTCCGAGATGAAGATGTGAATAAAACTTGGAGCGCTCTTTGAATAGAATACTCCGACAAATTTCAGTAATATTTTCATGAAAAGAAAAACGAAGAGTTTAATTTATAAGGACCTACGGACCAAGCTTATGAGTAAAATCTATTTTAAAAGAAGTAACAAGAGCAGTTAACATTGAGTGATATGAGTTAGAAAACTTTGTCAGACGTTTTTACACAGAGTAAAATTCTTACGTGCCTACAACACGTGCTCTAATTCAAGAATTAGTTTTGTCAATCTCATATTCAAAAATTAGTTAATAAAAAGAATTAATTAATTAATTAATTAAGAATTGTAATAAAAAAATAATTATGATGGCTAATGTTATGCTGATTTTATATCTCTAAAATTAACAAGCTCCCATACGACATCGAGCCAGCATTTAAGGTCATTTTCTTCCAACAAGGTTATTTTGTATCCATTTTCGCTGTTCCAGGGTGACGAGCTACTGGCAGCCTGAAGTACAGGTTTTTAATGTCACATCCTCGGGAAAATCCGTTCGTATTTACCTACCACGCCTTTTCTATCACATGACGCGATAAAAATCAGCTTTTTTACGCGGCCCATAGCCGATCAATTTTATTGTCAATATAATTGACAATGATAAATATTGACAATTTAATTGATCGTCTGTGGGCTTCATTGACGACCGTCAAATAATTGACTTAGTGGGCAAAAGAAATTTCATCCATATATTGAGTCAATTATATTTAAAATTAAATTGATCGTCTATGGGCCGCTTTGGAGGTTTCCAATAAATTTTCACTCAGTAAATTTCAATTTGTAGCACTCGAGATTTACCACAAGTGCATGGTGTATCACTATCAAGGAAGCTGAAAAATTAGCATATTCAGGATTATCGGATCACACATACTCGTAATTTCCAACATTTGACCAATTTTTCAAATTTAAAAATAATGGTGTGTCATATTATACCGATACTTGTCATTCCTAATATTCATATATTGGCTCAAATAAAGAGTGAAAATAATGAAAAATGAGAATCAAACCTAGTAATAAACCAATGTATTGGCATTTAGAATGTTTTTCATGGGAGAGCAAGGGAGTCTGTTTACGGAAAAAAGAGCGTACAGCTGCAATGTCAATATTATCAAGATGGCTGCCCGCGGCGCAGATGTTTCTATACGCCCGGAAGATACTGATGAAAGTCTGCAGCCAAGCTACATCAATTTTAAGCCAATACTAAATACGAAAATATCATATGGGAACCATAACTCTTGACAATAATATCCTTTCACAGTAGGGTTTTTCGTCTCGTGGAAAAATCGCTAATCCCACTCAAGGTTTCTTTTCCACACAAGATCACAGCCAGATGTCAGAGACAGAATATTGCTCGAATGAGTTTAAACTGGAGAGTTGCTAGTCCCTCTCCTGTCATGCATAAATAAAACGGCATGGAAATGAAATCTGCACGGTAGCTAGCTGCAAATAAGTTAGTCACCTTGAAAACCAACCATTAGTCTCGCTTTTATTCTAAGCGTGCAACTTTAAGCGGTTTTTCTCAACAAAACAACATAAGAGTAACAAGAAACAACAATTATTGGTTTTGACAGCACGTGCTCGTCACGTTGACATTCCTGGCCGGGCAGCGCATCTGTGGCTGAGAGAGCCCACGTGCGCTGGAGGGATGAGACTTCCAGGGGCTAGAAACATAATTACCCGAGCCTTACTATTGTTCCTAGAGTTCAGCGCTATTGCCTGTAAATACGTCTACATTTTAATTCCTTCATAAAGCTAGAGAGTCTGCGCTAGCAAATGTAAATGTCAGCCATGAAGGATTAGGTACCGAACGTTGAACGACTAAAAAATCAATCTGTAAATGATATCCAGCTACTATAGTTTTTCAGTCTGATTGATTTAGGAGACACGCATTCAGTTCGCTCGCGTTAAGCAGCAAATGTCATAAATATAAAAAAATCTCGTGTGTGACTCCCTTACTAAAATATGTACAACTAAATTTTAAAACAATGTTTCGATAGGTCATTAGATAATGTGTTTGAATATCATTGCATTTTTTTGCACTGGACTATTTTTGATTTGACCCCATTCATCTTACGGAAATTATAGGATGTTATGATCAAGTTTTCTATCTAGTCCCTCGCGATGCCATTCAAACTGGTATGCAAAACAAAGATCAAAATGTTTAGAATATGCGTATAATTTTACTTACAGAATCCAAGTCGGGTTGCAGAAAATAACTTAGCTGGAAAAACATCTTGTAATAATTACAATGTAAACGTAATTCAAACATTGAGCTCCCGGTACCGTTACAAAATAGAGACTGAGTCTTATCACTGCCCACACAGCCGGTCCTGAGGTTCACCTGCACCGCTTGATAACCTCCCTCATTTGTGCACCCACTTCAGAAGACACGCCGCAGTTGCTACTATACCAGCCCGCTAGGCCTCCCGTCGTCAGAAGCGGTTCAGCTGTTGCAGTGCTAACAATAATTCTCTTTAGAGGCCTTTTTCTCTAACTGGCTAGTAATTGGACTAAGGTTTTGACATGATCGAGGTTTTTACATATGATGTTTTTCCTTAATTGTTTGAATAAGCAATGATTTTATTTTGCTCATATTTTTCAGACATTAAAACTACGAGATAATGTGAAAGTGTTTTCATTTTAAAAAGATTTCTGAATCGTTTTAACTTGATGGCTTTCTGCGTGCAAGTTTCTAGGCCAGACTTCAAAGTTTGTTTTCAACATTTCAAATGATAAATGCTCAGCGGATCATTTACTCTAAGGAAATATAGTATTTTGTGACTTAGCGTTTACATCTATTTGCGAAAGAATATAAGGAGGGCATTTTAATGTTGCCACACGGGTTAATGTATTGTTCAAGAAAATATCAGGAAAACTTTGATCATGAGTGATGGTAAGTAATGAAATTTTCGACAGGAAACTATGGTTCATGTGCTGAAATGCACATTCAGAAGGAAAATGCAAAGTTTTATAAACACCACACCGAAACATAAAGTTTGCATTAAAAATTAAAAACAGATGACCATGAACAGGAATTTTCATTAATATAATTCCAACAAATGTTCAAGCCCTCATCTAGCATGCGAGGGAAATTTTAAGCGTCATTTAAAAAATCGATTTGACCTAGCATGAAAAATTTAAATTATACTTGTTTCCAATTTTTCTTTTTTGATGTTCATTAAAAATATTTTTAATTGTCCTGTAGTCCACTAAGCAGATCATGGTCAGATAACGTAAGGCAAAAAAATACAGAAGACCAAGATAAAGTGTCTAAGTTCTTGGAGAGATCTTTGATTAACGGTAGTGTGACAGGCAAGGCATTATCATGATGGAGGCTAATGCTATTTTGGTGACTAATGAGAAGCGTTTTTGTATCGAAGCAGGTGTCAAGTGTTAGAGTTAATTGAAATTGAAATTATTAACGTCCTATAACCGTCTTTCAATCTGCTATGAACTTTTCTTCCTCTACTCACTTTTCCTAGGCCTCAGATGAAACCCTTCTCACGCATACTTAGCAGATGTATTTTCGTGTATGATTTATGAACGGTAATACTCAAAGTCTTGACAAACGCTTTATTTCGCTTGAACAGCAATAAGCCGATATTTGTTATACTGGTGCACGGAGATCCAGAGAAGCAAGTAAATCGAAACAACACGCTGGGCAAATTTTTTCCATCATTGTGTAAGTAGGGACTTACCAACCGCAACAATTCGCACCCTTCACTGGGTGCGAATTGGGTGTGTAGGTTACTTAGTAAGTTTCTTGTAAATCGCAGTAATATACGTTGATGAAAAAATGTCGTCTGCAGGTCCTATTTTAGAACCAAAATTGTTATTCTCATCAGACAGGTTTTTTTTCCAAGCGTGATTTTCGGGTCATCATAACCGAACAGCATTTGTGCAAAATATATCGCACCGCTTAATGTCTAACATGTGCCACTTTTGCACTATCTCGCGACGGAACTTGAATGATTGAGTGATAAGAAAGTATACCTCATCTCTAAAATGCAAAGAATTTCACTCATTTCTCGTGTACACTTGAAGTGAGTCTCATTAATAAACCAACAAGCATAAAAACTTACGATTAACTTGTCATTTACCTTGGAATGTAAAAAATCTAATCCAGTAATTAATTTATATAAACTCTAGCTGACAGCATGCATCAGCCGACGCAAAATAAAACTCAAAGGTTCCGGCACTTCAAAGCTACATCCATTCAGGGCAATATCCATTGTCAAAATTGCGCTCCCTACGTTGCAGACCATAACGATGCAAAAGTTAGTGATGATTGTGTGTGCCGCTGTGATGGCCGGTGTGCTGCAGGTGGGGGTTGCTGCGTGCCCCAACCAGCAACTCATCAAAGTGTTCGACGAGCCTGCGGTGAGCCCTTTGACGTGTTCCTTACTGATTTTATATAGGTCTAAATTGGCCAACTGGAGGACTATTTTTTGCGTTTTTTGTGAGATTAAATTTGTCAACAGCTGCAGTAACTTCATGCTTTCGAGTAAGATTAAATTAGTCAATAGGTTTAATAACTTTCGTTCTTTTATGTAATATCAAATAAGCTCTCAAGATTAAAGTAGCCACAATGATCACTTTGGTGTCCCGGTAACGGGGTGTTGCATCGATGGAAACTTGATTTCTTGCAAAAAACAGTATCCTGCTTTGACCAGCAATATATCAAGTTGAATAGTTCTTCACAGGGATAATATTATTAAAATGGCGATATAATTTTTTTGCATGGCGCTCTGTACATCTACAATGTAATATTGTCGCGATAACATCACTTTAGTTTGTTGTAGATGAGTACATCACTTTGTTGTTGGGAAATTACGTTTTTAGGGTAGTTCACTACAGCGCACTGCCATATTTGTTTCTGTTATGAAACTGTGCTTTGTTTAGTACGCTATAACGTTAGGTCTCACAAATGCTCACAGTTATCCGTTCAGCACATAAGAATATCAGTTTTTTATTCAACCGTGTTCCCTTTAAGCACCCTATCTTCTTAGTTTTTACAATTGAACGTAGATATTTGTTAACACTTTGACTGCAATGGGTTAACCTAATGTTCAATGTTCGACTCAAATTTAACGTCAGTTCAGTAAACGATTTTTTGAATAGCAAACAATAAATGGATCATGCCCCTCTTTAGCTTATATTAAGTATTTTTTGAAAACTTACTTTGTGACTAGTGGTCGATCTGCAGCATTATGAACATCCCTTCCGAGGCCACCGGTAGCGTACGAGGCGATCAAAGTGTTAAAGCACGAGATGATAACTTTACCTTCTGAAGTTGCCCCTGCATCAGTTCCTGGGTCCCTGGTACGAGTTCGGGATGTACGCCAGCTTCAGCCAGATCTTCGAGCTCTGCATGGTGCACGACTTCATCGCGGGGTCCAACGGTATTGTCGCCGTCGAGTCCACCTTTGTTTATTTGTGAGTATCATTTTGAATCCTTTGCTCAGTGGAGTCCGTGTTGGTTTATTCGTGAGTATCATTTTGAATCTTTTACTTAGTGGTGCACAAATTCATAAGTTATGAGACCTATTTACCCCCAAAAAAACTGAGATCGACCTATTTACATACGGCGCAGTATTGCTGCAGCGATGGTCAATAGCACGACGCTGCAGTGCCTCTGTAGCGAAATAGCCGCCTTGTCCATTTTTGTGACAGCTTACTTTCTTTCACCTGTTGTTGCCTCACGAGCAACGACAATTCCAGCAGTGAACGCCACTGAGGAGCACCGAACTACTGAGTGCGGTGAGTGTCTACCATCTGCATTGGCAGAAGATAAAGCCGTAGGATATGCGAAGCTTTTGCGTCACTGAACGCTTAGAGACCAAGACTGATTCCTTGCGACTATTAGCATAATGTGCTCCTCTTTTCTTTTTCTTCTTTCCTAAACCTACGGTAAGCTTCAACTAACTTCTGTGGCTGTTGTTGGTTGAACTTTTCTTGACCGTTGGAGATTCTACGTACACAGATTTTTACTGGAAATGTAGTACACTAGAATCTGATCACTTTACAACTCAAGTGACAGGGTAATTTGTTAACAATAATTCGAAAATGGGCATCGTGTAATAAATTGAAAGTATTATAATTTTGCTTTCACTAACGCTTCAATGCATTAGTGCAGAATTTCATGGGAATCAAATGCATGTGAAAATTTTCTCGATACAATATATCGTATACCTTCAGTGAGGACAATCTAACCGTTTATTGGGAATTTCAGCCACTGAAATCATGATCATACTACGGTGACATGCAGGAGAAATATTGAGAGGAAAAAAAACAGAGCTCCTTTATCAGCTCAGTCTAACACACGGATCTCAATGTATGCAGATGATGCTCAAATTGCAATAACAAGTTCTGTATCGGAAATACCACATACGCAAATTAAAGCCGAAGCTTTACTGACTAGCCTGAAATCATGGTACGACCGAAATGGTCTCAAATTAAATGCTAATAAAACATAATGCATTATGTTTGGATCCAAAGATGCAATCAAAAAAACTTCAAATCTTACTCCTGCAGTTGGAAATGATAAAATTAATGCATCAGAAAAAGTTAAAAATCTAGGTATCTCGTTCGATAGAAACATGTCCTTCAAATCTCATGTTGAGAATACTTGCAACAAAATTTATGGAACTTTGATGTTTTTTTCATCGCATAAAGAGTATGCTAGACGAAAAGTCCAGATTATTAGCCATTAAATCGCTGGTGTTATCGCGCATTGACCACTGCAACCTAGTATGGGGAGACCTACCTCAATACCTACAAAGGGACTTACAAAAGTGCATGAACTTTGCGGCTAAGGTGGTATGCAACGGTAATTTAAAAAAAAGTGATCACGTAACCCCTCTCCTCAATAAACTCGGCTGGATTCCTATCCAAGAAAGGTTCCTCATGCAGAAGGCCCAATACGTATTCTCCTCGTTATATCTTCCTCAGAGCAATGCTGAGATAGTGCGTTTCCATCCACCACTGTAACCAATCAAAAACCGAACAGAAACAATAATGTCTTAGTCAACTATCGTTCATCTCACTTAGGGCAGAAAGCTCTGTCCATATCAGGCGCCTTACTGTGGAACAAACTTCCACTGAGTATTAAAATCCCTCAAAGACCGAGAGAATTTAAAGCCAAAATAACTCGTCATCTTGTGTCTCAAAAATAATTCTTAGTTACAGAACATACTGAATAAGTATTGATGAATCTCATTTGCCTGGTATCTCCATTGCTGAACAATCTCCCCCGATCATTGTCATGAAATTCAAGACATCACACAACAGTTTTGAAGTATGCGTAGGTATTATAATTTGATTGCCTATACGCTGCCATTTGCAAACATGCTTACTAGTATATGTGTGTATGTACACCTGTGTACACTAGAGTAGATAAACCAGTCGAAGGTTGCATTCTATGTCATCCCTCTCCGTTTCTTTGCAAGCATTAAACTAGACCGTCATGGTACCTATATGTGTTTGTGTTTATCAATTGCAGACATTCTGCACCATATTACAAAGATAATGTGATTTTTTTCTAATATGAAATTGTAAAGCATCCATGTAAAAATAAAACAATAAATTCGTTGTGTGACCATCCATTTATACTGCAGTAGTATGCTTATAATGCTTATAGTTATATGCTTATAATAATGTGATACCCATGTACATCTGTATGTTTATCAATTGCCGACAATTTGCGCCATATTTCAAAGATAATGTGATTTTTTTCAAACATGAAACCCTTATAGGACATTAATTTTTTCTTTCTTATTCACGTCCCACAATCGTTTTCATGTTTCTGACTTAGGTAGACTGTTTTGTGCCACTAATTTCAGTACGGAAATTTTATAAAATTCATGCCATAATAAAAGATATTTTTTCCGTTTCCCCCGATTGGAATGCTGGTTTATACTGATTAGATTACGCTGACATTTGCGCACATGCTTACTTGTGTATATGTGTACGGTGTATATGTGTACGTGTTCACGCCATGCGTATGACACTTTATAGAATGCGTATGTATTGTAATTGCCTCGATGAATAGAAATGCATTTGTGTATGCTTACGAGTTTGGTGTAAGTATGTGCGTGGGTATGTATGTGCATGAGTATGTGTATATATTTACATGTATATGTGCACATATGTGTGTACTAGACTGACAACTAGCATTTAATAGGGATGTTTTTTTTCTGTTCGCTCTCAACTTGTAACATTACCAGACTCGTCATCTCTTTATTATTGTAAAGCATTCATGTACAAACTATACATTAGTTGTGCGATCATGCAGTTATATTTAAATAAAATGCTTATTAACCAACGACCGTTATGTTAAAATTGTTGAATTAGAAATACAAAACTTATAATCTTCTTGGTCCTCATGCTTATGTGTACATGTATGTATATATGTATATATATATATATATATGTATATCTATGTGTTTGTGTGTGTGTATGTATATTATATATATGTATATGTACGTATATATATGTATATGGATATGTACTTATATATTTTTTTTCATGCTTCCTTAAAATGACACTTTTGAACATTGGCCGAAACAAGCGATTCATATATTATTTCCTGGCGTCAAGAATTGCGCACTTTTATGTCATGTACATGTAAACTGTCAAAAGTGTTTTCACCCCACAATGAAAATGCATCGTCCATGAAATTGTGTTTTCTCTTATAATTATCATTATATGTATTATCAAATGTAGATTAAGCAAGATTAGGACTACATTGCCCTCAATCATTTCTTTTCGACTAGTGACATGGGTATTACAAGACTCATGTGTGTGTATCATCTAAGTGTATTAACTTTAAGATATTTAAAAACCAATGATTGTAATATTGTACAATCTCTATTTGAAATAAACTGTTTTTTCTTTCTTTCTTCTTTCTCAGTTCTTCCCTTCATTGAATTAACAAACATAAAAGACATTTCATATATTTTGGGAGGAAACAAAACTGGGAAGAAACATGCTTGAAGTAATTTTAAATTAATCGGAGGACAACTTAAGACCACAAAGTATTTGTTCATGAAAACGATGAAAGAACCGCAATTCGATTAAATAATTATTAAAGCCCAGTTGCTGAAACGCTGTATGTAACTTTAATTTATATTCAAATGTTGGAGACTGAGACTGTATGCTGTTGAACGCACGATTAATGAAGCATCCACTCTTTGTAGAAGGCCAATTGTAATCTGGTGATGGAGGGCGTTTGTGAATTGATTTAAGGGATCACTCGTGTTTAGAAAATTTTGCAGCCTGGCAGAGTACCTATACTTTGTTTCCACATCAGTTAGGAGCAGCCCACGTATTCTGCGTAATGAAGTCCTCAGTTACGAAAAAGTAAATCTTTTTCTTGACGAGTTTACTAGCAATTCATTTAAGAAATTTATAAATACCAGAAAAACGCATTTCCATAGCTGAAAAAATACATTTCTCTCAATAAACTGCTTAACAACTCTGAATTACAGGCGCCATGGATGACGGCATTCACATAGACTTGGAGAACAATTTTATCTACACGAAACAGAAAATTATTGACAGAATATTAAAACATTTCACACTGTTAAATTTTTTTTATTGAAAGTACTACCCAGAAAGACATACCCAATGAATTATGCATTTTGTTTCAACTGATCAGCAACTCAATCTACACGAGATACGGCAAACTGAAAAAGGCGGTGCCAGGTGCCCTGAACAGCAACTACTCCATCACCTACGATAAAGAGGGCTGTGAGTAGTGGTAACTAAAGGGGTGCATGTACCAGTAGTTACTGGGAAGATGCGTGTACTGGTACTTACTGGGAAGTTGTGTGCTGGTAGTTACTGGGGAGGTGTTTTAATTGGTAGTTATTGGGAAGGTGTGTGTACAGGTACTTACTGGGAAGGTGTGTGTGCTGGTCGTTACTGGGAAGGTGTGTCTGCTGGTAGTCACTGTGATAGTTTTTGAACTGATAGTAATTGGGAAGGTGTGTGTGCTGGTACTTACTGGGAAGGTGTGTGTGCTGGTAGTTACTGGGAAGGTGTGTGTGCTGGTAGTTACTGGGAAGGTGTGTCTGCTGGTAGTCACTGTGAAGGTGTTTGAACTGGTAGTAATTGGGAAGGTGTGTGTGCTGGTACTTACTGGGAAGGTGTGTGTGCTGGTAGTTACTGGGAAGGTGTGTGTGCTGGTAGTTACTGGGAAGGTGTGTCCGCTGGTAGTCACTGTGAAGGTGTTTGAACTGGTAGTAATTGGGAAGGTGTGTGTGCTGGTACTTACTGGGAAGGTGTGTGTGCTGGTACTTACTGGGAAGGTGTGTGTGCTGGTAGTTACTGGGAAGGTGCGTGTGCTCGTAGTTACTGAGAAGGTGAGTGTAGTAGCTAGAAGTGTATGTACTCGTATTGGTAGTAACTCAAATGGTGAGTGCAGTGGCGGCTCACTGCCAAGTTGTCGCCTTTATTGAATATTCAGCAGGGCAGAAACGTATAGTTACAGTGGTCATGCAGAGCAGCAACATGGTGCTACATTAGCTACAATGCTACAAAATGGTACTAAATTTGATACAATGCTGCAACAGGGTGCTACAGTTACCACAATGCTGCATAATTGTGCTACAGTTGCTACAATGCTGCAATATGATGTTAAAATTGTTACAATGTCGCAACATGGTGTTACATTAGCTACAATGCTATACAAAATGGTACTAAATTTTATACAATGCTGCAACAGGGTGCTACAGTTGCCACAATGCTGCAACATGGTGCTACATTTGCAACAATGGTGCAAACTGGTGCTACAGTTGCTACAATGCTGCAACAGGGTGTTACAGCTGCTACGATGCTGCAACAAGATGTTACAATTGTTAAAATTTCGCAACATTGCGCTACAGCTATTGCAATCAATTTGATGATGTGGAACTGACCAACTCCCACTGCCACCAGTCGAAGGCCAGGAGGCCGAAGAAACCAAAGCCAACTACCAGATCATCTCCACGGACTACACCTCCTACGCCATCGTCTGGCGGTGCTCCAGCTTCATCTTCAACTTCGGTGCGTGAGGACCCTACTGGTCCTGTGTGCTGGTGATCTGTTGCATTCGGAAATGTTTAAATTTTTAAAATTTTACATTCTTTGAATTATAAAAAGTATCGCTTAAAATAGTTTCCGAAGTTACGTTTAGTTTCGTTGGAATACCCTCTTATTGAAGATCGTAAAAGAATGTCATGCTTACTAAAATACAGGTATTTCAACACTAATTGAAGACCAATTAGCTTTCATTGTCCTCTGTACAGTAAAGAGGAACTTTTATTCAGATATTAAACTCAACTGTACAAAAATTAATTTTGGTTTTATATCTGTAAGTTCCAAGGATTCTCATCCACTAAATATTCAAACTTTTTTAACGTATGTTTTCCATGGTATCTCTGACTGTGCTAATGCATTATCCCAAGGAAGAACTACTTCACTGTAACAATTGACGCATTAGGAGCGCACACTAGCAGCGACGTCAAAGGTTTTCTTAATAAAAAGAACAAAAATTCAAATGGTTCTTTAAATACTATACTACGTGTATACAGGGGCTCAGGTTTATCTCATTAATATCTTCAACGTGATTACTGCGCCATCAAGACTTTTCCTTTCCAAGATCTCTCGGGTGCAACAAACTTTCTCAGCTTCCCGTGTAGCAAATGTTTGTTATAGAAAGTTCATTTTTTCTCATGAATCATCATAACGTGTATTATATATGCCCCGTATTAATGTCACTTAACCTGAAATATTTTGTTAAACTGTATGATAAACAATTGCTGCATTGTTTGTGTGTGATAAATACTTTTATATTTAAACCATTCTCAGTTAAACCATTCTCAGTTTTCTCTGCGATGAACAATTTTATATTTCCTGTGTGGTAAACATTTTTCATTTTTCTGAATGAAAACAAAAAATTTTTATTTCTCTGTGTGATAAACAATTTTCCATTTTCTGTATGATAACAAATTTCTATTTTTCTGTATAATAAACAATTTTTTAATTTTCTGTGTAGTGAACAATTTTCCAAATTTCTGATTGAGAAACAATTTTCTATTTTTTGCATGACAAATAATTTTCTATATTCTTTGCAGAGCATGCTATAGTTTTGACGCGAGTCGCTGAGCCAGACGACGGCTTGGTCGACGAGATCAGGACTGAGATGAGCAGACGCGACCTGAGCTGGCTACTGCTCTCTAGGACGAACCAGAACTGCGCCAAGGAAACAGATTAGGAGTAGTTATGATTCGTCCCATATCTGGTTCGAACATATACAGTTTGCCACATGCTTTGGAAAAAATTCTCATCCCCCTTCAAATTATTAGTTGGAGACCACAGAAGTTGAACATACAGCTAGCAGTTATCATTTTTCCCGTTTCTGGTTCGAACATATACAGTTTACTAAATGCTCTCAAAAAATGTGCTTTTCCTTCAAATTAATAGTTGTGTACCACAGTCTTCTGTCTCCTATTATATCGATTTTGAAGGATAAAGAAGAATTTTTTGAATGAAAATTTAGAGATAAATACCACCTCTACCACTTCATTCCGTGCCTAACTTTTCGCAGGGCATCTATTATTTTAGTTGCCCATGTACCCATAGCCTCTGCACAGGATAGGTAAAATCAAAGGTGCTTGTCCAAAAATCAGACTTTGTTATTACAGGCTTAGTCTGGACAAACATGAAACGCATAGAGCTTTTATAACCTAAAAATGAAAGTTGAATGCATCCAACTGTCATCTACTTCTGAGTTATTCTGCCTATTGTAATTTGTGCAGAGATAGTGAATTGGGGTTTCGTGCTAGTTAATTGCGTTAAATTTCTGTCGTATAGATTGGGTGTTAAATAACTACATATTCTCTCGTTTACTTACAAGTTAAACTGAAAAGATTGAGTTTTCAAGCAAAATAACAACAATATTCCACAGCTCGACCTCCTGATTGGGATCTTTTTATCTCCATACGATAATAAAAACAAAGCACCACAAAAGTTTCATCAGTATGATGCCTGGTTCCGGTGAGTATTTCAATGAGCGTGTGAGAAGGAAATTCAAATGAATATGTACTTCAATTCAGCATTTTTACTTTCCCGTCTACTTTTCCTCAAACAATTATTAATCAGTCATGAAAACAGTTTCACGATAAATGTTCGACCACTAATTCTTAAACAAAATCCAGTTGAAATAGAGCATCCACCAATGAAATTAAATTGAACATGGAAACGGATATGTTGAAATTCCCCCGTCATGTATTGTTTTAACGACTCGTAGCAAAATTGTTCGTTTTCAAATTGTTCAAAAGAAATATTTGAAAATAATTAATCGTGCCATGAAAAAAACATTACGAACGTATTTGAGTTTAACCTACGATTTGTTTAGTGAAATCTTCAACTTTTACGATTTCCATAAGTATTAATTACTCACAAACAAGTGGCAAGACAATAAAAAACACTCGCACAAAAGCGGCAACAAGTTGAACAATAGTTTCTATTTTTAGATGGGAAACTAGAATTATCGAAAACAGATTTTTATTCCAAAGCAGAGATGGTTTTCTAATGCTACGAACACAACCAAGTTCGCTCAAAGAACAGAAGAAAATTAGGAAAAAGCATTAACCTTGTGAACTGGTGTAGAATAATGAAATTAGCCCTGAATAGATATGGAATAACTGTATCAACCCTGAATAGTTATGGAATAGTTATATCAGCGGTGAAAAATTATGGAAAAATTATATGAATCTTGCACGATCATGGAATAATTATGTCGATCATGAATAATTATGAAATAATGAAATTAACCCCGAATAATTATGGAATAACAAAATCAACGATAAATATTCATGGAGGAATTAGGTCAACCCTGAAAAATTGCGTAATTGCTCAGTCAGACCTGAATAAATGTAATAACTATATTAACCATGAATATCTCTGGAATGTTCTTATCAACTCTGAACTTTTCTGGCAAGGGAAAGATCAGGAGGTCAAGTTAGGGCGCGACTCTCGTCAAACTTTCTGGTGTATGTGTGTGTTGTATGACAAAACGCACGTACAGCTGCAATTTTGATACACCTTTGCAACTATGACATACCACTGCATTTATGATACACTACTAGATTTATGTTACTTCAATTATGACAAACAAATCCGCAATTGTAAAATACATGTGCAACTCTCATACACAACTTATTGAAGATGCTTCACGAGCTGAAAATTATGAGATACTGATGATACTTCAGTATCTGAGGACACTGAGTTGCCGAAGATAGTGAGATGCAGCAGATACTTCACTATTTGGGGAGACTTCAATTTCTGAAGATTTTTCACTCTATGATGATACCTAAATTTACATTTTTGGTAGATAAAAAGCCCTCCTGGTCACTCACGAGTCACAAGTGCTGCGGCGCATCTGCCAAGTCGATAAAATTTCGAAAGTTTTTCGCCATTTCTACATGATCGGTATAAGTCCATGGTGCGTCTACGACCTTTTCATTGCCAAAATGACGCGCATGTATAACATAGCCTTTGTAGCGTGCATTCAGATAATCTCCATAAGAAAAACGCCCGCACAGGCACTCGAGCCTGTCGTAACCAGGACAGCAAAAGCTCAAATAGGGCAATTCTATTATGTTTCCAATAATAAAAATGAAAAATTTTCTGATAATATAAATAAATAAATACTCTCATGTTACATGGCAGTACGAATGGTATTTTTCAGCATTATTACGCGCTTCAAAACGAGGTAGGTGAGCTAGTTGAATCCCAGCACGAACGTTTCCATGAGTGAATACCCCCATGCTCCGCCTCTCTGGTGTGGACATTTCGAGACGTCATGCTGCCGTACGGCGATGTGCACTGCACACAACTGTAAAAGTAAGCCAGATAGGCTTGCATCTCAATGGGAAGCGTTTCCTTGTACGGGAAAAGGGAAAAAACTTAGAATTTTAAAAGAGAGTGATACGTAACTGAAGGTATGAAAATATATTACAGACAGGAATGTTATTGTGCATGAAAACTTCTTAGACGGCGGTCCAAACTACGGAAATGAGGAGCGCAAATTGTCTTTATTGTTCTACACAATAGCCTGTAACGCGCATTGTGTCAATAAATTTTTGTTTATTTCCGAATTGATACCCAATGGAAGCGAATTAATTTTAAAATATGTGCGTAAAAATCATATTCACAGTGAACATTTTGAAACTAGAAGATAATTTGTATCCCCTATTGATCCCTTTCTCTGTACAATTAGATTTGAAATTTCCAGAGCAACTACTAAAGAAACTGGACCCTAATCCTGTTAAAGTGAGCTTACGATGCACTGATATACGTACCTGATTTTCGCCTCTTGTTGCCAGGCAGTCTGGAAAGGGCAAAAAAATTGTTCATATCAACACGTACTGTACACTTATTAAATTATTCTTGAGATTAAGGTAGTTCAAAAACTTCTCAAACGTGCGATGGATGTCTAAATAGAATGGGTTTGAAGTTCATGCTTTATGCTATAATTCAAATTTAATGTTCTTGTAATAACCCAAAATTGATATTGATTGTGGAAATAGTATTGACATAAATTGCATTTTTCAATAAAAAGTCCTAACAATTAATGACAAGTACCAACGCGTTCAAGGAATTATGTCGAATCCGAAAGAATGATATTGGGCTTCTGACGGAACAGACGTGAGAAGTATGGAATGCAAAAAATAAGAATAAAATCATCACGAGCAATTAAAATCTTCAGCAATTATCATCACGAGTTATTCAGCATATGATACCGAACCTGAAAAATCATCGAAATATTTGCTTCGACGATATTCCAAAGGCAGTTATATTTTCTTTTCTCAGTGGATGTCAAATGTTTCAGAGGGAAATGTTCAACTATGTTCAGAGCGCACTATGTCAGATACTACGGTTAACTAGTATTCTAATAACGTTATGGAAAATGTTCAAACACTTCATTTTCAAGTAAAAGAACTTCAAACCTTCGCTTGGATCAACTGAGATGAGAAAACGAACGGGTCTGCAGTCTCTTTGTGGAACCGAGACTTAATTTTCCTCCTTCGGCTGCTTTACTTCCGAAGTCACAGCGGCCTTGCGCTCATGCGCGCCCACAACCATCAACAATACTCCACACTACGTACACGGACTACGGACGTTGGTAGAACAAGAACACGACATATCTTAACTACCCTTGATAAAGGATGAAATTTATCGTTGAGAACTCCATACAAAACTGAGATATCAGATCTGAGCCACAGAACACAGTTGTCGTATAAATATTCACCCCCAAATGGAGGAAAATTGTGTAGGAAAATAATGTCACATGCTCTCATGCCTGGCCTCGCACTATGTGAGCAAAACCTTACAGACGGGGAATAAATAACTGGGCAGAGCCAACTCTTAAAGTTTTAATTTAACCGTAGGAACACGGTTTAGCCGTTACAAGAATTTTGTAACTTATAGCTGGACTGCTGGTGCCCGGTGGAAATTAGTGCGCCCAACTTCCCCCGTGAAACGAGAAGAAATAGGCACATGGGTGCACCCCCGTCTGGGCCTGCTCCTCTCACGACTACAACCTGGAATAGTAAAGTTTCATGAGCAATTTTCAGAGCACTATAAGAAGTTCGTCACTCTGTAAGGAATGGTCATTAAAAGTTCATGAACACTCTTCCACGGAAAGTTGATAGAATAAAGAAGTAAAAAATTTGGAAGAGAATAAACAAATTTGCTCATTGTATAGACATAAGTCATGAGATTTTAAATTTGAATGAATTAGAGCGAAATAGCCCCTACTTCACGAATGAAGTTTTACTTTGCCTCAATCACCCTAACCAGTGCCTTTCGTATAGGGCGACGTACCTAAGGCAAAGCTGGGCAGTAGAGCTGTGCTGTGGTGCGGTGTGCTGCCATCTCCGGGCTGCGTTGAGTGGCGAAGACGAGACGGGGGCCCCGGTCGGAGTTAGATCACTCCATCACGATAGCGAAGCTGCTATACTAAATAAAATGACGATGATGATGGTTCCAAGGCACTCATATTACTAGACAACAGCCTAGTACGGAAAAACAATGCACCAAGTTAGGAGTGAGTAGGCTGGGGATTACCCCTAAGGTCAGTCTAGCTTCTTGCTTCTGCGCCACCACCGGTGCTTGAAGCTGACAGAAATCTTTTTCTTTCTCTTCAAGCTCGAAGAAGAGAGGGCAAACCCCCGATTCGTAACCCATTACGAAAGGCACATTAGATTTAATGATTTAATAACTAACAAGCTATTAAAGAGCAAATTTGGTGAAGGACAGGTTAGAAAATTGGCAGGGATGCATTGAAATTTTCATGCAAAATTTCTGAACAATCCCCGAGAAGGATTTCACATAAAAACTATGTGAAATTAATTAGCAGAAACTATTTCGTAACAAGGAATAGTTTCTAAGAACCTTAACCTAGACTTTAACTCTAACTTAAATCTAAAATGCGCCCTTCAATTTTGAAAGGGCATCAGCAGCAGCTCTCCTGCGAGGAGGACGCGAGTCTAAGGTACGAGACCCGCTGAGCGGCTGCACATTCGAATCTGGGGGCTCTGAATCGGGAGAACGTTCTAAGCGTAGGAGTGGAATCAGCGTAGAAGAATGTCGCTTGACTAATTCACGATTCTGGCCCTTCATAACTATAGCTCCAGTGACCTCACCTAAGTCGTTTTCAGTCACACTTTTAACTATTGCCATAGGATAGTTCGCTGGCTTTGAAAGCACTTCCTTCAACAGGACTACGTCACCAGGCGTTAGTCCCTGATGTTGAACGGCTTTATAGCGGTCTTTACGATCAGTAGCCTGATCAATCAGCGTTTTCATGAATTCTGAATGATAAATATCGGTTAAATTTGCACAAACTTTTCTCAATTTATTGAACGAGTCCCTGATAGAAGTAGTTACGCTTCTAGGAGGAAGCCACTCCTCGCTGGAAGTGAGATCGCGCTGCAAATTTGGTATCAGGTTGAGAGATACTACATTATAGCCTTTGATCAACATTTCCGGAGTAATAGGTTCGGGAACATCTTGCATCTCATCTCTGAGAGCTTCCTTAAATGCGACTGGCCTACGATTTAACAAGTGCACGGTTCGACAGATTAAAAACTCAAAGTCGTGATAATCGAGAACGTTAGTTTTTATGGCTCCGAAAATCAAGCGTTTCGAAAGCTTAACGCAAATTTCCACCATAGACCCCAATTCACTGCGGCCTTTGTAGAATTGCTGAAATGTAACTTTCTTTATTCCATGTTCTTGCAGATAAGAACTCGTGTCTGGGTCTTTTAAAAAATCTGTGACAATATTACCTCCAGCAACTAACTGAGAGCCTAGATCGGAAATGCACAATTCGGGAATGCCAAATTCGAAAACGTGTAACTGTAGGGATCTGAGGAATTCAGAGACCGATAAATCCTGACAAATTTTCAGATTAATCGCTCTACTCCAAGCACACGTTATGCAAAGAATCCACACTTTTGTTTTGCTTTCGCCTTTTTTCACAAAGATAGGACCAAAGTGGTCAACGTAAATCACACGGAAAGGTATCGTGGGAGGTCTAATCCTAAAATCACGATATGCGCTCTGATTAATTTTCAACGTTCGTGCGTTGAATCGGAGGCAAGACACGCAAGTTTTTAAAGCTCGTTTCACAACTGAAAAACAATGCGGTATCCAAAATTGCCTTCTCAATGCTGCCAGAAGAGAATAACAGCCAGCATGCGCTAACTTTTGATGGAGCTCAAGAATTACTAGCCGAGTAAATCTACTGTTCTTGGCTAATAGAATTGGCATCGTTTCTTGCCCGTTGTCGTCGTCGGCTTTCCTCAACTTGTGACGCACTCTCAGTAACCCTAAATGGTCAGGGAAGACATTCAATTGAGTCATTAAATTCGGAATAGCATTTAAGCGACGAGAGCCGCGCAAATAAGAAAACATCTCAGGAAACTGAACTTTTTGTTCGTTCATGATAGCTCTGGATACGGCCTCAGATTGAAAGTCGTAAGAAGCATCTTTGACACAAATGTGATTATATTTTTCTGGATTAGACTGCTTCAATTTTCGCTTCATTCGATTAACAAAGATCAAGACTGCTCTATATACGGCAATCACTTTTTTGTAGGTAGAAGACCTGTCAACTAACGCTGAATGTTCAGCTCTGTCTTCTACGACGGCGTGGCCGCCATAAGATTCTACGTTACTAATTTTTGTCGCAAACATTTCGGCATTTGGAATTTTGACGCTTTCAGTGACAAGGTCAGGAAGATCAACTTCACCTGCTGAAGCGTAGGGACCGGAAAGGTAAGTCGTCCTCCTAAGCTGCTTGTACGATAAAGAGCGCGTTATCGAGTCCGCCGGGTTAGCAATGCCTGCAATAAAGGAGAAGGTTACTGGAAAGGTTTCACAAAGAGCACAAATGCGACTTAAGCGATTCATGATAAAAACGCTGCGTTTTTGCATTTTGGCTAATTTGTTAGAGTAAGAATCTAGCCATGACATGCACACTAGACTGTCTGTGAACACCTTCAACTGCACGACATCAATGGGCTGAGCACATTTTTCTCCTGAAAGTTCAGAAAACAAGTCTATTAAGCATTCGGTAGCCAGACAAATCGCTTGAAGTTCAAGTGACGGAATGCTTTTTCCTTCCAATTGCTTGTTGACTATCCTGTTTTTAGCAAGTACAAAGTTAGTCTCTCCTGAGTTCAGATTAGTGATGTAAATTACAGTACCGTATGAAGTTTTGCTACTGTCGGCGCATGCAGTTAAGCAATATTTGTCTCCTCGCCGACCCACAAATCTAGGTACTTCCACAGAAGGAGCTGCATTAGCCTGCCTGCAAATATTTTTCCACTCCCGACACAATTCTGGGCTGAGCTTTTCGTCCCATGAAACGCTTTTATCACATTGCAGGCCATGCATAAAAAGCCTACTTCTGTTCATCAAAGGTCCATTAAAATTATAGAGATCAAACTGAGAAGCAAGAGTGCTCAGCATTTCTCGTTTTGTGCATGCAGTCTCATTTAGCGATATTGGTCGTGTGCTCAAAGTATCATGATCTTTGTTCCAAAGAAGACCGAGCAGTTTAGCTACATGCGGAGTTTCTCCGTCAGTCGCATCAACAGAGGCTTGCAAAGCATTATTATTGGTCATGAATTGCTGCAGTTCAAAACCGTAAGGTTGAAAAATTGACTGCAGTTTGCCGTAAGCCACGCGCAATTCAGATTCACTGTTGGCAGAGATAGCACAATTGTCCATATATGTTAGCTGATAAATTTGCTGCTTTAATTTTTTCAGATCTTCTGAATCGTTGCAGGCATCCAAGATCAAGATCTTGTAAAGGGCCAGAAGCATGAGAGCGGGTGAACACCGCAAACCAAAACTCAATCGCATATTTCGGTAACACACTATAGAAAAGTCTCGTTTGATGACATTTTTGAACCAAAAAAAGAGCAAACGGTTCTGATCAGTTTCATTTAATGAAATGTTATTGAAAGCTTTCTTCAAATCAAAGCACAATAGATGCGAATCAAAGCGCAGATGCAAGAGAGCCGACGTAATTTTTTGATTTAAACAAGGTCCGCTGTGAATGGCCTGGTTGTGAGAAATTGAGCGAGAATTTTGATTAGAGCTTTCACATAGATTAGACAGGAATACAATACGACACTTCGTCGTCTGCCTATCGAGCTTGAAAACTGGCATGTGAGCCACGAATGAATGACTGGGATGATCTTTCAGATAGTCCTCAAAATTGTCCACTCTTTGAATTATTCCGAGCTTTTCTTGCTCTTTGAAAGCCTCATCAACCAAAGTCAATTCCCCAGCATTTTTCCTCAGTTTTTTCAAGTTAGCCTTCAAGATTATGGTGGCCAGACGCCGATTTGAACCCAACAAGTGGCTCACTTTAGAGTTCCACATTAAAGGCATAATCAATCGACCCTTTTCATCTCTAGTCGTGTTATCGAGTGTAAATTTAACAAGTTTATCGTTTATTTCCGAATGCTCCTCATAACTTTGCTGGTCGTAATTGGTATAGTAGGAGCAATTGCTCTCTAGAATTTCGTTAGTAGCAGAGAGGAGATCTTGCTCATTCAATTTACCTTTTGAATCAAGAACTGAATGACTTTTACAATTACCATGATCCATGGGAGTTTCCAAGGTAGAAACAAAGGAATGACAATGACCAGCAAAGATTGAAAATTTAGAATTCGAGCATTCGTTGGAAGTTTTAGCAGCAGAGCAACTAGGAGAGGAAATATCTGAAAGATCCTTCAACAGCTGATCGACATCACCCTTAAGCAAGACGCCAATTGGGGTTTGAGAATACACGGACAATTTATCACTGCCAAAAACCACATCGGAATCGGGAATACAGTAACTAGCTTTGCAGCCGAGAATAAACTCAACTCCCGAGATTTGATCTGTCGAAATTGAAAGATCTTTGTCAGCAAGCTCTAGACCCCTCTTTACGAACCCGTCCACAACCTTGCCGAGACCGGGAATTTTCAAGTGAATGTTAATGGACGGCAAGGTCAAGGCGGTGAGCAATCTTTCCTGGGAGCCTAGAGTAACTTTGAACTCTACTAGTTTAGAATGGTACTGCTGAGAGACATTAATACCGTTGACGGTTAACTGCACACCTTGTTTGATTACTTTCAAACCTAGCTTCTTTGCAAGTCGCTCTGTCACAAAGTTAGACTGACAGCCCCCATCTTTTAGACCTCTAACTTTACGTTTACCAATGAGGCAATAAAACGTAGGAAGAATAGCTTCACTATCACAATCACTGCGCAGAGCTTCAGTAACGGTTACCATAGAACTGGAGGTTTCTCTCGGGTTATTACGATCCCTCAGATTTGAATCCAAAGAGGTTTTGCACGCTGATTTTACGTCCCCATTTTTAGGACACAGAAAGCCGAAATGCCAGCTATGACAATGCGTACAACGAGATTTGAAACGATACCTACAGGTCTCAGTTTTATGGCCAAAATTAGCACACTTTAAGCAGGCGGAAAATTTGCGCAGCTGCAATAGCTTAGAAGATGAAGAGGGAAATTTAGAACACTTAAAGATAGGATGATCTGCATTACCGTCAAACTTGGTGCAGATCGAACATGGTTTGAAGGTCTGTTCACACTTTCTCTCACTGGTATAATCAACGTTCACAGCCAAACCAGAAGAAACAGACTTCTCTTTAGAAGCCACATATGATTTTAGACTGGAAACAGACCGAGCTTTGAGATTATCATTGTATCGTTCACAAGTTTCGAAAAAACTATCATTAATTTCCTTCAAGGAAGGTCGGGTGCGATTGGTTATTTGCATCATTTGAACCTTAAAGGGTTCAGTTAGGCCATGCCAAAAGAAATACTGCAAAATACAATCGGTATCGATTTTAAGGTTCTCAAAGCTTTCTGTAATTAGGCGCAAATTGGCCATGTACTCGAAAGGATCTTGGTCCAATGACATTTTCATGTTAGAAAGCTGTTTAATAGTATTAAACTTTAATACGTCACTGCTTGCAAATGCATCTAGCAACAATTTCTTGGCATGCGAGTAACCTTGTTTGTCGGACTCGAGGGAATTTACCAGTAGTAAAGCTCTACCACTAAGCTGCTGCTTAAGCAATAGCAATTTGTCATATTCAGGATAATTGAACCTGCTCGTGGTCTCTTCAAATTCCCGGAAAAAACGTATTAAGTTCTCACTGTCTAGACCGGCAAATTTAGGTAAAGGAGCTGTGGGACTTTTGAGCAAGCTCCTGGCAGCCTCTAGTGAACTAAGAGGAGCTACAGATTCGGCAGCAGCCAAAGAGTTGAGAAAGCAGGTACATTCCCTAATCTTAGAGTTATACTCTTCGCATGAAGAAAGCTCTTCTTCAAGTTTGGTTTCATTCTTTTCGTCCGCCCAAAGCAACGACTGGACATTATCATTTAACTCTTTAATTTTAACGCTATGATCGCTCAACGCAGATTTCAAAGAGAGTCGTTCAGACTCTGAAACAGTGGGTAAAGTTGAGAGCTTATTGAAGATTTCAGTAATTAATTTCCTCGTGAATTTACGAGTGTGCAAAAGCTTTCTCAACTCTGACATGGTGAATTTACACGGGAGATCAAGAGCAAATTAGAAATTTTTTACGGAACACAATAAATGCCTACCTATTCCAGATCTCTAAACAAGTAAACACTGAAAATGAGAGACCGGGACACCCCTAACGCCAAAGCCACAACAAGAACCCGGAGCAACAGCAGCCAGCACAACTTCACTCTAATCCCGTCGGAGATGCCATGAGCAAAACCTTACAGACGGGGAATAAATAACTGGGCAGAGCCAACTCTTAAAGTTTTAATTTAACCGTAGGAACACGGTTTAGCCGTTACAAGAATTTTGTAACTTATAGCTGGACTGCTGGTGCCCGGTGGAAATTAGTGCGCCCAACTTCCCCCGTGAAACGAGAAGAAATAGGCACATGGGTGCACCCCCGTCTGGGCCTGCTCCTCTCACGACTACAACCTGGAATAGTAAAGTTTCATGAGCAATTTTCAGAGCACTATAAGAAGTTCGTCACTCTGTAAGGAATGGTCATTAAAAGTTCATGAACACTCTTCCACGGAAAGTTGATAGAATAAAGAAGTAAAAAATTTGGAAGAGAATAAACAAATTTGCTCATTGTATAGACATAAGTCATGAGATTTTAAATTTGAATGAATTAGAGCGAAATAGCCCCTACTTCACGAATGAAGTTTTACTTTGCCTCAATCACCCTAACCAGTGCCTTTCGTATAGGGCGACGTACCTAAGGCAAAGCTGGGCAGTAGAGCTGTGCTGTGGTGCGGTGTGCTGCCATCTCCGGGCTGCGTTGAGTGGCGAAGACGAGACGGGGGCCCCGGTCGGAGTTAGATCACTCCATCACGATAGCGAAGCTGCTATACTAAATAAAATGACGATGATGATGGTTCCAAGGCACTCATATTACTAGACAACAGCCTAGTACGGAAAAACAATGCACCAAGTTAGGAGTGAGTAGGCTGGGGATTACCCCTAAGGTCAGTCTAGCTTCTTGCTTCTGCGCCACCACCGGTGCTTGAAGCTGACAGAAATCTTTTTCTTTCTCTTCAAGCTCGAAGAAGAGAGGGCAAACCCCCGATTCGTAACCCATTACGAAAGGCACATTAGATTTAATGATTTAATAACTAACAAGCTATTAAAGAGCAAATTTGGTGAAGGACAGGTTAGAAAATTGGCAGGGATGCATTGAAATTTTCATGCAAAATTTCTGAACACTATGAAAACGAATCCGTTCTTTTTTGTATGATTCATACATTCGTCTGCATGTACAGAAAATCCCATAAATTTACCTTTTGAAGAACGACCTGCCTTTGTAACAGCAATTCGATATTTTACGGAACATGAATGTTCGTTTCCTAAATGAAAAACTTCGAATCTTACTTTTATTAAACTGCTCACTGAACCTCGCATGACGTAATTTCCTGTCACAAGGTGACCACCTGCGCGTACATGTCCTTGCTGCATAGCGTTCTCATTTTATGCCTATAGAGAAGAGCAGCACTCTTTTGTATCAGGAAAGTAATGTGAATGGGAGGAAATTTTTACCATTCTGGATGCTCTTTGGTCCTTATATTTCACGTTAAATTTCCCTGTAATAATTACTTGTCTTAGATCGTTAAAATCTTGTCATATCATGACGCAAAATTCAGTTAATGAAAATAGTCATAGAATATTTTAAAAAGAATACCTATAATACTTCAAAATGTGTCTTTCGATTTCGTTTTGAAATCGTGGAATTTCTACACGTACAAAATGAGTTTTGCACATAATTTGTACGGGAACTTTACGAGAAGGCGCCATATGTACACCGTGCCTATAACGTGTTCACAGAGTTTCGTAGCCTAATAAATACATTACAGGGATAGCGAGTTCACCAACCTTAGAAAATAATTTCGGTATTTAGTATACAACATGGAGTATTCTTACTCTTTTAATGCAATAGTAAATTCAACCATCATTCTCTTCTATAACTAACAGTTGTCCCGCATTTCAGTTCGGTACACAATATCTTCAACGCACTTCCAACAAAAAAATTTTTTTTGATCACTCTGCATGTATAGAATTGTTGAATGGTTACCGTAGAATTCCAAACTAGTCTTTGGAACTCCCGGTGGCTGGGATGCATTTTACAATTCACGGTAAAAAATGCCTTGGACACTAGCTAAAGGAACAAGATCCAGATTCTGGTATCATATTTGATATTTTATTCATAATCTGGTCAGAATGTGGTACTAAAACCAGTGAAAATAGAACGGTTTCTATGACAAATGAAAATAAAAATTGACGGTAAACGTAGTATGAAACAGAAATAAATTGCAGTGAAAGTATCTGCGGATATCAAACTCAATAATGTTTCTAGCAGATGCCTTGGTTTAACAATGTTAAAACCAACACAAAAAGTCTTGAAAAGTTGAAGCAGAAACTGGAGGTAGGATATGTCCTGAGATTAATAAATCGACTGGAGATAATTACATGCATTGAATAAATCACTTGACAGCCCAAAGCCCTGCATCGAAAATATTTTAAATGTTGAGGTTCGTAGTAGTTAAAGTCAACTGACTACTACGCAGTTAATCAAGGAGATGAATGATTTTTATACGTTTGTAAGTTGTGCTCTGCGCATCAAACGTGTGTGTCCAACTGTGGCGGAGTTCATCCACTGCGTTATCAAACACGATGGATTTGTCAGGAAAATTTACATACGATGATTTCAGTTTTGAATTAGAGAAGACTAAATAATTCGTATTTACTGCCGTTGTTCATAATGTAAGCGTTCAGTATTTCAATTGGGTATAAATATATTTTCATTTTTCTTCGGAACGCAGCAAATTCTACTAAAGGGAATGGGCTAAGAAAAAAATTCACTAGTCAACCACGCTCATCATCTTCATTTTCTGGTACGTTGGTTGTAATAAGCATTGCGATACTGAGTATGTAGGTAGCAGAAAGGTTGATCAATTTAATTGATTCTCAATCTTACCTAGTCGGTTGATGTTAAGGTAAATCTGAAGGATATGTCAGTTATCGATTTTCCACTTTTTGATGCCTGAACCTAATTAATTGAATCAAAGTAAACAAGTTTTCTTCTATGCACTTTCCGTCTCAAATGAGTATTTTACGATTTATAGCGGTAAGTTTAGTTTTGTCTTTGATGACGAATGCGCTGGAATTAACAGCTACTCATCGATTTTCGAATTTTTATTGCTTGAATCATGGTAGTAACATCGAAATAAACAACTTTTCTTCTATACACTTTTTTCGTCAAATGAGTATTTAACGAGGTATAGCGGTAGGTTTGGTTTCGTGTTTGATGACAATCGCGCTGGAAGTGAGTGAGCAGTGCAGTGTTGCTGTCCGACATGCTCCTTGAATTACTTGCCACTTCAAACACTGGAGTTGCGGTAAGTCATTTACCGCTATAACTAATAAAATACTCATTTGAGACGGAAAGTGCGTAGAAGAAAACTTGTTTATTTCGATCTAATTAACTAGACTTAGGCATCGAAATTTACAAAATCGATAACTGAAATATCCTTCAGATTTACCGATGTTAATCATTGTTATTCATACCTACTCCACCCTAGGAGCAAAATTCCTAATTTTTCTTCAAAACTTTTGCTTCAACGAACATTTTTGAAAATCCGTTATGAAAAAGTTTAGTTTTTTCCGACGCTAAGAAAGATAAAAGATGGTTTCTCGAATGAGAACGCAGTTTCAGAAAAGCGGTTTCAACAGTGCCTAAAACATGACACCGTTCGGTTACTGCAGAGGCAAGACTTCGTACAAGTTTTTGCAGAAACCACTTTCTACGGAGACTTTCGGTTTCAGACGAGGTCGGACCGATGAAAGTATCGCCCCTGAGTACGTCGAATAACTTCCCAATTCAGTGAATGGTTGGGTGTGCTCAGGAAAAGACCCACGCATATTCAAATCTGCAGGGCTTCTTGTTAAGAACCCTCCCTTGACGGTTATAAATGTAAGTGATTCTCGTGATGAACATTACAGAGGAATAACCAGGAGGGAAAAGAAAACCTGGGATTTGACTGTCAAGGACGGCAACTCTACCTCAAATTTATAACTTTTGTATCGACGGGAACGCGTGTGTTCAGCCAATAGCATGAAGGACTAGAACTGTGCACTCCAAGTTCGGTGTCTTACGTTCTGTTATTGAAAAGCCGGAATGTACATGCATGATATTCTAGCTCTGGAATTTACCCGATAACCAGTATAAATGACTGTTGGTGTTCGCTCCTTCTCTGAGGACGAGGATAATTTTTAGTACAGGTTTGACAGCCAGTCTCTAGGTTGGTCAAGGCTTAAACATTTGCGTGAACCATCTACCGTTTCAATCAAATAATAAAGTGGGTCTTCCTCAATGATTGAGTATATACAAGCTGTCACAGGGTTTTACGAAATTATGTGTGAAAATATTTACTCGTGTTCTTATTTACTCAGTGTTAGTGTAGCATCACAGCTGTGAGTGAATGGAAGAAGTTTTGAAACCATTTCTGCATTTTTCCGGGTCCAATTTTTACTGTAATTATGCGCTCCAAAATAGTGAGCAGCTGCCGCAGTACCAGTCCATCAAAATTAATTTTTAATTTAGAAAATACAATTGCTGAATGTACTTCTCCTGGCCCTTGCGCTAGTATAAAAATATTCAATTACATCTTGTGCTGTGATCAGGCATGAATACTGTTTTATAATCAATAAGTGACAGACATTAAAATGTAATACATGTGTGACACCAACATATTCTTCTATATTCGTATCCATGCACCACATATTTTCAACAATTTTGTAACAACATTTGGTCGAATTGGGATGTGATGCGTCTCCATAAAATAAGACATACCGTGTACTAGGAAACCTATTATTGCTTGTTTGTGGGCATCTCCAAATTAATACGATATGACACTGCTCATCCTCGTCTGTGTTAACAACAACTATCTGAATTTGTTTTGTGTTACTACAGAAGAACTAGCAGAAAACTTTTCCCACACAAAATTTTACGATTTGAAGCAAAGGTCTGTGACAAACCGTTCAAGATTCACATGAAGAATGAGGATAATAATTATTGAAAATATCGTATTTGTATAATGCATTTACTCGAAACACAGTTTAAGCTATGTGGAACGCGTTACCACGCCACGCTCATACATGAAACGTCATGTGTACATCCACCATGCATGCCTCGTACATATGCAGCGTGAGCAGCAGGTGTTCTTGTTCAAAACATGCATTTTGAGTAGAAAGTGTCGTGTGTGTTTTTTACGTGCTCATCCAAAACGTAAAAATTTAGTTTTATATAAAGTATACACTATAAATAGCGTGAATAAACAAAACTCGCTCGTTTTTTTAATCACCAAGAGAATCACGAAATGAAAATTTAACCTAGATGTTGGAAAGATAAAAATACTGCAGTAGCAGGTGGAACTAACTGTGCAGTAACAGCGATCACACTTCGTTATTCTAAGTGCAAACAGCTTTCAGTTTTGAACCCGTATTATTTTGTCTCAATCGTCGAAGAAAATGTTTATCAAACAGTTTTGGAAGTTTGGGTCCGTTTTAGCATGAATATTCCGCATTTTAAGAAGCTCCTCTACTAACATCCTGCTTCTAAGAAAATTGTCACCAAACGATCTAAGAAGAATGAATCCCTTTTAACATTAATTTCCTGCATTATTAGTAGAGGAACTTCTTGAAACACATGAATTTCCTGCATTATTAATAGAGGAGCTTCTTAAAATACATTAATTTCCTGCATTTTAAGTATAGAATTTCTACCAACACAGAGACGTAAGTTGCGGGTCGGGTACGGTAACAAGACGGCCATGCTGCCTGCGACGCTGGTGGTGGCAGCCGTGCTGGCGTCCAGTTCTCTCGTCCGGCCATGCGCGGCACAACTTGTGTACCCTGGCCAGTGCCTGCCTATCACACCCGTGCAGGACTTCAACTTGGAGAAGGTGTGATATTCTTGAGTCTATTTCCGTTTATCTACTATCCTTGAGTTCTTTGAAGAATTTTTTTTCATTTTTTACATTATTTTTTGTCAAGAACTTCAGAGCTATTTCAGCTTGGCGTTTATCTTCGCTAATAATTCTAAATTATTTTGAGTGCAGCTATGATTGTGTGAAAACTGTGGGCTCTTCCCTTACGTTTGTATAAATTATTGTGTTTGATTTCCTGTTGCAGTTTTCCTTCACAATTGTTGAATTATTTTTCGTTTTTTATATATTTGAAAATAAATACTTCAATAAGTTCTCTTCCTGTTTTCTTTCGATGAGATGTAGAAATGAAAAATAGCTTTCATTATCGTCAATAATTTCCTCAAAAGGATTTTATTTCGTGATTTACTCCTTATTCGCAAAAATACCATCAAAAATCTTTAAAAAAGTTACTGTTGCAGTGATATTTTGCCATCATAAAACATGTGATTTTTTAAGTATTTTACATTCATTTTTCTGCTGTTTTTATCAGGCAGTAATATGACTGTACAATGAACTTCGAACTGCCCTGTCAAATGAGAAACATTTCAGATACACACAGAGGACGACTCTTACCAACCGTGTAATTTGTACAGATGCTAATTTCTACCGACGGTATTTTTCCCCTCCTTTATTAATAAGCTCCATTGCTTTGTAATTCAAGCGTGAATTCAATAATATTTTACCACAGAAACTAAGTCCAGCTCAGTAATTGAGGTTTGAATGCCGTATTCTAGCCTCGTTAAAGCATAGCTGATGTAGACATGAAAATGTTCAACTTCAAGTACGTATCCACAACGTGCAACGAAAAGCCTCAGCGAATAAGAAATAAGTCTTAAAATGAAAGGATTGTATAAAGTATTTGTTTCTTATGGATAAAGTTCTTCTCAGAAGCAGCTTGTCTTCCTCTACGTCTCCATCCCAACACTCAAACCTCGTCGTCAGTACTCACCCAAAGAAAATCAAAACAAAAAAACACTCGTTTTCTAGAGTCATCCAAGCCGTTCTTCATGCTCCGTTTTTATAAACTGCTATCTAAATAACTAAAGAGAAACTATTTAATTTATGCATTTGGGAGTTAGTTCCCCGCCCCCCTATTTACTCTGAGAGATCACCCGTTCCCTGGATATCAATGACACACTACAAATTGAACGATAAATTTCGTCGTTATCCAGTACTTTGTAGTTTCAAACATCAGAATGAAGTTTAGGATTTAAACAATTTGCCTTCACTGCCCGCAGTACGCAGGTCTGTGGTACGAGAACAGAAAATATTTAACCATCTTCCAGCTGGCGGGCACCTGCGTCACGGCCACATACGTCGCCATACCCGGTAACGCCACCGCTGTTGAAGTCCTCAACTACGGCTACTTGTGAGTGTGTCCACTGTTGCTTCTGCCTTGACGGTTACTTGTGCCAAGACTGTTACTTGTGCCTCGAAGGTTACTTGTGCCAAGACTGTTACTTGTGCGTTGAAGGTTACTTGTGATTTGACTCTTACTTGTGCCTTGACGGTTAATTGCGCCTTGGCGGTAACTTGAGTATTGGCAGTAACGTGTATGCATCCTAGATACTTTTTGTTTGAAGATAACTACCTTTGACGTACGTATGTGGAGTAAGTGACTTTTTTTAAAGCCGTTTGTTCGTGAAAGTACGCAAGTACGTACATTAATCAGAGGTACGCTCATCATATATCTGCCACATTTTCAAGTAATAGATTCACGTGTAGTAGGTAAAAATATTAATATATATCTAACATACATATAAATAGAGTGTATTTAACATACATATAAATGCAGTATATCTAACATACATATCAATACAGTATAACTAACATACATATAAATACAATATATCTTACATATATATAAAAATACAATAGCTAGTTCTACTACGACGGATAATTTCTTTTCAGCTTCGGGAGCCCCAAAACTGTAACGGGAGTGGCGGAGAAGGTAGACCCGACCTCCAGTGAAGCTAAGCTGCGGGTGTCCTTCCCGGACACTCCTTGTGAGTGGTGGTATGAGTGGTGGTGTGTGAGTGTTGGTGTGAGTGGTGGTGTGGTGGTGTGAGTGGTGGTGTGATTGGTGATGTGAGTGGTGGTGTGGGTGGTGGTGTGAGTGATGGTGTGAGTGGTGGTGTGAGTGGTGATGTGAGTGGCGGTGTGATTGGTGGTGTGAGTGGTGGTATGAGTGGGGATGTGAGTGGTGGTGTGGGTGGTGGTGTGAGTGGTAGTGTGAGTGGTGGTGTGAGTGGTGGTGCGATTGACTGCGAGTTTCTGTGTGGCTCTAAACAAGCAAAACTCAACCAACATGGTTATTGAGCTCAGAAATATGCATCATCCACAGAGCGTGATAGGCGTTGACCCTGATATGAAAAAAGGAGACATTTCTCCTCTCTATTCCATGAGGATAATGTGAGTGAATCCTGAGTGTAAATTGTGAGTCTCACCATGGCGACGTGTATCCTGGACTCTGCTCCTTACATACGATGAAGCAAATAAGTATGACAATGAACGAAATACCTGAATTGCAGGTCAATACCTTACGGCTTCACCAGCTCATAATTTGAGGAGTAGTCCCTCAACATCGTCAACATTTAAAAACAAGACGATATCAAGAGCTAAAGCTCCTTGCAAGCTCCGTAACGATCAACAAAAAGAGGCTTGAGTGAGAGTTATACTAAGCGAGGTGATCGCAAAGTTTCTGGGATGATTGCGTCTGGTAGTATGTTTTTTTTTTGACTAAAATAATATTAGCAACATTCGGTAACATGTGAGTCTAACGAGTAGTCAAAACAATGTGCTACAATTGTTTGAACACATTTTATTCAACTTATCCAACTAATACATGCAACTACTCCAAGCTTTGTTATCAAAAATGAAATAAGTTAAATCAAAACGACATATTTTAGAAAAGACGCAGATATACAGTTCGCATTTCTACACACACATAGGATGACCATGCGCTTCGAGTTGATGGCAATAAAATTCGCATAAATGAAAACTTTGCATCCGCAGTTGCCTCTGAGCCGCCAGAGGGCGCGAACTACTGGGTGCTGGACACGGACTATACCTCCTACTCCGTCGTCTGGAACTGCAGGCAGACCAACGAAGAGTACAATGAACGTAAGAATCCAATTAAAATACAAAATAATGAATGGTATGTTTGTATTGGTTGTTTCTTCGTAGTTTGTGACCGTTTATGGAATCATCCTGACATGATTCTTTACTCCACGCCGAGTGTCAGCAGACATTGCCACTACTGTGGGGTACCGAGTATTGCCATAATTTTGGGGTACCGAGCATTGCCATTATTTTGGGGTACCGAGCATTGCCTCAATTTTGGGGGTACCGAGCATTGCCATAATTTTGGGGTACCGAGCATTGCCATTATTTTGGGGTACCGAGCATTGCCTCAATTTTGGGGTACCAAACATTGCCATTATTTTGATATGTCGTGCGTTGCCACTACTTTGGAGCACCAAGCATTACTCTGGGGTACCGAACATTACCAGTGCATTTAAGGAACTAAGGGAAGAGGTAAGCTCTGCCCTCATACAACTATTTCTCGCAGAATATCTCTGGATCCTGACGCGGGACCGTGTGCCTACTGTAAGGACGCTGGCGAAGGCCGCAGCAGCCGTCGAGACCAGAGGTCTGGACTACAACGCGTTACTCGTCACTGACCAGTACAACTGCTCTTGACCGAGTGCTCCTCTAGCTCACGGGCTCCTGAATTCTCAAAAATTTCAGACAAACACATGCCCTGTCCGTCGCTTATTTTAATATCAATACAATTTAATGTAGGTACCTGTCATCTTCAGTGATCAGGAAACGGTCAAAGTTCTTCATCAAGTTTAATATTTGGATCAAAAATAAGCGGCATTCGAGCACATGTTTGGGGCTTGATGTGCAAGCCAACACTTTCACAGGGAAAAAAATCCTTTCTGTTCATCATAAAGTTTGGTTTACATTGCTAGAAGCCCTCTGCATTGGTCATGTCAAAATCATCAAACGTGTGATGATATGTGTCTAACAACTCTTATGAAAAAATCTGGCCTTTGTGAGCTCTATTTTGAACGTTCTTTGTGCTTCAGAGGCAGAACGCTGTAAATAGAATTAGATTACTTGTTTATGCAATTATGTTCGCAACTAAATACCATGAGACCATCGTTATTGACCTAAAATTGCTCAACTATTGTAAAAAGTATAAGCGTAGCATTAGGTTAGATTTGTAACAGTGTGTTTAAGGAATATAAAGCTCGAAAGGTGTGTCAGATGAATAATTATTCGCATAAGTTGTTTACTTCAATAATTTTCAAATTCACAATCGAAAAATAGCTTGATCTCTTACTATAACGTATCACACTTGCTTCTTGTGATGACAGCTCAGTGGTTCACAGAATTTCAAATTGAAAACAGAAACTTTGCCAATGGAAGCATGACAATGTTCTCTTGATTTGAGCTCAATGAAAGACAACTATTTCATTTCGTCTATTCATTAAAAAAAGTAATTTATGATGGATAGTGTACATTGATCTGTTCCATGTTAAGAGCAACCTTACAGTTTTTAAATGCAGGCTCATGGTTTACTTTAAAAAATTCAAAGTTTGATTACCTTGAGTAATTCCCTACTAATAGAACACATGCATTTGTCAAATGTTGAGGAAGCATTATTGGGCAGACGTAAGGAAACGTTAGGGTCATGTTCGTGTGCGATTCTAATTCGCTTCCCAAAACATAACTTTCTATGCATTAAATTTTTGTACCAACCACTTTGATGTTCAGCCAATGCACTTCAGTTATTAGCCTCATTGTACTAAATCACACCCGGCGAGTTAAATCGATTCACATGTTCCGAGATTTTTTTGGCTTAAGTATATTTATTGAAAACGTTTGTGATGTGTTTCATACCGAGTCAGCTTTTTCCAGCTTTACATTTACATACATTTTACCAGACAACTTCATACTGGAAGCAAACGAAGAGCCCGAAAATGACATATTTTTCTCTGCATTAACTTGCGCAGTCTTTTTTTATTAGTTTTAAAGAATACATGCAGCGTCAGAGTGTTGTTGATTCATTTTAACTAAAACGTTAGAAATATTTCTATTTATTTAGTACTTAGCCAGATATAGTGCTCAATTTTTCGTTTTTATCTCCTGTTTTGATAATAGCATGAACTACATGTTTGCGTGACACGAGCTACATATTTGCGTGACATGAGCTACATGTTTGCCTGACACGTGCTACATGTTTGCGTGACATGAGCTACATGTTCGCGTGACACGAGCTACATGTTTGCGTGACACGAGCTACATGTTTGGGTGACATGAGCTACATGTTTGCGTGACATGAGCTACATGTTTGCGTGACATGAGCTACATGTTTGCATGTCATCAGTGCAAGATTTCTTGACCTAACTGCTGGTAATGTGTCTCTCCAGTTAGGTCATCAATCAACCAATTTTTCCAATATATTTAGTCCAGCGCAGATAGCATCTTTATAACATTCTTAGGTAAGGCGACCAGAAATAGGAACCAATTCCAAATAGATACGTTTGCAGAAAATCTACAAAGCCATCAAAAAGAATGAAGGTTATTTTCTACATAGGATATAATCCCTCCAATGCTACTTAGGACTTGGCCTTGCCCTTAAATAAATCTATTCTGACACCTAGATTTTGCTCATTTTCAGCATTAGACCAATGTATCAGAAATACTTTTCGCTAAGACAGCGCATACATTAATTAGAGACTGGGCTCAGAAATGGAAAATATTAAAAATTGCAAGAGCAGATATTAAAACTTGTGTGACTATTCAAAATAAAAACATAAATCATAGCAAGCCCTCATATTTTCGTTGTTCCTCAGTCAGTTCAACATAACAAAAAACGTGTCTGACTCGACAATTCTTTAGAGATACTTCATTATTTAACATGGTATTAACCCACCATGAGTTTTCTTTTGGAAATATCAACCTGGCACGCTTCATCTTTAACGATTATTTACGAGAAGTAATCGCAAGCACTCCTATTTGGTTGACACGCTACTGTTCTCGAATGAGGGAAGGGTATTTTCCCCGTTTCTCAGCTTCGTTGCAAGATCTGAATTGTCTATCGCTCGTTCCACTTGAATAGTCTTAATATTTACCCTGTGGTTCCCACTCAGTTGCGTCAATACATCTTTCCAAATGTCCTGTACAGATAGTTTATTGAGAAGGAAAAATTTCTTCAGAGCCATACATATATGGAGCAACTCTCACCTGTTTTGGAGTCTGAAATGACCGCCACCACTTCGACGTGTTTTTGAGTAATAAGAATTTTATCGAGTGTGATGGCAGTTGATTCGAAACTTAGGGAAGAAATTTGCTCATTCTTGTTCAAAATCATGAGTGTTGCTAATACTGAACAGCTGCTGATCTGTGAAGACTTTTTGTTTCGTGTGTTTTTAACCGTACGCTTGCTCGAGTCCTTAGTATAGCATTTGAAAATAATTTACGAAGCAAATAGTGGTAAAAATGACTTATTAAAACAGAATATATCTATTGCTGAAACAACAAATCAAATGCCGATTGTGAATTATCTCTTTTCAAGCATTGCAAAAGACAAGCGACATTACAGTTTCAAAATACAACACGGTTTTTTGTAGCCCAGCCAACTCGTCTTCCGTCAATTGTTATGTCATTATCGTTAGATTGAGGGTCAAACCTGGTCTGAAATATTGCCCCTATATTTTTAATTTTGCATCTGAAAGTGCGTAGCTGAAAGTATTTTTTTCTCGCACCCCACGATGAGATCGTCGGTTCTTTGTCGCAGGCACGAAGGCGAGAGAGCTAAATAGCAGCTCTTCTTTGATAGAATCAGGTACCTTTTATGCGCGTGCGGTGTGAAGACAATACGTAGAGCAGCACTCACACACAATATATATATATACATCTTTCGCTTCGTTATCGATTTGTTCCGAACAGATATTAATAAACTGTTACTAATCTACAGCATCCAGTGGTGCATGTTACATAAGCTAATTCCAACGAAGCAAAGTTGATGTTTGGGATTGTACGTTCGAGCTTTAAAATCATTTGAATAACTTTATGGAGCCATTTATTTCATTAAAGCTCGAACACCAACCACTATAAGTATCGGCTTCAGAAGGAATAATTGTTTTGCGCCTATTTAATTGTTTTTGAATACACGCGTAACTCATCAAGCGAGCACAAAATAAATATCATCATTTTTTTCACCTCAGCGGGGCACAACGCGCTCGGAACAGGAACTTCCTTAACTCCAGTAGTACATTTTTTTCAGAGCTTCAAGTTTTTGCTATTTTGTTACTCAGTTTTGAATGCTCTTGATTTCCATTGTTCAAAATATCGATCATAAAAAGTAGTAAAATCAGTAAAGTTTTCTTCCGTATATTTTCATTTAAGATCTATTTTTGAAAACTGTAAAACTAGGGAAGTCTGATTGACAGCATTGCAGGAACAGTCTTACTGTGGATATAAAGTGCATAAAAATTTCAAAAGGTAACCTATATATACTGTACATATAATTAAACACAAGATTAGTTACCAGCCTGATGAACCCATCAAACTCATCACAAAAAAAAATGATGATCGTTGAAATTTATCACTTTTTATTGCAGAGTTCATAGAAATAATAGCAACTTCCAAGGAATTCTGCATTCCTTTTTAAAATGGTGAAACAGACCGGGCTCAACCCTAACGTGTTCGAATTAAAGCCTTGCAAATTGTATCATTTCAGATGCATTACTGGCATCTCATGCGAGAATCAGTGTTCATGCATCAACCATGAGTATTTATTTCTAAGCAAATTTATTTGAGATGATGAAGAAAACAACTGTTGTAGGATTTACATCGTTACGTATTTATTCCGCATAAAATATACCGAGAATTACTTCAATGCTTTTCAACTCTACGTTAACACTCACAGCTGTTTTCATCCGGCCCTTTTTGTATAAAAAAATGAGACTACTATATTTTTCATAAAATTAGAAGACAACATTTAGCCGATTTATGAATTTTACCAACACATTTCTACACTATGAAAAGTAAGACAATGGAGCCAGACCCAGAGAGAACTCGCACACTAGAGATTCTAACAGTTTAATTCTTAAGTAATTCATTTCTTTTGGAAACCTCAATGTGTGACGCCAGAAAACGAAGAGACAATTTAAACGGATTCCTTTACAAAATTCCTCGTTTCTACGCACTCAAATTCATGTTCTAAAAGAATATTAAATCAGTTATTTCAATGACTTAAAATTGTTGCACATAAATGCCACAGATTCAAAAATGTAAAAAATGCAAAAATTCAGTTGCGTTTCGAAGTTGAAGTCAATACATGGAGGACAATTGAGAGTCGAGGGATGAAGTCAGTGTAAGAAAGTCACTTGAAAATTTAGCGAACGAAGTCAGTGTACAAACAAATAGTAGTTTTAATACTCTTTACTGGGTATGTATGATAACGAATAACACAGTATGTGTATGTGTGTGTGTGTTTGATCAGAAAAATTAATTTAAACTTCAACATGAAAATTTCATTGGCTTTCAAGCGCAAATCGTTCACATGCTTCCTGAATGTTTCTCATTCTTAAAGTCTTCAACTGAAAATGGCCTCAATAAATGGCAGAATAACATTTTCTTGACGAATTTCTCACAAGGGAAAATGTCGATTACGACTGATACATTTTCTGAAAAAGACTAGCGTTCATATCAGCAATTATTATTACAAAAAGGAAGAAGTTACTTCACTGTATTGAGATAATTTAACAGGAAGTACATTGACTACGTTTATGCATAAAACTTCCCACTTCCATGATTAAAGGTATTCCAATTTCAGACAAAACATAAATTCAACGTGCCTCTAATAACCTTATATACTAAGTTTACGCTATGAATTCTCTCCTATGTTTGAAGTTTACGATCCCACTATCATCAGAAGTTAAATCGTAATTTTTACCTCATGAGAAGCTGCATTGAGTAAGAAGTTTTTCGAAGATACATTTTAACGCGAAGACACTCTCTCACATGAGGAAAATCTATAAATATATAGGAATTTTGCCAAGCCAACAAAAAATTGTACGATTTTGTAGAAAATTTGCGTGAAACTTTCTGGTGATATTTTGTTGCGTCCTAATGATAATCCTTAAAATCAAGTCAATGCAAAGGCTCTCAAAAAAGACAAATTTTCAAAGTAACTGACATTTTAAAGCATTTTTCCTATACATTTTCTAGTACGACCCTACGAAATCCTTGTATATATCATCAAAAGGCTGGAGATTTCCAGCGAAATAACTAATTTTAAAGAAATTCCATTAGTTCCCATCTCTCTATGCTCACCCATGACTGAGGTACAGTTACTCAAGCATCACCACTTTAAACACTCCCCAGCCACCATCTCTCTGCCAGCACTCCCAGAATTGCTACGGACACGATATGGACGCCAATGCCAAGGCTGGAGCCGGAGTTTCCTCCTAACCAAGAATCGTCATCGTCGTCGTCGTAATGGTCCCCGTTATCGTGGTCGCGGTGATCTTGGTTTCTGTTGTAGGTTGGGTCCGGGTCGCACCGGGCAACTGTGGAGCTGTGCTTTGTGCCGGCCGGGCAGCGGCAGCGACCACCGGAGCACACGGCACCGTACCGAGAGGCGCACGGATCGTAGGAGCCGCCACAGCGCGTGTCCGACACGTCTGCAAAACGAAGGGGTCAGTTAGATTAGATGTTGGTTTGAGCCTCCCTAACCGCAAAAAAGAAGTTCCAAAGAAAAGGGAAGATGAAGGCACCATTTAGCATGGAATTAAGGGGACGCGGAATTTATACAAATGGTGCATATAAACAGTAAGTTGAGAAAGAAGTTCGTGAAACAAGATTAAAGTTGAAGAAAAATGTAGTAGGTGCTGAAAAACAGGATAGCGGTGAACCGAAAACAGGCGGTCAAAACAAAAAACACATTATTTCAACATGAAGAAGGCCTCTCAGCTCGAGACCTCATTTTTCCCCTCGGAAGAGATAATTCCCATAGATAAAATAGTTGTATCCCCCTGAGAAGGAGCTTCATCATACGACATACGGTCGGAAGTGCAGGAGCGATAAATATTTCAATCTATGGTGATGTTCTCTGAGAAATGCTGCATGAATAATGTGAAATGAGTTTTAGACGAATATTCATGAACAAAGCGAAAATATTTTCCATATATGACACACAAGTAATGTGATGCATGAATAAGGGAGTTTTGAAACTTATTAAAGCGATGCTAGGCTGGATAACGGAATGAAGGAATTTTTCAAAGATTACAAATTAAGAGAAGAAAGAACTGTCAGGTGTGCCATATAAAGGTAAACAATGATCATCGGACGTGTCAGACGAATTTCTGAAAAGCGTAGGTTGATTTCAAAACTGGTGTCAACTGAATATTAAGTACGCCATTTTGTCTCGCACACACTCTGTGACCAAAAAACAAAGTTGCACTCTGCATTTTTTTTCATACCCCATGTATTAGACATTGTATATTTTAAAAGTTTTTGTCAGAAAAAACTATATACGGCAAATTTTTAGAAATGTTTATCTAGTAGTAAGGACCTGTTTCGAGTGCATGTAGAATTTTAAATTTTTATTTATATCGGAGAAACGAAGACCCGTGGAAAGGACGCACCTGTGCTAATGTCTGGCGTGTCGGAGGATTTCGAGCCAGGAGGCACGTAGTCGAAGGGCAGGTCATCGAACAGGTCGCTCTGGGACCCTTGCTTGTTACTGCCATTGTCATCATCATCATCGTCGTCGTACCCCCTCACGCAGCGGCGCAGGCTCGGGTGAACTCCTGTACCCACTGGACACCTGCAGAAATCATAGTAAGTTATAACGAAGGATCTTGTGTAACGGAGAAACCAAAACCATATGCATGTAAAAGAAATTTGCTGAAGATGAACTGTTTAGTTCGAAACGTTCAATTTTATTCCTTTAGACTTTCCGATTTGTAATAATAAAATGGCCATTCGTACAGCGATGTTCGCGTTACTTTCATTTTAAGAATAAGACGCATCAATGCGGATTCAGTCATAGTATGTTAGAGCAAAGGATCTTGTGTAACGGAGAATGTTTCGCTTCGGGCACCATTTTTTATGGTTGGGTATATTGAAGGCGATTTTTCCTCATATTTGATCAACGGTACTGTAAGCAACGGTCGTGCAATGAAAATTTCATTCGTTTATCAGGTCTTGAGCCTTGGACGCGACCAACTCAATGTCAAGCTTCTACTTCTGCCTCTCTTCACATGTACGTGAACTGGCATATTTTGCAGGATAAGGCTGAAAGCACACATCAAGTTTTCACCAAATATAAATCGTTGGTCTCCTGTTAGATGAAGTATCTGTGCCGAAAACAGCCCTATAAATTGACACATTTCGAGCTTCAGTGCCTGCTGTGATGGCAGCCAGAGAGAAACAAGATGGAACATCGTAGTGGAGTCCGATGAGTGTGTTTATATTGAATTTAACGGCCAGGTCTGCAAACTTCAAAACTAAGTATAGGTTATCTTATAAACTGCCACAGAAATGGCATCACCGGGCAGAGTTCTTAAAGAAACTATAATATGCGGTAGACATTGCTAAGGGAGCTCAATGTCAGCATTCATGAAAAGCTTTAATTCTAAACTTCTCGCAGCAACGTGAATTATAATTTGGAAACTAGCCATCTTATTTCGCTATAATGCAGAATAGCGACTTACACAGCAGCGAAATTTAAAATATCAAATGATCCGTTTGATAATCGTTCACTTAATTCCTCTAAAATGAAATTTTTTTGACATCTCAGGTACTCTTCAAGTGTCAAGTTATTTGGATACAGCTAGAGGACACTTCGCGGACTAAATATCTGCTCCACTTCATCAGGCTTTCAACATTTTCATAGCTGAGGAATGGAAAGCAAGCAACCCGAAGTGAGTCGTTAATTTCTAGTATTACACAAATGCAAACCCATATTTTGCATCAATACTCAATCTCTATGTCTTCCAACAATTGCAAAAATCAAACTTACAATCTCTGATGCTAGGGACTTACGGCAAGAAAAAATAAATTTCCAAAACTAGGGGCCAGGAAAAAATGTTGAGGTTTTATTTATAGAAAAAAAAATAAAAATGCATTTTTTATTAAACTGAATTTTATTGTGTTCAGCTATTTTTCTTTTATTAAATACAAATGCATTAAAAGCAAAGAAACAACTACCCTTTTCAAGAAATGACGCTAGACTACACGCATGTTTAAGCTGTAACGATGACTGGACCATACCTGCAGTACTCCCCGCCACACTCGGCATCGTAGAGACTCCCACACGGATTGTTGACTTCGCCCTTGTTGGGGTCGACGTTGCAGCGAGTGGACCGCACGTTCGCTGCAGCAAAAACGCAGTTAGTAACAAGCTCAGAGGCTAGCATTTAAAAGTAAAATAAATAACAATGTCGGCATGCAAAACGCCGTTAGCATCAAGTGCAAAGGCTTGCATTTAAACGTAAAATTAATAACGATACTGGTTTGCAACAACCCCGTTAGTAACAAGTGCAAAGGCCAGTTTTTGGAACTAAAATAAATAACAAGGCAGGTATGCAACACTTACTATGGAGGAAAATTGCAACAACCAGTATAAAGTTGATTTTAAATATCTAACAGCGAAGACTTCAACGACAGCACCAGTGAAAGCCAGTATATCGAGTGAGCAATCGACTGCCACGAAAAAAAGCTTAAAGAATGCTAATGAAAATGAGCCGATTGGCCCATGCTCGGATTGTATTCAAGTTCAGCACCGTGAATGATTTTATCAAGATGTTCCTTGATTCCTTGATTTCATCAAGATCTTAGAAGGAATCCATGTAGTTCAGCATGCTGGATTAGATAATGAAACGCACACGGCAGGATTTTTCGTGATGTTTAACATTGCTACATAATGAGAGCACAACCTCAGCAGCAAAGACCCCCCGAAGGCACCTAAAAATTCACATGGTTCTTTAAGTTGGAATTTAAAATAGTTTCGTCTACTACAATAACGCACAGTTACAGAACTAAAGTATACTCGGTTTGTAGATTAGAAGTAAACTCGATCACCTGGTAATTCCAGGCTCCAAAACTGCAACTCCTTTCTTCATTGTGAAGCAACATATGAAGTTTAGGTTTGGATAAATATTTATGTTTTTCTTCTTGAAAATCCTAATTATAAATAAAAGAGCAACGAAAGTCGCATTTAAATTCAACATTCTTATTAGGACAGTCTAATATTAAAACAGTTCTTCTTTCTAATATTAAAACAGTACAGTTCTTCTTTTAATATTAGACTGTCCTGATAAGAATTTTGAATTTGAAAGCGACTTTCTTTGCTCTTTTATTTATAATTTTAGGTTTACTCGAGACCAGTTACAGAGCCAACACACCTCCAAAGCTCGCAGCGCTGACGGTGGCGACAGCGACCAGCAGCAGCGTGGTCGCTGCGGTGATGACAGCGGTGTAGTGCATCACGGTGAGAGAGCACTGAATGTTACGCGAAGAAAGCCTTCACAGTTTATCGCTTCTTATAAAATAGTACCTGATTTTGTTATCTGAACATGAAGAGAAATTATTGAAGATAAAATTACTGCGTAAATATATTCAAATTTTAAGAATACATAAATAAGATAAGTTGAAAGAGTAATAACGTACGAATTTTTTTTAGAGTCAATAAAAACGATAGGTCTTGTCTCTCAAGCAAAAACTTCAACATTTATGCTTAAAACATTCCAACGCACTGCATTAAAGGGATATAGTTAACGAGTTAGAGCAGCATGAGTCATGTGACTTACTATCATGTGAGTAATTTTTCATTCACTTGGTTTTCAATCAAAATTCAGGTAATGCTGAAGAGTCATATACCGTGGGTGAATTAAATTGAATACAAAGAACACATTACTGTACATATACATCGAAATGACTTTTTTCACTCTAATCAATTGATTAATCAGAAACTACAAACGAACAGAATATAAGAAATATATAGTCCTCGTAATATATAGTCCTCGTAAAGAACTGGACCGAGAAGTATAAGAGCGTAAGAAATTTCCACAGCAACTGCACTTGGCAGGGTTCAGGGTATAAATCTCTATGTACGATAGACGAGACTATTGACTAAATTGGGTAAAGTCTCGGCTTCGGAGTTCTTATTCAGTGAACAACTTCAATGCTTTCAGCACAACATCTGTTTGAAATCGAGTGCGTTGGCTGAAGCACCGCCATGAACAAAGGCGTTGCGCACTTCAAATAGCATCGTAGTTTCAAAAGAAATGAATCAATTTTTTTATAGTACCATATCCTTTTCAAAAAAATTCATAAGATTTAAGCCAATGAGGCTTGCGCGATGAAACCAGGTGGTGCTGGAATGGTTCACCTGCTGTGAGGCAAATCTGCGCCACCACTCTCCCGTAACTTAACATTCTGCCAGCGCGCTACGGCGTCCACTCAAAAGTTTAATCGCCACCATTAGGACTCGGTTGGTGGTGCAATTGATGATCTTCAAGAAAATTTTTTACATCTTTATGCGTGATATGATAAAAATTATGCACCTACGTGAATTTTCTTACTCGGATTACTTCTGGTATTTAGTTTACTCCAAACACTACAACGAAAAGCACTTGTACTTTCCCTTACGTCCCGGCACGGATTTCGCACAACTGTGCCAGTGCTTCTAAAAAATCTGTCAATTCAAATTTGCTTAACAGTGCAAGAGCGTCATTGTGTTCTTTCATGCACTAAAAACACTATGATATTTTTTGGTACAGGTACTGCACCTATAAGCAAAAATCAGAGCAGCCCTTGGTACTCATTGAGTACTCATTAGCAATGGACATCATTTGAATAAAAAGTTAGACGAACATAACTGAAAGTACACGAACACAAAACAAATAAAATTATACTGACGTATCAAAAATAGCTGCGCTCTCGTAATACACACAATTGTCCATAATACTGAATAAATATTGCTAGCATACTTTGTGTACACTCGCACAAATGCAATCCATCGTCCATTTCAAGAAATGCTTACAAGTTTTCGTGTATTTCGTGATGCAAAATGACAGACAGCTAATTTCGTTGCAACCCCTCGTACCATACAGTGTCGTTTATACTTCAACAAACAGCCACCATGCGCGCTATTAATTTTGCTTTTGATGAAACTGAGAAGTCGCAGTTGTGCGGTGATAAATTTCTGTTTGCAAGGTTTAGGGAATGCCGAGGCGACAATTTAGATCACAAGAAAAAACTCAGCAAGCGGACCATACAATGGCGCCTTGTGTATGTGTGCCAACATCAGCTATAATAAGGGCTACAAAAAATTTGAAGAGGGGATTAAACAGAAGAAAATTGCGTTAGGTAAATTGGAGGGACCAGAAAGAAGATAAACAATGAAACAAAGAAAAAAGTGGTGAAGGTGAAATATGAAAGTTTCTGTGTGTTATACAAGTAGCAGTGAAGAAAGGTAAATGCCCATGAGAAAATCCTGTTATCTTTTCTAAATACAGTGTTTGTGTCAGTGTTTAACACTTCATCACCCTTTAATGTGCAGCTCAACGTTAAAACCCAGAACCCTGGACCCTGAAGTGAATATTGAAGAAACAACCAGAGATTTCCAGGGTAAAACCCCTGGCGTCTGTCAACTTCGCGTACTCAAGCGTTGAGTTCAGATACAAGTGGCGGCTTTCAGTAGGTCGTACCAACTGGAGAACATTAACGTAATATGTGAATGCAAATCAAAGACATAAATGGGAAAAACAATTAAAATGGATATTTGAATTGATCGATGTACAAGCAGCAAAAGTAGGAGATTACATATTGACTAAATTCTACGACACTAGATGTTTAGGAGACGAGAGAAGATGTACATATCGAAACTGATGTTTCTTATAATGATGTTATTTAAAAGTTTGCGTCTTGCAGTAATTTCGTGAATGAATATGAATATATTTCGTTTCATATATTGATTAGAGCGAAGCTCAGTGGCGCGTGATGAGTAGTGACGCTATGAATCATAGTGACGCGTTATAAGTAGAGATATGTGATGAGTAGTGACAGTGTGAAGTGTAGTCATGGCAGCTCTGTAAGTGTTCATGGCAACTGGTAAAAACGACTTTTGGTGAAAAAAACACCAATGAAACTATCATCAACCCTTGGACAAACTAAATGCAAATAAATATCGTGAACATCACATTTTCATGCATTCCACAAGAAAAGCAACATTTGATGATGTGAATAGCCGACTAAAACTGCAAGGGCATTGCATAGCTAGGTACTGGCATGGATAGACTCTGGTGCTGGGACAGGTACGGACACAAGGAAATACAGAGGAGCAAGTACGGGTACTGGTGTAGGTTTGACCCAAAAAGACTGGCGTATGTAAAGGCACAGAAGTTGACACAGGTAATGGGGAAAAGCACTAAAAGGACACAGGCACAGGCACAAGCACAGGTACACGCAAAGACACAGGCCCAAACACTACCACTACCAATGGTAAAAGCACAAAAACAGACACAGGTTCTGGCACAGACACAGGTAGAGGCACATACAAAAACACTACCACAGAGACAGATACAGGCACAAGCACTGGCACAGGTAGAGGCACAGGCCCAAGCATTGGCACAGAGACAGACACAGGCACAAGCACTGCTACAGGTAGAGGCACAGGCAAAAGTACAAGCCGTAACCAGACAGAAGCAAGCCGCGCCTCCTATGCCCATAGCACTAGCCTGCGCTCGGTTGCCTGCCTAAGAATAAATGAAGGCCCCTACGGACGCCAAAAAAGGGAGGCGCCCCTCGCAGCAGCCCCTACACGCTCGCGCTGCCATCAAATGGCAGGAGTTGATGTCCTAAATTCTTTAAATTGCAAACCAACCATACTGATGCTTCCCGACCGACGAGGGTATCTAATTTGAGCAACTCTTTCATGTGAACACATTTTTCGCTGTTTTTGGCTGTTTATCTTGCACAGGAATTTATTGAGGTTCATAATTACAGGTTTAGTATGAGCAAATAGCCATACAGACGCATGCAGCATTTACCCCAAAAAAGTTCACGCGGTGTAATTAGCTATGTGAATCAATTTCCTCTCATAAACTTCTGAACAAAACAGGCTCTCTACTGCTCGTCCTTTGTTGTTGTTAACCGACATCCCCTTCCTCACTCACCAGACTCCCCCAATGGAAGGGGAAATGTGCCCAACACACGAGGGAGAAGGAAAGGAAATGGCGGCGAATGAAAAGGACGCAGAGAAATGAGGTCATGTTCGGGTGTGGCCACTGCGGCGGAAGCACCGACAGCACCTCGGGCTGTGTTTGTTGTCAACGTGTGTGCCCTAGTGATGTTTTTCGCGTTATTTTATAGCGTTATGATTCGTTTTCTAGTGTGAACGATAGTTCATACCCAAACATGAGTTGCCTGATTTTGCAAATAGTTTTCCCCTAATTCCCAGACAAGTCGCATTTTCATTTCGCTGTTGACGATTACACAAGGTTTCATAATTAATCCGCAGCTGGTGTTTGATTGAAATATTCGAACAAGAAGAAACAATACCTGCCAGCCATCGACACGACTTGCAACTCTCTCGTGTCGCACTTTACATTGCTGGCAGCATCGATACATGTCACGGAGACATCGTCAATTTCGTCGCGCAGGACAACGTCAGGCAGCGTGTATCTGAATGTCATGAGAGATTCCTGCCATGAAATTCTCTGCCGCTCAAAACTACGATCTCCATCGTTATGATGATCCCTGATTAATCTTATGTAACAAACGAAACTCGCAAGTACATTAGGAAATTACCGCGCATTCACCGAGCGACAGCATGGCCAGCACTCATTAATTTGACGCTCATTGTCTGCAAGCTAGCCTACCACATACGCCTGATATTCAGCTCAGGCAGCGAGCTTGGAGCTTTCCGAGAAACGTTATTGGAGAATACCTAAAGCATTTATGATTACATAACCATTCAATGAATTAACAATACGACAACCATGCAGTGAATAAATATGAAAAAATGCGTATCCATAACACAATTGTTCATAAAATTCTTTGTCCGTCATGTCAGACGATTACAAGAAAACACTTAAAACGTTTTTCACCAATTCACTTTCAGTTCTGTGAAGGCTTTCAACAACAGCAGTAATTATTGATTTTTTAACAACTTGATACTTATGTGAGGTAGAATAATCGAAATATCTAGTGCGGATGTTGCAGTAAATTGAAAGTTTCCTTCAAAATTAATATCTGGAAATAACATGGATTGCCTTTAATGAAGACAGCAAACAAATGTTCTGTGAAGCTAGGGCACCGCTTCAACTCTGCGCGTGAATTGAATAACAAAGCGAGCCGATTTCAGTTCAGACGCCACTTTCAGAGTAGAAGCAAGACTGAGCCCGTAGCTGTGTCCTGGCTTGAGGGAGGCATTGAGCCCTCACTCCTGAACCCACCACCCAAGTTTTTTTACATTACTTCTGACTTTAAGTGAGGTGGAGCAACCTCTTACGTAAAACAGGAGATGTTTACACTATTTCAAGTACAATTAACCAATATTTGGAAGCAGATTTAGGCATCCTCATAATATAACCCGACGAATAAAACTTCAAACTTGAATCTCTTTGATGCTGCGACCCACACTTAAGTAACTCTGCAGTTGTAGTAATAAGCCTGCAAATGAGCATGCGATTCGACTCGTTTTTCCAAAGCGGAGACGTCAGATCAGGTAGAATTTCCAGGCGATGCATCTTATTTTTCTTTCATATTTACGTAGTTAGCTGCATTGAGCCGTATTTTCCATGATGTTTACGATATTAACTCCCAAGGCAGGCAGAAGCAGTTCAGTTAAGCACTACTTAACATTTGTGGTTGAGACTGAATACCAAAGAAAGTTACCAAAGGCTGAGGGAGTTTTTCTGAAATTTTCCTCATCGAAAATAGTTTTCCATGATTCATTCAATTAGAATACATTTTTTTAAGTAGGGATTTGACAAGTCGTGAGTTTTCGAGCAACTGTTGGTAGAGTCTTCATGGAACCATCGATGTTGGTCGAGTGGCCAATCAAGAACACAAACACGATACGCAATTGACATGCTATTGAAGTGTTCAAATTATTAGACTATCGAACTATTTTTAGGAACAGGCAATTTTAAAATCGTAATCGAGAAGCCCGTGTACGTAGTTATTTATTCGGCCTTCACGTTTAGGATAGTGAATAGAAACTGACGCACAGCTGGCACAATCACATCAGACAAAGCCGGAGATTCGGTTAGGTCGGGATACGCTTCATGCTCGAGTAATTCATTGCAGGAGTTATTGCTTTCTTCCGCTGTAAGAAAGGGCGCCACATCGTATATTGCTACGTCCTTTAAAATTTTTTGTATTAATATTACCTCTTCGCAGCAAATAATAGATTGCTATCACACTATCAATTACAACTTTTATTTACATCATCGAAACAAGCCTTCATGACTAAGAACATAACTATGGTAGTAATTTATCATTTGTTGAGCTAATTCTCTTCAGATTTCTCAAATAAGTCACGTAAATACTGATCATTCTGTCAAGCAAAATTATATTTGCAGTTTCGTGTCACACACAGCCCAATTAGCTCTACTTTAATTTATGTTGCTTTGTTGCTCCCTTTCTCAGAGCTCAGTAAAGAAATACAATAGTATAATAATTCTAGCTAATTTACTGAAAGTAATTTTAAAATCAAGTCCGTATTTTTAAGTATTTTCTATTAACAAACAAAGAAACCGTGTTAACTTACGTATGAAAATTATACTATCACAAGACACGGACTGGTTCTGCAGCACTTGTTATCATTGAGGGTCATTTGATTAGTTCGCTATCACGCTATTGATACTAAATCCCAAATTTGAACTATACAATCTCATGATGCACTGCGAGCTCAAAACAAACCATCAGGAACTGACAGAAAAAGTTCCATTTCTCTATCCCCCGCTTGTACGAAGCCACATTTTTCAACCGTACAAGCAACCACATTTAAAGTGTAATTAGGGGCAATTGTGGAAGAAAAGTGTTACCTCCTCGTTCGCCTACTGTCACTGGACTGACCGGGATACGAGGCACCCAGGCACGGTCCCACGGAACGGGAGTCAGGCTGCTCAGGCAGAGCGCCCTGCGGTTACAGACGTTCTTGCCGCAGCCAGATTGCGGCAGAGCCAGCCAGACCCTGACACATGACAGAATCAGTATTCAAAGCAGCACATCAACCTTAACAACGCTACCGACAGTCGTTCATCAATTATTCAGTTACGCAAGTAGAGCAGTCGAACTAAGTAATGAGCATTAACCTTCGAACTTAAGAGACATGATTCATCAATGTTTTTCGTCTCGGAAAAAGTCTTGGTTAGGGCAACACCGAGAAATTCAAGGATGACAGTCTCTCGCTTCTCCCGGTCCCCAAAAATACCTGTCACGTTCGTTACTGACACCCCTCATTCGTGGTACTTGGCGTATGGTTTTTGATAAGATTTCAACTGATATTTTACAGGTACGGACTCGGAGTCAAACTGATCATTTCATGTGATGAGTGTCATGCGTGGTCGAAGCATTATAAGCGAATGAAATAATTTTTACTTAGTCTGGCAAGAATGGTAGGGTAAATTTGAGTTGGGGCTAGGGATAGTTTGGTAAATAACAACGTTTCATAAGCACGTCCGAAGCTGTAAGAAATTAAATAAGAATATACGGTTGATAATACGGAACAAACCGTTTTTCTGACTTCGACTTTGGCAGTTCTGAGGTTTTCGATGTATCTTTTACAAAACACTTGCACCTCATTTGGTGACCTAAAAGTGCGAGCTGCGTACTTTTCTGTGCCCTTATTTTTCTGAGCGGTACTACTCTGTACTACTCTGTATTTTGCTGTTCTTTTTTCTATCCCTCTGTACCTTTAATACACCTCTGTACTCTTTTATACCTCGCTGTCCTTCTCTGTACTCTTCTGCACCCTATCTGTACCATCTATACACACCTTTGTACCCTCTGTACTCCTCTGTACCTCTCTGAACCCCACTGTACATCTTTGTGCCCCTCTGTACCACTCTGTACTCCTCTGCATCCATCTGCACCAATATACACTCCTTTGTACCCTCTGTACTCCTCTGTACCTTTCTGTACCCCACTGTACATCTTTGTGCCCCTCTGCACCACTCTATACTCCTCTGCATCACTTTTTAACCCTCTGTACTACTTTATGCGCTCTTCAATCGCTTTATGGCCTTCAGCGTCCTTCTCTACCATAAACAAGGAACCGAACCCAGAGCAAGCTACTCTCTCCTCAATCTAAATGTCATACTTGATTAGGCAGCGTCAACATTGCGCAAGTCCTGAAGTTTGACTCCCATATCACGTACCAAAAGACTCATAATCTCAATAACTAACATGCACACACAAAATTGAAAAATTCATGCGCCCACTCAGTCTTCGTTCATCAACTTGAAGTTTCATCTGTTACTTCTCTTCGTCAATCCCCTCTATAGTTTCGAGATTACCGAAGAATTCGATTGTATTTGTGCGTACTTCTTGAACAGTAATCCACTTTTAATTTTGCTGAAAAATTATATTTCATAGACCCTTTTGACCCAAGTACATATATAGACAACATTCACTGTATTAATCTGCGTAGACTTATTGCTCACTAAAACATTTTCGTTATCTACTCGTATTTGCGACATCGGTTGAACATCATGTGATTGAACGGGTCACAGATCGCATAATAGCAAAATATCAGTGGGAAGCGAACTTATTATTCTGACCATGATGTTATGGACATCCTTCTTGGGTGGGAGTCTCACTCAAATATGAGCACTTGAACAACTCAGTTTTGACACCTTGCTGGTTTGACACCTGCTCCTCTGGGCGACGCAAGCTTGACACCACGGCACCGTGCTTCACACTTCATGTCCCAGCAGCAGAGGTAGGCAGTGGCAAGAGCAGTGGATGTTGACAAAGCAATAGAATAGTCCGTAAAGTTGATAAATATGGTTATAGCAGCAAAAAAATCCAATTCATAGCGCTATTAACACGCAATTCATTGTCGAAATGGTCAAAATATCTACATCGACATTGATACAGAGTATGACAATGGATAGAAGCTTCTGTCCTAAGGTCTTAATTAGAGAATTACAGTATTTATGTCCGTGGGTAACTATCGTTTGATTCTGATTGAGCTTGTAATACATATTTACAAATTTGAGATGGTCGATCAGCGTCAATAAAAGAATTTACGCGTAAAAAATTCACGCTCGTTATCTTTTCTTAATTGAATTATGACGATTGCTCCTTATTTTCAGAACAATTTCTCACACTGTATATTGCCGTGAGGCCTGACAACATACGTTGCACCAAATTACCATACACTATCCACCGGTAGCGCTGTTTTAAAATTATTTAATTGTACATTATTTTTCTGTCAAAAGATCATCGGGAACTTAAAGTGTGATTAGTCGTGGATATCTTGAATGGTTTTACGTTTACTTTCCATGTTCCTCCAGCTGTCACCGTAACTGCTCACAAGCTGCTAAAAATATTTGATCAAAATTTGTTCGATCAATTTTTAAGACTTCGTTTTGCCGATTGCTTCTGAGTCGCAGCTTAGAGCGGACTGAAAAGTATTCGTTAATGAAACGTTGTGTTATATTTATTTAAATGTAAAGATCTGAAAGGAATTTGATACAAAGGTAATGAAACAAAAAACATTACAAAATATTTGCATGTAATTAACTGGAATTTTGCTCAAGTATCAATGGTAATAATGAAATGATGATTTACCATAGCATTCAGTTTTCGTTTTTAGCTTCTCTAATAATATAACTTCAACTTAGTTTCTCCCACGTACGTGACGCTCATTCAAAATTGCCGTCAGACTGCAAAAATTAAATAGCAGCGCTTTTTTACCCGAGAATCATAATTATATCATCATGAATTTTTTGGATGAAAAATTTTTCCGCAAGCGTAAAGCAATATATTGCCAAGCACCTCGTAAATTTCAAAGACAAGGTTTAGAAAAGTCAGCAGCGAATCTGAGGAAAAACGGAAAAAGCAAGACTGCAACTTTTCCAATCATTCGGAGCATGGCTCTCAATGACTGATTTGAACATAGGAGAAACCCATTTTTCTTCATGAGTAAAATTATTTTTCATATGCTGTTCTACCTTCTGAATAGTTATAATCTATTGCTATTTTCACGCTCTTGCACACAACCCTGTTCACTCGTGTAGATACACGTGTTCCTATAGAGGCAACTTATTTCATAGCTGTGCCATGAGTAACGCCTCAAGTATCGAGAGGCAGCCAATGCGTAGGATTCATCGCTGATTGGTCAAGCATCTACCTTTACAGCCATGATGTCATCAATAGGATCTCCTGAGTACAGGATCCCCGGTTTTGTACTGAGTATTAATCATGACGTCAACCACGGTATACCGTGACGTCAGCTTCCAGTCCCATCATTATAACGTTGTTCCGAGCTTGCTTTTACTGGTAGAAAGAAGTAACTAAATTTTTTAACGCCCCGCAGGACTTTTTGGCCATTTTCAAAAATAGTCTCAACAAATGTATTGTATTTCTTGTTAAATTTGTTCCTTGATGAGTCCTTTAATTTTCTGGCTATTAGTACACCTCGTATGGTTTTTCTATCAATTGAGAACCTTTATATTAATTTTTTTGTTATCAATGCGTAGTAATGCATTTCATGTATCAAGTTTTTTGTAAATAAACATTTTTTCATTTCCTTTTTTCCTTAATTTATCTGCGGAGTGGCAGTTCCTTCCTCATCCTGATGTCGGTGACCATCTGATACCACTGCCAGTTTAGTGACGGTGGAGGTAGTAACGGTAATTTGAGTAGAAAACTTCTGACGTTAAATGGTTGACCCGTGGATACACGATATAGTTTCAAACAAACCTACACCGCGAGGTCAATTTGACCCCCGACCTTTTTATTGAAGTAACAAAGTCCAATAAAGGTTAACCTGTTTCAATTATTTGATAAAACCCACAAAGCTATGTTCAAATATATGGATAAAACCTGCATTCATTTGAGTTTAAAAATCAGGTGGGGTTATTTTGACCCCACCGTGCCTCCACAAGTTAACAGCCAGATAAGCTCAGCGCCACAACCATGACGCACTAGTGACGTCATGCTGCAGGCGTCAGCGGTACTCAGTGACGCACGCTGCCTTCCTTCGCCTTGGGCAGACTGCGTCCAATTGTTCGAACGAGAATTGAAGACAGGCGTGATTTGAGAGCTAAGATTTTAACTGCCGTGAGTACACAAAAAGATTAAGGTTATGGTAACGTGAGCAGAATTTGTACACCATATCTAAGGAGTTTCCTTCAGTTTTTGACCGAACTTTGAACCTAAACCAAAATTTCGACACACAAAAGGATGCGTAGTGAATGCCGATACGATGAGTACGCAGCTGACACCGGAGTTTCTTGATACAACCAATTTTTTGGTGATGGGCAATAAAGAAATAAGCTATTCCTTAGAACAATATTTGTGATATTACGGAGATTCTTACGAGAAAACAGGTTGTTAGGCAAACTGGTTTCATGACAGACGTATTTCCACACTGTCAAGCAGAGCTAACAAAAAATCAAAAAGTACTCGTGAAATTCAGTTTACATGCATACGTACTCATTCCTTTTACTTCTCATAAGGTTATCTGAATAACGTTCGCTTGATATTGCCGACTAAAGGCTAGAGCACTGCACTCAATTCATGTACACCGTTATTTCACAAACTAAAATCCCGTACTCCCGAACAGCCGAGCACAGCAAATTCAGTCGCTTCTTGGGAGGCACAGAAGCTTGTGGAGGGACTTGTCGTCTCAAGTGTTATCTTATCAAGTGAGTTTGTTCTGTAAACGCCGAGTTTGTTATGAACGCTATCTATAAACGCTGAACTTTCACCCAGCGCACCAAAATGCGCACTTCATCACATCTACTCCAATTTTCAGGTCTTCTTCGCGAAGATGATACAGATCAATAGCTCTAATTTTTAATAGAAAAACGCGTCGCTTAACTGGAACATCGAGATAAGTTTAAAGGCTATTTGAACTTTGGTGCAGAAGCAACAACGGAAAAACGGTAATTGTTTTGACATAATAAGCAACCGAAACCCAGATGACTACTCCAACTGACTTGCATCTGAAAAACTTTTGGTTGCTTCATCTGATTAGTTCCTGAAAAACTAATGATTTCTCCAAGGGATTGGTACCCGAAGAATAAAGGCTAACACCAAGTTGAAAAAACGCGTAAACAAATTTAAACTCCTGAAACATTGTACCGCGTCATTACATTGTGCCTCATAAATTGACGGCTGTCTCCTACAGACTTTAATCAAACATCCTTCGTCTCGTGAGATCAAATGTTTCTTCGAGGAGAAATGCACCATAGAAATTTGGAACAAACCGGTTCAAATAGGAACCCACTTGAAATTAATATCATGCATCATTACAGCGAGTGAGAGAGAGGTGCATCAAAAGAGACAGTTCACTTCTTTGTTATAGCGCAAGTCGTTGAGATTCAAGAGACTGCCTCAGTTATGAATCACGTTAAAGTTGAGGATATAATGAACAGCATGAGTCGTGATGAGGGAGTGAATGAACTGTGCTCATCGTATTTAATGTGTGTATGAGCCGTGTATGTTGTGTTTTAAGTGTGGTAACTGTCTTCACTGAGTTGGAGGTCTGTATAAACTGAATACATAGTGTTGGCGTGGGTTAAATGTACGCATAGTGTAGTGGATATGTGTTTCGTAATTACTGTTTAAGGTGTGACCTCACTGTATACAAGATGAGGCTACGCACTCACGACGTAGATTAGGTTGGAAGTATGTTTATTCATTCAATGTGCATTTTTGCATTTCATGCTGGCGCTATGCTTTATTTCATATACTCGTACTTGACATACGCCTGAAATAACTAACGCCAAGTGCAGACATGACCAACACCAACTCCAGACATGACCAACACCAAGTGCAGACGTGACCAACACCAAGTGCAGACATGACCAACACCAAGTGCAGACATGAGCAGCACCAATTGCAGACATGACCAACACCAAGTGCAGACATGACCAGCACCAAATGCAGACATGACTTACAAGTGCAGACACGACCAACACCAAGTGCAGACATGAGCAGCACCAATTGCAGACATGACCAACACCAAGTGCAGACATGACCAGCACCAAATGCAAACATGACTTACAAGTGCAGACACGACCAACACCAAGTGCAGACATGACCAACACCAAGTGCAGACGTGACCAACACCAAGTGCAGACATGACCAACAACAAGTGCAGACATGAGCAACACCAATTGCAGACATGACCAACACCAAGTGCAGACATGACCAGCACCAAATGCAGACATGACTTACAAGTGCAGACACGACCAACACCAAGTGCAGACATGACCAACACCAAGTGCAGACATGACCAACACCAAGTGCAGACATCACCAACACCAAGTGCAGACATGATCAACACCAAGTGCAGACATGACCAACACCAAGTGCAGACATGACCAACACCAAGTGCAGACTTGACCAGCACCAAATGCAGACATGACTTACAAGTGCAGTCACGACCAACACCAAGTGCAGACATGACCAACACTAAGTGCAGACATGACCAACACCAAGTGCAGACATCACTAACACCAAGTGCAGACATGACCAACACCAAGCGCAGACATGACCAACACCAAGTGCAAACATCACCAACACCAAGTGCAGACATGACCAACACCAAGTGCAGACATGACCAACACTAAGTGCAGACGTGACTAACACCAATTAATTTTAAGTGCAGACATCACCAACACCAAGTGCAGACATGGCCAACACCAAATGCAGACATAACCAACAAGTGCAGACATGACCAACGAGAAGTGTTGTTATGATATCAGGAAATTCAGACTACGATGAAACGATCTTTGAAAACTCAGAGTATGATGGGAAATTAGCACAGAGTGGAGCACTGTAGGTACAGGACCAAGAGTCTTTTTACCCCACAGGACCAAGAGGGTGTTGGTGAGTGTTTAACAGATGATGTCCGCAGGCTATTCGTCCTGCTGACTAAGTACAAACACAGATGGAGCTTAGGAACTCGCCGCAGTGAAGCCTTTTCAAAGCTCAAAATCAAATGCCACAGTAAACGGGCGCAAGTTTCCTGGGTAGCAGAACGTGAGGTACTTCATTTCAAGGGTTTCAAAACAACCTCGAAGATACTATTTGGCTTCACTAGTGAAGTACAGCATCATGAAGAAACCGTGCAAGGATTTGGTAATAAAAAAGAGAAATTTCCATCTGCATGATAGCGCAGCCAAAACATGGTCATGCGTTGCAAACTCACGCGCAAATAGCGTTATACAGAGTGACCGGCTTTGTCGATCAAACTTCAACATCAGGTTGCGAAGCATCATTCAACAGCAATTCATTAATGTTGTCGAAATAAAAATGTCAAGAATGAAAATCGGCCAAATGAAAGATGTGGAGTGTTCATACGTAGAGGTAAATAGAATCATTATCAAATAAATAAGCGGTAACAAACGTTACCGCTTACAAACATTTCTGCAACCAAATATCTTACAAACCAACAAACGAAAGCTACAACCGAACAACACCGCAAACCAACTTCAATTTGACTGCCTAATGTACGCTTTGTATTACATTACACCCCAAATTTGACTGCCTAATGTACGCTTTGTATTACATTACACCCCAAATTTGACTGCCTAATATAAGCCACAGTTTTACATGACGCTCACAGAGGAACATATGGAAACAAGAGACATAACGATACAGGTCCGCAAACCTCGCCCAGTAATGGGAATTTGTTACTTCACTATTCTAAGCTATTTTAAGTCTTATTGTTCAGAGCTGTGAAGCGAACTCGCGATACTGAGACGACAAAACTGAAGTCACGTGCATGAACTAGCGTGATCTCACAACTGACCAACTTCGGTTATACATAACTGACGATCACCTGGTGTACGTACACCTGATTATTACTTGGTGCAGCTGACAATCACCTTGTGTACGTACACCTGATGATTACTTGGTGCAGCTGACGATCACCTTGTGTACGTACACCTGATGATAACTTGGTGCACTGACGATTTAGCTGGTACACATGACGATTACCTAGTACCGCTGACGATCAGCTAGTACACCTGATGATTACCTGGCTCAGCTGACAGTCATCAGATACAACTGACAATCATCAGGCGAACATGAAGTGCGTGAAGCACAACATCAGCATCAGGCACACCTGAACATCTCGCGCGATTGAAAAACACAAGGGGTAGCTAAGATGTCGCTAAATTTACCGAAGCACATCAAATGAACCTCCCCACCCAACATCAAACCGAGTTGTAAGTATTAGACATCAGCGATGAAAGTCAGCTCTCACAACCATCAGCAATGACTTACGATCACGGCTGCAGTTGTTCAATTCCCTGGTGACCTGACGCTAGGCGGCGTCTCGCGAGGCACGCGTTTGCAGTCTCCGCCACGGAGGTTGAATGGTCTCCGCTCACCAACACTTCTGTGTGGTCGTGAACATGTTCCCACGCCACATTTGCAGCGGCAGCGGGTCAAAAAATATTACTGGGTCTCAGTATCTAATGCTTTACATGGTGAATTTTTTTGTTTCTGTTAGTCATTAATGTGCGTGTTAAATTGTGTGTACGTACAGAGAATATGTTCTTCCCATTTCCAAGTTTGTGAGAGTGATGGAATTTAAAGTAAAATGCACAGATCAATAAAAGACACGTGTAATATCTGCTCGAACGCTTGATTTAAAAGTAATAAAAAAGAGACAAGAGAGACTGTTCGTCATAACACGGGACCTTCAATCAGACAAAGACACGAGGTCGCTACTTGCTTGTTCTTACATCATTTGCCGCTCCAATTATGCGGAGCTAAGATATAGCCGATCTTTTTTAAGAAGAATTCACAACCGAGAGCATATGTAATTTTTAAGTAAAAAAGCTTATTTAAGCTTGCCATCGAGCAACAATTTATGAATTTCGTGGCACATTGCGAGTAAGTTTGCTGTTTGCTATTGCCCGCACAGCACGGCACGACTCAAGCAACCTGATGAAACACGTGAAAATTTATCAATCCACGACCGCAATGGGCAACACATACTACACAACTTCAGCTGCTTCAGTTGCAGGATGTTTTCCTCGAGATGATGAGGCCCCTTCGCGATCATCTGTTAATAATTAGGCCATTAATTTGATAACATCTTGCCGGCAGCTACGAATGAGGCTGTCAGACGCAAGCGGCGTCTCATGCATGGCATCTTACGAAGACGGTAGCGTGCTGGCACATCACGAGCTATTCAAGACGAGGGAGAAACTTGAAACTTCTAGACCGCGTAAATGTTTACATGAGTAACTATTCAGTTCACTGTCAGCCACTGAAATCCGGAACGAAGTGTTAGCTTTTTGGTGCAGTTTTACTCAACCAAACTAAAATTTATCGAACTAGCTCTGAGACAATTTATTCTCAATGAAATTACCAATCAGTGAATTTCATTTTAATGTCATACGTAAGTAATTAAAGGTTTATCCATGTAATTGAAAACAAGGTATGAATAGGAAAAGAAATACGGCCTTATTCCTGTACACACAGCCTCTCCCCTCCAACCACATTATCTATTTTCAATACGGCCACGTGTTGCTGGTCTCTGCATCCAAACAATGCAGCCATAAAAAGTATTCAGCGCCTGGCAACCAGGCCTGCAGGCCTGCCAGAAGTTGAGTAGTCTTTATAGCCTTATTTTACTGCAAAAAAGACCAAATGGGGTTACTGTGGCCAGAATAAGGCGACTCTAGCTGCCGTGCAGGGCTGTCAGATGCCACATGGTCTTTATGGCCTTATTTTACATCAAAAAACGACAATTTTAACTATTGCGGCCAGGCTAAGGCTAGTCTAGCAGCCCTGCAGGGCTGCATGATACTAAGTGATTTTTTGGCTTTATCTTCAAAAAATGCCAAATGTGGCTGCTGTGGCCAGGCTAAAGCGAGTCTAGCAGAGCTGCAGGGACCGCATTACGCACCCCGGCCCTGCAGCAGGCCGTCAAGGCCTAGCTTCCTCGAGAAACACTTCCGTCCCTCCGCTCACGGAAACACTTGAATTCGACCTTTGCGCTCCTACATGTTTGACAAGCGCACTCATATGTGTAGATAAGTCGCATAGAAGTTGTTTTTCCGAGTGCTCCATTAGCTTACGTACATTGAACTGAAATGTACTCAATCTACTAGACTTGAGAAACAATTTACTGCTGTATCGCTCGTAGTAAATAAATTGTTTAGATTGTTTCAAATTTATTTAAGTTTTCACAACACCAAATAAATTCCCATTTGAGAAAATTTTTTAGCAAATGCGTATCAAAATCGTATTCACGACGTGGATATATCAGATCGAGCGTGGTCACACAAAGTTCTTTTTGTTGTGCATATGCCAAAATCAATTAATTAAGATCTTTTGCGTACACTTTATGTTATGGCTAAATACTATCGTTGATCCACGAAAGACATTTTCTTTTCAGGGAATACAATCGATAAAGACTAGCTGTCAAACACTATTTTGAAGGATTTTAGTATTGTACATACATGAATAAATTCCATGCAGTTCACCTAGCTTGCACTCTTAATTTGATTCCAAATTAACGTAATAATTTGGTAATGATCATATTAGGATAATTAAGGTAATTATCTACTAAACTTGCCGTGTCAATCTTTTTGCATCAGAGATGCGTTCGCGGGTACAGTTCTTAGTGAATTGGAAGAAAAATATATTTCTAGAAGTGAGGCACTATTGAAAAGCACAGGCGCGAAGTACGTGCTGTGCTTAGAAAGTTGTAGCTGAAATTAATGCCTCTCACGCTTCATGTTATCTGAGGTTGTGCCGTTGTGAGTCGTCGGCGTAAAGTTTAGTATGAAAGTCATCAAGTCCAGCAGTGTTCTTCATAACTCGCCACAACTCCATACCTCGCCATTACTCTGTAACTTTTCAAAGCTCCATAACACGTAAAATTTACTTGCAGCAGCATTTTATGAACAAAAGACGTTGGTTCTTGAATGCTAAACTCAACATGAAATGTTGCAAATATGCTACACGAATACACGAAAGGAAATTGATTTTCACGATTTTAGAGAGCAAAACATCATCACGGTGAAGGAAGCAGGCTCGGCGCATCAAGTATGCAATGCCATAAATGGCGATAAAAGAGTAAGATAAAATATCGTGCTAATACCTTAATACCTGTGCATGATACTGAGGGGTTGCGGGAGTGAGTGCTATACTTTCTTTTTACAGCTTCATTTCCTCTGAGCTGCACAGGTGCACTATAGTAGTGATAAGTGGTAGTGTGCGATATAACTGATAATGGCATTGATATTTTCCTGTGAGCTACACACTTGCACTAGTACATAGTGACATCTAGAAGTGGTGATGATATAGGTAATGATATTAATGTTTTTCCTCTGAGCTACACAGGTGTAATAGTACAGAGTGACAAGTAGTATTGGTAATGATTTTGATATGTTTCCTTCAAGCTGCACAGGTGAACTAAGAGTGACAGGTAGTAGTGGTGATGATACAGCCTCATACAGGGTCACCGAGCGATGTCGACCAGTTCACTACGCATTTCTTTAATTTCACTACACTCTCTCATGGGCCGCTGCGAAAACAAATTGATCACAGTGAATGTTACAGTGAATCATTTATACTTACTTCTTCTGTGGTGTCAAGCATGGTCAACAGCTTAGAACTTGGCTAGCGACCCAAAAATAGACCTATCTGCCAATTCCTGTAACCTGGTTCTTTTATACTCTAAAAAATGAACGGAGTTGAATGCATTTCAAGTAAAATTTGGGGTACAGGAAGAGTATGATGAAAACCGTACTCAATAAATGGCTTGAACTATTTGAAACTATAAGTAGCGACTGCCGTTAACTGAAGCAACCCTTCCTCATGGTGCAACTGAAAATTGGGTTCAGGGTTATAAGATGCTAGAAATTTCTGGAACAACTTGTTCACGACCGAGAGCCGAACAAAAACTGCGCAGTCAGGCCATGACCGCAGAAGTTAACTTTTTTCTCAAGATATGTAATTGCATGAGAGACTTCACAACCTCTTGTTTTTTGCTGGGCAAACAGCGCTTGCTACGCCGGCATGTAACGCCTGTATTTCACCTTCGGTAAATTAAAGGATAAATTTACCGTATGCACGAAGTTTAGAGCGATATATCATGAAGAATTTGTACTACTTTGTTGATAAAATGGTAAAATTCGAAAAGAGGCAACTTAGCTAAGGGAAGAAATTAGAAAAATCAGCATCGTGGTGTGTAGCCTCACTCAATACAAGGAAAATGTTGCAAAAATGGTCTCAAAATACCAAGTTCCTGCTAGAATAAAGTGCTGAAACTTTATTCCATCACACAGCAATGATACTTGCGCAGTAGTTAACTAAAAGCAGTATTTTTTCAAGGTCAAAACCTTGATTCCTATTTTTCCGATTTGCCTTTTAAGCTTGTATCTCATCAGCCGCAAATGTCTGCGTGATACCGTGACTACCTAGAGATGCTGCATCCTCTTTCATGAAACTCTAGTCAAGTCAATGAGCATGGTAAACAAGACGAAAAATTAGAAACATTCCATTGCAAATTGGATGAAATAATTTTATCATAGAAGTCAATATAAAAACTTCAGACGTATGACCATGCCAGTGAGTCTAAAATAAACGTGGCTGTCGTACAAATAAATCATTGGAGTTATCGAAAGCTCACGTAAATTTTCAATAACTTTCAATCCAGTTTGAGTGAAGTCATCCGTATTACACACAATACAAGCCACCATCTGCCTGCGTACCACGGTATACTGTGCTGCGTACCTCCTGACACCGCACTGCCATAACGCCAACTGAGCACAGACGGTGACGTCACCACAACGCAACGCGGGAACGAGGGTCTCAATATTTAGCCCTCCAAGGTTACACGTCTCCACCTTGCGTTCCCAGCCACACGGAACGTGAATTTTTGGCTGCAATTACTTCCTGTTAAAAAATCTCCACCGTGTTAAAGTGTGTTTACACAAGGACATTGTACAAAATGTATCTTCTATTATATTGTCATTTCCATTCGCCATAGTTGAAAATTCTAGTTATGCTTGCTTTTCAAAGTAAGATTGTTTTTTTTTTTTGTTTTCCTCAAGAATTTTGACTCAAGTTTTTTCAAAGCTACCATAAACAAGCATAAAACTACGGATAATCACTCACCTCTTGATTGACATGCATGTGACTGCGGGTAAAACTACTCCCACAAACTTGGCTATCACTGAATATAGAAGTGTCACAAATCAACTAATTGAAATATCCAACTGTTGCAAGCCCTCGTACGTGTTTTACGAGGACCTTATATGCACTGTCCTCATAGAAAAACAAGTAAACTTTTCAATTCAATATCAGTTATTGCGCCTGTTAATATTGGAAGGTAACCACCAACACAGAGCGTGTGTACAAAATACTGCCAACAAATTAGTGTTTAAAGCCAAATTGAGTGTACGATGGCGACAGAAGCAAGGTCGTTAATTGTACCTACGCACACCCTTACAAATAAAAATGAATTGCGTATTGATTTTTTTGAGCAAGTTTCATTATGGTAGGGGGGTTAATAGTCATGAGGTAACTTGACTGAGTGACTTATTGTAGATCAAAGGACCTGACAACTAAGGAGGCAATTTCAATTCATAATGAGGAGTTAGCAGTATTCGATTTTTCCTTCAAAATATGTCTTCCATGACAATTGTTTCGAACACGTTTAACCAGTGATCGTCACTGATAACGAAAATTTCGAGTTTGAAACCTTGGAACGATGGCATGGGTATCAGTCGCCGAAAAACAACAGATCACTCATGAGAAAACGGCGAAAATAATTATAAAGTTTCGTATAACCGCTATCAAGAATAGTAGAAAGTAAATATGCTCGTATTTTTTCTCATCAAGTGCCTGTGAGATTTTAGAAAATGGAGAGCTTACTAAACGCAACAATGACCAGCATTTAACAATTTAAATGGTTCATTTATGTAGTTATAAGCCCTATAGTATGATTTAGAATAGCAGTTACATTTCTCTACCCATCTTTGATGGTTAGAGAAACTCACAAAACGGGAAATTTACATACTTAGAGTCATTTATTTCTTTCTTCAGTATATCCCCAACACCAGCAGTCAGGACAGAAAATTCCCTCGTTGCCCGAGTAATTACAGTTTTATTTATAATTCATTGTTTTAATTTCTCTTAACAACATGTTGCTGGCAGGCTCAGCCGTATTCTAATTTCCTAGGCTAATAAAGAGGAAGGTAATGTAATGTAAAGTGAACCAATTTACTACCGAGGGCCACGCTGATGACACTGTTTCGCTGTGTGAGATTTGAGCTCCGAGATTTTACAGTTTATAGTGTGAGTAACTTTTAATGTGGTTGTTTTTTTGCTTTGAATTTTATTGATTAAGACACTTAGATTGTATCATTTTAAGAAAAACAGGGTTAAATATTCTACATTAATTATTTCGCTGCGTGCGACATATACGACAAGTCGAGCTTGTTTCAGATTTTACAGTTTAAAGCGTAAGAAACTTTTATTGTGTAAGGTTTTTCGCTCTAAATATAATCGTTCAGTATCCTTAAATTTCATGCTTTCAAGAAAAACAAGGTTAAATTATGTACTATGTTTATTGTCTACTTATCTCTATGACCTGAAATAGGGTAGTGACAGTATTGCAGTTACTGACGCTCCTTTCGTGCTTCTGATTTAAAATTTCATGCTACCTCAATTGTGACATCCTCAAAATATTTCTGTTCTACTTGACTGCGTGGGTATGCCAGTCTAAAACAAATGGTATACAGGGCGCTGAACGTCTCCATATTAGGTAACTTTTACAAACTCATTTCATTTTAACGATGACGGTCGATTGCCATATTTTGTCTCTTTTTGACATTTTGTAAGACGAGTCTGTCTAATTATCGACAATGTGACGATTTGCTGGGTAAAACTCAAATTTGTATGCGTTATCCTTTATCGTAGTACTCGACCGTTTTTTAAGGCATACGCAATTATTTACATTTGGTTAAGATTAAGATATCGTTCATCTTTCATCAAGTTACATGAGACAAAATCTATGTCAAGTTTTTTACGCTGTATGGATGTTTCTTCGTTAGTTTAACAGACTCACGAGAAAATAAACTCTTTTGAATTAATTTAAAGTAATTCTATGACAAATAGAATCAATTAATTCATTAAATAACAGGTAATTGATCGTGTGAAGTTACTAAGATCAGAATATCCAACTATTATTAATAAGAACAATGGCGTCAGGAACACAACCACACAGGGAGTGTTGCTGTTATCAGTACGTCACTTGAAATAACTATTTTATTAATTCGAAAAAGTTGGGAATCATAGAAGAAGTTTGATATCAACTTGATAATTGATTTCAATAAAAAACAAGCGTTTGAAATTGAAATGATAAAAATAAGGTCAGATTTTCTAAACATAGCGTAGACATCAATATTCCAATAAAAAAACTTTGAAGAGCTTTCTCCGTATGTCATGATGAGAAAGCTTTGAAGATCACACCGAGCTAGACGCCGAACGCAGCGAATGATACAGGTACAGATTGCGTTTCTTGGCAAGCGTAGCATGTTGACGAGGATAGTATGCTTGTAGCGCGGGGCAGCCTGCCTGTCTGATTTGGCCATGCACCGGACACACCTCCGCTGCACGTACGGCTAGCGTATGATGGTGATGTCCTCTATAGCTCGTGTTGCGACACTTGCGTATAATTGATTTTCTTCACTTCTGTCATGACAGGTATTATGTACCTCTGTGCACTTGTTTAGCACTTTATTCGAAGAATCGCCATTTTTCACCTTTAACTCGGTGCACGGCAGTGGTAACTTGAGCATTAGGTTAAATAACTGCGAACAGGGTAAACTGAAATCGAATTAGCTTTAAAATTTAGTATTTGTCATTGAAAATAACTCTCATTGTATTTGGCTAAATAACAAGGTTTATAACAACCTAGTTCTCTTAATTTATTTGAGACCGAACAAAAACTCTTGTCACAGGTATGCAGAGATGTTCGATGTTAGATGCATGTAGAACAAATAAATAGCCTTGTTAGGGAATCTTTTTTACTCTTCAGATGCTTTTTCTTGTCACCCCATTGTTTTACCTGCTGTATGAGCTCCGAAAAGGCTTCAAAATTACAAAGAAATTGGGAAAATTTAGTTTCTTTGTTCAATTCTCGACCACTTGTAGTCAGGTGTTTTCTTCTCAGGTAAATTTTGGTATAGTCAAATAGTTTACTTTCCAAATAGAAAAACACAAAAAAGTAAATCATTGAATGTTCCACTTTGAAAATTACTTACTTTAGTGGTTATAGGTCCTTACTTTCTATTGCGTAATGTTCTCACGCCCGTGAAAAGAAGGCTTAGTTTAGTTAACATTACTGAATAATATACCATTGTACGTTTAATGGTAATATAGAGCAATGGATTTATTCATGAGTTTTCCATTCGTATATCAAACTACGAGTTGCACAGATACCGGGTTTATTTCCTAATCAGTAGCTTCTAAATGAAATGAAACAGTCCTTTTCATTTGTACTCGATGATAATAATATCTATATCAAGACGAACATTTAACTATAACTTAAAATAACAATGAAGTTGCTTTGTCCGTAACGTAAAGTATTATAGACACTTCCAAAGTTCTGACTTGTTACTATAGCTACTTTTAGTGATTTCGATGATGATTCACCAGGAATAGGAATAATTTTTCAGGAATTTTTCTGTCATGCGCAACCGAATACCTAAAATCTTTGAACTAGAATTTGGCATAAGATTTATGCATCTATTACAACAGATGATTGTTCAGCTCTCTGGAATATGTTACTGTATAAGATCCTTTCAATATCCCTTTGTGCCTACTTTTTATGTTGTCTCCTACGTTATAGCTGCGATTAACTTACCCAATCCTATACTCTTACTCGGAGTTATTCCTCATTGAATCCTGAGCAGGGTTGCCATATTGGCCTTTTTAAGGCCAAATATAACAAATCTGGCTTTTTTTGCAAGCGTTTGGCTTTGTGATTATGAGTTTGGCCTTTTTCTTAAATTTGGCTTTTTTCTGGCTTTTTTAGTCATTTTCCGGTTTTTGTGCCGTACAAGGCGTAAAACTGAAACGTGACAGTTGAACGCAGAGCAACAGGATCAGCTAGTCTCCAACAGGATCAGCTAGATCTTGCTTAATATTATAAAATCCTTTGCGAATATCAAATCAAGTAATTGAAGGAGAATTTGCAGATTTGCACAGGCTGTATTTAGCTCAGGATTGTATCAACATTAGTGAGCCGCAGTACCGAAAAATACCGGAAGCAGGAGGGCATTTTGACGGTGTTGAGATTCCTAAAGACACCATGCAGTTTTGACTTGGTTAAAGAACTCTCAGGTTATGCGCTCATTGCCTGGTGACTCCCGCTAGCAATGCTATTGTTGGAAGAATGGTTTCTATGGTTATAGCAGTCAAAACAAAGCCCAACATTAGATTACGAACTTGAAAGCTAGATGAGAAAGTTCAAATCCGAGCACATCTCAACAATATTTCTTATGTTGTAAGGACTTCAAAGTGGCCTCAAGAATGCAACCTTATATCAAATCAAGCATCTTTTATCAAACAGAAATCAAGAAACTAGCTCTCTGGCTGCTTCTACCTCTCAAACTTCTGCTGAGGATGAAAAGTCAAAGTTTTTTATGTTATTCCTTGAAGAATAGTGCAAGTTAGGTCTATTTTTTCTTTGTATGTAGATTTTTTAATGGCTAGTAGAATTATGATACTCTGAGGCACGGGTCTCCGAACTACGGCCCGCGGGCCAAATCTGGCCCGCCAGTGTGATCAATCCGGCCCGCGACACTTAAGCCGACCGCGTACTCGGCGAGTACTCTAGAAATTATAGATAATGGCAGGAAAATCAAAACTTTTTTGGCCCTTGGAACTTACTGGAGCAATCAATATGGCCCTAAGTCTGGCAAATTTGGAGACCCCTGTGCCTATGGGCATCTACCTGCTATATTAGTTTACATATAAATAAATTTGGCCTTTTTTGGCCTTTTTCTTGGTAAAATTTGGCCTAAAATTCATGTAGCCATCTGGCAACCCTGATCCTGAGCCTGAACTACAGTTGACCTCGAGGTGTGGAAGTGAGAGGGTGTGGCAATGCGTGTTGGCAAGTAGAATTTGGTTATATTCTCCTCATTTTATTCGAAATGTTTGAAATTCACCCATTCTTAATAATATTTTTATCGAGTGATTATCACACGAGTTAACTGTGTCATATTTTTTAGCTAATCAGCGCAATTACACTGGCTTACCTCGGAATGAATTCATTTTTCATTGGCAGCGGCTCCGTCGGACAAATTATTGCATCGATTTTGCCATGAATCTTGCCCAATTCTGTTTTTTTTTAACTGTGGTACATTTTTCAAACGTAATTCTCTTGGCCTGATGAAGCTATGTCTTTGTTTAGTCATTTATTACTGCAGCGTTTCACTTAGTTAGTGCCAGACTTACGTTCGGTCAATCGTGCCATTCCGAGACCCAGTGCCAAATGCAATTCATGAAAGTTTAGTCACAGGTCATCTACATGTCCAGCTCTTATGAAACCGAATTATGGCCTAGATTTAATTCTAATTTTGCTGATTTATTCAGTAAGGGTAATGGGAATAAAAGAGGGTACTGTAACAATAGTTTTCTTCAGCTCCAACATGGCATGTGTAGTGCAACTGCCCAACAAATTGTTAATTGTTGAAAATACTTTCGGTCAATATTGAATTTAATGTTGTCAACGAATTTCATAATTTCGTAGGTATAGATAGGTAATATAGTCGATTTTAAGACGTTTTACATGAATGACAATGTGCCCAGAAATGCTTAGTTTTGGAGATATTTAACTTTGAAGTTATGTGAACGTCGTTTATAAAATTGAACAAACGGAGAGGTAAATAAGCAGAAATACGGTTCTGACGTAACGATAGGTAAGGTTAGGTTTGGTAAAGGTTATTTAGTCAAGTATCCTAACCTAAGTAAGCCTAAAATATCTTAATTTAACTCAACCATACCGAGGCCGATGACTCCCGCCAAAAAACTTGGCGGGGTCCGCGTCCGCAAAACGCCGGAAGAGCCATATCGAAACTGCCGTTAGTGCTATTCTTACCTGGCGTTATTTATCCTATATCTCCAAAACTAAGCATTTCCGGGCACATTGTCATTCATGTAAAACGTCTTAAAATCGACTATATTACCTATCTATACCTACAAAATTATGAAATTCGTTGAAAACATTAAATTCAATGTTGACCATACTTTCTCACTCAAACTGCAAGTTTTTCTAATTATTTGTTATTTTAACTTTGAAATATTTAACAAAAATTATAAAATGCTGTGCAGCCAAGATGTAGCCTGTTATTTGCAATGATCTGGGAATGTATTTTACATGCTAAACTGTACTGAGAATTCTAAATTTGTGTTGCTGCAGAATGTAGATTGTGGAGCCTCTGAGTTTGAAATTGGTGTTCTAATTCAAGATTAGTTAACTTAAATTAATGGGACCAACCTGTTGATCAGTTGCTAAAGCTTTCATTTCCTCTCAGTGGAGGAAATAATAGTTAGTGGATTTCAACATGTTGTTCAAAGTTCTTTTTGTATATAGGCATAATAAAGTAATCTCATATTCTTCCATAATAGAACCACCAAGCATAAAATTTCTATAGTTTTGCTGCTGCTTTCAATTTTTTAATGTTTCATATAACTGAGTAATGTTAACAATAACTATTCCTATGTTGTCGAGATTATGTATACAAGGCCTGTCGAAAAAGTATCCGACCTTTGGCCAGAAAAAATACTTCAACAACCTGACGGGGTTGGGACCCTAATCCCCTTCAAAGTAGGCTCCTTGTGCTTCCACACACTTAGCCCACCGATCCTTCCACTGCCGGAAACACCTCTGGAAGTCTTCTTTTGGAATGGTGTTCAGCTCTGTAGTCGCGTTCCGCATTATCTCTTCTCTACTCTCAAAACGGGATCCTTTCAGTGGTGTCTTCAATTTTGGAAACAACCAGAAGTCGCAAGGAGCCAGGTCTGGAGAGTAGGGAGGTTGGCGAACGGTCGTAATTCCATGTTTGGCCAAGAAATTGCGGATCAAATGGGATGAATGTGCGGCCTGCCACAACGCCTGCCACAACGCTGCTCACTCTCCGCTGATGTGCGGCCATCTTTGAATCGGTTGAACCACTCCTTAATTTGTGTTACACCCATAGCATCTTCCCCAAGCACCTGCTGAATCTTACGAATTGTTTCAATTTGAGAATCACCAAGCTTTTGACAAAATTTGATGCAGTGTCTTTGCTCAATTCGTTCAGTCATCTTGCAAGAAAACTAAATCCGACAAACACTTAGAACAGCACCTTACTTGGCGACCACCAGCCAGTGACTGGCCCAAGTGAATGCGGTGAAAAAAGACAAGCATGCGCATTAAGATTCCTCCTTCCACCGTGCACAGTGGCGCCGCCTTAGAATCACTACTTTGCGTGGGAAAAATTAAGGTCGGATACTTTTTCGACAGGCCTCGTATGTCCAAGGCCCCAGCAGGTGAAAGAAAAAAGCAGTTTTGCTGAGTATAACTTGAGGAAAAATATGAAACTTCTTTATTATGCCCTGACACAGCTTAATATCTTGGGTCAATGTCGGGTTTAATACAATCACGGAAATTAATAATTCCGTTCTGAAGAATCGCTAAAAGAACACATTTATAAACATTTTACATGAATGACATTCTGCTCGGTGATGTGTTATTTTTTAATTATTGAACTTAAAAGTTGGCTTTCGCTCGCCATGGAAGCGAGCGCGCCAAACATAATATAATTAATAACAGAAGCTAACGTCCTATTACAAACGTAAAGAGGTTGGGTTGTGAGGGGGAGCCACAGTTCTTCTTGTGAAAATTATAAATAAAGGTTTCTAGTCCGTTTACATCATCTCCAATGGCGGTCGCCATCTTGGGTACCGGGTGGCCGCCATTGGAGATATAAATGGACGTCGCTAGAAACCTTTATTTATAATTTTCACTAGAAGAACAGTGGCTCCCCCTTCACGACCCAACCTCTTTACGTTTGTAATAGGATGTTTACTTCCGTTATTAATTGAATTCTGCTTGGCGCGCTTGCTTCCTTTGTTTTTACTTCAAAGTTGAATATTTCAAAAATAACGGATCAGCGAGCAGAATGTCATTCTTATAAAACGTATTTAAATGCGTTCCTTTAGTGATTCTTTGTAACGAAATTATTAATTTACGTGATTGTATTAAACCCAACATTGACCATATCTTGAACCATATGCTCGTTATTTTATTTCATTCTGGACATTATAAAATAATGTTAAATTCAAACTACTCTATTTCAATGATCAATAGTTCACATTAGGTAAAGTGTGTCTATAATTTTAGTCTTCCAATCCTGAAGTTGCTGCTCTAAGCACAATAAAACATTCAGTTTGAGAAATCATTGGTTTCTTTTTCAACTCTTTCAAAATATATTGCAAATGCAGCATCTTAGTTTGAATTCACTTGCAAACATTTCATTGTATAACATTCAATGAATGAGCAATTTCAGTTATGATAGGTAATATTTCTATAAGGTGTTGTATAAGTGTATGTGATGATTGATCAACCAGCATTGCATGCTATCATGCATTCTACCTGTGGTTTATCTGCTAATTTTTTATTTCAGACTTCACAATGAGGTTACTGGTAGCTTTAGGGACAGTTGGGTGTGCTCTGGCACTCATATTCCTGTCAGCTGTCCCTGCTGCTCAGGCCTTCAACATTGGTAAGTACTCCCACATTCTGCACAGCTTTTAAAGGCTAATACCCAACATTTTATGCAAGTGCTTATTGCATGGAAAATTTCTCTTGTTGGTTTAACCTCAAGTATTGTTGGTCAGTGGTGAAGGATTACATGTACCAGAGATCACACCTTATCTTTGAAAATTTGATGCATAAGTTTTGGAAAAGTAAGAGTTCACAATAATACATGGAAAATTTCATGTACTGCTGATTCTTCCTTGATAAGTGCGTGTGACCCAAGGGTGTTAACTCAATGCTTTTTCAATGTGTCAAAACTTAATATTTCCTTATGTAGCATTAATGATGAGTAAAATAACATGAAAAAATTCATTGATTTGCAATAATGTCATTGATTAGCTTTTATTTTGCTTCATATATTCCAATATACTGATGCATATACCTGCACTATTGGCTACATCATACTTTTGTTCAAGTTAGAGTTTTGTAAATAACAAATTCCATTTCAGCTTTACACGCTTGAGTGCTAATCTTGTTAACTGGCTATCTTTTTGACTTGGCTCTTTGCCAAATAATCCAGCGGGTAGTAGTTTGGTAGAGTTGGACAGGCAGAGTAAGGAATCTTGGAGAGTCCATCAGTACCATTAATTATATCATGATTCATTCATCATACTGAAAGCCCCCAGAAGTGTAGGTGTAAAATAATTGTGTGGCATTTGTTTAGCAGCATGTTGAGGGATAAAATAATGTGAGAATTTTGTGGAAAGAGAAATTAAACTGAAGGCAGTAACAAAGCATGAGTAGAAAACTTAAAAAATAATTTATGGCTATTTTATCACTTGTGAGAGCACTAATGATTTCTGAAATCTTACTTGGCCTGCTGCCTAAAAACCAAATACTGGAAAAGACAACCAGAAGCTACTATGCCCACTAAACTGAGTTCTGTTGCGTATCTGTGCAACTGTGTTTCAGCATGGCTGAACTATCCATATCACAATATGTGTCTTATATGCTTCATTTGTTCTGAGTTACAAGCATAAGTACTCTTGAGTAATTTACCCAAGTTCACTGCAGAATTTGTTCATCTTTTGATTGGTTTTCATAGAAGCCTCATAGCTTGTTAGGCCATTGCTCATGTTGTTGTCTGATAGATGCTAAGTATATTCCTATGTCTCACTTGGAGCAAAGTTCATGCTTGGGGTAAATAAATCTTCGAAATCTTTTAATGATTCTCATTGCAGGAGAGGTTGGAAGTGCATAAAAACATGTTATTTTTGCTTTGTACAAAATTAGAGTGCATTTGTGAGTGTTTCTTTTTATTATTTTTAATAACTAAGAAAATTCTGAGGTGAATATGCTATTTTCTGTGCATTCAAAACATAGTTATGCATACCAAATGCTTAGATAATTGATTAATTTGTTTCTAAATTTTTCTGAGCAGAGTGTAAAGCTTCAAAATAAAAAATAATTCCAAACATTTTTCAATTATATGAATATTTATGGCTTAATTTCCCTTTTCTTTGACAGGAGTGAAAGGCACAAAGTGTAACTTGGATCCTTCCAAAGGAGAGCTCAATGACCCGTGCATGTCGCTGTACAACGGGGTGTGTGGGGGCAGCTTTTGCCAGTGCCCTCCTGGCACTCATGAGGACAAGACTCTGAAGACCTGCAAGCCAGGGGCTGGTTCTGGTAATAATGGGTGGATCTGGTAATGATGGGTGGATGAAGGCTGGCTAGAGGTTGGATCTGGTAATGATGGGTGGATGCAGGCCAGGGGCTGGATTTGGTAATGATGGGTGGATGCAAGCTGCAGGATAGAATTGGTGTACATTTGATTCTTGTTTATTTAAATATAACTAATTTAACTAATAGAGGCTTCAATGCTGCTAGTGTAGCTCTAATAAAAGGGATTTTGGATGAATGATTACTGTTCATTAGGGCTCAACTGATCTCCATTTAGAAAAGTGACATTATCAATCAATTATATTCTTTAGCTTCAAAGGAAAATATCTTCATGAACACTACTCATGAGTATTGGATTATGTTGATTGTTTGAAGCTGATAATGATTGATGCACACCAAAACGTGCAAATCCTGCTAGACTTCTGATGTGGATAAGAGTGTGCTAAGCTTGTCACTATCTTCATGCATGGTTGTGCATTTGGGCCCTCAGCTGGTGACGTTAATATATAAACATTGTCTTTGTATGTTTGAAACATTGTTTCTCAATGGTGAAGCCAGCTGCTGGTGACTGATGGTTGTTCATGCATGTGATCATTGCCGAGACAAAACTACCTTTCCAACCGAAGCAAGTCTATCCCGACTCATACAAGATGTCGGACACGTCCAAAACCAGAGCGAATCACATAGCCCCACGTAATCATTCTCAGCCCTTCCACCAACAGTGAATTGATCAATTTGCTTTTTGTCATAAATTCTCCATCTTCATGCAGGTACCAGTAGTGGTGGTGGTGGTGGTGGTGGAGGTGGAGGAAGCAGGATATCGGACCCTGGTGGCGCTTTTGATGATCTGCCCTTCGACTTTGACCCAAACAAACCTGACGCTAAACCAGACAAGAAGAAACCTGATGTTGAGTTTGGTGGTCGTAACCCAAATCAACCGGGGTACAACCCAAATGCTCCATACAACCCTAATGCTCCACCGTACAACCCCAATGCTCCCCCGTACAACCCCAATTCTCCGCCGTACAATCCAAACCAACCTGGCTACAACCCAAATCAACCTGGATACAACCCAAACCAACCTGGATACAATCCCAACCAACCATACAACCCAAATCAGCCATACAACCCAAATCAGCCATACAACCCAAATCAGCCATACAACCCAAATCAGCCATACAACCCAAATCAGCCATACAACCCAAATCAGCCTTACAACCCTAATCAACCCCGTGGTGGTGGTGGTGGAGGAGGAAAGGGGGGCTATGGTGAGTTAATTTTAATTTTTTTTTAATAATTGATAGTATGAATCTTTATGTGCAAAAGTTATAAAATAATATAAAACAGGTTTCAAACAAATCATTTAGTACTTTCACATAAGCCAGCTGACTGCACCTAATGTGCGCAATGATTGTCAAAAAATTTCTTTCCTCTTAGTTACATATGAGATGAGTAGTTATTGATGCTTCTGGTGAGGTATTGTCTGTTTGGTTGTAAGAATCAAGTACAGAAGTTCTTTCAAAATTTTCATTCCTATGGTAGAATATTTTGTTAAGATCAGTAAGTAGAGAATCATCGTCTATGATTTTTTGTGCTTCAAAGAGTCAAGATTTCTTTGCTTAGCAAAATGAACTCAATAGAGAATACGTGTACATCAATTGTTGCAGTTTTGATGCGTTCTCTCTCTCCTTGCCTCTGACTTGTTGAGCATTTGTATCATAATTAGAGGACTTGAGCAGGAAGGTGAACTTGCAAGACCTCTCAGCGTGATGCTGTTCTGTGAGGTTCTCTTCTCAGGAGGCATAGGACAGGTTTAGGTTAGCTGAGTTTGTCTCCTATGCTTTGGGGACTGGTGCCCAAAGCAGAAATAATGTTATTTCATCTCAGCTGTAGATTTTCCTTCATGCTTCTATCTTTTGCGTCCACTTTGCTTCTTGCCGTTTCCATGCTTCTGGGCTTTTTTTCTTTGCCTTCTTTTCTAATTTGTTATTTCTATGTGCACGATATCCTGTGCAAAAACACATCATGTTTGATAAATCTTTTTTTTACTCAGCCCATACTAAATGGGCTCTTTTCTTTGCTCTGTGAAACCATCTTTGCAATGGAAATGGAGCCTTAAACTCAGCTCTATAGACTATACCACTGCATAGTGAGGCTCTGTGTGATCAGGACTGAGGTAGATGGGAGGCATGCTTCCGTGGGGTGCCGGGATCCTGAGCACGGCAAAAAATGCTCGTTTTCAAGAAAGGCGTTCAATTGCAAACAATAATGTTAGTACAACGTGGGATTGAGTTGTGCATGTAGGTAAACTAGTTTTTGATCATTTGCATTACTTTCTTGTTTATACTTCTACTTTGCGCTTTCTAATAGTTTGTGTTAGAATAGCGCGAGAAATCAGCGTTTTTCCTTACATAGCAAACTTTTTTGCTTCATGTCTCTCATGTTCATGGGTGTAAAAATGTGCGATGTGAACTGGTCAGATCCTTACTTGGCGGAGAAGGCCGGAGGCGGCAGCGGAGGTGTTTTGGGCTTCCTGTTACTCGGTGCTCTCATCTACTTCTGCTGCTTCAAGGGCAAGGGCAAGTGAGTGCCGGGGGTATGGGTGGGCGGGGGTAGCCCACGGGTGGGGGGGGTGTAGCCAACGTGTGGGCGGGGGTGTGGGTGAGTGCCACTCATGAGGTGGGCAAGTGAGTGCCATGAGTGGTCGGGGCACACGGCTGCTCGCGTGCACTGTACGAGATGCGACACTGGATGCCTGCGCGTGAAGGGCTGAGTTGCTGCTCTGCCTCATTTTGCTCCTATGCCTCAAACGTTACTAATTTATGTTATGATTTTTGGTTTCATGTGTTTTTTTACTTGTATAGCAGAGAGGGAATGCCTTCCTTGTTCTGCAACCTGACGCCGGTGCCAGTCTTGGATCGAGGGTTGTGATAACTATGTGAGGAGCTAAAAGTAATCAAACTGTAGAACGTTAACCAAGCCACCGAGATATTGGTCCCACACGTGCAGTGATTGTGGCACGGTTTAACTCACTTTTCTTCATGTTAGAATGATAGTTCCCTTGCATAGGAGTGACATCTTCACCCCAACATTCTCTGCAAATTTCATTTCGTCTCAAACACGCTTTAGTTCCTCCAGCCAACTTGCATTTTTGTCGAGTTTCTCACTTGTGATTCACTGTGAGAATGATACTTCTTTATTTTTATCTAAAATTTTATTTTGAGCTCTACTACAAACAATCGAATGTTGATTGTAGAGGTTCATAACTCCCTAGTCACACGTAAACCGTTACTCAAGTGAATCACTAAGTTTTCACTGGAACTGTGCTCCCCTCAAACCTCTGCTGAAATTCGGGCCATGACAAACAACGACGAGTAGTCTACAGTAACCACAGGGGATTTAGAATATCCGAAAGTGTCTTAAATAACCGCAAGTGGCCTAGAGTAACTGGAAATTATATTATCGCTACTCAGTGCGCTTTCTCTGTTTAGGTCAGATAATATTTCCAATTCCAGTTAACAAAATGCATTTTCAAGCCACTGATACATTAATGACATTGTGTGTATTGAATTTTTGCGAAATCCAAAATTCAATCCAGCGTAGTGGGAGCCTGGCTGATGAGTGCACCTGGAAATTGATACCGCGCGATGTGGTGCGTCGGTCCCCTTCATAAATTTATTGCTTCCAGGGGCTTGGGTGGGAAGTTCCAAGGACTTCCCTTCATTGGCCGGGGCCAGAGGAACCAAGCTCCTCCCGGAGGTCCTCCTGACGGCGCTAGCTTCCCCATGAACGACCCCAACTTCGTCCCCAACCAGCAGTACTCTGGTCCGCCTCAGCCAGGTGAGTTGAGTGCAGCCACTAGTCGCTTCAGTGATGTGATTCTTAACCTTTTTTGGCAGTGACCCAGAATGCAGTAACTGCAGCGACCCAAGCCTCCATAACAATAAAAAATTTCATTTTTAACATGATAATTATTTTAAAAACAGGTTATTGTAGGTTTACACTGTAGAAAAAAATTATTACTGTCGTGTTTGTCAATGCAATCAGCACATTAAAACAACAGTGACGCCCTGGTTGCGACCCTGGGGTTAAGAAACTCTGCCTCAGTGCTCCATTTGAAACGTGGTCCTCTTCAGTGACGATAGAGCGACGATTCCTCGTATCAAAACATCTCCAGTTAAGTACTTTGGAAAACTCCTGGGCCCTAGATTTGCGAAGCGGTTCTCACAGTTCTAACTTTGGGTACAATGTGTTTTCTCTATTTATAACCTTGCTTACAGTAGATAAAATGGTTATTACGTACAACTTCTGAATGTTAGGTGTTTTTATGGTTCTAATCAAGGTTATAAGTAAGATATAGCTAAATGTTCTAAACAAATTTGTTCCCTGCGTCCCTTTTGTTTGTCTCATACTTAGCTTGGCTGTAAATTCGTGCGAGCTTTTAGCTTCGCTTCTAGTCCCGAAAATTTGCAGGGGATGCTTTAAAAATGTTACAATCTGTAACCGTAACTCAGAACTTTCGGGTATAGTATTATCAAACTAAGTTCAAGTTCTCCTGCATGCAAGCTCTGTTATCCCTCTGCTATGGAAGTATTCCTTTTTATGCCTCATACGCTTCCTAATTGCTCTCATCATTTTTCTTATGATTTTATTTATTGCAGGTCAATAACTCATGTATTTCCTTTCTTGCTTTAAATGAAGCGTTCAGTACACTAGCAGCCAAGCTCACCTCCTGCTTCAAATCTGCACCCCAAATACTGGGTGGCTTCCACACGGTCTAGGTTACACAGGGGGCTACTTGTAGTGTTGGTGTTCCCTCACTGCTGGTGCTGCTGTAGTGTTGGTGTTCCCTCACTGCTGGTGCTGCTGTAGTGTTGGTGTTCCCTCACTGCTGGTGCTGCTGTAGTGTTGGTGTTCCCTCACTGCTGGTGCTGCTGTAGTGTTGGTGTTCCCTCACTGCTGGTGCTGCTGCAGTGTTGGTGTTCCCTCACTGCTGGTGCTGCTGTAGTGTTGGTGTTTCCACACTACTGGTGCTGCTGTAGTGTTGGTGTTTCCACACTACTGGTGCTATTGTAGGGTTGGTGCCAAATCTCATATCTCAGGATCACCGATTGCTTCATCCGAACCATCGAAGTAGTTGCTCTGCTCGTCTAAACAACTTGTGGACTGGTTGACCGGCTCTCGCCTCATTTGAATTTCTCACCTTGAAATTTTTTTCTCCACGAGTTTAATGGTCATGTGAATTTTTTCCTTTGTTGCGTAGCATAATGGGGGACCTCTTTTTTGTTTCTGATAGAATATGTGAGGTACCGAGCTAAAAGTTGGGTAAGTCTTCCTTTTGTTGAAATAGAATAGGGTTTTGTTTTGTTACGGACCATCTGTTTCTGTTTTTTCAGTGCCTACCACTTTCTTCTTTCAACTTTTGATTTTGTTTCAGAAAATTCTTTTGCAACTTGCCGTTTCTATGCACTTTGTGCGTAGATTCCGTTTTTTTCTCAACTCCATACTAAATGGTGCCTTCCTCTCTTTGAATCGCATTTGTTGCTGCGGGCTGGGAGGCTAAAACTAACGACTAATCTAATCTTCTCTTCTCTCTTTCATAACTTGCTGTTTCTATGTGGTGGTTATGCTTAGGAGCACACCTTGTGCATAGATTTGCCATTTCCTCCAGTCGATACTGAATTTTCCCATCACTCTGTTCTCTTGAGATTGTCTTGGCTGTGGCTAGGCAGTCTTGGACTAATATAAGAGCATTATTAATTCTATCTTGAGTTATTGTTTATTTGGTGAACTAGAAGCTGTATATGTCAGCCCGAATATCAAAAGTCTCGCAATAAACATCCAACTGAGCAAAATTTATCTTCATTTTCCATGCAGTGGCCTAAGTCCCGGGTTTGTACGTTGCTGTTATTTCCTTTGCTCTTCCCCTTCTTAGCTTCCTAACTCTGTAGGTGAATGGATAAACAGTAGCTATCTAGATAATTAAACTTCGCTGCTTATTGTTATGTCATTCTGCACTCATGATGTTACGAAACGTCCCCTCGTTCCATGACATCAGGTTGTGCGTGCCTGGCTAGATTGTGGAAATAGAAATTTTGTGGTTTTCTGCATTATTTTCTTATTACCAAAGAAATAAATTTTGCTTTACTCCAAACCGCTTAACTGCGCCCGTCTAGCGTGACGTAGTTCAGTTTTTGCAAGTTCTTTTTTCTTCATGATCAAATTGCTTCTTGCTGTCGCCCGCTGTCGCCTTATTCACCTAAAATCGCATTCAAATTTCTGCTAAAAAAATTTCAGTTATTGTTAATAACTTGAGTAATTTTTTATTAATTTTAAGTATCGGATCCAGAGAAAAAGAGTACAATGATTGTCCTCCAGGAGACTTGAACAATGTTGAAAATTTTTATGAAATCTAACGCTTTCCCAAGCAAGCGTGTCTGCCTTCGTCGAGTTCCGCAGGAGAGTTGGGGGGCCAGTGACGTTCTTGTCTTCTGAAGATTGGATTCCTGGTTCCTTTAATTCCATAACGAATGGTGTCTTCATCCTTCCTCTCTTCCCTGGACTGGAAATAAAGGCGGCTGTAACATGGGCACTAACTCTTCAATTCATTTTGGTTCTCTTCAAACCTTTGGGCGAGATGACAACGAGGTGTCGTGCCCAACATGTGGTAGTGGAATGGTGCACATAAAGATTTTCTCCATGAGTGGGGCAGTTGCGGCACACAGTGTCCGATTGTCACTATAATGAACTTATTCCCTTGCTCTCAGCATCATTCACTTATTACATTTCTTCCATGTTTTTGAATAATACTTACTGACTATTCTCGTTTCATCTCTTCATTGATTTCATTTGAACAACTTTGTTTTTCTATATTGCTTAACTTTGCCCTTAACATCCTTTCTGTGTCGTATATTTCTCTCAAACGTATTGTTATCGCGGGTAAATTGATCTTTATTTTGAAACCGTATCTAATTTAACATTTTCAACTAAGCTCGTGCATATTATCGGGGAAAATTTATCATCAACAATGATTGTCTTCAAATTCGAAAATGCGTGTGGGCATATTTAAAGCACGCCTACTCACAACTTGCCACCGTCACCCCGGCTCTTTGCTCACACTTCAGTGGGGCAAATTTTCATTTCCGCCAGCTCTTTATTTTTAACGAACACTCGCTTGTTCCTTCTTTATGTCTGTGGTCGTGCGCTTCTCTCATGCTGCCCCACTCTCGCACGCCAGGTTACCCCACCCAACCCCCACCGGGGGGGCCGCCCCCGCCCGTGGGATTCTACCCTGGTAAGGCCACTAACTTCAAACTCTTAATTTAGTGTTGACACTTTGACTGCGATATGAGCCACCGGTAGTCACGGAGGGGATTTTCACAATGCTGCTGACTGATCAGTAGCCACAATCTCAATTTTCATGAATACTGTACTTTATCAAAACTAAATGAAGGTGCGATCCAGTTCATGTTTGCTGTTTTTAAAATGGCTTACTTCCATTGACTTTGAATTTGAGTTGAATATTGAACTTCAGTTTTACCTGCCGCAGTCAAAGTGTTAAGTCCTTGCAAGACGCGCTTGACTCATTGGATTACTTCAGTTATTTACCTTCGTGTAGTGTTGCGGTGTAATGTTAAATTCTTTCCTTTTACGTGACTCTGTTCTTTTGATACCTTCCTCAGGGCTGTATCCTTGTTTTTACCTGTTAACTTCCCCTTCTGACGTCCTCTGGTGTGGCTGCGGTTGGTGTAAGGCGAATAAATTAGTTGCTGAATTTATGAGTTCGGAATGAAGTCCTTTTCTGAGCATCTAGCGAGCGCATTCCATTCACATCGATGTGAAAGTGTGCGCTCTTACCTGCGGGAGACCTGATAAATACTGCAAAATGCGCCATCGCGCTTTTTGAGGAAATTAAGTTTGTTGTGATACCTGTTTTGTGTGAAATAATTTCAAAATTTAATCGAGTTTCTGTTCTTCCTGTGATTTTCCCTCCGATTTAACGTCTCGAATGGAAGTCAAATCTCTTTACTCCGATAAATTAAGCCCTAGTGCATCCTGCTGCAACCTGGCAGCTACTAGCGTCCGTTCTTGACTTGAAGCGTCTCGTGTGCTGCTTGTGTGCCTCGGATGTACTTGAAAGCTTATTGTGTTCTTTGAAGTAGCTCCTGTTTATTCGGTACCCGCATTCTATAATGTTAGCTTAGAATGTATCTTGCCGTTAGCGTACTTGAATGCTCGACTTGTGTTCTTTGACGTAGCTCCCGTATGTTCGGTACCCGCATTCTATAATGATTGCTGAGAATGCATCTCGCCAGTATTGAGCTCTTCGTAGTTGTAATTTACCACACCCAACTCTGGTTGCGGCATTCTAGGCCAAACGTCGCTTGTTACGACTTCTGCAGAGCAGTCTTTGTGAACAAACTTGCTTCAAAGGAGGGCAGTGCGTCGTATATGTTTCCACTTAATTGCGCCTAAGAAAATGTTCAGGTGTGGGTGCAGTAAAATTTTACTCGCAAAATGGGTTTACACGATAGGAATAATTGGAGTTGTTAGCTTGTGTTGACAGCCTTCTCCGCTGGGATTCTCATCTTGGTGTAGAAGAGGAATTTTCTCAGTATTGTTCTGTCTGCTTTTTAATTGTGTATTTAATGCATTTCCTTTTAATTCCCTCAATTATACATTTTGGCAATTCTTATTTTACTAACGCCAAGCATTGAACGCAATAGATTGCATGAATGGTGGGGTCAAAGCGTGGTAGCGACTGGAGGTTGTTTTTGTTGCCGTTACAGTCGAGCAGCTGTGCTTTAATTTCTTGCAAGTCAGAATCTTCTCAAGGCAATGTTTCAGAGCTCGTATCAACTTCGGAATATATAACACTCCCTCGTAGTTTCAGCTTGTTTTCAAGATTATGATTTGTTTATGAATCAAATGTTCAGCGTCATGAATTTGCGCTTTGCTTTCATTTGTCATGTTCTCGTTGACGGAACTAATTTTGAACTCAGTATACGTGACACTCAATCCTCTCGTGCAGTGTGTAAAACGTATTTGCCTGTTTCCATTAACGAATGAGCTCCAGTCTGCCGTGGTTTGGTCATTCCGTTAATACCCTGCAGAACGATCCTTATCTTTCTCGCCTGCATTAACTGCCTTATTATGTTTAATTGGCTTGGGGTCGAATTTTCGAACAGTTTGCATCGTGGTAGCAGCGCAGCTGGTAGCCTGAATTCTTACAAGTGGACTTGGCAAAGCCACTTGCTGTGTCACGAACTGTTGTCAAGTCGGCAGAAAAAATCGTACTCTACCGACTGTACCGCTACAACATCGTAAACTCTTTGAAAATTCCGCCTCTCATAGTCTGTCGGAGCATGAGGAAATACCTAGTTAGCAGCGCGCTATTTCTGTGCCTGCACTAACCCGTTCTTTGCTTGTCCTAACCTCCGCTCAGTCCCCACGGAGGACGACTCGGACATCCCCGAGGGGCTGAAGCCGTACGTCGTCAAGTCTGGTAAGTTTGAGGGTCCTCCTGAACAACGGTGCATCACTTGAACACGTTGACTACGTATTGCATACATATACCGGGCTTATCCTCCCCATGGGAGGGTAGCCGACAGCAAGCCACAATCACCACACTTAGTCACTAGGAGGCGAGAGAGGCAGCACTGGCAGCACCTGAACTGCCAGGATCAGCAGCAGCCCAGCACAACCACCTTCCACAGTCAGGCCCGACAGCAACAGCTGGTTTACCCCGACCGCTTCATTGAGTGCAGCCCCTCCCCCGCACATGACAGGTCAACCCCATCACACGCGGGCAGCTTCCAGTAACGCGTCAAAAATAAAATTACCTCCTTATACACTGTCCGCAGCCATCCCTCTCGCCACGTCCACAGTCAGACCCCTCTCATACAAAGCACGTCGCACCCCATCCATCCAACTCATCCGTGGTCTACCTCGCGCTCGAAGACCACTCACTTCCGACATATATATCTTTTTCACCAGCCGCTCAACATTCATTCTTTCTACATGCCCAAACCATCCAAGCACTCATTCATCCACTCGCCTGCTCAACTTTTTGATAACACCCGTCTGCTCCCTAACCAACTCATTCCTGATCCTATCTCTTTGACTACGTATTGGGACTTGGTAAATTGCTCGTTTACGTACCGGTATAAATGAATAGCATTTTAATTATTTCACTACCTTTCCTGAATAAAAATTGATTTTAGCCCACGAGGTAAAATTTTATCGTGCAATTTTTATGTTTTTCATGCTTTTTAGAGAGGGTAAAAATGAGTATTCTCCATTTGACGTCTAATGACATTTCATCCCGTGTTTAATAACAAGCCAGGAAATTCTTCAGCCACCACATAGTAGAATCTATATAAATTTATGGACTAAAATCCTTTGGTTGTTTTGCTCCGTCAAACTTGGGTGAATATCATCAGACTTGGCCCTGAGCATTACTTATTGGCTCAATTGCGATCACCTCTCTAATTGCGGGGAGTAGACCAAGGCTCACAATCACCTAAAAAAGCCAAGTGAATCCGGCGAATGCTGTTTGGCCGAATTAAAGAGTCGACTTTACCTGCTGCAGCTTATATTGAAGTTCTAAACACGTGAAAATGTCATGGTAGAAATAATAAATTATCATCTGAATTTCGCTCCTCAAAATCATTTTATTGGCTCCACCAAAGCACTTTGGCTTAGAACCAACGCAATTTGGCTCGTTCAAATGCATAACCTGATTTTGTCGATTTTACGAAGAAAGGTTGAGTTGTTGGTACAGCTCATGTATAAGGTGATGGAGTTGTTTATATAGTTTTTTTGCACATATCACGCAATGTTTAGTGAGTTTTTATTTAAACCATTGCACATATCCAGCCTTTTTCTTAAAAATGTTGACTGGTGCTGGTATAGAGAAATCTAAGCAATATCCAGCTTCTCTGTATTTGACTGGGCCAAGGCTGGCTGTGGTGACGAGGTTAATTACCGTGAGATGAGAAGGTACATTACTTTGTTAGATGTTAGGGCTTTTTTTTAATGTTGTCTATCCTTTATTTGTAGTTTTTTGTGTTCCATTTCCAAGTATGTTCACGTTTTACCATTAAATTAGAACTTATGAACATAGTATGGAAATGGTTGCTAAGGAAGCAATATTTTCTTGTGCGCGGATAATTTTCCACACGCGCACGTTCATGTTCTTGAGAATTCATTATATTTCGTCTGGATGTACAATGTTGTTAAAGAAATAAAAAGGGGTTTTTCTTTTCATCTGTAATATTTTTTACGAAAATATTGCAAAAAGTACCGATAATGTTTCATGATGTTATGCTTGTAGCAAAAGTATTTATTTTCTTTAGCGTTACTCAATTATTTTCTTGTCTGCCTAGGTGTGTGAGGCTCCTGATCAGGTAATGTACCATTTCATTGTATGCGTTCCATGCTCGCTTGATATTCTCTTGGAATTCCTGCTAAGCGAATTCCATTACGTCGAGTATCTAAATAAATTGATCTCTGTAACTCAAGAATAAACAAACAAACATCGGCATCTTTGGGATGCTTTATTTCCAATCAAGCCTGATACATATGATCTTAAGCATTGGTTTTTCAAATGTCTTATAAGTAACCCTATATATAGGACATCATGACGGTTCCCCGTAAAGTCGGTACCCATTTCCGACACCTGGGTTGAGTGGGGTATTGTGCTTGAGCTTTCCCTTATACCCAACGGGGAAGATCTCTGCGCCAGCGCCGGGATACGAACCCTCGTCTCCAACATACAAGGCTGATCCCTTAACCACTGTGCCACGAAGAGCACTAATAACAACTTCCGTGCATACTCACTTTCGATTATTGCATTTTTTGTTATTCCATAAAGTTTATTTTCGGTTTGAGTAATTACACAGTGAATTTCTGCAGTGTCCACTGAAGCAATTAACTCAAATTTTATTTCTCAGAGACGAGCGCAACGTTCAAGTGCGTGAGGACGTGTGTACGAACTCGGGAACGTTGCGTGACGTTATGGAGACGACCGCGACTCTAGCCAGATCTTTATTTATGGATAGTTTTTCTGAGACGAAATACAGTGCTCACAAGTTCATCTTACTTGTTCACCGTTCTAATTTTGCCATTTTAAAATTTGCATGGAGGCTAATCGCAAGTGGACCTTAAATCTGCGACTCAGTATCGTACTGATTATATACATTTGAAGCAGGGCGCATGAAGTTTCATAACTTGTATTACGCATACAATTTGGAAACAAGCAGATATCAGAAATCGAATCTTCAAACAATTTACGTAGTTGTTGTGGTACGGCCTTTAAGTACACGCTCGTCTGTTGACGTTTTGTTTTATTCGTTGTTTGGAATGGAAATTTATTCAAATCTCATTTGAGCGCTGAGCATCTCAAAACCCTGCCGGCTTAAGTTTCGTTTCGGCCAGAACGTACTACCCGTAGCGTAGCGAGTTCAACAGATGTTCTTACGTTACTGGATGTAGCACCGCAAGGACGTAAATTGTATGATAATCAGGCTCCAGAGTTATTTTCGCGTTTTGGGTTCCCTCATCATCATTATTATTACTATCCAGACTTATTGTCGCGTTTTTTGGCCGTTGCTCTCCAAAGCAAGTTCGTGATGTGATACAATCAAACGCAAGGAAAAGCTTGACAAATTGGTCTCGACGTACTGGATCTCGCAAGCTTACTCTAACTAATCGCATCAGAATGTTTGCCATGCTTTTACCCTCCGTAAATCAGTTTGAATCCCGGGGCTCGTCTGGTATTGCTCCTTCTGAGGTATTGTGTTCAAGTAAGTTTTCCTTCTTGACCTGCTTTGTCCTTGTTCTTGAACCCGCTGCATCTGTGTATTGAATGCAATGCTTGTTTTAGCCGTTATTCTGGTGGAATGGTTACGGTTCGTTACATCTGAATGCTCATCGCAGTGCGGTACTGAATTAAGCTATTCGCTTTTCACGTGTTGTGAAAGCTCTGCACTGTTCATATGGTTATGATGATGCACTTGTAAATTTCTCCCATGAAAGCTGTCAAAATTAAATGTTTGATCATTTTTTGTTAAGTTTGGAACAGTTCAACTTTTTTGCGTACATTTTCGGCTTGTCTGCTTTGGTTCTTCCTTCCTACGTTTTCATCCTGAAATATTGTACTGTACACACATCACTTTGTTTCGAAGATCAAATATGTTTGTTATGTGTTGTGCAGCTGTAAAATAATCGATACGTTTTTGTTGCAACCCATATTATAATGTAAATTTTTCTGAAGCCGTTCTCAAATATGAGATCCCGAGCTAAGAGTTAGGTAGGCCTTTTTCTTGTTGAAATAAAATGCTTTTTGTTTTAAGGAGCAATTTTTTTCGGCTCACTTCTGCCCTGTTTTCCAGCCCCTTTGATTTTCCTCGTCTATTGTCTTGTTCCGTAAACTTTCTCAACTTTCTGTTTCTATGTATCATGTGTATAGGTTTCGCGTTTCATTAACTCCATACTAAATAATACCTTCCTCTCTTGGGAACGCCTATGTTACAGTTAGGGAGGCTTAAACTAACATCTAATCTCAATGAAGTATTTCTGGAAAGTAACCTCTTTATCCCCGTGTGAGAGTTGCACTAGAAACTATATTGCATCATTTCACTCGTTCCTGTATTTTCAATTTTGCGGAACCGACTGATAGCTTTGTTTCTAATTTTGACTGTCACTTGTAGTATTTGCGAAAAAGGTGTGCGTCCAGAAACCCGACCTGAGGACTTTTAACCCTAGAACGTTAACCTGGGGGGATTTTCTCCTAGTGAATTTGGCGATGATGCAATTGCCCCATGAGGGTTACCATTTTAGGGTTAAGTGCAATTATTCTCTCTTTACCTGAACAAATTGAATGTGTGTTTGCCTCAGTTGTGTGGAGGTATTGAAGTGCTGTGGGCGTGCGCAATACTATTTTTTATTAACATCCACGCTTCCTCACTTTCGGAACGTTTTTTTTTTAGCGGTTAGGGAGGCTTAAACCAAGATCTAATCTATTAACATCCACCTCACATTGATGTTGCAGGTCAACAACCACCACCGTACGCACCTCAGTACCAGCCTGGTGCTCCTGGCATGTAGACGTGCTGCTGCTGCTTCTGCGTCCTACGCTTCTATGTGCTCATCTCAAGCAAAAACATCTGTAGTAGACTATTCGTATTTTAAATGCGTTTAGATAATGATTTTCGCTCTCTTCAAAAAGTTTATTTTAAAACAGGATCCCACCCAATTTTTTTGTTCGTGGTCAAATTTAAACGTAAAACACGATGCAAATAAATTTTCTGAGAGTATTTTATGTTATGACAAATTTAGCAAAGCTCTGTTTTTATTGGCTGAGCGTTTCCGTTTTTATTTTCAGTTTGTATTTCAAATTACATGGTATTTAACCTGAGCTTGAAAAAACTTAATTTTATACATCGCAGACCAAATAGCAGCTGATTTCAGCATCAATTGTCAATGCTCATATTGTGATTAAATTTTCCCAAGACATGTTTTTTTGTCTGGAAATGGAACATGTTTGAGATTATTAGGCGTAAGTGCGTGTTACGGCTACTTTTCTTAATGAATCTCGTGTTGATCAACTTGACGCATTGGAAGTGTTTGTCGTCTACTTAATTTCGCCTGAGAATTCTGTCGTTTGAGATTTTTTTAACTAATAGGATTTTTGTGACTTTAACACTAATTTTTGTATTTGTGTCTTGTGTGAAATGTTGACGAATTTTTGCAATTATTATTGATCCAATTATGAAGCAAGCACGCGATTTTAGTCGATAATTTGGCTTTTCTCAATTTTCTTGAAAGAACTTTGAATTTTCTAAGTTTTTATGCCTTAGCGTGACGTTTTAGCCATTGTAATTAATATATTAGATTAGTAAAATGGCATTGGAGAAGTCCCTCACATAACCAACCTAGATTGTAGAGTAACTTGTTCTTCAGTCATACCATTAATACTTCTTCAGTAAGTTTTCAGAGAATTTTCTGAATAAAATCGTTCTTGATGGGCAATTTTTTCTTGGAACGTGCGAGTAATGATAAATGATCAGTCAATATTCTATTCAGTGTTCTATGGCATATCTACCTGGGTAGATGAACATTTATTGTACCAGATTACAGGTCTTCATGTTGGTTTCATGTGAGAGGGCAAAAACTTGGATTGGTAAAACTTAGTAATTTCGGAAGAGGCTCTCAATACTTACTGATGATCTATGCAGAGCACCGCTCTTTATCATGCGAGATATTGAGCATCGCTCTAAATGTGTCGTCATTCCTGAGCTGCTGTCTAGTATGAGGGTGTGCGCTCACTTGCCGATTGTTTCTCGTGTCGACAGTTATATTCTTGCTAAATTGGTGGTGTTGGACGCATATTTAAGTGGTAGAAACTGGCATTCTTTATGAGACTAAACTTTGGTTTTGGGAGTGGAATTCTTTATGGGACTACTAGACTTTGGTTATTGAACTAGAATTCTTTACGCGTGCTGATGAAACGTTTTAGTGTTTTTTTTCTTTTTTCGTGTTGGTGTTCATTTTGATGTTTTCTTCTTAGTTCGATACTAAGAGAAGGTATCCCTAATGAAAGAACCTTTTTTAACGATGAATCTTGTGCTATGGTTTATTGGTTTTTGTTTCCGTTTTTATTCTTCCTAAGATATTTTAAGATTACACATAATTCTCATTAAGAATAAAAGTCAAAGTTACTGAGATATTTTACTAGAGACGTATGCAGGACTGGAGGTCGGTGACATTTGCTTCTCTAATGTTTGTATATTGGTTGCAAAGCATGAGTTTTATCATATTCGTGCACCCAAGGTAATGATATTATATGATTAACTTTTGTCCCTATGTAGTCTGAGATTTTGCCATGACTCGATATCTTTGTAGACACGACGTTGGTGTCACGGAAGTGTACCGTAGAATAAACCTTTTTGCATGTTTAGCACGCGTTGCCTGCATCCGTCCGTCTGCTCATTTCGAAGGTCTCTGTTAACATTGACATTTCCATTGGCTAGCTTTCTTGTATTATTGTTCTTATCGTCACATCCTCCAACCAAAGTATTCATTATCATACGTGGACGACAGCATGCAGGGAAGTCGCTATCTTTCTAGATCGCTGTCATTACTATTGTTTGAAGTAGGCCTTATTGTCTTTCGTAAACGGGTAAAATTCTGTGCAGACAGTTCATCTCCGATTCTTGCCTTATCGAAAAAAAATTCTTCATTTTCTCTCAAGAAACTGTAGATATTGGTGTGAAGTTTGAGAACGGATGTCCAAGTTTAATGGTGGGTCACATGTACACTTCAGGAAGGATTGCCACTGCTTCCTTTTAGACAGGCTGTACTGTATCTCATGCTCGCTTGGTTGTAGCGTCTGTCCGTGCTGTTGTAAAATTTAAAATCTGAAATTGATGCTGTGATCTTCGTAAATTCTCGGAAATGTTGTCCTAATCTGTGACGTAACTGCTGCAGTCTTGTCCTTTATAGATGACATTTATTTCCAGTTTTTAGAATCTCGTGCTTGCCCTCTAAAAATGTACTCACTTTTCTTGAGAATTACGCTAGTATGAGTATGTAAGATTCCTGAGCTGCTGTCTAGTATGAGGGTTTGCGCTCACTTGCCAATTGTTTCTTTGTTAAACTGTTTTTGTGGAGCTGTGTGCACACGCTGGAGAAGTTATGTGTACGCTAACAGAGGTCATTTTCTACTGTCTTGAGTAAAGGGTCTCTGATGTACCGAGTCAGATGCGGCGGTTGTGCAGTCTGTCTGGTGCCATAGTTTTGCATTCAATCTCTTCTGTCGTAGGCATCCTCCTAAAAATTCTTTTACTTTACTGATATGCGATTCTTATTTGGACTTGAGCAAATCAGCTTGTTTTAAAGTTGACTGCATAATATCTTTGCGTGTAGAGAGAGAGCTATGACAACCGCGTGCACTTTGTCGAGCTCACTTCCTTGTGAGCATTCTCAACTTCTGTTGGTATATAATATCCCAGATACCCTATTGTTGCATCCATTTAAATGCATTTCAACTTTTGAGTTAGGAAATATCTCCGCTTTATCGCCTACGGGCGTTGGGCTATTTTAGCATAACACTTAGAATGAAATGGTGACTTAAGAAGTGACAGGTAGGTACGACTAGTTGGGTTGCAAGTGTGCTCAAATGTTGTACGTGTATATCTTTATGATTTGATGCTCTGAAATTGGAAGTTTTATGGATAATTCATTGATAACATTCAGTAATCCAGTGAAGCATTTTCCGTTGATCGAAACTAGTTGGGTCGGTGTTTTGAAATAGCGGTAGCACATTATTATTATTTTTTTGCAAGAACGCTGGTAATTGATATCAGATCTTATATAATTTCATCGTGCGAAACAACAAAATCCGAAAATTAATCCGGGTCTATGTACGACCGGGCTAATGTCCTGCAGACGGGCTCGAAAGTTCGTTGTTCATTAATCCGTGGCTGCACGATATTTCCTGCAAACTTACACTGGGGGTTTCAATTTGACCCCCAACCTTTTTATTAAAGTAACAAAGCACACAAAGGTTAACCAGTTGGTTATTTTGGAAAATTCACGAAGCTGCGTTCAAATATGGATGAAAGCTACAGTTATTTGAGTTTAAAATTCAATGGGGGTAATTTTGACCCCACCGTGCCTCCACGGGTTAATTAAGATTTGTTCCCTGACCTAGTGAATCTCGGTGTCTCTGAGGGTTTCACTCCTTATAACATCCCTGTGATAATGCTTCTCAAATTGTTACGTTACTTCATTGTTTGGAGTTGAAATGTTAACGTAAGCTGTAACTGTTTGTCTGAAGTTATTTGTGAAGTGACTTGTGTTCTCGGGCGAGGATTTTTCCGTTACCCAAACTGCCTCATTTATTATCACTGCGGTCACGGGGCTGTTCTTTGTTCGCCCGAGTTTTTCATTTTTTCTTCTTTTTGTCTTGCTGGTCGCACGTTCATTATTGCGCCAATCTCGTGTTCAAAAGGGAATTTATTTTCACATTGTTCGTCTTTAAGCGTCTTGGACTGTATAGTTGAAATATTTGGTTTGTGATCTCTATAAATCTTGAAGCCTTTCTACCTCGGGAGTACATGTTTCTCACCGAAAAATGATCAATATATTTATGCTCGCTCTTCGAATTTGTAAAACGAGCTACTGGGGCAGAATTTTTTTTCAGAATTGTTCCTTTGTGGTATGGATATTGGAACGACTTAGCAAGAACTACTTGGTCGCTTAGATATAAACGAAAAGTGGGATTTTAGGAAGAGTCGGTTGAACTGTCATTGTAAATTGAGCGAATTTCAGCTTCACTTGATCCCTCCATAACCTGTGGTCGGAATTTATTCATAAGCGTAATGTTTAGGGTGTGTATCATAGGTGTTATATTGTCAGCAAGAACGTTATCAACTAACTCTTTTCACTCACTAGTTGTAGATATAGCTCTTTATTTTCTTGAATACTAAAATTCGAGTGTAACCATATTACGATCAGGATATTTGAAATATTTTCTTAATTAATATTTTATGAATGCTGCATATTTTATCGGAAAGTGTGTTTAAAATTCCTATTTACCATTGCTTAATTAGATTTTATAATTGAAAGAATGTTAATGACCTCACGGGCAGTTTATTATTTATCAGTAAACTATTCAGTAAAATTCACTTCCCTTATGATTGGTTCAATTGGAGAGGTGAGGTATTCATGGCTCTGAAAGTAAATTTCTACTTGTGAATTTTAGTTCAATTCTGTATGAGAGTTTACGAAATTCTAAGTTTATACAACCACAAGGAGACCGACAGGAATAACCATGTAATTGAGCGTTATTTCCACCTCCATGTTACTCACTGCAGATGACATCGATTGTACTATATGAAAGAAATGCTACGAATAGAACAATATTTGTTCTGTATGCATGGCTATATAGTGTTTCATTCATTAAATGAGCGCAGTGCAAATTGTGAGCAGATGCTCCGGCGTACATCTCTTGCGTTACTTTTGCAAATAACTGTACACATGCCCCAATATATTGCTACTCCTCACACTACGCCTCTCTTATCATTTCCCTGTCGTCAGCTGACCTCGGTGGTCATACTTTGCCTTCTCCTGCGTTTGGCTCGGTAGACCGATAGCGCTGGACTTTGAGTTTCCCAACCTGTGGTGCTCGCACCTCTGGGCTAGCGAGGCGATATTCCGCGGGGTGCACGAAAAATCCAGTTTAATAACAGGATAAAGGTTATCGGTTGGCATTTTTATTTCTAGGGGTGGGAGGTTTGAGTATATTTTCTTGGGGTGGAAAAAGGTTGGGAACCCCCTTCGCTCGACTCAGCATCGCAGTGTTGATCTTCAACCACTTGACGAACCAGTGTACAGTCTTCGAGGTACGCGTCGTCGAAAATACTTCTATTCTTTTTTTAACGGATAAATTAACGTGAGCGAATTGACGAGTTGATTGAAATTTCCGACTTCGAAGTATGTGCAGTTGGTTTTAATAAGTTGAATTTGTTTTAGTAGAGAAGCCGAGATGCTAAAATTAGAGTGAGGAGGGTAACAACTTGAGAAAATTTTAGTGGGAGTTCCCCCACAAAACTCTCCCCGCTCAACCTTCAACTGTTCGCCTCTTTAGCTGCCGCGTGTAAACGGGTGTTCAATATTCAAATCGCGTTTAAAGTTAACTTTAATGTTCATTATTGACAATGACAAACATCAAATGACGCGTGCATTCATTTGATTTTGAGTAAGTACTTACGAAAATTGACATCGCGACTATTGATGGGTCACGAAATTACGAAAATCCCCTCCGTGACCAGTTCACTCGCATCAAACAAATGCAAACCTTTACTCCTATTCAATTTTAACCTCCATTGAAAGTAGCATCAGCTGCGAGGGAGAAGCACCAGAGAACGAAAGCTCTTCTCTAAAAGTTGGAATTTTCCGAGTAAAAATTCGGGTTTATTTATTGCACGTAAAAAATAAAAAACAAGAAAATGAATTCATTTCTAATAATGATACTAGTATCATTGGTGTTTACGATGTCTTTACATAAAGATGTCTTTAACACACATGGGTATCGTAATACCCATGTCAATTGTTGAAACATGATAGAAAGAAAAAAATGCGTTCCCCTTTTTACGTTGATCTAAGTTAGATGAACATTTAAATACAGGTAATAAAAAAACAAGAATAAATACCAGTCACGCATTGATGGAAACGCTCGTGTTAAAGCGCATTTACACTGGAACACGAGCTTAAGAACTTACGATATCAGGGATTAAAGTTGAAAGTAAAATGCGTGGGTTTAAACAACTCGGCGTCTTCAAGTAAGAAGTCGACATTGGAAACTACTTTTTCGCCATTACGTATCAATTAGTATATCAAAAAACTAACTTGGAGAAAATATTCTACCACATCACAGATGTGTGATATTTCCTACATAAAAAATGCTGGCATGAGAGTTTCCCAGAGTCCCCTCAGGGGGATACAATATTTGTATCTATGGGAACTAGCGCTCCCAGGGGGACTATGTGAGGGCCCGAGCTAAAGGTTAGGTAGGCTTTCTTTTTGTTAAAATAGAATAGGTTTTTGTTGTGTTACGGACCATCTTTTTTCGGTTCACTGCTGTCCTGTTTTTCACCGCCTACTACTTTCTTCTTCAACTTTTTCTTGTTTCATGAACTTCTTTCTTAGCTTTCTGTTTCTGTGCCCTTTCTGCATAGATTCCACGTTCCCTTAGCTCCATACTAAATGGTGCCTTCTTCCTTCCTCTCTTTACATCTCATTTGTTGAGGATAGGGAGGCTTAAACTAACTAATAAACTAAGTTTCCCAGAGTCAGAAACATGTATAGGATTGCTGCATAATGCTAACCTGAATGTTTTACCCCGAATATGCCCTCACGAACGTCCGAAACGAAAAATTACCACACGAACCTAGGAATACCATTATACGACATGACTGCTAATGTCCAAAAAAGTTTGCCCATAAAATGAATTGTATTTTTTTTAAATGTCAATATAAAGGCCCTTAGCTGATAAATAGATAAATATACATGAGTGTCAAAACGGCTCGTGCCAATGTTTGTTCAGGAGATAGAGAGAAAATATAATAATGTATTCCCTTGCAAGTTATTCCAAGTTTGATAAACAATTTGAAAAATTTATTTACCACAGGTGATACAGAGGTAGAATGTTTCTCAAGTCTAGTACAATAGTCAAACTTGAGTATAGCAGCCTGTGGGCCCGAACAAGTTTAGCGACTTCTAGGGCATCCTACCATCACGTTATTCTAATCTAATATGTTTAACCTAATTCACTTAACCTAGTTTCGCATTAGACTGATCAATGAGATAAATAACTCGATATTTGATGCTGTATTTTACAATATAGGTTAAATCGGCTATATTTAACAATGTATTCGATAAAACGAATTAAGAGCAGACTGAAGATCGGTTATGTTACACATGGCAAGTTACATTATTAGGACCAGACATGTAGGAGGAAAGATTTGACATGGTGATCCAACACGACTAGTATTCTGATAGGAAGTGAGACTCAAGATCTCTTTTGAATACTTTGTAAGAATTACTTTCACTGATCTCCGCAGGAATTGAGTTCCAACGAAGAGGATGCTGTGTTGCGACCGGGCCTTTGAATAATAAGGAAAGAAAAGAAAAGAAAAACATTTTATTTCCAATAAAGTACAAACATGAAATGTCGATACATTGGTTTTTAAAACACCTTAACATTAACATCCTTAACTGATTATAACACATTGGTATCGTAATACCCGTGTAGAATGTTGAAACAAAAAATGATTGACAGAAAAGCACAACAAAAATGAGTTCCTTTCCTTGCCTAATCTGATTTTGAACTTAGAGACCACAATCTTCGCGACGCTCATTTGATAAACACTTTCATTAGTGCGCACAAGTATTGAAATAAAAGGAAGCATGAATTTACTTCTATTTCGGGTTACATGGTCGTGATTACCAGTTTGAGCAGTTCATAATTGTTTTAGGCTATTGACGCCAACATTTACAAAACATTAAGATTCATTTACAAAAAATTCGTAAATGAGGGAAATAAAAGAAATATCAAAACGCACACGAAACGCCTTTGACTGTCTCTAAGTACATTGATATCTGTATGTTCCTTGGCGTCTGCGACATCAGGGAGTAATATTGTAATTCAAAACTATCTTTTCGCGCGAAAAAATAAAACTAAGTTAACTGCCTCAAAGAACATGACTTAAATCACACAACAAATTTATGATATTTCCTATATAAATGGTTGACTATAATATGAGGGTGATGTGTTAGGTAACGTGGCAAGTTGATAGTAGAAAAAATACGGTATTTATACAAAAATGATCGTAACTGGCTTATAAATTTTTCGATAACTGCTGTGTGAATGTATATAAAACTTACTGGCATACGAGCAAAACCCAGGTAACTACAAAAAACCCTGGGTCGCAAATTTATTAATGTCGGATAATGAGCAAAAGAAATTCGTAATTAATTCTTCGGTATGTACTGGAGCATAGTATTATCGTTGAGACGCAAAATGACATATTTTTATTGTTTTGGTCCTAAATTTTTTCAATGTTTGAGAGATTTTGATGATCAGTGGAAGTTTGTTCCACAATAAAGCGCCTCATATTGACCGAGCAATCTGCCCAATGTCTGATGAACGGTGGTTGACTAAGACATTTTTTCTCCAATTTGGCTTTTGGTTGGTTACAGTGAGGAGGAAGGAATAGTATAATATCCAACTGTCGACCACAGCATCTTTTGAATATTTTTGACCCCTCACTTTAGCTTTAACTTTCGTTTTTTACCTGTGTCGCCAATATTTCGTATGAAGAGATTTACTATAGCAGCGTTCATTTTTTGAACACTAAAACTAGTGAATTCGTCTGCAAGCCAAAATAACTAAACCAAAGATTGTTATTGCCAGTGCATTCATATTCACGTAGTGTTAGAAAAATAAGGCTTACGGCATAAATCCCAATTTCATATCAAATAGGCAATATCATCATAAACTGGAAATTTTAATTTACAAATATAAAATTTTATTCCACCGATAAGACGGCGACATGAATGATGACTGATTTTACGTTTCTGTTGTTCACAGTAAACATTTCATGTTCTGAAATTACTCTGGAAAACAAGTAATTTTAACAAAGAAATTTACCATCTTAGTAGATGCTAGTTTTTATTATCAAGAGTGTAAAAGTCCAAAACAGATGTAGCACACTATCGTTTATTCTTGCTGCTGGACAATAGCATCAACATGTGAGAAGCATGCAATTTTATTCTGGGTTCTATCACAGTAGGCTTTAAGTTAATATATTGAAACTTAATTACTGAATTAATTAATTGATGACAATAATTTTTTTACAATTCTATATTCATGTTTCTAAAGCTGTTGTGATCTGTAGTGTCTTTTTCCAGTAAGTTGTCAGCCTGGTCTGCCACCTGATGATAAAAATAAAGGCATTAAAAATAGAAAATTTATAGGTTAAACATATTAATTTTATATTTCTCGAAAACAATCACAATATAAAAAAGAAGAAAACTAAAAATGCAAAATTTCTTTGTCTCTTTGTATTATCAACCTTAATTTTCTCGGTAGGTCAACATGTATTAACAAAGACAAATAATTTCATGAAAAGTATTCCCCAAGCTCAGCAGAGCGCTTCCAACGCGGTCGACAGGTAGCATTGCGTCATTAAAAAAAGAGCCAAGAATATAACCTAACCCAAGTTGCTTTCAGTTCAAAACGTGGACGTAAAAAAACTCCTAAGTATATTTTCGTCAATTCAAATACTAAGTGAAATCTTTTTCCCGTCGTGGAAAAAGAAATTGGTAAATAAGAAATTACCGAAGCAGATAATTTGATTCTCTAGAACACTCGTGCCGGCTGGGTCAGGTTGTTTCAATAAGTACTATTCGTAAGCTGCGTAGTTTTTTTTCTGAAGAGACAGTGGGATATATTCTTCGCAAAATGAATATTTGACAATGAGCGTATCCATAATACGAACAGTCTCCACAATTTCGCTCATCATCAGTGGAAGCCAAGTGTCATTTTTGCCCACTGCAATTTCTGCGAACTAACTGAGTAATTAGACAAGAAAACCAAGATTATAAGAAATTTATGAGTACATTTGACAGCCTATGCACCGTTGGATCTGAGAGAACGAGAAACATTCTCCGCAGAATGAAAATTCGTGAAAAAATCGGATCTACAATCCAGGGTGTTATAATAAAACGATCGGAACAGCTCGCTTAAATTTCAAATAGTTCCCATTCAATTGGAGAGTTAGCTACTGAAAAATGCTTGTTGATTCAAGAAGAACGGTGCACGTGTTCGAAAATGACTTGAATATTGTTCAATGTGTAAAAGAAGGCTAAAATTTACAGAATGTTAGTACTGAAAGCTGTGTGGACGCTGACAAAGAATCGAGGAAACAATAAGATTTTCAATGATTCATCGGTATATGTGACGCAAGAACTCTCATCGTGATGCTCAAACGGAATGAAAACCTAAAATACTGAAATAAATAACGAAATTAACGAGAAAATGAACAAATCTCCCCATGTGAAAACCTGAAATAATACAACAAATAAAGGAATTAACGAACTTCCTCTATTAACGAACTTTATTAACTAATAATAAATAAATCTCACTCAATGAACAATTAAAATATAATAACAAATTAACGAACAGACGAACAAATCTCACCATGAAGGTGTCGGTAACGCCAGAGTAGAGCTCGAGATCGCCTAAGAACCTCCGCGCGTGGCCGGCGTGTGTGATGCGGTAGACACCCGGCGGTGTGTCATGCGGTACCGTCCACGCTACGGTGGACACCGAGGTGCGGAGTATGGTCGACGTGCGTTCCCACATGTACCTGCAATATTAAAAAAGTACATTCATTAGTTTTCTCGACGTGGCGAAATAAATTATCTAACCCGGTAATATGATTCACAAGACCACTCGTGCAGGCTGGACAGGTTGTTTCGACAAGTATCATTATACGAAAACTGGAATGGAGACGCTTCTGTTGCTTCCGGAGTGCGAGATAAATAATTTGTTATTGCTGCTGAAAGAGCATATTTTCCTTTCAGTGTTCGAGAAACATAGAATGGAACATTGTTTGCGTTTACCCGTGACAAAAAAGATGCTCTATCGCCTGTCGAGAAACATGGAACTTTGTTTGCTTTTACTGCTGCGAAGGAAGATGCTCTATCCGCAGCTGAGAAACATGGAATATTGTTGGCGTTTGCTGCTTGGAAAAAAGATGCTCTGTCAGGTATCAAGTAACGAGAAACATTGTTTGCTGTTTCGAAAGAATCAACTGTCGAGAGACGTGGAACCTTGTTTGCTTTTACTGCCGGAAAAAATATGCTGTTTCCTCGACCAACAAACGTGGAAAATACGTTCCTAATACTAGGTAAGAATTTGCTCTATCCGCTACCAAGTAGCAAGGAAAATATGATAGTTTGTTCTTAAGCCTTGAGAGATGCCGTCGTTTCCGCTACCAAACACCGCGAAGAAAAGTTTTTTTTTTTGTCCGTGAAGTGTGCGTGGATCAGTGAAGTGTGGACGTTTCAGTGAAACCATGAACGTTTCATTGAAAGTATGTACTTTCCAGGAAAGTGCGTATGTTTCAGTGAAAGTGGACGTTAATTCAAAGGTGCTTCGTCCCTATTTCGAGTGAGGCGACGGAGAACATCTGATGGCTGCAGACAACACGGCGCGGTCCACGCTGCGCTGCGAGACGCCAGAGAGAAGGAAGAACAGCGGGACAAGGTAAGCAAGTTTCTTTTTTCTTCGTGAGTTAACCCTCTCTCTAATCACTCATAAAATTTAAAACACTTCAGATCAAAGCACTTCAGTAAATTGTAAATCATTGAAATACCAATAATTTCATGTTTTGAGCGTTCTACACTTATTTTATTATTTCTGATTACCACCTTATGAGTTCTATTTTATAACTCAGGTTTCTAAATTTTTCCCAATAAACGTTCAAAATCAGCGAGCTAGTTCAATGGAGAAAGGGTTAATAAATGAAGTTACTTGTTGACCTTAGAGAACTTTTTATTGTATATGCATTAATGTTTTACTAGAAATTTATAAGATAATGATTAGTTCGAATCTGTAGAGTAAAGTGCCCAGTGTCACGCTCATTAGTGCATTACGCTCGTTAGCGCATCACGCTCATTAGTGAATTACGCTCGTTAGTGCATCACGCTCATTAGTGAGTCACATTTATTAGTGCAGCACTCTCATTAGTGCATCACGCTCATTAGTGCATCCCGCTCATTAGTGCATCACGCTCATTAGTGCATCACGCTCATTAGTGCATCACGCTCATTAGTGCATCACGCTCATTAGTGCAGCACTCTCATTAGTGCATCACGCTCATTAGTGCAGCACTCTCATTAGTGCATCACGCTCATTAGTGCATCCCGCTCATTAGTGCATCACGCTCATTAGTGCATCACGCTCATTAGTGCATCACGCTCATTAGTGTATTGCACTCGTTAGTGCATCACGCTCATTAGTGCATCACGCTCATTAGTGCAGCACTCTCATTAGTGCAGCACTCTCATTAGTGCATCACGCTCATTAGTGCAGCACTCTCATTAGTGCATCACGCTCATTAGTGCATCACGCTCATTAGTGCATCACGCTCATTAGTGCATCACGCTCATTAGTGCATCACGCTCATTAGTGCATCACGCTCATTAGTGCATCACGCTCATTAGTGCAGCACTCTCATTAGTGCATCACGCTCATTAGTGCAGCACTCTCATTAGTGCATCACGCTCATTAGTGCATCCCGCTCATTAGTGCATCACGCTCATTAGTGCATCACGCTCATTAGTGTATTGCACTCGTTAGTGCATCACGCTCATTAGTGAGTCACATATATTAGTGCAGCAGAGTTGCAGCTAGTGTGCCACGCTCTAATGCGGAGAAAGGCAATACGTTACCGTATCACCAGCGTGTGGCCTAGTCCAGAAGATAAGTAAAGGAATAAATAAAGGACTGTTTTAATACGTGAAATTTGCGTGTGGTGCACTCCTGGCTCAAGGCCGGGATAGAAGTGACTTGTATGGTCAAGTCTCGCTCGTGTAGTGATAGAATTGTTCAGTACTGAATGTCATAAATGTTTTCTGGATCCAGTACTGTATCCTGAATGTCAGAATTTTCGGTCTTACGTATCGATGTATGTTGAAATTGTCAGAAAAGATGCGAGCTTAATTGTTGCTTTCGGGTTCAAAATTCGAAGTTGACAGTTACTGATTCGGGAGACAGCTACGTGACGAAAGTTGTATTATTTATATTTAGTGATTTATACAATGTTTCAACTCGCAGTTAGTTGCGTCGCACATGAGTACCTCGAAATCAGAGGGTTAAAAAAATGCACCAGGTGAACTAATTGGAAGTAGCCGATTATAAAAATGCAATGTGCTAATTAAAGCTGTGTTATGCGTGTTTTTCTCTGTGAATCTAATTTATTCGTACTGTAACATCTGTGCTGGCAAGAAAACCTACTCCGGGCGTCAACAAGGAAAGTGGATGTAATGTTCCAGTAGGTGGCGGCTATTATGTATTTTCTTCGAACTAGTGCTGTTGCCACTCGAGTTTCGTTGCAAAATTTCTGTGATAATTGTTATTATAAAGATTTACTCAAATGAGTATTGAAACTAAGCTTTCATTAAGATTGAAAGCTTCCTTTGTATCGTTCTCCAACGGTTTGAACGCAAAAAATGGCGTTTATAGCATCTTTTATTCCGCTTACGTTTATTGAGAGCAGTTAAAGAGCACAAATAAATACATTGACTGTATTCCTCTATTTTGCTTAGGTTTATTGAGACCAATTACGGCACACAAATAGATACTAAGCGGACAAATGTTTGAATAAGAATGGCTTAGTGACGCCGTGAGGAGCCAGCAGCTCACAGCCCGTACTTAGTGTTCCAGTCGGCGTCCGTAGCTACAACTTGCCACGCCCCGCCATCTGAGAGCCTCTCGACTGTGAGGAAGCTGCCTCCTAGTCGAACTGCATGCCCTGGGTTGCCTGATACCTGCAGTAGAGTTAGTATTTAACCCTTTAACGCACACATTTTTGCACTCATATTACCCATATTTCCCACCTTCCCCCCCATCACTAAACTGGCACTGGCATTAGCTAGTCACCAATATCAAGATGGGCAGTGAAATTCAAAGCATACATCAGTGAACAAATTTAAGAAGACATAAAATACATTAAGGCTTTTTTTGAGAGCAGTGCAAATAATCCTGTGCGCGTAAAAGGGTTGAATCTTGCATCCTGTGCTGAAAATTAACATAAAAAATGTAAGGGTAATCATTAGAACAGTCATCTCCTCCCTCGCGTCCTCTGGGAAATAGTTCTTATCATGGGAGTCGTTAAGTGTGGGGTTATAATTTGACAGGTGGTTGCTTGAAACCAAGTTGGCATAGCTCCAATTTTGTGGACTTCTCTGTTGACAAAAGTGTGTACTTTTTCACTAAGCTTATAAATAAGATCCCTTTCTATCGTAAAAATTCCTTGAACTTTCTGTGAGGCTTGCGTCATTCCACTGATAATTCGATTTATCTAGGCTGTGCACCGGTACATGCTTTTATCAGGAGGACTTGAGCAGTTTCTTAGATTTAACAGTTAATAAGAAAATTTTAGGTCAAGAAAACTGAAATTTCAGTCTTTATCAAATTCGGAGGCAGGTATGCTCACGTGTTCCATTGTACGTGATAAAATGAACTATTTCAAGAATATTATTCTTTAGTATCCAAAGTTAACCGCACCTAGTAAGATTTACGAAAATCCATAGTATTTTCGTATGAATTTTTTCATTCAGTTAGCATTTAGAAACTGAAATAGAACAATTTCTACCTATGCCCCCTCAAAAATACTGTACTGCTTTCCGTGAAAACATATTGTTCTCATGGAACCATACGCTTGATTTAGGCTTTGATCGGAAGATAGCACTGCAGGACATGATATTCACTGCCCACCCGCCATAAACATATGTATACTTTGAACATAATCAGGTACATTTTCTGGAATTCTCTTCAATTTCAATAAAAATAGGAGAGCAAAAATCACTGATAAAAATTTCATTATACTGAGAACGTTTCGGGCAAATACCCATCATCAGCTCATTAAAAGAATCTGACATATATCACTGAAATAAAAAATGAACGTAAATGTACAAACAGATATAAACACGGATTTAAAAGGTAAAAAAAAAAGTATAAATGTGAAAATGCAGTAAATAACAACGAAAAAACTAAGAACCTATGATGCTAAGAGGATATGAACTCAATTGGTTGTTAAGAGAAGGTTTACATTTAAAAATGAAAAGTGATTCTAAAATTCTAAGATCTAAAACACTTGAAGCTACACGTACTACTTTAAAATGACTAGAGTGAGGAGGTATATTGCACGTTTCAGTATGATCGCGAACAGCGGAGTGAGATGGACGGGTCAATGGAACCCCAGTACGGTAACTAACTCCAACATGCTCGGCCACTCTAGCTCCGAGAGTACGTGAGGTCATGCCAAGTACGTGAGGTACTCGGAACATGCAGGGAGCAGATATCAGTACGCTGAGCTCTCGAGACACCGGAAATAATTCACTCACGAATTTAGCCGTCACAGTTTCTCCGGGATAGACGACAGTTCGTGGCTGTAGTATTGTGTCGCCGAACTCTGACCCGTAGGGCGGTGCGTCGAACAAGTCTTTGAAAGTGAGGCGGATTTGTGAGCCGAGATAATCAGGCGGTGTGGGGCCAGGAGGAACACTTTCTCCCTGTAAACAGATGATCTTTTAAATGAAAGTACAATTTTGTGAAGAATGATTCTCGAACTATGTGGATATAAGACTGATTATTTTGTTGCGGAAAATATTTGGAATAAGTTGAGAATTTGTAGTGTTTCAATTTCTCTAGGGTTGATTGTGGAACTTTGAATCAGTTTTAAAATAAGTCAAGAATTGATTGCGTGAAAGAAATTGAGTTCCAAACATGCTAAGAATTGATTGTGTTACAGGAAGATGTATATCAGTAGAAGACAAATTTTATTAGGCATCCACTCTGCTAACGTGCGGAATCAATTATTAACTTTGCAATTGTGAGTTTGATAGACTCAAAAATATAAATGCTTAGAGAGCATTTGTTATGTCCTGATAAAAAGAATTGGAAACAAACTGCAGGAATATAATTGAGTAGCAATAGATCGTAAAGTGTGTGATGATATATAGCAGTCAAGAAATGGAATCCCCAAAAATTGTAAGGAAAAAATTAAACTTCTAACAAATATTCATTAGTTATTTTGTGATATTACGTACATTTTGCTGAAAATTTACGATGAACGATTGCACATAATTTTCTTTTGGAAATGATTACTGAAACAAATTTCTATAGAATTTTTATTACCAGTTTAAAACTGAGCAAATTGTTGTGTTAACATTTCTGTGCGTTTTAGCTTGTTCTATAATTGAACATAATAGAATAATATGTTTGGTGGGATCTTTTTTTTCTAAATTATTTTTCGAAGAATGTGATAGAAAATAGTAGGAAAGCACATCATTTGAAGGCTGTTAACTGGAATTAAATTATGCTTGTATGTTCGCTTGCGCATGTTTTCTATTATGTGCGGAGTTGCCATGGCGTAGAAACTTATAGGAGAGATAAAATGTTGCATTGAATGATTTCAAAAGACCATGCATAAGCCATTTAAAAATCCCTAACCTTGAGCATTGCGGACGCTAGTTTAGCATACTGCTGCAAGTACGCGTCCAAAGTATGAGGTCCGTAGAGCGTGCTGGCTCCCTCGTACCGCTGGATGGCGTACTCCTCCAGCGTGACCACGTACTGCGTGTACACGTTGGACAGACCTGCCAGCACCACCGTCGTCCCTGGGTGCCCTTCCGCGGCGTACACGGACGATATCTGCCAAACGGTTGCTGTGTCATAATTATTTCCATATACGACGTTTCAATGGTTCTTGTGTGTTATTACTATTTTTACCATTTAATAATAACAATGTTTAATGTTTCACTGGCTGTCGTGTTATTATTATTACCATGTACGGCATTTCAATGGTTGTTGTGTTGAAGACGTACTCTTTGTATTGAGTTTTTCGCCAGCGCGTCTTACAATAACTAATACAGGTTGTGTTATTATACAGCGGACTTGCGCGCGCCTGAGAGGAACGAAAACGCTAGATGCTTGCCGACCAATGGGAAATACGTGATGTAATGGTAGCATGGGACTCATCGCAAAAATGGACAAACCTCTCATTTGCCCAAAACTCTTGATTAAGCGAATATACTCTACTGCTTCTCAAATATTACACTTAAAAGGAAATACAGTTCGCATTATAATTTAATTATAAACTTTGTTTGTCACCGTGGCCGAGTGGTTAAGGACGCGCCCCTTCGAGTGTAAGTGTCGGCAGTTCGAATTCCGGTAGTGCCGCTCGGCATTTCCATCCGTTGGGAAAAGAGAGAACTCGGGCACAATACCCCGCTCTACCCAGGTGTCGGAAATGAGTACCGGCTTGACCGAGGGTAACTTTCCTTGCGTCCTGGTGTTAGTTATAAGGCAATTGAAAACCAATGTACAAGATGATATGCATCATGCTTGATTGGAATAAAGCATCCTATTTTATTGAAGTACCTTCTCCCGCATCCGTCGGCCAGCCATGGTCGTGAACTCCCCAGGCAGCGCGGCGATGGCAAACTGCCCCACACTGACCATCTGCGTCTCGACCACACGCGGCGTCCAGTCGTAAGGGAATTTCACCTGTGGTTCCCAGTGCAACAAAATAGAATGTGGCTCACAGATGATCAAAAGCGGCTGCTACATCTGTAAGACTTCAATTATAGATAGGCTACACAAGTTCAGAACCGTCAAACATCAATCCCACACAGGCACCAGTGAATTACATTGATGTAAATATTTTATTGCACAAGCACCAGTACGTACATTTTTGTGAAGAAATCTTAAGCTCGTGTTTTTCTCAAACGGATTCTCTTTCATACTTCAAACGACTGTCAAATAACAAACCCCGCGCCAAGTCAATTAACGTACGACCACACGATCGAGAAGCATAGTACGATACGATTGTTAAATTATTGAATAAAAGAAAGCGCACCGTTCAATTAAAAAGAATCTTCATTTTTAGTGAACGTTTCAGCGAACGATAATACATCTAAACACTATGTATAAAATTTAAGTTTGGGTAAGGGCTTGAATGAAAGAAAAAAAGCATCGCTAAATGAAAAATGAATTTACGTCAATAATCCAAGCCTTGAATGAGTATCGTTCCAGCTAGGTTACTTTGAATATCACTTTAGTTCTCTCTCTTGCTCATGTCAGATTCTCAAACAGGAGTGCAAAAGTGCTGCAATCGAGCAAAGTAGAATGGGAGTAGTTCAAAGAGCATGATGATGGTTTGGTTCCATGAATAGATATTTTTATATCTTCATTTAAAATATAAGCGTTCTAGCAGAGATAATTGTATCAGGTTTCCGGATAATTATTGATTTTACTTTCAAAGTTTTTGTACAAGATTCTACTTAGATCGCCGTGAGCATCGACGGCCTACGATAATATTTAATCAACCGTGAAGGTACTTTTGAGTTTTAGTTCTTTTGCATTTTTATTAAAATGAATCATATGGTGTAAGGGCACAAAGGTTCAAGTCGAGCCAAATATCAAAACAAAACCCCTTTTAAATTCGACAAAGTTGATGCGATGTAAGCGTAGATTTAATTGGTCCACTTGTGGACGGGACTAAAAATTTTAACCTTCGTTTATGAAATGGTATTTGAAAAGGAAAGGTACTTGATCGGAGGCGATAAAATCGGCCATTATGTAATTTTATTCGAGAATGTAAAAACAATTAGTTTTAAAAAGACGCACTCCATTGAACCGGAGAATTGACTTCCACGCTTGCAAAAACTTCCACTCACATTCTCAAAATTCATTAGAATTGGCTTCGGGTGGTGACATTGAATTTGCTGAGGTGTGCGGGGGCTAACGAGGAGGCTAGACACGACGTCCCAAAACAGAGTGCCTTTTGTCATGCCTTGCTTGAAGTCGTACGCCCCTGGGCCGTCGGTGGTGCCTGCTGTTGTGCTGTAGCCAACCGCTGCTGGGCAAGTTTTAACCTGTCATAAAAATAACTTCAGTGTTCCTCTTTTTTCCACGTATCGTTACGTAAAAATGATTTAATGCCCCCGATACCACAAGTTAAAGTCAAAAAAATCCAATAACTGGAAAGGAGAACAAAATGGTAGGGCGTAGAAATAGGATTGTTCCTTTTTTGTGTGGAAACACACCTTACAGGTTCCTGCTATTTAAACTCCATACTAGATAGTGCCTTCCTCCTTGCTCTCTTTGAAAGCCTTTGTTATGGGTATTGACGCTTCAGCTAACTAATAATTAAGTTAGAAAGCTTGCACACAGCGTCTAGAACACGGCTGCAATAACGGAGCAATCAATAAGTAGTTACTAGCTCTGTAAAGTATTGCTTAACACTTATACTCGTACTTAAGGACATTCAATCAATATAATGTCATGTCCAACCACACTGATTTGCTCGTTACATTCACTGCGCACAAGAGGTGGTGGTGTCGACTGATGCCAACACAGAGTACAAAGCAAATGTCCGCATAAACGTGATATGGCCTGGAAGGAGAGGGTGTAGAGAGAGAGCCAACCTAATGCCCGACACAAACCACGGTCCCGTTGGGCAGCAGCACGGCGTAGTCCTCCATGTCGACATGCTGGGAGATGATCCTCACAGGGCCCCTCACCGCCGTCGCACTGGGATCCTTCAGTAGCTCCTGGGCATGTGGGCAAATTTTGGTCACGACTCATCGAAAACAATTGTTATGGACAGGGGGAAAATTTTCAATAAATACTTTCGGTGACTCTTCTTACTAGCATGTATATTTCTTTCGCGAAGAAAGATGAATTTTGTATTTTTTTTCTCGCTGTACGAGTATTCTTTAGTAGTTTTCATTGCACAACTTTTTGGTATTTTCATTGAAAGATGGTCATGTGGGTAAATTTTTGTCGGGAAACGTTAGAGTTTTTTCAGGCAAAATTTTACCACAAAGAGTGTTCTCAGCATGCGCTTCATGGTCAAATTTGTTGAAAAAATTAAGATTTTCGCCGGAAAATTCACATGGGTTCAGGCATACCATGCTTGCACTATTACTGTGGGCTTTTTTAATATCTGTCATTCTTTATTTCAGTGAGTTACTGAAAGCGATCATGTTTACTGCAGAAGCAAAGAGTTTGTAGACCCAAGCTCTCATTGGCTTATTGTTTCAAATTTTAATTTTGTATTAACATTCATTTCCCGTATTGACCATTCAATCTCGACGGTTATCATGGTATAGTTGCATTCCTAATATCGTGCACTAAAGGGCATAGCAGACTTACAAACGAAAAGAAAATGAGGATAGTGGAATTTTCTGTCCTAAGGTGGCCAGACGGAAACAAACGAGAAAAAAGTCTGAATGACAATGACTAAATACTCAATGACTGAAATATTCAATGACAGATATTAAAAAAGCACACAGTAATAGTGCAAGCATGAAATGCCTGAACCCATGTGAATCGCTCCATCTTCAACCTAAGCGCCGGTAGTGTGAGGATTTACTTGTCCATTTAGGAAGTGTGAAATCATAATCCTTCACCGATTAGAATCTCGAAATTGCTGAAGTTTAAAACGCGATGCTCACCATGGCCTTTTCGTATTGTTTGGTGCCGATTATCTCGGTGCTTTCGACCATGTCCTTGCCGGGCCCCGCAGCGTAACAGAGAGCCACCCGCCCCCCGCAGGTGGAGGTGAGGATGTCGCACGGCTCCCCCGTGTCCTGACACTTGGGCCCGTCCGTGTTGGGGGACACGTCACCGCAGTTGCTTTGCGCAAATGCCCCCACAAATGAACTCTGTGAGAGTAGAATTTTGAAAGCAAATTCAGTTTCTGTAATAATTTTTCGAAACACCTTGTGGACTATGGAGTATACATAGAGGGTCAAGCATAGCGAGTTAGATTAAGAATGAAGAGGTGAGATGAAGTGCAGATAAGATTGGATCGTTAGCTGATAGGATGGAGGTGAAGGTGCTTTGTGCGTGTCCTCTTCTATAGCAGTCCCCGGTTTATGAAGAAAATGGAAGGAAACGTATAAAACTGAATTAGACGAGACACGAGACATGTTTATGGACACGTCACCGCAGTTGCTATGTACAAATCTCCCCACAAATTAAGTTTGCGAGGCAAAGTGAATGCTAAATCACGTTTCCAAGAACGATTAGCAAGACACAACATTTGGTGAAAGTAGCGGCTGCATAAAAAATAAAAGCATTGGCTATTTGAGCAAATTTGCTACTCGTGATTGTCATTTATTAACGGAAGTGATTGTCATTTATCGTCTATTTGTGATTGTCATTTATTAATAGCCTTAATGGCTTGAAGGAAGGTAAATTAGATAATTAACCTGCAAAATTATCAGCAAATATGTAGCTCTGCCACTATTTTTGTTTGATTTCGTTTAACTCCTGTACTTCGGAGGCATAGTAAATTATCCTAATATACAAAAAAGTGACTTCAAAAAGGTGTTGCGCTCATGGATTTTTGCTGAAACGAACTTAAGAACAAGATAAATGGTGAGCCTTTCATACTTTAAACTAAAAAACATTAATTCAGTAATGAAGCACCTGCCCTTGTGATTAAGGAATAAATTTCCTGGGTTTATCGTTGTGTTATGCTTTTCATTACTATTCAAATGTTTCGAAATCAGATTGTATATTATGGAGTTAAATTTACAGGTAACAAATTTATTACTCTTTTATGATAATCGAGGGAGAATGTCTACTTCCACATAACAGAATTGCTCGGTGACCGGCATGCAAAAATTACTTCTATTCGATTAGCTTCGACTATAACGCACCATTCTTGCAGCACACCACACACCGTAGACACTATCATTGTTACACGATATTCTCAAAATATACGCGATAATCTCGTGAAATATACATTTGCCACAAGTCATTCTCATACGAGTTGGCGCACACCAGACATCATAGACAGTATAATTGTTACACGATATCCCCTCAGGGGGATACAAGTATTGTATCTATGGGAATTAGCGCTCCCAGGGGAACCATGTGTGGGCCCGAGCTAAAGGTTAGGTAGGCTTCCTTTTTGTTGTAATAAAATAGGTTTTTGTTTTGTTACGGACCATCTATTTTCGGTTCACTGCTGTCCTGTTTTTCAGCACCTACTACTTTCTTCTTCAACTTTTTCTTGTTTCATGAACTTCTTTCCTAGCTTACTGTTTCTGTGCACCTTGTGCATAGATTCCACGTTCCCTCAACTCCATACTAAATGGTGCCTTCCTTTTTCCTCTCTTGGAACATCTTTGTCGTGGTTAAGGGAGGCTAAAACTTTCTTATATATATAATAATGTTACACGATATTCTCGAAATACACACAATAATCTCTAGAAATGCGCACTTGCCGCACGCCATTCTCATACGAGTTGGCGGCAGTGGACTCACCTGTCCTGCCACCGAGCCGGGGTCCATGGCCTGCTCGATGAGCTGCTCTGCCAAGCCCTTGCAGTCGCCCGAGACGAGGGTGTTAGTGTTGTTCATCGAGGTAGGGTGCACCGCAAACCAGTTTATCGCGCCTTTTGGTGCCACAGAGCGGAACAAGCACGTGATGAATGTTTACGATTTTCATCCCTCTTTGCTCCTCGGGAGAACAAGCACATGATGAGTATTTACAATTTTTGGGACTTTTTGCCCCACGGGGCGGAACAAGCAAGGGATGAATGTTTACGATTATACTGCTTAATTATCATTTTCGTTCTCGTAATATTGGAAGAGGGCTCTTACAGATCTTTGAGGGATAGCGTTGCTTTCATACTCTAGCGACTTTGGATATAACTTGCTATCACTTGCTATCATCAACGCCATCACTTTCGATGATAATGTTGCTTTTATACTCCCCTAGCGACTTTTTGATAACATCACTTACTATCATCAACCCTATCACTTTGGATGATAATATTGCTTTTAGCGATGAATGATGTAAAATCGTTCATTATATTGAATTCTGCTTGCAGTTTGTTAAATTTTGAAAATTACTTTATAAATTGCCTTCTAATTTTTCCCGTCCATCATTTTCTCAAAGTAATGACTTTAATTAGTGTCAATCCCGTCTTCGATATTTTTACTTTGGGAAGCTGATATTGATTCTGCCCGTAAAGTATTTCCCTACTGCAGAGAAAGTCGTCACGAAAATTAACTTTTTATGAATTTCGTTACTGATTTCTGTGCTAGGATATTTTAGGGGTTCTCTGAACGTAAAGCTTGTTGTCTCTAAACGAAATTTTTCTCAATTTGTGGGTATGTTTTTTTGAAAACGAAGAAAAAATCCCAAATAAATTGCCTCCAGAAGCTTGAAGAACAATTTGCCCATGTGCATAAAAACTACCCTCGCCCTTAAATCTTTTATAGCCTAGATACTCCCATATGTTTAAAACTCCTCTTTTGTGCACATTTTATTCACGTATTTCCTATCAGGTGACGTCTTGAGTAGCTTAACACGTTGACTGCTATGGTTTAAACTGAAGTTCAATTTTCAAGTCAAAAGTTTTTAAAATTTTTATAAATACCAAACATTAATTGGTCATATTAAATACCATTCATTTTAAAGGATTGGTAAAAATTTTCAAACGACCCGTCGATGGGTTGAATCGCAAGCATCGTGGTAAAAATACTACAATTGTTGGATTCAATTGCCCGGTACTGACCAAGCAGAGTTCCGTTTTCGGTGACCATTTTGAGGAGCGTCATGGTCTTGTCTGTATCGTGCCTGTACCTGGCCCTCTCTGCTGCTGGGTTGTTTGCGTACGATGCCGGTGACCTGACCAAGTTATACTCGTTACACTTCTGGATAATACGTCCTCAATTGCTCATTTTTTTCAAGAATGTTCTGAACCGTTCGATAATCAAAAAAGCATGTGTGAAATAAGGATTACCCATGGAAAAGCTTCCATTTGAAGAAAAAATGTTGTGTTTTGTAAATGTCTAGAAGCATGATGCTAGGCAATAAACGTTGACATTTTTATCCGTGCAAAAAATTATCCAAATCCTGAAAGATAGATGGTAGAGATCATGAAGCTTAAAAGAGAAATTGAATCAGAAATCTTAATTACAGCTGAGGAGATGCAGAAAAGTCTAAATTTTCCTTGAAACAGAAAAACTTTTTTGCCAGAGTGAGCTGTGCACAGGTACAGGTAGCTTATTCTAATTGTTGCAACTGCTATGTTGGCATATTTGCTATGTACATTTTCACGCTTGTTTGTATTTTTCATTCACGTTTTCACATTTTGCCGAACATCACGTTACCTCATACGTATTGAAAATAACCACTGGCATTAGTTTTCGTGCATTTCATTGCTGAGAGGGTTAAAAAAGCTTGCATTAATGTTGACATAATTTCTGCATCTCTCCAGTTATACTCCCACATCTTCTAACCAATTGCTCAAAGGTTAATTACTAAGCTATACTTTACTCTTGACCTGTTTATAGATGCGTTGTGAAGTTCTCCTGAGACAAAGTACAGTCTGCCTTTCGTCAGGGAGTTGTGGGCTTGGGAGATGCTCTGTAAGTAGTCAATATTTGTTCGTTATGTAGGTGGAGCAAGTTTTTCTCACTGAGAGTTACTTTCTGTACTGTGTGCCCTTTGAAAGTATTATTCTTTTTCAATTTCGGTTGGTGAGAGATGCTGTACATGACACTGCGAGACATGCTACACTCTTTTACTGAAAATGACCATATACAAGTGATACCACTACCATTAACAGATTCGAAATTTCTTTATTAAGAGGACGGGATTTTGGTAATCTGCAAGACCTACTCGTTTTCAGTGCATGGCTTTCGTTGCTAAATCGTTGAGAATTGAATCCTGCTCTACGCGCGTGTGAGGCTGCTCACTTCGCATCTGCGCTAGTACCCGCTGCTCACAATAACGGAATAATTCACTCGAAGAGAGTAAATCGCTTGTAAGTTATTTTATTTTGAATTAGTAATGTTAAAATAATGAATGTAAGGTACTTGTTTTTTTAAAATTAGGCTCTCAAAATACAGAACAACTGAGGAATAGAAGTATCTTAAATTCTTTAAATTCAATAACAAAGTGACCATGCTAGCGTAATTCATTACCGTTATCAATCCTTACCTTCACAATTCCTTCCACAATGGCTTCGAAATCTTCCTCAATAAATCCACGACTGGAGAATTGATATATAGCGCACTCGTTGTACCCTCCCGGGTCGGAGTGCGTGTGTGTGGCGCTGAGAACGATGTTCGAGGTGGTGTAGGTGTCGCCAAACATGTCTCGCAGCCGCTCCAGTACCTGCGAGTGCGCTTTATTTCAACACTATGTTGTGAGCACGGCAATAGTTTCAATACCTTCAATATTTTATCAACACTAGTGCACGCGGTAATATTTTTAATATTGCATTAACACTAGTGTACACGGCTCTTTAAAAATGACGGGATTCAATATATATCTTGAATCAATTTTCCAGATGTGGATGACAAACAAATATAATATATCTATTCTAATAGTACCCACGATTAAAATATTCTTTTGTTTGTGTACTGGTGAAAAGTCTCACCGATACGGTCGTTAACCATCTTTATGAGCGTGACCAAGAGACGGAAGAAGCGGACACCAAACAAATAAATAAATAAATAAATAAACACTCCAAGGGTATTATTAGGTAAGATAGGAGGATGGTTTTCACCCTGCTAACTTGGTAACCCCAAGAAGGCGTCCCACGAAAGATAGTTATCTGGCGCGGATGCTTGGGCTAATACTACATCAATAGATGTGATGGTGCCCGCCCATGTCACCATACATTGTGAAATTAGGGCGTTCCTCTGTGTCTCTAATTACTTTATTTTCCTCTACTCTGTTAAAGATATACTCAGGATATAAATATGTCCTTGACAGTATATATTCTGGACAAAGATTACCGCTCCCGTTTAGGTCTTAATTCTACGATTTTGATCTTAATCGTAATGATGGCAATGTATATCTATATAGATTGCGAAGATTATTTACCACATTTAAACATTTTACTTCAACACGTTTACCTCTTTTAACACTTTGAATACAGCAGGAAAACTATAGTTTAATATTCAATTCAACTTTAAAATCAATTGTATTTAGCAATGTTGAAAATACCAAACATTAACTGGATCGTGTTTTCATTTAGTTTCGATTTATTTTTTAAAATTGAGTGCGTGACAACTGGTAATTGATCAGTAACAGAATAAAAACTCCCTCAGTGACCAAATATGGCTCACATGTCAGCCAAAGTGTTAAGAAACCTCCTCAACAAGCCAAGACCCACCTTATTTTTGATAGCCTGAGAAGGCAGGGAGATGTCGCAGTTGACGAAAGCGAACCTGTTGGTACCGTCACCGATGAGGAACGTCCTCGCGTAGAGGCGCGTGTGAATGCCGCTTGTCACCTGGTCCGACTTGGCGTAGCCCATCTGCCTCGGTTAGTGCGAGACGATTGTTATACGTCGTCGAGCACGTGTATGTAGAAGTTTTCAATATCCAGCGGAATTATATGGTAGGTAATTGTACCACCTTTCTTCACTTAAAATAAGAATGAACGAGAGAATTGTTATACGTCATCGACCACGTGTAAGTAGAAGTCTTCAACATCCTGCGGAATTATTCACTGGTAAAGATATGAAATGTCATTGTACCGCCTTTTGTCACTTAACACAAGAATAAGAATATGTACTAAATTTGTGGACGTCTGCCTAATTAACGCTGACAAAATCGCAGGTGGTAAATAATTTTTCCGGATTGGAGGTCTACGTTTGATCCCGATCAACGCGTTGTTGTTTGCCTCGGAGGTGCTCTTATAGTTTTACATTTTGTAAATGCTGGATGAACACTATCGCGCATTGATGGAGAGCGTATACAAAAACATTTATCGCAAAATATATTTTCGTAGTGGGATAACTTTTTTCTACATTAGGGATGGTAGATCGAGAAACTCAAGGAGGCCTCTCGATGTGTGAAGTAAAAACTGAAGGACTTCAGAGCTCGCCAAGCACGTTTTTAGCATGTTCTTTAGCGTAAAACTCTCGAGTTTGTCATGAGTTTTTATCCCTTTGTCTTAGCTCTGGCTAAGGTGAGCAGACTCTAGTTACTTGTACGAACACTACTCCAGATAGGGATTGGAACGACGAAAATGCTCATTGGTAGCTCTGATAACGTAAGTAATTAGGCTGGTGAATAAGAGAAGTTCCTGCTTCCGCGATAGACAGAGGGTCGTATTTTTTTTCGTACGATAATGGAGATTAATAATTTTCACCACATCCGCCATTAAAATGTTCATCTTAGTCTTGGCAATCTAATCACTTTGATGTGGTAAGGGAGGCTGAAACCAATTTATGATCAATCAACATCCAATGAATTTAGTCAAGCGGGCAATGGAACTCGCGATGCTCTAAAACATGGTTCATTCTTATATTAAATTGCTCCTAGCATAAATATTTGAAATATACACAAAATATTTTGTATTCGAATAGAAATTTATGAAGATTTGGATTGCATGCAGAGCGAAGCGAGTAGCCAGGCAAATTTTTCCCCTCTATGGTTTCTAAAGTAGAAAGTTGTAATAACAGCAAGATATATGGAGTTCGACTATCTCATGCGAGGCCTGTACACTGCTCTAGAGACGTGAACTTCTTACATTTGGTCGCATAAAGTTTGCTCGAGACCCCTGCTGCTGGACGACGATGCTCTGAGATGTAGCTCTTGTACACTATTTTCCTGGTTAGGAGGAAAAATCCCAAATACATAATCCCAAATGAACAAACCGTAGTGATGGAGTAGAACGACTTGATTTTAATAAAATTTGGCTGTGTATGAAGATGCGATCCTCAAATAAAAATGGGAGATAAGGGATGTAACGCAAGTAATTGGGGAGCTATAAACACTGTAAGAGCGTCTAAAATTGTAATTCTATGTCACCCCTGCGAGAAATGCCAGCGTGAGCTGCTGTCCTTGTTGGACTTGGTATCTTATTCAAATAAACGAGTTGTCAGAGCTACAACCCTTGTGCTACTTTGCGTTATTTGTTGTTGTTGTTGTGGAATTGCATCACGGCATGTGCTCACGCATTTCCATTGACTTTCAATGCGTTGAAACTCTGCATCTGTATTCGGGAAGGAAAATTGAAGTCAACGCGCGTAACTGCATGTTTGGGCAACGCACTTTTACGCTTGATCGAGCAAACGACACTTGGCATATTAGAATGTGCAACATCAATTGATAAAGCGTTTTTAGAACTTTGTGCAGTCTAGTCAGTTTGTGCAGTTTAGTCAGTTTTTAGGATCAAAAGTTGGTCTGCTCAAGCCGACTTGTTAACCTCGCTACCAAGGCCTTGAACTCGTTCTACGCTTGATTTCGCCTCTATACAACTGTATACGACTATCATGCATCCTCTAAATAGTCTAAAAACTGCTAGAACTTACATCGCAACAAAGAACGGCATAAAATAGTCCTGAGAATAGCTCGAAGTATACAGTACGGCTGTGCCGCTATTGCTGAAATAGTAACGCAAGTGGTGACCGTGCTGTGCAGCTATCATAAGTAGCTAAAGAAAGTCTTATCTTTCCCGTTCTTATCGGTGTGTTCTCTACGTTATCGTAGTGCTGCACACGTTTGCAATTAATATACCAGAGAAGGATATTCTTTACGTTGAGCACATTATTTCTTTAGATTTCAATCTATTGTTGAGTTTGTTCTCGGTGAATTGCCCCTGTGAGTAATACGATTGCGATATCTTTTCCGGTTTTTGTTTTTATCAGTATCTTAGAGCCACATGCCCTCACATTTTATCATTTTTCACCTTTTGTAAATGCCTTTTGAACATCTGTTGATTTTTCAAGTTTATGTGTGCTGTTGTAAGATATTTTCTGCTTAGATAACCTATATTTCATATTGGTTGACTCCATCAGGGGATACAAAAAATGTACTGTGTCTATGGGAATTAGCACTCTCATGAGGAAGATGCGAGGTCCCGAGCTGAAAGTTTGGTTGTTCTTTCTTTCGTTGAAATAGAATGGGATTTTCAAATCACCATTGTCCTAACTCAGCACTTAACACCTTTTTCTCTATTTTTATTTTGCTTCATAAACTTTCTTCCTGGCTTGCTGTTCCTATGCATAGGGTGTGGGGACATACCTTGTGCATAAATTCTCTGTCTTTTAGTTCAAACTAAATGGTGCTTTTTCTTCTCTCTATTGAGGTAGTTTTAATTAGCTGATATAAGCATTATAATGAAAGTAATTAAAATTACAGTATTAAATTCATTAAGGGCTAAATCAAATAATCACATGAGTGGTGTTCTAAATTCTAAATTGAATAATCACATGAGCTTAGCAATTTAATTTCAGAAACAGCGTCTTGGATCTCTCTCAGAGCGCCTGAGGGACTGTGTCTGAGTGCATATAATAACAAGAAACGAGGCAACAATTAGGCTGAAGTTCGCGAAAACAAATTAGTAAACGTCCAGAAAGGTGAGATTTAGAAATGATTGCTTCGTATCTTATTACGTTAAGTGGGGCGGGTTGAACTGAAGTTCAATATTAAACTCAAATTAGAGTTGATTTTAGAGATCTATTTTGAAAATAATGTACGTTAAATAGATTGCACTTTCATTATTTCTCATTAAGCATTTATCGAAATTGAGTTAATGACTGCTGGTTGGTCAGCATCATTATTAAAATCCCCTCCGTGTACACCGGTGTGTCACGTCGCACTTTAAGTGCAAGCAGAACACAAGTGCACTCACCATGTTGGCACCGGCGACGAGACCCGTGATGTCATGTCGCCCCACACCGACGTCGTACAGGTCTCCTTGTGCACCGGCACGTCGCTCCGTCACGGCGCACCTCCCCACCACGCACAGGACGGATGTCACCAGCGCAACACACAACCTCATTCTCGAAGTCCAGCCGTGTTTGGGGACTGTCTGCTTCAGGGGGCTTGGTGTCCTTGGTAGTGGACGTGTGTGTACAGTTGAGACAGTTCCAGCGTCTACTCCAGATAATTGGAGTGAACAGTTGTTCTAGCATCTACTCTTGATAATAGAGGTGAACTGCTATTCCAGCGTCTACTCTAGATAATTGAGGTGAACAATTGAAGTGTCCATGAAGAGTGCATTCACTTAGCGTCTCATGTGATGAATTGGATCAAACTTACTAGATTACAACCTTTAAAATCCAATGATAAATATTCAGAAAAACAGCTTTCAATAGATTTTTAGGGAAGCAATTTAAATGTAAACACTTCGTGGCGCAATAATACTTTACGGCTCGGGGCCATCTCCCCTACACTCTTCTCTACTTGGAACACTTCACTTTCTTTCCTCACTGCTTGCAACGCCTTATCTACACTCTTCTCAGCCTGCAAAGCCCCACCTTCACTCTTGACTGCGCGCAACGAACTGCCGCTGCAGCGCGGCTCGTGAGCGCCGCACGCATGTACGCAGCTGCCTTGTATGGCCTACGCAAATGAAGGTCCCCGAGTAGCTTACGTCCGGTGGAGCGTCACGTTATGTGGGGTGAAGTCTTGGTTAGCCCCGGTGTGATGGTACGAGAAGTGCGTTCTGATGTGAGTGCTTAGTCCCATGAGTAGAAGCTGCGTGATGAGGGTATCTCCTGTCCAGTGGGGCTGCGTGATGAGGGTGTCTGCTGTCCAGTGGAGCTACAACATGAGGGTATCTGTTGTCCAATGGAGCCACAGGATGAAGAAGAGCACTATCCATTGGAGCACAGATTGAGAGCATTTTCTGTCCGGTGCAGGCCAGTCACATGATAGGAGTGTTCACTTCCTACAGGCGCTATAGGATAAGGGTATCTGCTGTCCAGTCGAGACACAGTGAAGGAATACCAGCACATGAGAACAGGCAAGTAAACGAGCTAGATTATGGGGGAACACAATACACCTTGTGCATAGATTCTCGTTCCCTTAATTCTTCACAAAATTGAGCTTTCATCCTTCTTTTCTTTGAACACCTTCGGTTTGATGAGGGAGGCGTATAATTTTTTCAAACCTCGTAAATTACTTCTGAATCTAAACGTGGGGAACGTGCTGAAGATGTTTTGTGTTGAGTTTTAAGGCATGAATTCAGAGATGAATAACGCATGCTTGATACCAACTGAAAAATAACAACGAAATATAGGGAGTTAAATCGTAGAATGGATACGAAGTATCTGAAAAGCTTCCGGTCTAGCCTGAGTTTTCATTACCAGGGCTAAGCAGCGCTTAAAAGGAACGATGCATTGAAATGAGTACGAGGTACCAGATGGACAGAGAAGGGAAAATTTTGCTCGTTCTATCGCAAGCGGCAGCAACCATGTTGTGAGCATAAATTTCGGTAAATAAACTGGTTGTAACTTTTTTGAGGAACAGATGGAATTATGATGGTAACGAAAGCTTGTGCATAGATTCTGCGTTCCCTTAACTCCATACTAAAGGGTGCCTTTATCATTCCTCTCTTTGAACATCTTTGTTGTTATAATAGAGGCTGAAACTGACATATAATCAATGATAAAGATCAAATAACATATCTACTGGTGGAACGCTGAAGCTGCGCGAATGGCGCAGACTGTAATTCTTTATTTAGAGAACTTCCAATATTTAGAAATCTTGTTTTAAAAGAAACACCCTTAATTCATTATAGGCTCGAGGGAATTAGCGCTCCTAGGGGGACTATGTAAGGGCCTGAGCTAAAGGTTAGGTAGGCTATCGTTTTGTTGAAATAGAATAGGTGTTTTTTTTTTGTTATGGACCACCTTTTTTCGGTTCACTGCTTTCCTGTTTTTCAGCACCTACTACTTTGTTCTTCAACTTTGGTCTTGTTTCATGAACTTCTTTCTCATCTTACTGTTTCTGTGCCCTTTCTGCATAGATTCCACGTTCCCTTAACTCCATACTAAATGGTGCATTCTTCCTTCCTCTCTTTGGATAGCCTTTATTGCGGATAGGGAGGCTTAAACTAACTAATAATCAATCAATCATTATAAGCTCGTTTTGTAGAGGTTCTGACACGCTTCCTTCTACGAAATTTGATCATTCAGAAATTCCCTTTGTTTTAGCTAGAAATTTCTTTTACGTGTGGCTTTCCTCGGCGACAAATGATAGCAAAAACTATTTCCCATCGTATTTCATTTCACTGCAATGTGGTAGCAAGTGGTGCGTGCAGTTATCCTCTGCTCAAGGAAATATAGCAGCCGGTACAAGCGTTGAAAAATCAGTAAATTAGCACCCGTTGCTGAGGGTCATGAATTAGGGCAGGATGTATGTACCTAATGGTGCCTCCGGTTATCGAAAAACTTGCCATTTCTAGTTTAACTTTGGTGCCTTTTGGCCCTGTGTTTTTCTTACCATGCAGCAGGCAATCTTGCCAAATTTCATTCGTGAAATTCTTCGTGCGGAATAGTGCGGAACATGAAAAATCCACCACAGCGACATATCCAACTAAATTAACTTTCCTACCCCTGCTTTGAGCAGGAACTTCAGAAAACCAGGACTCAAAAATATGCTGCCCATTAATTTAGAAAATATTGAGCCTAACTGGAAGTATGAAAAGGTGTGTAGTTCTTGGAAATTTAAAGCAAGAAAACAGTTCGCTCTCAGTAAATTTTATCACAAAATACCAAAATCTTTGTTATTTTATGTTGTGACAGAACAATTTCTAGCTGGTGAACATACTATAACAAGTTTCATTATAGCCATGCCTAAGGGCGAACACAAGATAGTTCCCTAAGGTTAGTTTTCTGTTCCCTAAGGTTAGTTTTCTTCAAGTTTGAGCATAGAAAGAAAACGGCCACGTGTGGGTAAAGAATGACTGAGAAGCCACACTCCCTATCTATACCGGCACGTGAGATTCACGAATGTGCGACATCAACGGATATTCCTTAATGTATAAAGATTGAGAGTAAAACAGTGCACATTTGAATTAAGTTGTAGACTGTCCGATGATTAGAAGGTCACATTCCGTACGCACATACGAACAAAGGCGTGGTCGCGAGAGTGTTCCCATCAGGAGTCACATATATACCGTACCCCGCGTTAAATTTATTGGATTTTCTACCTGAATAATATTGGTAGGGAAAATTCTCAGGTATGAGAAACAAGAAAAGATACATAATACGAAAGATACAAAAAATAAAAGAAAAAACAAAGCTGGTGAAGATACTGCACATTACGAATTGTATCCTCACGATAAAATTTGGTTGAATGTAGAGTTTTTATTTCTTTTTTCTTTCTTAATTTATATGTAGCTCTCCAACATTCTCAATAATTCACATCTATTCGAATGGAATCATAGACACCATTCAAATGATATAAAAAACCTGGCGTCCACTCACTTTTGTTTTCAAGCCAAAAAATAATGTGGCTATGAAAATTATATCTACTAGTGCACACATGCTGTTTGGCATTAGTCTGAAGAATTTCACCCCTTCTTTCTTGAGTTGAATTCTTTTGTGCCCCTCGATGTTGTCCAGCGCTATGCCGAAGAATTTCCTCGCTTCTTTCATGTGTTTAGCTCTCTCTAGCTACTCGGTGTTGCTCTGCATTATTCCGTAGAATTTCCAAACGCCTTTCAAGGGTCAATTTAGGTCTAGCTTCTCGTTGGCGAGCAGCATTGCTTCGTCTGGCCATTTCGCGTTGTTCATCCGATCGTCTTCGGCGTTTTTCTTGCTGTCGAAGTCTTGCTACTTCTCTCTTGCGGTTGGACACATTTCTATCCTTGGTTGCCTCTTTTGCCGGAATTTTATTCTGAAATGTCGTCCATTATCTCTTCAAAGCTTTTCAAGAAAATCACAATTTCGAAAAAAAACTCAAGCTCCAAAATCTTGGGCCTTATACCAAGTGGTAGCCAGGTTACTGGTCAAACGAATTTAAAACATTTCTTTTCGCATTATAAATCAAAAATATCAAAGCGACATGATGAATTTCAACAGAGAAAGCTCCATAGAAAATTTTTATTTGTAAAAATAAGCCCATTGCGTATTGTGGATTCAATAATCAAGAGGGGGTCACACAGACGGACAGAGGGACGGACGCGGCTCCTTTTATAATAGTGATTTTTCAAGAACATGCAACTTATAGCGAGGAAAATGATGTAGCAAATTCTTATTAAAAATCTTAGGCTAATAATCAACACTATATAACAAAACTCCAGGTGTCTCTATAATAAATTTTAAATAAATAAATACATTTGTTTTGCGCTTAATTTCTCCTACGTTAGTACAATGGGGACCCCCCTCAGGGGGATACAACTATTGTATCTATGGGAATTAGCGCTCCCAGGGGGACTATGTGAGGGCCCGAGCTAAAGGTTAGGTAGGCTTCCTTTTGTTAAAATAGAATAGGGTTTTTTTTTGTTACGGACCATGTTTTTTTCGGTTCACTGCTGTCCTGTTTTTTCAGCTCCTACTACTGTTTTCATCAACTTTTTCTTGTTTCATGATCTTCTTTCTTAGCTTTCTGTTTCATGCTTCCTTAAAATGACACTTTTGAACATTGGCCGAAACAAGCGATTCATATATTATTTCCTGGCGTCAAGAATTGCGCAGTTTCATGTCATGTACATGTAAACTGTCAAAAGTGTTTTCACTCCACAATGAAAATGCATCGTCCATGAAATTGTGTTATCTCTTATAATTATCATTACATGTATTATCAAATATAGATTAAGCAAGATTAGGAGTACATTGCCCTCAATCAATTCTTTTCGACTAGTGACATGGGTATTACAATACTCATGTGTGTGTATCATCTAAGTGTATTTACTTTTAGATATTTAAAAACCAAAGATTGTAATTTTGCACAATCTCTTTTGGAAATAAAGTGTTTTTTTCTTTTTTTCTGTGCCCTTTCTGCATAGATTCCGCGTTTCCTTAACTCCATACTAAATGGTGCCTTCTTCCTTCCTCTCTTTGGACAGCCTTTGTTGCGGATAGGGAGGCTTAAACTAACTAATAATCTAATCTAATCTACAATGGGGATCTGCTTGATTGGTTGGTATCCTAGATACCAGTCAAATAAGACAATCTAACACATGCTCACTTTTGTTTACAAGTAAAAAACAACGCTTAAAAATTTAACCTATTGTTGAAAAGTTGTAGCTCTTCGCAATGACAAGATTAGCAAATTTTTTCAAAAACTTTTTGGCTAATAATAATACTAAGAATGACATCGTGTATTTATATATTTATTTTGCATCACGCTCTCAAAAATAGATAGGAAGAAATTAGCACCGGCGGTCTTTGTTTCAGTACACTGGTAAATTAATACACTCATTTTTACTGTGCAAGTACGCTATAACGAACACTAGCTTAACGATGACATGGTCCGTGGAATTTCCAATGGTTCTCCTACTACCTAATAATATCCTTGGTTTATTTGTTTGGAGTCCGCTTCTTCCATTTCTCTGTCACGCTCATAAAGTAGTTATAACGACCGTATCTGTGATACGAGTTTCGCCAGTGCACAGGTACAAGAATATTTTTTATCACGGGTACTGATAGGATGGATATATTTGTTTCTCATCCACATCTGGAAAATTTGTTCAAAAAAGTTATTGAATCCCGTCATTTTGACGGGCCTTGCAAACAATTAAATAATAATTCACAGTTTTTGCTTGTTTGATTGATCGTGTGTCTGTGACGTTATCAATGATGCTTAATGACCGTATCTGTTAAACGAGTTTCACCAGTGCACGAGTACAGGAATATTTTAATCGCAGGTACCATTAATGGATATATTCGTGTGTCATCCGCGTTTTTAAGATTTTTTAAAGAAAAATTGGGGATCACATCATTTTCAACTGGCCGTGTATGTTAGTAATGTAATGAAATTTACCGAAATACTATTTAGTGTACACTAACGTCATCGATTTCTAGTACGTGGGTCTTGAATGACTGGTGATTGCAGTTCAACAATGTATAAAATTGATACGCATTTAACTGAATATCACTCTGTCGTATATGAATGTAATGGTTTCTAATACAAAAAAGAAATAGATTGAGAACCGAAATCGTGAGCCGCGAATTTCGAAAATTTAAAATCAGTACTTTCAGAAAAAGTCTCATTAGGAGGTGTCTTGTTCTCTACATATTTTTAAAATAATTTCAAGAGCTTAAACCCCTCTGACCCTCTGAGGGATAAAACTATAGCAGATGTAGGAATTAGCGCTCTCGGGGGGGAAGATGAGAGTCCCGAGCTGGGAGTTAGGTCGGCCTTCCTTTGTGATCAAAAGTAGACTGCAAATGTTTTTCCATAACTTTTCTGCAGTGGCTTTTGATTCGTTTGGTCTCTGCTTCAATGGCCATTTTTGGTGAATGACAATTTAAATTTTGGTGTTGAGTTTGATCAAAGTTGGTGGGCATACAAGGAAGTAATTTTGAAGAAGGCGTTTTCATTATGGCTCAGACTCAAATATACTGCTCGGACAGCAAATTTTAGTACAATCTCTGAACTGGTACAATGGTAGCATAGGGACACGAAATAGACGACTAAAACTAGGCAACCACTCCGCCATCCAATAAGCAGTAGGAGTGATGGAGCTAGCCAAAGAAGCGCTTGAGACGCGAGAAGAAGCTTGCCGCGACGTCTGGTTCACTTCGCCGCTCGTCCGGCTTGCGGTGCACGACGCGCGCTCCTGCGCTGCTGGCCACCTGCAACACGGGGCTTGTTGGAGGGGCGGGTTGGGTGGTGGGGTGACTAGTGTGGCACGGGACTGTGGAAATGTTGGTGAGAGTGAAAAGTAAAATTTGAAACGTAGGAGGGGGGGGGAGCTGTGCTGGTGGGATGGAGACTGTGGACTGTGCCAATCTGGAGTGTGGAAATGTTGGTGAGTGTGAAAAGCCAATCTCGAAACGTAGGTGAGAGGGGGAGTTGTGTTGGTGTGTTGACGAGGGGTGACGAGTGGCACTGACCTGTGGTAGTGTTGGTGATGGTGAAAAGTAAAACTTGAAACGTAGGTGGGAGGGGGGAGCTGTGTTGGTGGGGTGACGAGTGGCACTGTATGTACTGTGGCTACGTTGGTGAGAGTGAAGGAATCGTTATTGATGCATGCCTGAACACAGCAGTAATAAGAAGTGGCCAAGATGAGCTATTGTCATTTTGCATCAGCTTTGAAGATACGATAAAACTGAGAGAGTTCTGTTTGAAATATCGTTCAATGGGATGAGCAACAATTTTTGCTGTAGCAGTGACCCGCAGTTATGTGAGTGAGGTGTGATCCACATGTAATGTGCGATCTGGATGAAAACCAAGATAACCAGAGATTCTAGTTACGTGAAAATAAATGCGGTGACTAATGTTGGTTGTTTGTGCACGTGTAGAATGTTTATGTTTCTACAAAATATTTCCTGGCATTTATCTCAGCATTCTGTAGCTCTCAAGTCGTAGTCACAGTTCCTGCACCCACTCGTACGACGCTAGTTGGTGTCTTAGCTATAAGTGAAATATGCTTGGGCTTCAGTGAAAGCCAAGTTTTAGGCGTCCACCCCGACACAAGACATCCACATAAATAATGCTAAGAGAATATCCTTGACAATGAAGATGAATGTTGCCAACGGCACTTCAATTACTTCATAGAGAGTGTGAGTAAATTTATTGCTTCTTCCAATGTATTCCAATTTCGATAAAGTCAAACATGAGCTGCTCGATCATGTTCCTCATTTTACACAATTGTATCCCAGTGACCGCATCGAAAGGACCAAATGACGCACTATTTCCCTGACATTACCATGAACGAGTTTGTAACTCCAGAAAAGCTGGTGAGTTTGCCTTTCTTGTGTTTAGCGCGCCCAGTGTGGGAAATGCGGTACGTTCCAGTCTTGATGTCTTCAGGAATGTCCCATTTTATTGAGGCCACGGATGTGCCGAGCAGCGCGGAGGTGCGTCGCCACGAGAACCTGGCCAAGCAAGGGAACATCTTTGAACCTTTTTTGATAAAAGAGACTCATAAATGGCCATATAGAGGTGTTGAGAATAAATGCTGTTCTATTGGAAATATTCTAATAATAATAATGAAATTATAGTAACGTTAGAAATTTTTCGAATGCTCCTAAATTGTGCAGGAAATTCTTCACAAAAATTAGACCGGGCATCAAACGGATTATACTAGCGATGATTTTGGTGCTTTAAGCATCCATGCGTACAGACCTTTAATTTCAGCAGCCCGACCACTATTTAATTATTCGTTTAACTCGAATAGACAATGATTTTTTGCTTGTTTATTAGTTCGTTTGTTTGTTTTCGTAACCAGTTATCAGTTCTATTTCAGTTTCGAAGAGAAACACGCCCGATTTCGTACCTCCTATCCTCGTATATGCATAGACAGCTTTTTTAAAAAACAGAAATTTATGGATTCTATTTCCAAACATTAAACCCTTTACATCTGGGTTGTGACAGCCATCACTCACTCATTAATTGAGTGCACATTGAAGTCGCTCGGCTGTAATTTTGCAATAAACACACGTGAACCTCACTTATGTCCCACTCTGAAAGTTCAGAACACTAGCGCTATTGGGCAGTCTATATGTAACACTTGTCCATACGGTGACAGAGATTTCGGCATATTCGGCCAACTACTTTCGCTGCTTGCAGTTGCGAGTGATGGATCTCGTAACAAGGTAAGAGAAGAGAAATCACAGATAGCCATAGGCTCCCTATTGAGCATCTTCACAGCTCATTGTGGACGAGATATTGAGAGCAACGTGACGAATTCACACGCTTTATAAGTCCTGAGGATGTATCGTGGCAATATTTACAAGGTGTGAGTTCCTCCAGCGATAAAAAATGAAAAACTCATCCTTTGCTCATCGACCACAAGGAAGTTCATACAAAAATGAATTGACTCGAATCTCTTCGCAGCTCCGGAGTGACGGGAATAAGAACAAACATAAAAACCGGCTCACTCATCATCTAGTGGTTACAACGCCAGGGTCTTCTTCTGTTTGCAACGAACACCGACTGCCCCACGAATACTTTTCGTACAGTGTCATCTTAGCGCTTTATTTGTTGGCAACAATAGCTAAACTGCAATATAAACATCTGCTCATTTTCTTCCAGGGTTGTTGGTTAAATTTCTTATTTTGTTTGGCAGGCACCTGTAAACGTATATCAAGTATTTCACGATCGTATTTATATAACAATTCGTTAATAGATTTACATTTCATGTTTAATTCACAATAATTACGAGTCTGTGAATTACTTCGTTTCCCAGTCCGCATCTGTGGCGATGATTTCCCATTCGCCATCTTCCTTTTGCCTTTGAATGGTGAGGAAGGTGCCGCCATGGTAAACGCTGTTCATAGGGTGAGCCGACACCTGTCAGTGAAGAGATGCAGTAAAATGATTCAAAGAACTCATCGTAAAACTCACCCTTAATATTTTCAAGTCCCAGGAAAATCCATTCTGTCAATTCGTCAGGAAGCGAATTTCGGTGCTATATAGCGTGAGGTATAGCGCCATATATCTCTTACCCAGGCGCAGTTTGAGACGTACAAATTGAGTGTTTTCTCAAAATTAAATGTATGAAATTAATCAATATTCATTGCAAACCTAACCTAACCTCAGGTTATAGTGCTAGCTAGAGGTAGATCTCATGGTAGAATGTGATAGACCTCACGCTATGGCAGCACCCGCATTTCGGTGATGAAACTTGCGAATAACCTTATATCGAGCTCGTATTGGGTGAGTTACGTACCCTTTTGAAAAAAAAGAGAAACATGAAGCCTTATAAAACCTCTACTAAATAATACGTGTTCTGCCAAGCAGAGCAGCTTATAGACACGTCACTGAAATTGTCAGGATTTCACGAGTTTAAAAACAGTTTACTAGTAGCAAATCTGTGTAGGTGCAAGCCGTTTTCCAAATTTTCCCACAGAATGCAAGTAGCAGCAGTATAGTCAGAAAATCCCACTCACAAACTTGACCACGACAGTGTCTCCGAAGTGCTCCACAGAGGAGGGCTGCAGAGTGACGTCTCCGAAGGCCCTCCCGAGCGGAGGGGCGTCGTACTTGTTGCGCGGCGCGAGGCTGAGCTGCCGGGCCAGCATGTTGGGCGCGGCAGGTCCGGCTTCCACTGAGTCTCCCTGGCACCATAAGAGTAGTTTTGAAAGGAATATTTCCATTATCCCCCAATCAACACGCTGACTGCGATGGGTTGAACTGAAGTTCAATATTCAACTCAAATTTTAAGTCAAAAGTGATAAGCAATTTTATAAATACCAAATATCAATTGGGTCCAATTAATTAAAAAAAGATTGTTAGAATTTTTCAAACGGCCCATCGATGGTCGTTGTGCAGCGGAAAAAACTTTAGCACGACCCACCGATGGGTTGCATCGCAGTCAACGTGTTGAGAGATAGGTATGATCCATGCAAATGAAGAAGATTACATGCACGAAATTGTTTAAGTAAAAGCTGAATCAATTCCAATACAAGATGAAGTTAAATAATTTCTTGAGAATTTTGATGTGAAGGGGAAATGTTTGCCGAGCGTCTCCCATACTCTTTCTGGCCTTTCAATTTGAAGCTTTATTTAGAGTGTAAATGTTTACTTCTGTGTTTTATATAATACAATCAGCAACAATAAAAACTGAGAACGTTCCACTGGAATATATCAAAATGATTAGGTTGAAGAATAAAAAGTAATCTTGCATTAACTTGAAGGAAAATAAAAAGTGTTCTTCTGTCACTTTCTCATCGTTTTTGCTATGAACGTGATATCAACGTCGCTTTAAATTGATATGATACGTCTTTGAAAGCGATTCCTTGAAGGATATTTTCAAGGTCACCATTTACGTGAGTTTTTTTTTACTGTTTCACGTTGGAACAGTCGTACCCTGACAAGTGCTTTCGCTAGCACCGAGTACTGCTGCAAGTACGCCTCCAGAGTGTGGGGGCCGTAGAGTGTGCTGGCTCCTTCGTATCTCTGGACGGCGTACTCCTCAAATGTTGTGATGTAGTGCGTGTAGGTGTTGGAGTATCCTGCTATTACCGGAACGATATCTGGGGCTCCTTCTTCCGCAAACACTGTCGATAGCTGTTGAAAATGAAATCAGTGTTAAACCCAAATGTGTTTGCTACACACATTGGAAAAAATACGTACGATTGATTGTTTTTGTGTCCTACTCGTACTTGCAACAATGTTCACGCTCAGAGTGAATAAATCATTCACTGAACGTACGCAGTCATCATACACTGGGCTAGACGTAAGACAAAGCTTGGAATCTTTCTGCAGTAAATGAGTTATTTATACAATTTAACTCGTAAGCCTTGTCAAAAAATGCATGAAATTCCCCTACTGTAGCTTAATGATGCTCTACAGTACATGAAAAATGTTATCAAAAAGATTCGATGTGCGAACTAGTTACCAGACAATAAAAACTAAGGCATATTCATCAGCGAATTCAACTAGGGATACACCAACAGTGACCGTGTTAGAATTACCTGATCTCGTAACCGTCTACCCGACATGGTGGTGAACTCCCCCGGCACCGCAGCGATGACAAATTGTCCCACCCTCGCTACTTGGGTCTCCACTATGTCTCCCGTCCACTTGTATGGGAACTGGTACTGAAATGAAAAGTTAATGAAAAACTTATTTTTAGATTACAGCATTTTTGACCAGAAGCCTTCTCACATATGAGACAGCATTTGCCGGTACAGTTTACCATCGGGAATAAAAAGTTGCACATCAAAACCTGTTAGTTGTCTTTTCAGTGATGGGGACAGGTAACTTGTTTCATGTGGAGTGTAATTTATTTAAAAAATCTGCACAGTTTTCTCAGTTTTCCTTGTATAAAAGTTGCTGACATATTGTAATTGAGTTCCTACCTAAAGAAGTAGCCAGTTCACGGGATAGGGCTGTGAATCTAATAGCAAGAAGATGATTGAAGATTAAATAAAGTAGTGCAGAAAATACACTGACGCTTAGAGCATGGCAAGAATGTTTGGAGTTTTTGTTCCTGGTTCGTCTTAGCATGACTTTACTAAAAGCTCGTTCCATTATGCTCAATGGAGATTGTAGTATCCCTTTATTGTAGAGCACACAATCTACTCTGTTTCCATGAATCTTGAAAATTCTCTGTAGATTATCATAATGGGTTGATTCAGAGCGTACAGCTCAAACGCAATATATTTGTGCTCTTAGGTTTCCCACAAAATTAGGCTATCGTCTACAAATTTCTCTTATGTAGCTAATAAACATAAAGACCTTGAACGTTTGGTTCTACTAGGACAGTAACACTGAGTCGAACATTTCTTTCTCATTTGAATCTACTGGAAATTTAACAATTAAACGATAAATGTAGTTCACAAGCACGCTCACGTATCCAGTGTTGAGAAGAATCGGCTTGGGACGTTGACAAGTGATTTGGTCCTCACTTGTGCGGTGAAATAAGTTGGCGATCTTGGTCCATAAAGGGTAACCTTCAGTCATGCCTTGAGTTAAGCCAAACTGTCCTAAGCCGTCAATAGCTCCACCTCCAAAACTGAAGCCCAGAGCAGGCCTGCATGTTTGAACCTGCAGGAGTAGAGATGTTTAGCATCACTGCTCATTTGTAATTGGCAGTGAAATCCCAAATTCACAAAAATTAAATATTCATACCCAAATGGTTTTAACTAAAACAAAAAAAAAAATTGATGCGCGTATCTGTGCTTCTGGGCATTATACAGAGTGTTGGAAAGCGAATGGTAAAATTTTATCGGTAAGGCCGGACACAAAAAATAAATACTTTTTACGGATAGCGAATCTTTTAAAACTCATCAGTTTTCAATTTATTGCGATTCAAGGTTTAATTTTGACGCCCAATGGAAAACATCTCGGTTCCTGAGAAATGCCAGAGTGGAAAATGCAACTAATTTCAGAGAAGCAAATGTTTTACCAAACAAACTTTACAGTGCCCATGCGTCAATGCAGGTCTGGTTTCACTTCCGAATACATTGCTGGACATTATCCAAAAATCTTGGTTTTTCTGCAGTGTTCCCTGCTGTGACCGCTATCCTTCCGACAAAGTATATCACGTACTTCACCGGTGTTTCGTAAATCAATGATTTCATGAGATTCCTGAGAACAAAATCATGAGTACTCATGTCCGGAGGTCTTGGAGGCTATACCACAAGTCAAATACGCCCTATCCACCTATTCTGATGAGCGTCGTTTTTATATTGGTGAACACTCCTGTTGGAATGGGCCTGAGCTTCTCTGTGCTGGAACCCCACTCGACGGTGAATGCCTTGAGGCACGTCTTCTTGTAGTTCAGGCGCACGTCCTTTAGAATCGTGACATGAACTTGTCTATTTACAGAAGACGGCATCAAATATGGCTCAATGAGATGCCACCAACACCAGCCCACACATTGACATTAATCCAATGTTGGTAGCTGAAACGATGCGCATCATAACGGTTATCTGATTGCTTGTAGTACAAGTTATGTGCGATGAACGTTCCATTGTGTGTTGAAGTGGTTTCATCGGGGGAAAAAATACTACAAGAAATTTTGATCGTCCTGTTTTTGCCTCAGGCACCAACGTACAAACTGTGCACGAGGGATATAGTCGGTCGGTTACAGATTCTGAACTTTCTGAAAATGGTGAGGGCATCGATTGTTATCTTCGAGAACATGCTGTGTGCCGACGTGGTTTGGTATTCCTAAACCACGTCTGTCGCTTGGGTGCTTGCAAGAGGTCTGCCACGAAGATACTGCATTACGTCGTCTCCAACTATATCACGGAAATCCCTGGGCCGACCATAACATCTCCTGTCCGTGTTGAAGATTCCATGTTCACGTTGACGGCATGCGATGGAAACATGCGTTGCCCGGGAAAATGGCGATTTAGAAAACACTCCTGATACGACTCGGCAGCACCGAGAGCAGTGGTTCTTAACCTTGTTGGAGGTACTAAACCCCACAAGTTCCACACATGCATTCATTGAACATTTCGTAGTTGGAAAAAATATTATTTTTTCTTCAAATTCAAATTATATGTATAAAACTATATACTGTTTTAGTGCACAAACTGTTTCATGCCGAACCCAGGTTAAGGGGAGAATACCCCCAGAATGCCGAATTTTTTAGATATATTGATTTCAGCTGTTATGGGAAGGGTAAGATGAAAGGTACACTCTGTGAAAAAATGAGGTTCGTACATTTGCTCGTTCGCCCGCTACGGGGGTTTGAAGTATGGGGGGGGGGGGGGAGCTGGTATTTCATCACGTTACACCTCCCCTCTGCTGTTTCTTCACGGCGCGACGCTTCTATGTCATCTTCTATGTCTCTTTTTTACTGTATACTGATTTCAAACACTGACCTAGGGAATTGGCATTAGCCGCACCGTAAGCCATGCGCTTATCCGCATAAAATGGTGAACAATATGGCATGAACTGATTTGTAAACACTTAGCATCTAGCACTCGGATGGAAGCAGATTTAAAAGCAACATATCATTTTGTAAATTTATATTTTAGAGACACAAAAATGTAATGAACTGGGCTCGAAACCTTAAACGTTGGCATCATCAGTATCTTGAAAAGAATACTGAGGAGTTCCAAAATATTTGGTATTCTTTAAAAATAATTGATTTTGCGAGCCCTTGCCTTGTCAAAGTTTGTACCTCTCATATTTTACCACCCTGTATGAGTTAGATGCTTCACACAATTAGGCTTGTTTTTTATACCTACTAGAATAGTACCTCAACATGCATTGGATTTACCACTTTGCTAAGGTGCTTCTTTACTGCTGCAGTGATCGGCTTTCCATGTCATTTTAGATTCCAAGTTCCAGGACGCTAATTAAAGTACTCTACATACATACATACATACACCGGGCTTATCCTCCCTATGGGAGGGTAGCCGACAGCAGGCCACAATCACCACACTTAGGCACTAGGAGGCGAGAGAGGCAGCTCTGGCCGCACTTGAACTACCAGGATCAGCAGCAGCCCAGCACAACCACCTTCCACAGTCAGGCCCGACAGCCATAGCTGGTTTACCCCGACCGCTTCTTTGAGTGCAACCCCTCATCCCGCACAGGACAGGTCAACCCCATCACACGCGAGCAACTTCCAGTACCGCATCAAAAATAAAATTACCTTCTTATGCACTGCCTCCACTCACTTCTGTCCGCAGCCATCCCTCTCGCCACGTGCACAGTCAGACCCCTCTCATACAAAGCACGTTTCACCACATCCATCCAACTCATCCGTGGTCTACCTCGCGCACGCAGACCACTCACTTCCGACATATATACCTTTTTCACCAGCCGCTCAACATTCATTCTTTCAACATGCCCAAACCCTCCAAGCACTCTTTCATCCACTCGCCTGCTCAATTTTTTGATAACACCCGTCTGCCCCCTAACCGACTCATTCCTGATCCTATCTCTTCTTGTTACTCCATACATGCTCCTCAAACACTTCATCTCAAACAACACATCCAACTTCCTCCTCTCAGCTGCTCTCAACCCCCAGGACTCTGCTCCATACAACAACTGGTACAATCAAGCTTTCATACAGTCCCCTCTTAGCATTCATACTCAAACTCCGAACTTTCCTCATTGCACCCAATGTCTTACAACCTTCACTCACTCGATGCCTCACTTCTACTTCCATACTATCCTTAACAGTCACATCCGACCCGAGGTACCTAATATGCTCTACCTCCTCTAAAACTTAACCAGTCAACCTCACATCCAAAGTTCCAAACACTCCACCTCTTGAACATCTCATCACCTTACTTATATTCACATTTACCCTCAATTTGCGCCTTTCGCACACTCCACCAAACTCTGCAACCAGTCTCCTCAGTTTTTTCCTCTGAATCAGCCACAAGCGCTGTATCACCTGCAAACAACAGCTGACACACTTCCCAATACATACCAATTAGTCCCGTCAACTGCGCACCTTTTCATAACACTCTGGCATTCACTTCTCTCACCACACCATCCATAAACAAATAAAACAACCACGGCGACATCACACATCCCTGTCTCACACCTGTCACAACTGGGAACCATTCACTCACTTCATTCCCTACTTCCACACATGCTCTGCTATCAATGTAGAAACTCTTTATCGCATTCAACAGTCTCTCACATACTCCATACATGCTTACCACCTGCCATAGAGCCTCACGATCCACTCTGTCATACGCCTTCTCTAAATCCATAAATGCCCAATATACATCTTTTCCCTTTAATCTTACTATGGGGAAAGCCCACAGTAAACAAAATGACGGGATTCTTGGGAAAATATTAGTCGTGTCCACAGAAGGCAGGAAATAAAACACAAAACCCATATCAGTGTTGGTATGGGCTGAAGTGTCTATCAAGAACAAGGTGCCACTTGATTTTGTCTCTGAGAAAGTAAAGATCACCGCTAAAAAGTAAAATATCTTATTCTTGATCCTGTGGTAAAGTTCTTGAGTAATGATGTATTCAAAACAAAAGTGACACCTTCTATTGCACTTTCAACGCTACAAGCCACTTGTAATCAGCATTGTTTGAGACTAAAGGCGAGAGTTTTAGTTTCTATTCCTTCAATGTTAGTTGATATTACTATTGCGTTGCTAGGTTTCTTTACTATTTATTATTCGTTTGAACAGTCGTACCCTGAGGAGTGCTCTCGCTAGCCCAGAGTACTGCTGCAAGTACGCCTCCAGAGTGTGTGGACCGTAGAGTGTGCTGGCTCCTTCGTATCTCTGGAGGCCATATTCCTCAAATGTTGTGACGTAGTGCGTGTAGGCATTGGAGTATCCTGCTATTACAGGGACGATATCCAATCCACTTTCTTCCGCAAGCACAGCCGATATCTGATGGAAGGCATGATCATTCTAGGCTTCGACGTGTTCGCAGTACTTAGTACGTACAGTATAAGAATTATATAAAGAGAGAAAACGTTGTACCGGACATAAGGGGCGCAGTGCGTTAGTAGGGACGCCGCTGAGGGAAGGTGTTATGGGTAGAGTACAGCTAGGAACGAGCCGGATTGATAGCACTCATTAAATGCACATTGCATTGAACTTTGGAAAAAGCTCACATACTTTCTTGCAGATCTGAGTCTTTCAAAGTTTACAGAATCAGCACACTTTGCGAATAACTGAATGAGAACTGGCTTACACTGACTGTGAACTGGCTTACACATGCATTGTTACTCTGCGTGGAAACTGAAATCATATAAAAAACTCATCTTTGGCAATTCATTGGTAACTGAAAATCGAAGCGTAATCAGCAGTAAATTCAATTAGGGATTCACTAACGGTGGCCTTGTTAGTTACCTGATTTCGCAACCGTCTACCCGACATGGTAGTGAACTCCCCCGGCACCGCAGCGATGACAAATTGCCCCACCCTCGCTATTTGGGTCTCCACGATGCCTACAGTCCACTCGTATGGAAAATGGTACTGAAATAGAAAGTAATGCAAAAACTCCATTTAAGATTACAACATTTTCACCATAAGTGTTCACTCATGGGTGAAAAAATCTACACTTAAGGTTCACTTACGTAAAAAGAAATCATACATCAAAAACTGTTAGTAGTCTTTTCGATGATCCATGACAGCTAAACAGTTTCAACTGTTTGTCATTTATAAAAAATCCCTCAACGTTCTGTTTTTTTCGAGCGAAGATTTGAGGCACTTAGAATATATGAATGCTGGGGTTCCCATAACAGCCTACATGGTTTTCTACGAGCAACAGAAATGCTTTGAAGGAGTGCGTTTGGCCCACGGATTTCCCCATTATGTTTCTCAAATAACTAGATGAAATGTTGATTCTTAAGTAATATGTACTCGTCGAACGACAAAGTATCTGTGCATCTGCTGTGCAACTTTTAAATGATTCCTCACATTATGAATATTTAATTAATATGAAGATGTACGCCGACGCCGGTTTGACACGTCACTGAAGAATGTAAACCCGTCACTTTGAAGAATATACATCTATGTTTTCGCACTTTTAGTCACTCAGAGTTTTTTTACTTCATAAAGTTTAGATGTAAGACTAAGTACCTTATTAATTAATATAGGTTGTAGATACTTCTATCGTTTGAATTTCAATGTTTGCTCTAGCCGATCCTATCATGAGGAACGCTCTAGCCATTCATATCATGAGGGCTTCACTTAAGCCCGTATGAGACGGTGGCAAGGAGTGTGAACATTTGCGCGTGGCATCGCTAGCTCCTCCCATTTCCTCTCTTTCTGTCGCAACTCTGCTCTCTGTGGCCGTGTTCGACGTTACACGAGTGTGGAAATTCGTGATCGCTCTCTGCACGATACGGCGAACATGCACGCCGACGCTGTCGGCTGTCTCAGTAGCCAGCCAGGCTTCGTATGAGAAGGATGTCTGCGATAAGTTGTCCTCTCCCTTCACCTCCGCCGCTAGCTGACTGGTGCGGGCGGTCGACCACATTATTTATAGAAATTCTCAGAACACACCCATCTTTATGTAGAGAGATAAGTAGCGAGTGTAGAGATAGATCTCTACGAAAAATAGCACTAAACAACATCTTTAAAGAAATGAAGCCAGAGGTTGAATTAACTCCAGAGTAAATAAATAAATACATTTCAGGCAGGAAAACAAAACTAAAGATTCCCAGAAATCAGGTACAGGAACTGATGAAATGGTATTCCCAAATTGCGATTCCCATTTCCAATAGTATTCCCATTCTTAGACGAAGGTGACATTCATTGCGCCTCTTCTTCGTCATTGTATGAAATACTTCATTCTCAGCCCAATGTAGGTAACAAGTTAGTTCTTCCACATGTATTATTACTTCTCCTGTTTCCTGCATAAAAATTACTATTATGATTTTTTTCGGAAGTTCGAAATCACAGTTACATTATGCAGAAGTAAAAAATGACGGAAACTAGCATGTTTTACGCTATTTGTACTTTTTCAGGAGAGTAAGTGTTCTAGTGTAAATTTATACTGTACCGCTATGTACAAATTTTCAATTCGTTTCTTTAATACTCATATTTATTATTGTTCAAAATACAACCAGTACAGTGTTAAAGTTTGTATGTCAGCCTGATGACTAAGCCAAGCATTAAATAATCGAACTAAGTATATAAAATATGGTGATAGTCATTTCTTCACTTACATCAGAGCTATTTTAATGTACGATGCAGTATTATTAAAGATGGTACCTGCTCTTAAAATTAGAGTTATCTGTACCAATGCACATGCTGCAATTGTGTGTACAAGTGCCTCAGTATTACCAGTATTGGATGTTTTTCATATTTACGACAATGAATCTGCATTCCACCGTGCAAAAAAAACCTTCAATTGCAATCAAGCGTAGTTGCATTCACGGGCGCCACGCATTCCACACTAGTTGTTAATCATATATATATGACGTAGATATTGAGCCATATTAATTTCATAATTCTTTTCTAAATGGTATATATATATTTTGCTGGTATCAGAACCCCTAAAATAATATCAATGCATTTAATTAACCATGTTTTAATTTTGAATTTCTGTGAATTAACCGTCGAAAATGAACATGACTTGAAAGACATGTATTGGTGAATAAAATAATGAAAACAAATCCAGCTTCCGATTTCCGTGCGCTACTGCGTGCCGTGTCTGTGGCCGGCCAACACCGTCTCGTGTAATAACATTGCATTGTGTTGGTGACGGCGGCCGCCATGACTTCGGAGAAGAGAGCGCATCTCTCGCACCCATGAGTGCCACTTCTTGCCACCGTCTCATACGGGCTTTAGGCAGTTATCCCTAGTCCAAGGCATACATTCTGGAAGAGAATGCTATGGAGTTAAAACGCAAGGTATTTATCGCTGCTTATATCCTTGATGTTGCCAAAGACCCTAGTTAATACCTTTTTCTCTTACTTGCATCTTTTTCAGTATTTGAAGAGCTACTCAATAGATGACGCTCAGTAACATGCTCACGTTTCCAGTGTTGAGAAGAATGAGCTTGGGATGTTGACAAGCTCTTTGGTCTTCTGAAGGAGCAGCGACGAAGTTGGAGACCTTTGTCAAGTGGGGTTTATCTTCGGTCACGCTTTGGGTAAAATCGAGAATCCCTGAGGTGTCAATGCTCCCTGAAGCAAAATTGAAGCCCAGAGCTGGACTGCACGTTTGAACCTATTTTAACAGACACATTTAACATAGTGGTGCTGTGCATTAAGAATGGAATGAGGAGAAATAAACTTCCAAGCAATGAATATTTCCTAAGCCTCAAAATTGTTCAGCTCTTCTTGCGGGCAGACAATTTCAGCTCATACAAAAAAAACATACGTCACTGTATTCCTGCAAACTGTGTGGAAGACGCGTCAAACAATCACCAGCATTTTGGAATTTTAAAGTACTCGCACAACAAATTTGAATGACTTGAGTAAAAGGTATTTATTCTGTCTCTGTTACAAGCAGCCAGAAGGCTTAAATTGCGTGTATCTAATATGAATAAGGTGTCTTGAATGAACATAGAAAACATTAGATTTAGTTTGGCTTACGTTTATGAGCGAGCGCCACATGATGGACAGGATTTTATGACGAGGTAATAAAGAAAGAACCGCACTCTCACACTTCAGCTTCGAACAGGCAGTGGAGACCTCCAAAAAACGGGAGCCTTAATATCGCCGATCATGAAGTTATTGGAGAACGAACCACCTCTGGTCCCATGTCGATCTTTGTGATTGTACACGGTACCGAGCAAAGCCTGAGTGACAGCACAAGATTGCCTCATGCCTTACTCACCCCTCATGGTCGTGTTTCCCGTTTTGGAGTCTCTCGCGATCAGAACATTAGCAGTCACTTAGGATCGGGAAGCGAAACAAAGCGGACTGGGCGAAAGAGTGAGAAGTCACTTAAGATCGAAAAGCGAGGCAGAGAGGACGGAGTCGAGAGGGTTGGAAGGCAGACTCGAGTAATAGACTTGGTCAGTTCGCAAGTTGTAAATTAAACAATTTAAACAATTTTTTAAACAATTTATTTACCACAGGAGATACAGAGGTAGAATGTTTCTTAAGTCTAATACAATGGTCAGAGTTGAGTATAGCTACCTGTGGGCCCGAATAAGTTCAGCGACTTCTAGGGCATCCTACCATTACATTATTATGTTAAGATTAAGACGATAGATCTTAATCGGAGCGAGACTACAGTTTTTAAGGCTTGATCTCTTGGATAGTTATCGAGGGCTAAGATTTGAGGGGTCTGGTTTCAACACTCGTTAGCAGTCAAGCGTGAGTCAAGTAGTGGACAATAAATACGTGTTGCTGAAGTTATTGTTCGTTTGTTGAGAAGTTCCGGGACCGTATGTTAGGTGCTCCACGTGTGCTCTTTCCCCTCCTCCGTAATTGCCTCCCTCACCAATAAAGTATACAGTGATTACGTGTCTTTTCCTGTACCTCACACAATACACATCCACAACAGAAACAAGTGCATAGAAACACGTACCTGGTCAGAGCTACCAAAGTTGTTTGCTGGAGGAAGTACGGGCTGGACGTAAAAGATAACGTGCACGTGCCCACGTCCACCCGTAATTTATAGGACCTCTTAAAGTCATAACCTTAAAATTCGAGACACAAGTCTCTGGTGGCAGCAACCTTTCTTTTAATTTGCTTCATAATATTTGTATTAACCGAAAAAAAGTATATTCATTCATACCATCTTATTGGTTCACTCTACAGGGCTTATTGTTCAAATTTTTCCTAAATTCTACTATTAGCCCTGGTTCATCATACACTAACCACGCTGCCGTCGGCCAGTCGGACGGTGTAGTTGGACATGTCGAGGTGCTGGCTGGCCGTCCCCACCGGACCGATCACTTGCACCGCTCCGCGGTCGTTGTACAGCTCCTGAACCAAGTAAATCCAGTTTCAAACTCTAGTTACCCAATGTTTTATCCAAAAGACGAGAATGGAAATATTACGTCAGTTGATTTACCAGATCAGAAAAAATTTCCGCAAATTTTAGTTAATATGAGCTATTGCAATGACGTAACCATAAAATTTGAGCCACCCCATTTGGATCAAATAGTCAGATCACTTTCTCGAACTTATAATGATGTTGAATGGTTTCAGTTTTTCGATTTTCCCTTGTCCGCTATTACAATAATTTTCGCAGCACATCAGAAAATAGATACTTCTCATACTATTGTTTGTCATCATTAAGTGATAAATTTTTCGTTGTAGTTTTGAGTACCAGTTAAGCAGTCACATATTGGGGTATATTCTTTTGATTCCTAGCTGTAGGTGTATCCTTCGTATTTACATTATGAGTCAATATTCAATTCGGAATAATAACCATTAGGCTCAACACTGTGTAACGCAAAGGTACTGAATGAATAAAAAAAATTACGCTATTCTCAAGTTAAATAAGAAAAGATTGAGGGAAGAACATTGAAAATTTGACATAACTTTGAAGAATAGCATGAAAATTCTTTATTTGTTACAAAACACTACCAGTCTTTCATAATCACTGGACAATCATCCCTCTCAATGCCATTAGTGTATCTTCGTCCATATGTACCAATGAGTTTTTAGCTGTATGAAGTAAATGGATTTTCCTTTTCTTCCTTCCTACAATAATTCCAACGAATAATTATACTTATGAGGATTTCTTTGTTAAACAGTTCTCTAACAGTATTCCAAACATCCTCGAATCAGTTCAGATCGTGGCGTTGAGCTGATCAAGTCATTCAAGAGACTCATGCAAGAACGGTTCTCACTTTCGTAGGATTGTGGTAATTAGCTTTGCCATGCATAGAAACACTTAGGATGGCTTACTTATTTACACTTCACTTATTTGAAGAGGCATTTAAAAGTATAAGGGATGATTTGATAAAAAAAATATTGATTCCCTTGAAAACAGAGCTGTGTGGCTCGAAAAGTCGTCGGAACGAAGTGGTACGTCTCGCATATCTTTCTCATGCTCAAAATTTTAATCAAACCAGATCACTGAGAAAAGTGAAATATTAAATTTTCGCTTATCAATTATGCTAACACTGAGAACTCGATTGGAGTAAAAAATTTCTTTGATTTATTTCCCATTGTCTTCATGTCGACACGCTGATGGCTGAGGGATGTTTATCAATTTACTCTCTTCTTTCTTTGAACATTTCACGCTATACAAAGAAACGCTTGGAGAACGCTCAGAGGTTTTTCAAAAGGGTTTCTCTAACTACGCGCTTTTTACTCCTCAAAACGCTCGGCAGCGACTAACCAATGGGGCATTCTTTCTGTGATATTGCTGATACCCCACCACATCTATCCACCACAATCATCCTCGCCGGTAATTATTTTTCTCTTTCACAACACCAGAGCTACGAAAACTCAATTATGTGTTTTTTTACACTTTGTATATTGTATATTGTTCCATAAAATGAATTCAAAAAAGTTATGTTGCTCTGTTTACTTGCTTATTTATTTTATGCATTGTATTCGGCTTTGCCGTTTATTTATCTATCCTAAAATATCTTTCATTAATCCTAAATAGGTCCTTCCGAATAATAATTTTGTATCATCAACCTCAGCACTAAAAGTGTGGTGATCTACCTCCGGATTGACGAAGTCAATCATCATAGGACATTCACTAGAATGTAGATATCACTAAAAAATTAAGTATACGCGCTCACCATGGCTTTGTTAAATTTTCTGGTACCGATGATTTTGGTGCTGCCCTCCATGTCCTTGCCGAGCACCTTCTCGTAGCAGAGGGAGGGCCGATATCCACAGGCGGAAGAGAGGGTCTCGCAAGGCTCCCCCGTGTCCAGGCACGTGCGGCTCTCCATCATTGGCGACACGTCCCCACTGTTGCTTTGCGCAAATGCCCCCACAAATGAACTCTGCACAAATATAATCAGCTTAACACTTTGGCTGTGACGTGGGCCTTTGTGTGTAACTGATGGAGTTTTCATTATGCTGCTGACCAGCCAGTTGTGCCTAATTTATTTTTTAAAAACCTAATCAAAACTAAATAAAAACACGATCCAAGTAATGTTTGATATTTTCAGCATAGCTTACTACAATTGACTTTAACTTAAGTGTTGAGTAATGCAAGGGATTTGAATGTCGGTCTCTACCGAACGATCCTCCAAGTGTATTTTAGAATAGGACGTTTTGCTTGAAGAAAACTGAATTTTTGTATAAAAGTCAGTCAATGTTCACAGAAAAACCGGTGTTTCTTTTCAACTGACCAATGTTCCAGCCAAATAGCCACCACCCAATGCTAGCCCAAAAACAGATCTCTAAAATGGAGGATATTGTTTCCCACGCTGATACATATGACAATGAAAATGCACCTTCTGCAGAGCAGGTCGTATAACTTTAATGTTTTTTTACAACTGAGACATTAATACAATAGGGCAATCTTAGGATCAATATTCAAAAAGTTTTTCGTGGACCAAACTTTCAATCGTCAAAGCTTTCAAATAACTGGTCATCCAAAAACCGCTAGTTACAACAAAATTTTAACAGAGTTTAGCAGATAAACCAAAAGCGCTAAAAACTGAGTTTACTTTTCTCTCACCCTCTCCCTCTCCCTAGGTTAAGAAACTGAAAAAGATTTCTAAAACCCGAGTGTAATGATAGAGCGATCGATAGTGATGTTTCCTTCACAGGTGTTTCCTTATGAGGAAACTCAAATTCGCCGGTTCTTGCGTACTATTATAATTCCTTTAGTTTTGTTTTATTTAACAGACCTCGTAGTATATATTACGTGTATATCAAAAACTATTGTAATTAGAATAAAAATTCAAAACTATTTCAAGGCTACTGAGTAGATAGTAGATGAGCACATTAAATGCATAAGACGTAAAGAAAAATAAAAACCTGATAAGTGACTTTTTCCTTCCTCTTCATGTCAATATCAAGAGAATTCCAGATTCATCATGGAATAGAAATACACGAAGGCATACTTTTTTATCTTATTCCCTTAATTATTTTAATTTTATTTCTACTTGATGACACTTTCTACCTCAGAGCCTAGTTTTGCGTGGATCAAATGATCTCGTCGTTCATGATAATTAAAACATATCCTACCTCACTTCAACCCACCAACAGAGAGGTCAGGCAGACATCTATTTACAGAAGACTTTCAAATAAATACGGTCTTGATGTTTTCTCCTCACTGCTGTTCCTGTTGTAAGTGAGATCATTCCCGTATTAGCCTAAGCGCTTGGAATCGCTGAGCTCTGGAATCTGATTCGCGCCATTGTAAGCACGTCACAGCGAACTACTCGATCTCACTCATGTACCCGCATTGTGTTACTGACACTCAAGATTAATTTGTAGTGTCTTTTCCGAAGAGATATTCCATAAGTTGAAGCAATTATTAAGATATGACCTGAGGCAGGACACTATCCTGCTTATTGTTTGAAGCCAGTTATCCCTACTTGGCCGGCGAGTGACTCTGGATCCATGACTTTCTCGAAGTGCAGCTCGGCATAGCCCTTGTTGTCGCCCGAGACGAGTTTGTTCGTAGCGTCCATGGAGGTGGTGTGCACAGCGAACCAGTTTATCATTCCTTCACAGAAAATGCGAAATAAAGTTACTATTATTGCTAAGCGTTATTTTCTGACGTCTAGAGGCGATTAAAATAGTGACTTTTTTCAAGCGATATAATGGAGAAGAAAATTTGTACCATGACTTTTAGCATCAATAATGAAGAATGGTTTTCAAGGATAAAGATTCTCAATTATTTAAAGACGTCAATGGTATAATTGATAACAGAGACTGAATATCTTATTTATAATTATATTTCCTGCCTAAACTAACCTAAATAAAATAAAATAAACTTTTAATATAATTCACAATCATAGCTGACGAGCAGACGTACAAAGATACTTCAAGCAAGACAGACTTTGTTGTAAAACAGACGCAAAATTATTAAAAAACTCAAAAAAATGATTACGCAAAGCTTGGCAACCAGTAAGTTACACAAAGCAACCACAGGACTGAAACTGGAGAGCGCTGTTAGGTTTTTACCCCGTATTCAGTGTGTGTTATTTATCTTTTTCGTTGTACACTCTCTTGATTAAACTCAAAGAAAAATATTTCTTCGGCACTTGAAGCAAAATTTAAAACAATATCAAGCAGTCCTGTATCACTTTTGAATTCGTTTTGTATGGTCACACCAGGGCAAATTCTGGTGGAAAAGTTTTACGATGTTGAATTATCCTTCCAAAAACACAAAGAAATTTGGTTTACTTCGTAACGTAAAAACTTCACACAAATTTTACGGTTGTGGTCGTATGAAGTCGAGAACTTCAAAATATCTCATACATTCAGAGAACAAAATTTGTGCTCACAACGTTACTTAAATTATCATCACTTACCTAAATCTGTACCGTCCTCTGCCACAAACTTGAGCAAAGTCATGTTCTTGTCAGTGCTGTACTTGTACCGATCGAGCGCGTTCTTCTTCTGAGTTCATAACGTAGGATGAAGGCCTCCTGTTAGGCAAGAGTTTTAGACTTAGAGCAATGTGAGGGAACAAGAAGTTTTAATCTAACTTTTCAAATGAAAGAAATTGGGCGTAACCTTGGACAGTCAATGGACCTATTCACTGATTCAATTGCACCAAAATATAATTATAGTTGGTCTGTAGGAAGCACAGTTTCCTGCTAATTCTATGGTACCGGATCGTGGTGTAAATTAATCCTGTTTATACTGTAAATTAATCCTTTTCTTGCTCTTAGAACCTTTTTTTCTCTGTCATTTATATGTAAAGCAGTGCGTCCAAATATTTTGCTATAACACATTTATGATGATTATTAGCAGCTCACGATAAATATTAATGTTCATTATATATTTTCATGGGCTGGAAAATCAACTGAAAGGAAATTGCCTCACTTGAGAAAACACATGAGTTGATAATTCACGTTAAAATTTTGCTGACATGATAAAAATACATTGCGAACGGTTTAGCAGAGCTCATTACTCGTTCTATAGTCTCTTGTGGCTTGACCACACTGAATGATTCTTAGACTTGACCACACTGGCTTTCAGGTGAGTTTGCACTCCTATTCTTAAATTCATGATTTCATTTATTGCAAAACATACAGAAAATTAGAACTTGGCGAATGGCTCAATCTTTATCCTTGAAAAACATGTTTTCTCCTAATTTTCCTTGCATGTCTTTAGAACGTTCAGCTTTAGTTTGTTGAATTTTTTTTTTTAATTTATTTCCAAATTGAATCATGATTTTAGTGATTGTCCATGACATGCGTTATCAAACATTTTAGTGTGTTCGAGGCTTAAGTGCTGGACGTATTTAAAACACTTCAAATGATTACAAACAGAAATTAGCTGATAACGAACAAGTTCTCGCTTTTGAAGTCCTTCTTCAAAGGATACTGGTCCAGAGTAATTCAGATCATCCATCTAGAATAAAACCCTGTCGGTAGCACAGAACATAGTATGTAAACTGTGTGTTTGTATTATTTAACGATGTGCTTCATCTAATTTAGCAGTATTTTTCTAATATCTCAGCATTTATCTGCGTTCAATGACGAAACTTTGATAACAACTGAGTTAAGTGGTGCATGTAAAGTAAAGGATGCGCCAGATCATGAAATCAGTGCCAAAATATTATAGAGCAAAATAGTAAACATAGGGCAACAAGAGAAGTTCTAAGTGGACCTGCTCCAAGAGGCGTCGGTGAACTCGCCCACGTTGTAGTACAGGCGTCCGTTGATCATCGAGTTGTGGGCCGTGGCGATGCTCTGCACGGGCAGGAAAGAGACTTTATTCCAGTCTAGCCTGATGCATATCAGCTTGTACACTGGTTTTTCAAATGCCAAAAACGTAATACCAGAACGCAATGACAGTTACTCCCGGCCAAGCCGATGCCCATTTCCGACACTTGGAACAGACGTTCATTAACCCAAAGTTTGTCTTGAATAAGCGTACATGGTTTTCTGAAATATATTTTTATATTGATGTCTATGTGTATGCTTTCTATTCAGTGTAGATGATATACCTCAATAGCACTCAGCGGGCAAAGACTGAGTCATGGTGAAACTTAAACATTTACGTTTTCAAAGACTCCATGCGCCATATCTCACAATTTTAACCATCATATTTAGTAGTATATGTATACTGATTAACATCACAGGGTCTATTCTGAAGACCGTTACCTGAACAACACCGTGGACGATAGATTTGAAGGTTTCTTTGACGAATCCCAGGTTCAGCATTTGGTAAAGGAAGTACTGGATGTAGCCTCCAGGCCACGAGTGGGTGTGTGCGGCGCTGATGATCACGTTCTCCGTGGTGTACACGTCTCCGAACCGAGCCTTGAGCCTCTCGACAACCTTGTAAAATTCAGAAGTTAGCGTATGTTAAGATGGTTAACATTTTCTCACTCAAGTTTAAGACCACAACAACCCTATCAAAATTCATCGCCGAATTGGTTCCGCTAAGAGCAGTAGCGTTCACCACAAGGCAGATTTCTGCTGTATTTTAGGTATCAGCCGACTTTCCCCCGCGACAATGCAAATTGAAGTGATATTTGCTGCAAAGAGCACAAGGCAGGCCAATGGCCATTGACATCTGCGGCCAAGGTCGTGCAGATGGATCGGTTTTCGTAGCTCGGCAACCAGTTTAGCGTCACATGATTCTGATCTCTGCAACCGTTAGGCGCTTATCCAGGGTGTGGCAGAACCAGTTAAGCAGTTTTGAGGGTTCACTGTTCGGGGTTGATGGGGGAAAGGCAGATGCACAGTTTTTTGCACACGGTCTCATTCAGTTTCCCCGACATCCTAATTTCAACGCCAAGGTGGTGTAGACCAGAGTGCACTGCGGCTTTGCCCTGCGGGCGTATTTTTTAAACAACCAATCTGTGATTGCGACGCAAGGAGCTTTTCAGCTACGGTTCGACATTCCACGAAACGATCTTGTTCCTCAAGCGAGCACCATTCTGTCCTGGTTTAAAAGACGCAACAGGTTATACACTAAAAACAGACACACTCCCATTACATTCGCGAAGCACCGCCAGGTTCACGCCACCGTGAACCAATAAATTATTCTATCATGTTGGGAATATTCACGTCTACTGTTCGAGAGCCCGGGCATTTCATGACGTGGATGCGCCTCGTGCTCCAACACCAAGGCCGAGAGCCAGTCCTTGCCTGGAGGCGGGCGACGCAGTGACTTCTATGCCGTTTCGATAATAGATAATTCTACACCAATCCCGCGGCTGTTGAGCGTTGTAAGCTACGTAATTATAGCGCTGATTGACTAAAGTATGCTCCCATGCCAGAGAATATTTTTCATTGGGATGTAGTCTCTCGTAAAAAGTTTAATTGATTCAGTCTAGACTAGACGTGAGAATAGATAATTCTACACCGATCTTGAAGCTGTTGGGCGTTGTAAGCTTCGCAATTATATTTACAGCGCTAATTGACTAAAGTATGTTCCCATGCCAGCAATAGTTTTCTATTGAGATGTAGTCTCGCGTAAAAATTGAATTGATTAAATCTAGACAAACTCCGGTTCACGTGCGAATGGCTGTAGGAGGTAGTTGCTGACGGATAATGCGGCAAAAGGTTTCTACAAGACATGCCTTGAAGAGCAAGGGCGGCCTTGGACTAACGCATGGAGTTTGTCTTTATCTGACCGGTTGAAGTAATTAAGGTAATTACTATTAATGAATCTGAAATTTATGATCTTCAGCCTTCGGAGGATATGATATACATCAAAATTTTCAATTGAGGCCTCAACTTACTGCCATTTTCACAATCTGAGAAGCCATTCCAAGGTCTACGTTGACGAACACAAATCTGCTGGTGCCGTCATCTATGATGAATGTTCGAGCGTAGAGGCGAGTGTGAATACCAGCGTTGATATGAGAACCGGTGTAGTACCCCTCCTGGAAAATGTAATTAAAGCATAATCAGCCATTCAGTGCTAAAGGTTTTACAACTAGATTTCTGGTGATAACCTTGAGCTTCAAAAATTTAATACATATTTCCTGAAAATTATATAAACGCTTCTGGCTTTAATAATACTTTACAATTTTGATTCAGATAGAAAATATCTAGAATTGCTACAGGGCAATGTCAAGTTTGAAATGCAATATGGTACTCATTTATTGGAAGAATACCTTACATAGATTTAGTTCAAAAAATAGGCTGCTAAGCTATTGGTTTACCATAATCTCCAACTAAACGTCGATATAATTCTGGTGTTGAAAGCCAATTGAAATGTGGATGCATTTTTTATCTTTAAATGGTGTGATTGTCAATATAGCATTAAGCTTCTTGCATAGAGTGCGAACTTTTCACAAATTTACACAAACAATGAAGAAAAATTTGAAAATTTTGAAAAATAACCGAGAACGCTGAGTTAACATTGGCGCATTGGTGAAAAATTTGTTTTTTTAAGCCTCATTTTCGTAATACAGTATCATGTTTGCTAAATGAATAAAGTAGACAAAATTGCGAAATTAGATCAAATCAGACGACGAAAGTTCTTCAAAATAATTATCACAACTTTCCAAATTTGCCAGCAGCCAAAATTTTCGAAGAAACATCGACTCTATAGCTGATAAGGCTTTGCTCAGTACTAAGTCATTCTTGTCTTTTCTAATTTCCTATATTCCTACAACATAAAAGCAATTTGAGCTAGATGTTTTTTATCCCTTCAGGGGGATACAATTATTGTATCTATGGGAATTAGCGCTCCCAGGGGGACTATGTGAGGGCCCGAGTTAAAAGTTAGGTAGGCTTTCTTTTTGTTAAAATAGAATAAGTTTTTTGTTTTGTTACCAACCATCTTTTTTCGGTTCACTGCTGTCCTGTTTTTCAGCACCTACTACTTTCTTCTTCAAATTTTTCTTGTTTCATGAACTTCTTTCTTAGCTTACTGTTTCTAGGCACCTTGTGCATAGATTCCGCGTTCCCTCAAGTCCATGCTAACTGGTGCCTTCCTCCTTCCTCTCTTGGAACATCTTTGTCGTGGTTAAAGGAGGCTAAAACTTTCTTATATAATAATAATAATAATAATAATAATGTTCTTAACAATTTAGTGCCAACAACTTTCGGCTCGAACCTTCATAGGACTTGCTCGAATGTGTGCAAAAATTTGTCATTCCGAGAATATCAATGGTTTGCGTAGACTACGACAAGAGCTTCACCATGTGAACGCCGGCAGCGGGGCCGGTGATGTCGTGCCGGCCCACCCCGATGTTGTAGATGCCCTCAGCGGGACTTGCTGCGCTGACACCGCGTGCTGCCTGCCAGACTACAGCCAGCAGTATCACGCTCAGGTAACTCCTCATGGTCGTCAAGCTGAGCTAACTTTGCAGTCGTTCTGACCGGTTGAAGAAAAAACCAAATACAATGAAAATCAACCCGAAGAAACTCTTGCGCGTACAGTAGATGCTCGTTACATTATTCTTTAAATCATGGAGGCAGGTTATTTGTAACGTACTAAACACTCAAAGAAATCTCGACAGTCAAAAACTGCATCATGGACGCGCTGATGGTTTAGGGCAACAAGGTGGACTAAAACTAAGTTAAATAGAGCTGTATTTTTCTCTTCGAGCCCATTATGTATATCGGAAATGTTTTGAGGTGGAGTTGGTTAACCATTTCCAGCCCACGAAGGGAAGGTGATCTACTTTAATGAGGACTTCTCTTGCGGAAGTACGGATGTGCTTTTGAATATGAGAAAAGAAACTCGTCTATGTTTCAATTGGTCTTGGATTGGATTTGTTATGTATTATGCATTGGAGATTTTAGAAAATAGTCGGTATTGTGTAGACCTTTCATAATGGACGAGTACGAAATTTACTTGAACTTTTAACTTAGTTAGGAATTACCAGTTTTTATTATTGTTCATTCCAAATTTCAGGGGGCAGCCGGGAAAAAGAATAATCGCAATAATACTCCTTTGTCTTGCTTCCTCGTATCTTATAATGCAAACTTGATTCTTACTTATTTCCTTCCGAATGTTAGGGAAAAATTTTACAGGATGCGTGAGCGTGATCAGTAAAAACATTGCGTCTACCGCTGCACTTTGCATGCTGACTGACGAGAGTTGCATGTACAGACTTGGAATTTAGCTCCATCACAAAAATTTCGCTCTTTTGCAACGAGCTTAAACTTTAAAGTAATTATGGGAATCGTTATGGTAGTAGATTCGGATGAAAAATTACACTTTTCTCAAAGCGGTTGTTTTTCTGATGTACGAGGGCAACTACTGCGTCATGTTTTTCATAATTAAGCCGCATTTTCTATGAAGGCGGAATACTCAACGTTCGTCTGGCCACTTGCCACGTGTCATAATTCAAAACGCGTATAAAAACACTCACGGCGGGCGCAAATCATCTTTTTGCTTCGCTCATCGTGTGACATCCTCGATTTCTCGTTACTTGCCCCGCAGAGGGTGGCCTTTAAATTGGATTGTCCACCGTCCAATCTATCCTATAATAAGCCGCGTCTGTCGGTCGGTCGGTCGGTCTGTCAGAAGCCAGCCTGCAGTGTGTGATATGTGTATCTGTGATACAAGCTCCATCCCTATATATTTTGACGGGCCTTGTTCATGCGGCCTCATCAACTCTCGAGAGATTGTATTTTTTCATTTCTTACGGCCTTTCTCTCATTTCGCCCTCTTTTTTTATTTCAAATAAAGGGGAGTGGACTAGTTATATTATAACACGTGGCAGCACCTAAAGTACCTTGTATCACAGATAGTATCACAGATACGCTCATTACACACTGCAGGCTGGCTTCGGACAGATAGAGACGGAGGGGGCTCTTACTATAGTGCTCGTATAGATTAACCTGCTGCAAAATTTGGAACAGTTGTATGAGCAGAAATTTTTTGTGAGGAATCTCTTATGAACGAAGTTAGATGACTTCTTCCTCGAAAAGTTCTGTAGTTTCTTTCTATTTAGGCGTCATTGGTTTTAAAATGAGCTTCCAAAGTAAGTAATTGTTCGGAACAAATTATTAGGCGAATAATATTCTTTTCTGTTGGTCATCATAACGAACAAAATGATGTAATTAATCGATTCTTTTTAACGGTTGTTTAGTTGTTACTAACCACGTAAGTTTTCATTTAACTCCTAAATTCGGCTTCTAAAAACGTCTAGAATTTTCGAGTATTCATTTTTTAATTACAATCTTTCAAAATGGTGAGAATTTCTTTTTGAATCATTTTACTCGAATAGTTGATCACTTTTCTATTACCACACCTTTTTTGTACGTAAATCCAGTATCTCGAAATATCTATGCTTCATTTTAAATTCATAGTTTTACCATTGAGAACTCTAATCTGAAAGTGTCTCGTACATGTTGGTCTGCTAACCATTCAGTGAACGGAAAAATCTCGTTAATGGGAATATTTCTGTCCCCTCTTTGAGCATTAATCCTCTATTTCATGCTATTGCGTGCTTTCTTTATCACACTGAACTTGAAGGTTTTGTGAAAAGCTCTAAGATTTATTTTTCATAGAGAGGGATTTAGAATTTTACCTTTCATACTTGTAGAAAAATGTCCCTATCTACTTTGTGAAAAACACATTTTTCGAGTAAATTAAAAAAGATTAGAGACCCATTCAAAATTTTCGAACGTGAAATTTCAATAATTCACTCATCTCTAAGACAGAAACGGTTTAAAAGTGTCGCAACAATGACACGTCTTGAGGCCCACCATTCTTACACCCACTACCGACCGAATACCGACTGCTCTTCAATAACGCTTTATGTCAATGTACAGGTTATCCTTCGCGGCCTTCTGCTGTTAGGGAGCATGCATCGCGACAATTGAGGTATATTGGAAATTGAATGCAGAAACTTCACATAAGCTATCAGAGGAAGCAGTAATGCACACTATTTTAGGAACTGTAATGGGGTGCGTTGTGAATCTGATTAAGTTTATTTCGTAGTTGCATATATTGACTCATATCAGAACTAAAAAGGAGAGCTTTCCAAAAAGAAACACTTCTGCAGCCTCAATTAAAGCGCATCCTCACATGCTGGAAGCGAGTAAGCAACTACTGTGTGTTCATGAAGGCCCCTAAGTGGAGAAACGTGGTCTTCAAGTTTTTGTCTTGACGTCCTTGCCCTTATTCGTGTGACCAATTGTTGCACGGTAAGATGTAATTTGCTTATGGCCAGAAAATATTTTGTGTCTTGTAGTAAGTAATTTAGAGTTTTCATCGTTCAACCGCACCACGCAATATAGGTATTTTTCCTTCAAAAAGTTCTACGACAAAAGCATTTCAAAACTGCTGTGCCACCGTCAAAGGCAGCGACAGTGGAGCTACGCGTGCGGTGAGTATTTAGGCTTCTAGCGCCCAGTAAACCTCTTCTTATGTTGAGACGTTTGAATACCCACGTGCAGCCACACGACGGACGGTTTTACATCTCTTGACAATAGCGACGTGAGACAGGAAATTTTTTGATGAACGTGTTTACGTTAATTTGCGAAGGTTTCATTTTAACGCAGGAATTTTTTACCTCCTAATAAAAAAACGAAATGAAGAAAAGTAGAAAAAATGAAAAAATCAATTAGTTCGAGGGAAAATTGGACATAGGATGTCGCTTCTTTGCGAATAGATAGTGGGATTCTTACATCCTTACATTCCTGGCGATGAATTGATAAAATATAAAACCCAAAATGGAGGAAATAAATTTGACCAGAAATCTGATGTAATTTCAAAAAATCATTCTTCTTAAAATAAGACCATTAGCAACGAGCGAGTACTCAACAGAAGAGCAGAATGCCGCTTCACGTAGTATTGAATGGAACGTTATTTAAAAGATAGGGCTCATTTCTGATACAAATTATTTCCCTTACATTTGACCTGTTTGATAGAATACAAGCCTTCCGCAAACGTAGGAGGTATAGCATTGCAAAAGCTCAATTTCTTATCATGTGAATATGAATAATCATATCACAAAACCCTGTCTGATCTATATTATTTATCAGAATTTTATTTGTGTATGGTTCCAACGGCCAGGTTCGTTAAGGTTGCGAATCATTTTTCATGCACTATTACACCAGACCTGTATGAATGGGTTTAAAATTTTTGTAGCAAAATAGGTTTTGAAACAAATGATTTACATTTGGTTCGAAGTTTAATTTCAATTGATTTTTGAAACTGATTAAACGGTTGTGCACTGAAAAAATTCGACTAGAATTGGCCTTCCAAGGGGTTATCCGAGCAGCTGCAGCAGTTGTGTTACTACATGAAGAAGCTCATCATGTATGAGAAGAAACTTTGTCCGCTCTCCGCATTGTCTTCATGAGAGCCGTCACGCCTGATGCCCACTTGAAGCTCATCTGGGCTGGCCACCTGCAACGCAATGTTGGCAGTGCAATATTGTAACGTGGTCGAGGGAGGCGGACGCAGAGAAAGTTACAGGTAGGTTGGCATCATGATTATACCTCAATCTGCGAAATATGAACAAATGATAAAGGTGCGATCGACACGTTGTAAAACATGGTGGGCGTCATATAAGGAGAAAGTGTGACTTAGTGATTTTATAACATGAGAGTTATGATGCAAAAGAAAATTAGGGAAAGTAAAACGAAGCACAATATGAAATGCATTGAAACTAATTTCATGAGTTTCCGGCTTCCATGAAAAACTTAATAACCCTGTAAACGCAAGAATAGGTCACTCAGCTCGTTCTTGGCACTATATCCTATTATATTCTACTCCATTCTTAAAAAATTTCTCCAGTGATTTTTTTTCGATGCCGCAAACCCCAAAAATCACTTAAAATCCATCGTGAATTGAATGCTGATTGTTCTTGCTTAGAAGTAAAATGTACTGAGGGGGATGAGCCATGAAAGTCACAGATGATAATTGAAGCCGGTCATTGCTGAAGGCGATGCTGGTGGGTGGTAAGTCTAGTGGACGAGTGACATCTTGGGTGAGTTTGATGTGTTTTGTTAATTAATATTTTCATGTTACGGTTCTAAACATTTTATTAGTTCCTACATCATAATTATGACTTATATTATAAGATATGAACAATTGACCAGTAATGTATGGTATTATTTTCATACTTCTAACATGAAAAAGGACTTCGAACTACATAAAACTAAACTAGTAATTAGTAATCAAAATGTAATTCAACGTTGTTGATACTTAGTACAAATAATATCAGAGGGATTAAAATTTCATGTTTTAGAGTGCACGTCTCAATTTCAAGATAGTCAATCACACACTGAATTTTTTTGTTCTTCATTTACCTAATGATATCGCGTCAATTACATAGATTTGATACTGATGCAAATATTACCAAGAATGGTTCCGAGATTCCAGAAAAGCTGGTGAGCGCGCCGCTCATGTATTTAGCATATCCGGTGTGGGAAATGCGGAACGTTCCATTCGTTGTGTCTTCAGGAATGTCCCATTTTACTGTGGCGACAGAAGTGCCGAGCAGCGTGGAGGTGCGTAGCCAAGAGAACCTGAAAACATATAAGAAGGAGCATCCGTTGAACCTTCGTAGGGAAAACAACTAAAAATTATGGAATTTGTATCAAAAATATTTTATACGTACCATCTTATTTACACGGCAAAATTGATGACGAATAAATCTCGAAACTAGCTGAGCGACTTTTAAAAAACGTCATTAACTAAATTATCCACGTTTAAGACCAGCTAACTAAATATGATTTTGAAAACTTTTAAGAGATAAAAAGGCACCATACTTTATGTTACGAGCACTCTCGAATTTGCCTCTAAAACCTCAAGAAAGTAGTAAGCGTCCAGGTCGTTATATCATTTTTATTTCTTATGCTAATCCATCGGAATCCTAAATAAAGTTAAATATTTTCTGCCTGAAACAGCTTTACAAATGCTCTACCGAACGCTCATTTTTCCATACTTGCAATACGGAATAGAAACATGGCACGGAACTGATAAAAATAAAACCAACAAAATTTTTACGCTGCAGAAAAGAGCTGTCAGAGCGGTAAAGAACCTAGAATATAATGCTCACACAAATGATTCTTTCAAAAATTTACAAATACTTAAACTTTCGGATCTCTACAAAACCTCCATCTGTAATTTAATTTACAAAACATTAAGAAATGATGGCGACAATAGCCTAAGACAATTATTGACTGCGCAAACTGGTCATCACGACCATTTAACCCGAAATTGAAGTAAATTCATGCTTCCTTATTATTCAAAGGCCCGGTCGCAACACAGTATCCTCTTCGTTGGAACCAAAACTTGGAACTATATACCTGCAGAGATCCGTGAATGTAATTCGTACAAAGTATTCAAAAAACATCTTGAGTCTCACTTCCTATCAGAATACTAGTCGTGTAAGATCACCGTGTCAAAATCTTGCCTCCTACATGTAACTAATGATAATGTCATAATGTAACTTGCCTTGGGTACCATAACCAATATTCTGTCTGCTCTTGAGTCGTTTTATCAAACATACTATGAAATATAGCCGATTTGACCTATATTGTAAAATACAGCATAAAATATCGAGTTAATTATCTCAATGATCAGTCTAATGAGAAACTAGGTTAAGTGAACTAGGTTAAACATTTTGTACACCCTAGAATAACGTGATGGTAGGATGCCCTAGAAGTCGCTGAACTTGTTCGGGCCCACAGGTAGCTATACTCAAATTTGAGCATTGTACTAGAGTTAAGAAAAATTCTACCTCTGTATCACCTGTGGTAAATAAATAAATAAATTGTTTTAAAAAAAATTTCTACTTTGCTCTGATCACTCCAACTAGATGCTAACAGGGACAAGTTAACATCGGCATCTTTGGAATGCTTTATTTCCAATCAAGCCTGATACATATGATCTTAGCATTGGTTTTTCAAATGTCTTATAACTAACCCTATATATAGGACACCATGACGGTTCCCCCGTAAAGCCGGTACCCATTTCCGACACCTGGGTCGAGTGGGGTATTGTCCTGGGTCGAGTGGGGTATTGTGCTTGAGCTTTCCCTTATACCCAACGGGGAAAATCTACGCGCCAGCGCTGGGAACCAACCCGCGACTTCCAGCATACAAGTTCGATCCCTTAACCGCTGTGCCACGGAGAGCACTGACAGCACTGACCACGGACAGCTGAGCTAAACAGTGAATGAAAGTGAAATCTCCTTACTGGTATACAGTAAACCTCACATGTCCCCCACGTGATAGTTCTGAAGCTTAGTTTGAATTGTTATTCGCCTATCGCAACGTGTTTCCCTAAAAGAAAAACACTTGGGCCTAGCGAATTTGGATTGTCCCCACATTCAGGTTTTGAGAAATTCGAGGAGTTACCCCTACGGAGCAAAGCTCAGGCCAACGAATCCCAGAACACACCAGAAGAAAATTGTTTCATGGACCTCTTCGCTTCGAGGATCTTCAGCTTCTGCTGTAGGCTAAGCGCTAAGAGGGAGTAGATTCGAGATACGCTGACATGTACCCTGCTTTTAGTTTAAATTATGTGTTCCTGTGTTCCTGCAATACCCATTTCTCTTTATGATATGCAGCTGATGATGTCATCAAATGCCTCGGTTTTTATCGTTAGGGATAGGATACAATTAAGAGAACGTGTTTTGTCACAGTGCAAACAGTAGTTTAATTTTTCTTATGCTAATTTCCAAAGTTCTTAGGTAGGACGAGTATTAAACTTGTAGCAATGCCAGTAACTTCACTCATTCAATGCCAGCACTAAATGCTAACAAAAAGCGTCCATATACTAGCGTCACCTTTAACGGGTTAATCGGCTGAATGATGCCACCCTTTGCACTTTTATTTTTCGTGGTTGGCACATGCATCTATGCAACGTACACTAAAAATTACTGGACTGCACATTACCTGGTTTCCCAATCCGCATCTGTGGCGATGGTTTCCCATTCACCATCCTCTGTTTGTCTTTCGACTATGAGGAAGGTGCCGCCAAGCTGAACGTCGTTGCTAGGGTCAGCCGAAACCTTAACAGAAACAAGTTAAACAGATTATCATATTTTAAAAGCTATCTCTCTCGAAAGATAATTTTCCATTACTTCATGTTTTATGTTGAAGCCTTCTCTCCTTCTCTCCACGTAACCTTTACACCCGTTGCGTCGCGCTGTCGCGTTATTATACTCGAAGTCTGGTGGTGACGTATGTCATCGTCAAAAGTGCTAGATAGACTGCCACTTTGAATTCTGATTTGTAAAATTCGAACATAGTGTCAAACGTTGTTGAAAAAGTGTTATCAAAATTGGATAGAATTAGTTGACGACGCGTTGTAGCGAAATTGAAATCAAAGGCGAACGCTGTAGTAAATAAGACTCTTCATTATCGCGGTTCGAAGTCTATTAATACCTTATACATTTATCCATTAGCCTTAATGTATATATTTTAAGATTCATGTTAATATACAAAACATAAATAGCATATCGCTGAATTGTAAGTATTTGTTCATAACTTGCTATCTTTCACAACTTCTTTTTTGGCTGCAGCAGTTTTTTAACATAATCTAAATGCTCAAGTGTCAATTTAGGAAATGAGTTGAAACAACTTGTGGGCATGAAACCTAAAAACTCTAGACGCACTACAGCTCCATTTTAGATTATCATATTTCCTACACAGTGTTTTGAAGTATCATCCTCATTTTCTACTCTTTTTAGGTGCTAATCCAGCTCAATTAGTTGGTTGTTCTGGGCATAAAAAAGGCTCTAGAACCCTGTTTAGATGAAATGAAGAGCCCGAAAATGTATTGCCTACGAGTCCTTCGAATAATGTAGCATCCAATCTGAGTAATTTCAAGCTTCGTAACGGTTAAAATATTTCTTTGCGCTTAAACATTTTACTTCAACCTGGCTTGTCTGGGTACGTTCTAGACGTTATTGTACTGCCGTACAACAACACAAGCTTTAAACCCCATTTGTTTAGCATTTATAATCGGGAAAAAAGAAGAGATATTTCTTTCACTCAGATGTTTCCTGCGGGGTTTTTGATGGAAAATAATAAGTTACATTGTTCCGAATGGTCCTCGCTAGAATTTAACCAATTTTACTGTGGGGTTTCCGTTTGTAACAAACGATTGCAGACGATGGCTCACGCATTCAAGAACATCATTGTTGCCCAAGCAAGCACAAGTTTTTTGTCACAAATTCCTCTCTTCGTGTGATCAGACCATGAAAATGCTCATTTAGTGCTAACTTATTCAACCCTCATCGACATTTTATTGAACTCGAATAAATGAAAAAAATTGCGTTGAACTAACCGCTGTAACGATGGAACTGAGGCTAAATTTTGCTACACATCCATTCAAGCTTGAAGACCTACTTGAGCCCCAAGTCTCACTTACAAACTTGACGATGACAGTTTCGCCAGCGTATGCCACTGGGTAAGGCTGCGCAAGGACGTCTCCGAAGGCGTTCCCGAACGAAGTGGAGTCGTACCTGTTCTCCCGCACGAGGCTTATCTGCTGGTCCAGCAGGTTGGGCGGGTCAGGCCCGGCTTCCACTGTTTCCCCCTGTAATGAAAAAACTGTTGTAGAAAAACTTTCTTATTTTTTCGAAAGAGAACGTGGCTGTATTTAAGTATTCAGTTTTCAGGTACTACCAATTGCTATCAGATTTTACCACCACATTTAATAAAAGATAAATCATTGGGAAATAAGCTGTTATATGATGGCTTTTGAGTGCATAATATATTCATACTGGCCCTTCGACGGCTTCTAAATGAATCAGTATCATATTGATATGTTTTAAATAGGAAAACAATGACATCAGAATTAAAAAGGGCTATACACGAGAAAAGATGTTTAAACGAAGCCACAGCGTTCTGAAATGCCAGGTGATGAAGTCGGGAGAAAGTCATCTTTTAAAACTTCTGCCTATGTCATTATTTTGATTCTTTTTCTTAGGAATACAGTGTAGGATCGTAACACTCTCTGGAGACTCAAGGAAAAGTTTACTTTTCTCATTTTCTTCTTCGGTATTATAAAATGTTACCTTAATAAATATTATGTAGAATGTACTTAGTAGATTATTTCAGTGTGCATTTATGATCAAACAAAGGGTCTCCATTATTTCACCGGCACCAAATATAAAGCATCATTGGAAAAATTTAAATCTAACACACAATTCAATTACAAAATATCCGTCGGAAAGAGCCTTACTTTCAGAGAAGACATGTTAATAACAACAGTCATTTAATAAAGATCATTCAAGATTATGTAGTGATTACATTCATTATTTATCTTCCGCTATAAATTTTCCATTGTGAGTTTTTATTTCGAGTTTACGTGACACATTAACGATGTCCGCAAAAGATGTGTTTTTGTGTGTTATACTCATATAACGTAACTGCCTACTTGCTTCTCCAGACTCATGGAGGTTTCCGACGTGAAAATCTTTACTCGACCCTATTTTAATCTGAATTCATAATCATGTGATCTACCACAACTAATTTTTAAACTAGGAATGCTAATGCCATTTAAATAATTACAAAAGCTATTGTAATTGAACAGTACGTTATCTAAATTCCACATACACTGATTAGAATCGTGTTGTAAATAACTAAAATATCCACATTCACCATGGAATTACGTAAGAACGTACCAAATCATGCCAGTCATTTACCACAGAGACATTACAAATTAATCGTATCTGAAAATTCTTAATAATGACTTTGCGTGAATAAACGAATTTTACAATCTATACAGTTAAAAACTACGACAATATTTTATGAAATAGATTGGGCTGGAATATAAAAACGCGTCTTTCTTCTACTCCTCTATTTCTTGTTAGGTCACACCTCCTCGAAATTTTATCAGTTAGCTCGTAAAAGCAAGGTATTTGATATCACACGGCCTTAACACATATGAGAGTGAAGTATCCCATAGACAACTTTTGCTAACATCAATGACTATAAGTTTCTCCATTTTTTTTGCTATCATTGGATTGAACAGTCGTACCCTGAGGAGTGCTCTCGCTAGCACGGAGTACTGCTGCAAGTAAGCCTCCAGAGTGTGGGGACCGAAGAGTGTGCTGGCTCCTTCGTATCTCTGGATGGCGTACTCCTCAAACGTCGTGATGTAGTGCGTGTAGGCATTGGACAGTCCAGCAATCACTGGTACGATGTCAGGTACTCCTTCTTCCGCAAACACCGTCGAAAGCTGTAAGAAATGAATTCGATGCTGAAATGAGTTTTCTGTGCAATATTGTCAGAAGTTGTTTATCAGAAACATGCGATTGTTGTATTTTAATTCTTTTCAATTTTGAAATATTTCTCAGCCGTCTTCGTGGCTCATCGTTTCCTGCTTCGATTTTTTTTTTTTCCGAATAGAATACTGTAATTTAATTACTTCATTAGTAACAGTTAACTAATTTATAGTTACTACAGCTCATCTATAGAATCCCACGTAAGAAATAAGCAATATGATACGGTTGTGCTTACCACAAGCTTATAAAAATGATTTTTTACCTTGTATTGAAAAAGTCATATTAAAATGTTCTACGATTCTATTATATAAAGTTTTACTTGCTTTTTTAACATAAAAGAGAAAAAAGGAATTATGAACGATCAAATGTGAAAATGTAATGAAAACCTCCATCAGAACTCATGGAGTTTATTCTAATACTAAAAAATCTTCCTATTCGTGTGATTCTATGTTTACCGAATGGATTCAAATTTTGAAACAAGAAACTTTGCTCTCAAAAACTATAAATGATTTGACGTTAATACAAAGGGCAGGTTTTCGTCAGAGGGTTGTTGTATTCTCCTATAGATTAACTCAAATATTTTCATATAAAATTATTTCTAGTGTTCCTTGTGGACACTCCAAAACACTTCTAACAAATGCTCTTTAGCTGAAGGAGTGTTATTCGTACAGAGAAGATCAGAATTACTTAACTGAAGTATTAATATATAAATAAAAACCTTTTTATGTATTTAAATAGTGTTAAAGATTTCTCCACAATCACCTCAATGATCAAGAATCTTGATAGACTGCACAATGACATTCGCCTACAAAGTCATCTATCGTAGATAGCATAGAAAAAAATATGAAAACGTTATAGAAGTGGAAATTTTGCCGACACACCAGCCTTTGGTTGGGAAAAAAAGGGCAGATTCATCAATAAATTGACTTACTATTTCAGAAGTGGCCGTGTTATAGTTACCTGATCTCGGAACCGTCTACCCGACATGGTGGTGAACTCCCCGGGCACCGCAGCTATGACAAATTGTCCCACTCTCGCTATTTGGGTCTCCACGATGTCTCCCGTCCACTCGTATGGTAAATGGTACTGAAATGGTTAATATAAAACTTATTGCAATGCCGTTGTTTTCGATTAAATGGAATTCATTCACAGATACCGACCCAATCCTGTGAAAACCAGTGTTTCTTATTTCAGAATATTAGAGAACGTTCAATTGAACTTATTCGCATCATTCATTAACGTTCATGAATTATTAACAATCGAAAACCATTATTCGTGTTATAATTTCATCATATCGCTTCGAGTTATGAATATTTTGTGATATTGATCAAGTGTTGCGACACCTAAGTAATCACTTCCACAAACCGAGTATAGATCTGCGTCGACCTTATTTCGAAATGAATTCTTTATGAGAACTTCGAGTATTTTAATATCATCTTCTTTGAGGAATAGCCATCTCAAACAGCGTCATCTCAGAACTCTGTTCCGATCGTGTAATGTCTGCATTTGGCTGCGTGACGTTCGAATCTCTCTCCCCACCACGATCTACTTAGCAAAACTCCAATATCTGCTACTCTAGACGCGTTCGAGCTTCACCTCAATTTGTCTGGTTAGAATTCACCTCATTTCTGATGATTTCATAATAGGAATTTGAATATATGTTATCGAATAATTTAGGGGTAATTGGGTTTGTCAAAGGATGACTTTCATGTTTTCTTTTTACGACGATCAAACGCGTACGTAACAGCCGCAGCGATTCCCTGAGGCTGGACATCATCGACCTCAGTCACGGGTGGTCGTGTGTAAATTAATTCCACGCTCTTCACCTTTGAGGTTTAGGCTGCTGCACTGAATTCCTTTGTTAATTGTTTCCGTTGAAAAAATACGAGCCATGATCTTTGCCTTTCTTCTTGAAGAAGCACTTGCATATGTGACACGAGAAGTTTAATGTTCTAACCATGTATAATAATATTATCGAGTCCCTAAAATAAGAGTTCGACATGGGAGTTGCAGGATCTGACTATAAGTCGTGGCTTCCAGCCAGAGTCAGCCTTGAGGCCGGTTCCTCTTCTTCTACCACTGACTCATCCGCAGCTCCACTTCGAATCAAGGCTGAATGTTGGAATCAAAGCTGCTTTATTCGTTCGGCATTTGGTGTACATATTCGTACATTCCTCAGGTCATAGCGTGAATTCATGACAATCACGAACCATTTGTTACCAGTAAAATGCAGCACTACTCGCATTGTATGGGTATTTCGCAAAATTTCTTCAAGTTGTGAAGAATATTTCTCGTCAACATGAGTAATAAGTAAAAATCCAACAGTTCTTCTTCTTGTATGAATCTCCCACAATATTTTATACTTATTTCTATTATCGATAAAATAATACCACATCGATGGAATGTGATTACTCCTCAATCGAGCTTACGTCTCCAGTGTCGAGCAGAATGGGTTTGGGATGATGGCAGGCGATTTGATCCTCGTCAGTAGGAACGAGAAAGTTGACGAGGTTTGTCCAGAAAGGGTTGTCTTCAGTCATGCCCTGAGTGAAGTCAAATGCACCAGGACCGTCCGTAGTTCCTGCAGCAAAGCTGAAGCCCAGAGCAGGCCTGCACGTCTGAACCTACATGGGCGAAAGAAGAAATATCATTTGAATAAATGATAAATTTAAACTGTATAAGGACACATCATAGTAAATGTTTGCTATTTTCAAACTTGCGTTGCTGCGACTCATTAGAATTTACATGAAAAGTTTAGAACAGCTCAGAATTAAGTTCTTCATACTTGCTATGAACTACGAGCTTTACGCGTGCAGCAGTTAAAATGGAGCAAAATCTATAAGTTTATTCTTTATAGGTAGCGAAAATTTTGCGTTTGTTGTCGTACTAATATACGTTTCCAGGTTCTGCAGTAACCAGCGTACATCTGTACAGTCTCATTTTGATTCTTCTTTAGAAACGCACGGCAACTAATAGGCATACCATACTTTGTTTAAATTTTCATGAAAAAAGGCTTTTAAGATCACATATTTATAGTTTGATTCGGACTTCTTTCAAATTAAGTTAAATATTTTAGAATCTTCAAAGCATTTACCTTACAATTTCTTCAAATTTACCTTCTCATCATTTGACGCTTAATATACATCATCTTTATCCAGGTATCATTTTGAAAGCAACTGGAATTAATGTTCTTTACCAAGCTTCCGTTGGCCAACTGGACGGTGTAGTTGGACATGTCGAGGTGCTGGCTGACCATCCCCACCGGACCGACCACTTGCACCGCTCCGGGGTCGTTGTACAGCTCCTGGACAGTATGAATACAACTTCAGTTCAGGTCTTATCAAGCAATGAAATCAATCAAAATTGGCTAAGTAAGAGAATATTTGAAATCCCCCGGTAAATTTGAGCTCAATCACTGGAGTTATCCAGAAACTTAGGTTTCCTCGAATAGTTAATCATGAGTTGAAAGTACTAGAAACAAATTTGCGTGCAAAATAGGTTCAGGCTTTGCTATTTTCTTAATCCCTGATCATGTAAAACTGCGACATGCCTTCGAAGATACACGAGTACCAGTGTTATGATTACAAAGAGATTTTCACTAAGATCACCGAGAAAAGCGATCCCCAATAAAATTTTTCACGACGAAAAGAAATATATGTGTGCACATCGGAGGAAATTCTTTATGAGACACTGTGGAGATCCATTAGGAAGCTTTAAGAAGAACCCAAACATCGCAATGATTTTTGTCTCAATCTTCGTCGCAACGCTTGCAAATCTTGTGTATACAAGGGATCCAAATACTGACCGAAAAATCAGTAAGTCATAAAACTTGTTCCAAGATGCATCGTTCCATCGACGGTATAAAGCGCATGTCGTACCTTACAAAATGTAGTTGAACAATAACAGGTACTATAGTTCACGTTTTAAAAATATCCTGCTCACCAAAGCCTTTTCATATTGTTTGGTGCCGATAATTTTGGTGCTTTCGACCATGTCCTTGCCGGGCCCCGCAGCGTAACAGAGGGCCACCCGACCCCCGCAGGTGGACGTGAGGATGTCGCACGGCTCCCCCGTGTCCTGACACTTGGGCCCGTCCGTGTTGGGGGACACGTCACCGCAGTTCGCTTGGCCAAACGCTGCCACGAAAGAACTCTGCAGAAGTAGAATTATGAAAAACTAATTCAGTTTCAGTAACAATTTTATAAAACACTTGGTGCACTACGGAGTATATATAGAGGGTTGAGCATAACCAATTAGATTAAGAATGAAGAGGTGATATGAAGTGCAGATATGATTGGATCGTTAGTAATAGGATGGAGGTGAAGGTGCTTTGGGGTTCTCTCTTATAGCCGTCCACGGTTCATGGTGAAAATGGAAAGAAATATATAAAACCGATAAAGACGAGAAAATGAATGGAGATATCGTGAACGTAAAAGCTATTAAAAAAAACACAAAAAAAATCTGTTTTTGAAACGAAACTATAACCAAAAGAAGCATTGCCATATTATGAGCAGAGCTCCATTTCACTCATGACACCCATCCATGTGCGTCGTGTTCATCTCGCCAACATGCGTCGAACTCTGATTTTGCTCGTTCATAACTACGCCGACACTTGGCACCTCTAAATATTATTTCACTTTAATCTATCATAATTAAGTAAACTCTTTTAAATGTATATTTTTAGCCCAGGAATTACGGATTGTCAAAATAATTTTCGAATTAAACACGCACGTCATCCACAAGTTGCGTCAAAGTATTAAATTACCTTTAGGTACTCGATTTTGAATATTGCCGCGAGCTATAGAAAGAAAGCTGAAGTCGATTATAATGAATAGAATTAATAATTCATCCCTAATGCTAAAGTGAGAATTATGAGACAACCTAAAGCGAGTATCTGAAGATGTTTTTCGTTTGAAGCCAGTTACTCCCACCTGGCCTGCAAGTGATCCTGGATCCATGGCTTTCTCGAAAAGTTGCTCGGCATAGCCCTTGTTGTCGCCCGAGATGAGGGTGTTGGTGTTGTTCATGGAGGTGGGGTGCACCGCGAACCAGTTTATCATTCCTTCACGAACGTATGAAAATTAGAATTTGCTTTTACTCCTGGGTTACGGGATAATATTGAGTATTACAAAACTAGCTATTAAAAGTAAGTAAATGGTGCACAGAATCAAATCCTTTTATGAAATGTGCTAACTGACGCCCTGTTCTTAAAGAACAGATTCAGAAGATTTAAACTCGGGTACGTAAAGGTAAACATGTGACCGCTTAGGTATAGTGAAAACCTGGTTTTGATTCATTACATCTTCCACAAAATAAAGCAAATTATATTTATACGTGAAATCGGATATCATCGCAGATGTGAGAAACCTTGTTAAGAAAATAAAAATGTTGCGCAGCTTCACACTAAGAGCATAAGTGATACAATGTGATACAGTCTAAATTCAAGCACAATTAACGAATTGATTTTCGCAGCCTGTTCGTTCCGCACGACGTTGGGTCAATATAAGCTGATGACACCAACTTGTCATCGCATCGTTCCAAATTTATCAAAATTTGCCTAAATTTTGTACATAAAATGTATCAAGGTGAAGTCCCCCATTTTTTGTTTTACATTGTTTACATTGTGAGCTCTCATAAAATCATTTCTGAACGGCATGCTTGGGAACCACCACATGACCAGTGAAATCGAATAAAAATTATAGTCTTCGAATCAATTCTCTGCATGATCTAGGGATGTAGAGTTTCATTGCAATCAATAAAGTCCCAAAAATTTATGAAAATAGATTAGTAGGCAATCAAAATAAAATAGTAATCTGATTTTAATCATTAAGAATTAGTAATCAATATGCATGATGGTCCAAGTCCGCATTTATTGACGTGACCTTCCTGAGCCACTAAGCGGAGAGACGATCGAGGTTGGAATGAGTTCCCTGCAGGCTATGAATCGCAGTTTTGCATTTGACTTCTCTCGTTCATTGCATGCGTAGCAATCGAAGGACGGCCTATGTTAATCAGAGTGCTCAGGTTTAGCTAGTCAGTAAATCATTTCTAGGTGATGGATATCCAGGCACAAAATAAACCAGTTTTGGGAATAGAACAATAAAAAATATTGGGACAACCAAGTGGTGTACACATGTCTATTGATATACGAGGCCTGAACATGAATGAACTTTTTCCTATTGTCGTAAAATCTTCGCTGCAATGCTTGCAACTTCTCCATTATTCATTTGACTGTTCGGTCGAACTCGTTTATTGACATGGCTTTGAGCACTGCCTGCGACTTTTCCTTAACTCTGGTGCTTTCAAGTCGTCCTTGCTAGATTGAAATGAATTTTCTGTAGAATTCCTGGACCTTGGATTCGACACCCTATTCAACCGAAAATTTGATCATGTAGTTAGCCAAAAATCAGGCTAGTTTTTAACTACAGCCTACTGAACATCAACTCCGGACTAACAGGAATCCGACATTTTCCCGTTGATGTTCAGTGGGATGCTGGTAAATAGTGCTAGGGAGAGGTAGCCATACAGCACGCTCAGCCTGTGACATTTCGTAGGAGGTTGATAGGTCTACTCTGGATTGGCATGTCGAACACTCGTTAATAAATGAGAACTAGGCTTGCGTGGCTCAGAAATTAGAATAGTTTTCATTGACTAATGAAATTGAAGTTACTTCACCTAAAATTAGTTTTTACCTAACCATCAAACACTAACCTATATCTGTACCGTCCTCCCCTACAAACTTGAGCAAAGTCATGTTCTTGTCGGTGTTGTACTGGTAGAGAGCGCGTTCTTCTTCAGGATTATTCTCGTAAGATGCAGGGCTCCTGTAACATGAAGACAGTATCACATAAATTAAATTCAGGAAATTCTTAAAATCCTCACTCGAACTCACTAGTGTTAATAGACTCGAGTATAGACTATAAGAGTCTACGCAATCTATACACTAATGTTAGGAAATTAGAATATTGAGGTAAAATTTAATGATCAAACGTTTCCTCAACTCTGAGAAAACAGTAAACTGTAGTTGTATAGTCACATTTTAAACTGATTTTGTTTAGGTATTTTTAATGGATTATCTTGAGGTGTGAAAAGCTTGTTTTTTATTTCGTACAAGCCTGACTAAAGTCATGGATTTTCGATATGATTAGGGCAGGAAAACAGTAGACATCATCTTCAGTAAAAAGTCCGCAAGCTACCGTATCAATTTACAAGCAAACAGCAAAGACCCCATCAAAAATGGAAATTTCAGTACAGAATCGAAATATGCAACGCTCACGGAATCGTTACCCTTGGTGGCTTTTTTACTTCTGTTGTTATATTTCTAGCCCTCCGACGCAGGGTTCGGCCGCTGACGCCATATTGATCCTCCGACATGCGTCATAGCGCAGATCTCTGAGTATCTACCTATAAGTCTGTAAAGATCCATGCACTTAAAAACTCCGTTCAATGCAATTGCTGCTCTTGTATAACTTATGCCCCACCTCGTATTCTATTCATCTAACCCGGGTGGTGTACTCGTATGTATAATTCTTCACATTTGAAAGGCCATTCCATCACCTCACAATGGTAAACAATATATCTTCTGTTTCAGCAAGGATGCGTGATAGTGTTCTATTATTAGAAAAATAATAAGTATGATACATTGAAACTATATGAACAATTTCACTCAATGATAAAACAATGATAAATACCACAATGATAAATCTGTGGTAACAAATGAGCCTAAATTTCAAGTTTGAGGAACAAGTACGGTAATGCTGATACAAAAGTAATAATTGAACTAAATTAAGAACGTAAGATCAAAAGAGAAGTTACAAACGCACCTGTTGATGGAGGCGTCGGTGAGCTCACCAATACTGTAGTACAGGCGTCCGGTGGTCATCGAGTTGTGGGCCGTGGCGATGCTCTGCGGGCACGTGGCAGCGGTTTGATTCGTATTTTACACTGGTGTGCACGACCCGTCAAAAGTGGCGGGACTCGATAGTTTCCTTAAATAAGTCCCTATATGTGGATGATAAACAAATATATCCATCCTACTAGTGCCCTCGGTTAAAATATTCTCTTACTTGTGCACTGGTGAAATTACGCACATAAATACATAAATTTATTTATTTGTTTGTTTGAGGAGGCACGTGGCGCTTTATTATGTTAGGCAGCAAATTACAAAACTCCGTCACGTAGCAAATTACAAAACTTTTGAGAACAAGCTTGTTCTCAATTTGCAACGAATGATCTCCAATTCGAAGAAAGTGTGTGCGTACAATGTTAATTTAAGCATTTCCGTTCCTCGTACTGACAATTTCCCCTCAAATGCAGAAAAAACAATAATTACCATGAGTAGTTATTAAGACACAAATTATTAGTTTACTGCTAAATGCTTTTCACAATTTCCTATGAACATTTTTTTTCATCATTTTGCTATGGTTTCATAATATACATTGGTTCGTGTGTACATTCACACCCCATAGTTTTTCTTCGAGTTGTCATTTAGTCATTGTTACGCTAATGAGCTGTCTCTCTTCATCTGTATGTATGTACTTGTAAGATGTTCCCATTTTCATTGCAAAAAACTCCCTCTTCAGGACCACCCTAGACAAAGTGTATTTTTCCCCTTTCGTAACCACTTTTCTTCTTTATCACTTCAACAATGAGGCCCATTACCTCAACAACTCCCTGGACGATAGCTTCAAAGCTATCTTCTACGAAGCCCAAGCTCGTCACTTGGTAGAGGAGGTACTGGAAAAAGCCGGCAGGCCCAGAGTGGGTGTGGATCCCACTGATGATCACGTTTTCGGTGGTGTACACATCTCCGAACCGGACCTTCAGTCTCTCTACAACCTGGTCAGTTTCAAAAGTTGAATGTCATCACGATGATTTGATGTAATCGATCTCAAGATGCAGCACGAAACTTTCTGGTCTTTAATTCCAATCAAATCCAGAATTGTATAGGTATAGAAATACACTGTTGAAGCATGCCCACATTAAAAAAAATAACTAATACTCATCCAACGAAGACTGAGAGACTAAGGATAAATCGTGTAACGGGATGATGATTTAACTACATCAAACAGCAGCAGACATTGTTGAGTTTCAACAGCATCTTATGATCGAACCAGCTGCTCGCATGGAGCATTTTTGGGCAGAAGTTCACACAATTTGTTCAACCTTTATGTTAGCCATAACTTCCACTACTTGTGACTCCTTCTTAGGCCCATGTGTTAATTGAGGGGGTATTTCCTAGAGTACCTCACTGCTGGGAAGGTACGAGTGCGACCTGAACTGTAAAAGCAGGGGACATATTTCATTGATAATCAGTACGCCCGTCTTTCCAGTTCGATATCGGCGTTTTAAATTTTCTTTCGGCTAAAGTTCTTCAAAAATGTGGTGAAGCAATGGTTCAGAAAGAAATAACTACACAATGCAAAAATAGCTCGTACATGAACTACCTAGCTCAGTATGTTTGCCATCAGCAAACTTTGTTCGATTACTAAGCGCCTTTGCTTTATATAAAATCGTACGGATTCATGTCCCACTGAGAAATGAAGTACAAAAAGTTTCGATTAAAGTTTAGACTTGCCGTCATTTTCACAAGCTGCGTAGCCATTCCAAGATCCGTGTTGACGAACACAAATCTGTTGGTGTCGTCGTCAATGATGAACGCTCGAGCATAGAGCCGAATATGGATGCCATCGTTGATTTGGGCGGGGTTGGCGTATCCCATCTGGGAAACATGGCGTTGTCATGCTGGTTTAGTCATATGATAAGTGTTAATGCTCCTTAGACAGTTAATGAATCGCATTTTTTGAAAAGGTTTGTAAACAAGTGAAGCAATTATTTTCTTAAATGTTGAAAGCGAATTTAGTATTCCTACAATAGAATAATATGATAATCGACTCAAAGCAAATGAATCACTTTTTTAAATTTTTATTCTTAATGTTATAAGAGTTTTTTTAATGAACTTGAGGTTCCTGGCTACTCTCATACATCTCTTTGGTTCATTATCTCTTGCAAAATACCCTGATATGTATGATATTAATGGAAAATTAATTGATCGGGTAAAATGAATCACACCCAATGATTTTAAGAAGAATTCACTTAATAAAACGAAGTAAAATAAAGAGCATAAGATTTTAGTGTTTTGTGATTGCAGCGATAAATAACTAGGGAAAAGAAGAGAAGCCATCGCATCTGGTAGCACAGGTGGGATGAATTGCCTTATCTTTTACCAAGATACTTGAAAACACAGCGCATAACAATTATTCAAACATAGAAACTTCAATGAAAAAGTAAAGACATGGTAATAAGATGCAAATGGAATTAATAGCTACCTACTCAATCAAAGTGACAACCAGTTGATGAGGTACAATTCATCTGTGATAAAATGGAACCAATTTATGATAAAATGTAGTCGTATCCTGTAAAAGTTGATCATCACATTTATAACTTTTTATCTCCATTGCTCAGTTGTGAACTCGAAGAGTGTTAATGCCCAGCTTACGGCGCCTATGTGAGCGGCATTTACTCAATTTCTCTTATTGCGTCTACGTCTCAATTGAAATATTTTGCATATACAATACCAAATGAAAAGTTAATATTGCTATAACATCTAGGCAAAATTTTCTCCATGTAATATTACTGTTATACGAAGAGGACAGCAGAGATTATAGTAATTTCACAAATACAAAAACTCATCGCTTGACTCGTTGCCAAGCTGTTGTATGAGTGATAAGGGTGAGGGCCTCACAGATGTTTGTTACCCGTATCACTCCCCACAGATCTGGTCGTACAACTCAGCTATTTTACACGCTGAATGCGTCCTAATCTGATACGTGTTGTGTAATGCATTGTGTAGTTTGTCCATGAAAAATAATGGTAACTATGACCATCATTCGCACGTTTAAAAGTAACACTTTTCTCCCCCCATAAATGCCTGTTCCAGAAGTGAATTGTAAAGAGAATGGAAAAGGAACTATTTAGTCCAAAATAAAAAGTTATGTTTTCAACTTGCTATACACTATTCACTACATCACCCCTCAGGGGGATACAAATATTGTATCTATGGGGATTAGCGCTCCCAGGGGACTATGTGAGGGCCTGGGCTAAAGGTTAGGTAGGCCATCTTTTTGTTGAAATAGAATAGGATTTTGCTTTGTTACGGACCATCTTTTTTCGAATCACTGCTGTCCTGTTTTTCAGCACCAACTACTTTCTTCTTTGACTTTGATCTAATTTTATGAATGAACATCTTTCTCATCTTACTGTTTCTATGCCCTTTCTGCATAGATTCCACGTTCCCTTCACTCCATACTAAATGGTGCCTTCGTCCTTCCTCTCTTTGGATCGCCTTTGTTGCGGATAGGGTGGCTTAAACAAACTAATAATCTAATCTAATCCATTCACTACATCATGCGTAATGTCACTCACAGCCGTGTATTCGGAATTTTTTTTTAAATGTATTCTACAACGATATTCAATATTTATCATTTAAATATCGCCCTTACCCAACTTCTGAATTTAACTTTGGTGGAACTAGACTTGCCCACTAAAATAATATAGAAAACTCCTCCGGTAGAGTATGTTTAATAAATGTTGAATCTCTTAAATGCATCGATCTCAAAAATGAATTTAACAAAGATCCTACAATCATCAACATAGGTGAATATTTGGAATTGATTTAGAATTTCAACTGTAGCATCGGCTTGATAGTTGCACACACTTGATTTAATTGATTAGAAGTCATATTTCCTCAACTTTTGACTATACCCTCATCTCAACGATTTCAGTTCCGTGGCTGTTCAATTATCTCAATGAGATTCCAAAGATTTCGTTGAGATTCGATTTGTGCGAATAGAATCTTCTGAAATCGAAGGCTTCAGTAGACTACAACGATAGCCTCACCATGTTGATGCCGGCAGCGGGGCCGGTGATGTCGTGCCGGCCCACCCCGATGTTGTAGATGCCCTCAGCGGGACTGGCCGCGCTGACACCGCGTGCTGCCTGCCAGACTACAGCCAGCAGTATCACGCTCAGGTAACTCCTCATGGTCGACAAGCTAAACAACAACCGAAAATAATGCAAGTCAATTTGAAGAAGCACGTCCGCAGAGATTAGAAGGTAGCTCGCATGTGTGAAGGCAGATTATTTGCTACGTACATAACAATTAAACCTTGATAGGGTTTAAACTTTTCATGGTCGACAAGTAAAGCTAACTTTGCTGTCGTTCTGACTGGTTGAAAGAAAACAACCAATTAATGCACGTCAGTTTAGCGAAATTTGTGCATCGTGAATGTAGTTGTTCGAAATATTTTTTCGAAGAGCACTCGAGATTCAGAGATGCATTGTTTCATCGGGAATTATGCGATAGTGAGCAATGTGTTCGCGAAACAGGAATGACAATTTCTAAATCCCATGTTTATTTTAAAAACAGTGCACCTAAATTATGAATTGCAACTTTAAGCCCTGAAGCGAACCAAAGAGCTATCGGGTAATTTAAAATGCTACTATTCACAATTTCCTACTATAGCTCAATAATGAGAACAGGCGCTATGGTTTTGAAGGCTTTTCATTCCCCTGACTCTATTTTTATTTTTTTATTTATTTAACAGGGAGTGGAGTAAGAGGGTTTGGTGACTTCATGTCTTCGTTCATCTATTCTAGTCGAATTCCTGATATTTGAAGTACTCAATTTTTACGGTGAATTATCTTCCAGTGAAACACATGCGTAAAATATCTGCATCGCTTAAAATATCACTTGGAGCAAGTGAACGGATGAAGTGGAACCGTTGGCAATGAATATTAGTGTTGAATTTCTGTTTACGAGGGTTTTAGTTTCGCTGAGTTTATAAGTGTTAAAACAACCAAATCAAAAGACACTTCAGTCAATCACTACCATTCTCACAGTAACAACAGTGCCATTTTATCTCGTGATTGCTTCGATCTGAGGATGAAAAACAAAAGGCATTATGTTTAAAAGTTTTAGTTTTGTTTTCCTGTTTAACTGATAAATTTGAGCGCGTTTTATGATCGTACACCTATCCTCGAAGAACTCGTATTAACCAGTCCACGTTTCAGAGGAGCAACGTAAAACGATACTGGTGGCATTTACATATAGTGAGTAAGTTATTTTATGTGTTTTTCTCGCGTAATGTTAATATTCTCAAGCAAAGAAGTTTTATCATAACATATAACATTGTTTTAGGAATTACTGATATGACGGACGCTGCACGTGATTAGCGTCAATATTTGTATTAATCAAGTATAACAAGGCTTACGTGAGAAAGGCACAATAAATTCCACGTAACACATGTCATCTTACAATTATGACTTCCTGAATTGAGCACACAATTTCGGGTTACTTGTATGGAAAATGCTTCTCTCACTAACGTCAGCCCAGCACTGCTAGTCCAGCTTTAGGCCAAACTTGCGGTACATGCCGCTTGGCACGACCCTCTGTCATGCCGCTTGCTCATTTGCAGGGAGAAAACAGGCAGATCAGATGAGCCTCTTGCGTAAAGCGTGCGAAAAAACTATTCTCCTCAGATAGATAGACTGGTTTTTAATTTTCATCTGCTTATACGAATAAAATTCATTCACTCTCGAAAAATTAAAAATTTTCTCTTTGCACGGAATATGTAAGTTACCAAGAGAAAAATCATCTAAGTAAGCATTCGCCCTATGATCTATTCTAAGAAATTTCTGAATTGATGCAACACTGCGATTCCATGAAGATTACTGGCGTATTCTTGATACAGAAAAACAGACGCGAGTTGCCTACGGACAAGCCACGCCCATCAGAGTAATTGCGTGCGCAACTGCAGTCGATGCTTTTATACGTAGTTACCGCTTGCAGTCAACGCAGTCAATGTAGCGGAGGGAGCAGCAACAATATAGACCAACTCTTGGTAGCTACAGATCTATTTTTCAAGAGCTAAGTACTGATGAGAGATTATTCTGAAAGTATATAAGGCTTAAGTACCTATGTTTCAGCATCTTCTCCACAAAGTGACTGAAAAATTTGGAAATAATGAAAAACTCCATCCCACCAGGAGCTAGATTGGGAAGCTACGTTACCGGAAACATCTGTCAAAAAGCTGAGAAGATCGTCAACCACAGTTTTGGAAGAACACGTCGTCAATTCCAGAACAAAATTAGTTATTTTCTTCAAGACCATATTTTCAGATCTAAAGTTTAAATTTTAGATTTTATTGCTTTCACAGTATAATTTGAGAGACTGTCAGAAATTTTTCGAAACGCCATCATCTTTAAAGTTTATATTTATATATTTTTCTAATTTAGTATTCAATAAACATGAAGAGTCTTTGTACATTACGATTAATATCACAACATCATCTCCTGAGAACACCATTGTGTATACTCGACAATAACTGCACGTATGGCACTTGCCACGCACCTCCTCCACAAAAAAGTGACTGAAAAAATTCGGCAATAATGAGAAACTCCATCCCACCAGGAGCTAGATTGTGAAGCTAAGTTACCGCAAACATCTTTCAAAAAGCAGAGAAGAGAAGATCGTCAACACGTCGTCAGCACCAGAACCAAATTTTTTATTTACTTCAAGACCGTATTTTCATTTCTGTTATTTGAATTTTAGATTTTACTGCTTTCACTGTATAATCTGAAAGACTTAAAAAAATTCACAATGCATATAATCTCTAGGTTGTATTTTTATAATCTTCCAATTTAGTATTCAATATACAAGGAGAGTATTTATACATCGCGATTAATATCCCAACATCATCTCCAGCGAACACCATCGCGTATACTCGACAATAATTGCCCGCAAAGCACTCGCCGCCTCATTACCACCGGCAAGCTAGCAGCTGCAGTCAACAGAATCAAGACATGCTTGATCGCCACGGTTGACTACTGCCCGATCGTGAGTAGTCAAAAAGTGGGCGGGGCGTTGAGCAAATAGGCGGCGCTCAGTTCACGTGTAGTCAACTGTCGGTGAAAACTCCGCACGTGTAATATGGCCTAATTTATTATAATGTCGGACGTGTGGAATTCTTGAACTCCGAAAGGTACTTGTACTGGTACGGAACAGAATTAGCGAATTTCGGTCCTGATAGGAAACCACAATTTTTTATCTGCGTACAGGGCATCGATACGTTGATTCTATAAGCGTGCACTTAACGAAAGTTGAGACTCTTTTACCTTGATTTCGGATTGCTCAACCGGATTGTAAGACTACACTTCAGCAGATAATTATTTGGATTATCACGAACTTTTTGTGTTTATACTAACTCCACTACTATTTATGACTTATGAGTGCAAAATTTCTGGAACTTCACTTGATAGTAGCCTACCCCATATACCCATACTTGGCTATACATTCAGAATTACATAGACAAAACTCCTCTACAATTAAGACTACAGCGCGTCAAGTCTTGTAACTAGGAAATTTCATTTCCGTTTCGCAGAAATATTTCATTTGCTTCACATTTTCGAGAGTAACTTGGCTCATTTTCGGCTAGTTATGATAACCTCATAAAAAATATTTAGCCGCCAATACTGTGATAAATTTCACGGTTTATGTATTGCGATTGAAAAATCAATCAGTCAGAAGTGATCATCTTATAATTATTGGCGAGGATACATTAGTTCTTTCCAACACAAAATCTAAATTTGTTGTAAATAATACTCAAAGAATTTACGAACAAATTCCACGGTTGCTTGTCTTTAACATCAGATAACTGTAACTCAGAAATTTGAATCTTTTTGATAGCAATCGTTTTTCGCTGCGCAGCAGTGTAGCCTCGATACATTACTAATGATTTCTAATTTTAAATCCTGTTTTTAATCAATTTTTTTAACAAATACCCACGACATTTTCGAAATTTTGGATATTAATATTTTAATTATTTTCATTTTCGTCGTGATGATATTCAGCGTTTTTCTCCCGAAAAAAGAAATACCTTTAATGGTCCGACCAGCACACCTCAGCTCAAGTCCTCAACAACTGCGTTGTGTTCCAACTCTGGGCCTCCAAGGGACTGTTGACTTGACTGCTGCGCTATCACACACCTATTATAACACGTGGACCTCAATGACACATTGATAAGGAAACTTTTGGGGTATGAAAGCCACTCATCTGTTCTCGGCAGGTGCTGGGTCCCATGATATTATTGCTGCTGGATTCCCATGGTGAGAGCACGAATTTAATCTGCCTTTGATTACGTTGTTTTCCCTGAACTCCCATAACATTGTGGTATACTCAACAACGTGATTATGATGTCCATAAACACGTTCACCGCATTTTTGCAGTTGTTTGTGTTGGTTTAGTTAGGTTTTAAGTAGCAGAGTATAGAAATCTACTTTATTGCTCGAAACTTTTTATCCTTCCTAAGAAGGATGAAAAATACTATTGTACGGTAACATTTCACCTCGTATGATAATATGTATTTTAATCATAAAAAGATAGCGAAACATGAAATGTTATTTATTTAAACCGGCACACGAATGAGCAATTTACCTAGTAGTACACGTATATATGTCCCAATACGCAGGAAACGTGTTAATGACTCAGTTCAATGGCACTCAATCGTACCTAAATTGATAATACGAAAATGGATTTTTCGGTAATTATTTCACAGCCCATTTCGTACCTTGCTTTGGTCTCACTTTGAGAGCTGTTGAGTATAATAGTGCAGAAATGCCTACCTTCCTCAATTGCTTTCGTAGTTTAATTTTGTTCACATTTGAGTCTTTAACTGAGGCCTTCACTTTTCTGAGCACCTGACTTTTCAAGAATATTCTGTTCGCGTAGTGATTCACGGCTTAACGAGCCAACTCCTGCAGTGAGTTTTTGTAGCTCCATTGTAGCAATGTTGTCTTCACTTGGGGCAAATCAGCGGCGAGATAGTGTGCATACGTTTTAAATTTATTAAAAACTATACTAAAAAAATTGTTCAAAATTATAAACCACCTGTAACACCTCAAAAAATGTCCTAAGTATCATTTAAAATTATTGAAAATACTTACGTACTTCTTGAAGCGCTGCTGCCTTAGTGACGTGCATAATTGGCGAAATGTCAAAACGACCGAAAGAACTACGAAAAATACTTACAAAGTATCAAGTTTCGAACAACTAGAGTTCATTTAATTTCGATTCTGTGGCTTGCATCATTTCTATGGATTTATGTAAATTTTTCCGACTTGAATATTGTGAAGCATTTTGATGAAAATGTAAATCAACAACGCCTCGGTAGAAATTAAACGGAAGTTTAACTTCATTTAACTGTGCTAATCGACTCAATATTAATTCGTAGTGTATATAGAATATCTGTTCGGTTTCTTATAAGTTACTGCAGTTTTGCTTTATGAAACCTTCATGCTTGCGTGTATTATCCATCCTTGCCACACTAGGAAGGATGCCTGGGGAGGAGGAAAACGAACGTGTATCGGAGGCAGAGAAAAAAGTGAAATACTGCGTTGACGTTCATTAAATTTGCCCTCTCATAACAATTATAAATAACTTTCGTAGAACTACCAAAGCTAAAGCTAAATATTCTTTGACCGAAGCTGTCGTTAACTGAGACGATAATTATTATTACTTCCACCCTCAAGATGGTATGCATGCACGATGAGCCTAAATCTACAGTGTTCTTCGTACTCGTGAGCAGCAAGATAAACACATTTGATATTGGGTTCCCAGACTGAATTAGAAAATGTGTTTTTGCGACTGTATCTAACTTGCATAATTTCACTCAATTCCGGTAATATCTGACCGGTCGAGTATCACCAAACTTGCTTCATTACAACACGCAAATGATGATTGCTGTGTCTGCCCCTCGCCTCCACGCCCTTTAGATCTTCATGCGCCCGTTACCCACAGTATATAGTATATGACAGCATCCAAAAAAAAAGTGCAAGAACGATTTCTTGTTGACCCAGAAATTTTAAAATAACTCTTTCTTTACTTTTCTTGTTCTTCTCTGAGGGAAAATTGTAGCTCCCACTGAATTTTTTCACATGTTCATTTGACCAGCTTCACTTTCCGTTTCTTCGGAATTCTCAAACAGTTTCTTGAGACGAAAGTCTCGATCGTTTAATTTCACGTCACTCAGGTATTTGTACATTTAATTTTCTTAATCGTCATGATTTGAGTCTTTGAGTATAAATTGTGCAGATCACTTCCATTTAGTGAAGGAGATGAGGGTACCGAGAGTTCTTTAAATTTTAACTCTAAGAAGCTCAATTCCACCAGCTTTCAACACAACCTCGCAGGTGCCAAACATTTCAGCTCAAACCAGGCTGTTCCTCGTCGTGTTGTTCTTTTACAGAGCTAAAAAACTGAATTACAAAATGAGTAATTTTGCAAAAACTGAAAACCATTCTTATATACTCGTATTCTTCTGACAACTTGCTGAGACCCATTTCTTCATCTAATGTCATATACGGAATGTGTTACTTTTAACTCAGATTATTTATTGCTTTGTGTGATTTATTGTTAATGGTTTAATTTATTCTCAATTCCGAATCAAATGCATATTTTAAATTCCGTGGTATTTCTTCATTAAATATTAACAGGAATGAACACCTGACCACACCATGAAGGGAAAATTGTAGCAGAAGTGTGAGACAACTTATAGATATTTTTCATTGAGGATCATTTTAAGACGTCATGCATGTTTAATATGGATCTTTACGTGTTGTGTATGTGCTAGTGTTGGTAAAAATTCTCCATTCTGCGCTATTTTCTCAGCAAGTACTAACTGGAATCAACAGAACACAGCAACACGTTGTGAATACTATCGCTGAATTGTGCGCAGCAGCTCCGATGAGGCAACGTGTTCCCACGATCATCGTATTTGATAATAGCACAAATCTCGCTCACTAAATATGGACATTGAGTCCCTCATTACGTTACAGAATTGGAAATATTGACACGCTAATTTCCTTCACATAGGTGGTCACGAGTGTTGCCAACATCACATTTAGAAGTGTATAATTTTTACATTTAAAATCGCACGGAGGAAATCATCGGCCTGAGAATATCTCGTAGCAATGAAGGGAACGTACACGACCGACGCACTTTGTGTTGTTCTTGCGCTCAGATTTTCCTCATTTTGAATTATTCTCATTTTACAATAATCGCAGTGATGTGAACCTGAGGAAGGAAATACCTTGATGGTTATTGAAATATCCTTTAATTGACATGCGCAGGCAATTAAGAACAGGATTTGTGCAGTATTTGTACATCATAAAGCGCACAGAAAATATATAGAGGTGCTCAGCATGATAAACTTCTTCCCTGTTATGTTTACAACGTCGAACTGTTGGCTCTAAACTTCAAATTGATTAATATGTGAAAAACTGGGCAAATAATCTTTGAAAAGAATTTTTGCGCAGAAATATGCTGAATTTTTTACTTCAAGAAGGGATGTGGGACTTTGACGATCATGTTCCTCTCACTTGTGCGAGTTGACCAAGTCTTTAAAGGTTTTTTTTTAATTTAAATGGAAATTAAACAAAAATATAAACTGCAAGTCACACAATGAATTTTTTTCTGGAACAACTTTGACGAATTTTGATTGTTTTTCTTCAAAAAATGTTGCTTTGCTCAGATCTTGTCAAATTTTCATATGTACGTTGCTGGCGTGCGAAGTCCGGTACTGCCGCTCGCAGGCTGATCATTCGCATTTCTCGGCTGTTCGATATTCAGCACAAAACGACGGAAATGAGTCTTTTTACAACCAGCTTGTGGGGGGGGGGGGGGGGGGGGGTTCTATAAAAGTTGAGTTACGCGTACATCTACACAAAACTCAAGGTTCTTATAAGAAATTAAAAGAGTTCTCCGATTTATGGAAGAAAATAACTTATTGAATGACTCTGTCGAGAATCTGTTAAGAATAACCAATTTTGTGAATTAAAAAATGAGGATTTAGGAAAAAATTTTAATTGTGTGTAATAAATTTTGTGCTTACTTAGAAATATCTCAGTAAATCCCAGCAGTACAGGAGGGTGGCTTCAACATGTATGTTTTTATGCCTGTGTGTTTGGACTCAGCAAATGTTAGGTGGAGCGATAAGATGTAAGGGCTCGAACGATGTCTGTTTACATTGTGTGTTGTTTCTGGAGGGGTCTATTTTGTGGTGTTGGCAATTTTTTCATTCGGGCGAGCCCTTGGAAACTTTAGACGTTCGGAAAACTGCCTACCCATGCGCAAACAAAAGTCGCCTTGTTGTCAAACATAAATCGAGACACTTAAGCCGAGAGAGGTGGCAAACCAACGGTCGGTTTCGTAGGAGCTTGAGCGTGAGAAACAATGAGGCTAAGAAAGAAATAAAGGCGAGCTACGAAACTACCAATTAGAAAGAGGTAGGCGGTCGCGGTCGAGGTCCGAAGAAGCCTATAGGTCGAATAGGAGAGAGCGGACAACCCTCAAGAAAATGAGCTGGAGATGCGATGAACAATAGACAGTTCGACAACCGACGCCGCGGCGCGAAGTATAAGAAATAAAACGCGGGTGTGTTCACAGTAACAAACGTGCTCAAAGAAATAATGAAAAAAGTGTATATATTGAAGATTATACTAAAGTTTACGCTATAATGTAAATCCAAAAAAATTCAAACATTTTCTCGTTTCACTTGCAGAGAGGAAATTTTACGTGTTCCCTTTACCACGTTCACTGAGGGGAGATGATCAAATCGACCAAATTATATGAATCATTTGATGGAACGGAGATGCCACACTAGAAGGGGGGGTAAGAGAAACATAGTTTCCTTTGGAAAAGATGTTTCGAGATAAATATTGTGAAATTTCAATGTCATTCAGTGAAGTAAAAAATTGAGATATTTGAGGGAACGTCATTGACGCGCTTAAAAAGTAACAAGTTAAAATTTTGTCTTGACAGGTGGGACGGAGTCATATATCTGAGGATTGATCAGCTCGAATGAAAGGAAATCGACGTGTGAACATACTGAAGCGGGATGAGCAATAGAACGTCATCACGAGACATTTTCTGAATAGTGAATAAGACAGGCCTTTGAACTGAAGTGAGTCGCGGACGAATGTTTGTGGTTGAAGTGACCATTGCCCACTGAGCTGCTGGAAAACTAAAATGAGAATAGACCAGAATTTACCATGTCTCATGTGTAGCTCTTGTAACTTAGGTAAGGCTGGCCAGCCAAAACATACAATATAGTTATGTGATGTAAGTCATTTGACGTATGCTATTTGGATTCCATTACTTAATTGGCATCATTCCTAATACCATTCATTGTGTGTACACTCATTGATGTTTGTATGACGTATAGCTGGAAATCATAAATGTTAAGCATACTTTGCCCTGTGTATCATGCCCCCAACATTAGAAGCGATCGATCGTAACACCACGGAGGGCGCTCAGAAAACGCGCTGATGTAAGTGGGTCAGCTCTCATCGGTGAGTACCATTCTGCTTTTAGTATATGTACTGTAATGTCGATTAAGATCCATTAATTTTTGTGTTGTTTATGTATCCCATGGAGGTGAGCCAACCCCTCAATTCCGAGAACCTCATCTTCTTGTTAATGAAATGTTAACAAGAGGGTGACGGGACAATATCTCGTGACAACTCTGACAAAATATGACAGACTCGAGCCATCGACTTTTCACCAGTTAAAAATTTTGAACGAAACACAGCAGCTCTAAGCTGTTAATTTGCCTACATATAAGAACAAAAGAACTGAAATCTGGGCAGTAGGGTGAACCGCGGGCTAGAGAAGAGTCCGAGCCACTGACTCTAATGAGCAAACTTTATTTTCTAACTTTAAACGTAAACGAAAAATTACATGTTTTTGAAAAATTTAGTTTAGATTTTTTAACGGATTGCAAGCGCAAATTTCTTGAGAGATAAGGAAGTTTAAATCAGCTCAGAATTTCCCTAGTAAATCTCAATAAGTAACTCTCAACTCCAGCAAAGAAAGCAAGGAAAATGCGAGTAAAATTAAGTGCTATCCACTCGAGGCATTTTGTATATGCTGCGTTTCAACAATCGTAGACGAACTCGGAAATCTACGTACGGAGAAGCTTGACGAGTGGACCCGAGATGGGCGAGGTCAGGGGCGTCATTTCCGGAGGTGCGGACGCGTGGGCGGAGCTGCGCCGTTCGGCTGACCTCGTGGGAACGTGGCATCAATAAATCTTGCTGGATTGGATCAGGAGTGTAATTTGAGTAGTATTGATGCTCTCAACATTTTTATTGTACGTGCCTGGAGTAAGGGACAGTGGCTGGAATGAGTTAGTCATGTAGAGAGTGTTGTAGGGACAAACCATGCCTGAGGGTGGTTTTTTGAAGTACTGTTTATCCCAATGATGCCGTCCAATGGTTGTTTGTGACAAGGATTGGTGGACCCTGAGAAGATTGTTGGACAAGTCTGGCACACAGTCGCTGAATTCTTGAGCGAATATTGTGAGTAATGCCGAGGAAATTGTGGACCGTTACCAGGGCCCTGACACTGTGAGCCCTCAACTTAAATTCCAAAATCAGCGCAGTGAATTGGGGAGTGAAATGAGAGGAGGAAACGCTGTTGACAGTACACAGCTTCTAAGGCATAATAGTGAACTGCAAAAATAATACAGAATACCGTTTGTAAGTTAATTTAGGCTCACAAGAGGACGGTGAAATATTAAAGTATAACTGAAGCAAGAAAGTACAGCTAAAGCAGAAAATGCGTATGATAGGGAATAAAGAAACGAGAAAAATAAATTATTCAATGAATGTAAAAATAAAAAATGCTAAAAAACAAACTGGTAAGAAAGAGATGCAGAGTTTGAGAAATATTAAAGGATTTTAATGAGGCAAATAGTTGAGAGAATAGAAACAGAGAATTACAAACGAGAATTAAATGAGCTTCCATTGTTATGCTAACACGAAAAGCGGTTGCGTGCGTCATAATTTCACGACAAGCTTGTCAAGCTACAAATATTTTCAAATAGTGAATGTGCAATAACACAATAATTCAAATGCTATCTAAATTGTCAAACAATTCTCCCTTTTTCAATTATAAGCTCCTAAAATATGTTATAGAAAATTTTAGCTGCGATTGTCCCCAGTTGCAAATAACTGCCTCCGAAGTGACCATGTGTGACTGTTCACTAAAACTGAGAAAAGTTCTGTTTCTGCTCGATGTGAATGCATAAAATATTCACTGATATACAGTAATAATCATAAAAAGGCAATAAATAGCCTGATTTTCTCTCTCACGAACAACTCCCAGCTCGATTAGCTCGAATAACTCCCAGGTAGAGCAGAATTTTGTCCTTTACTTTCTACCTATTCGATATGAGATTTGAAATAATATACGAGAACAAGTTAAAGTGTTAAGTGATAAAAAAGTCAGTTGAATCTTATCAACCTTCCTAATTCGCATGGTGGTACCTTCAATAATGTCCCTCACATTGATATACCTTGTGCTTTCTTTCAGTCGTTCACGAGCTACCATCCTATCTTTATTATATTTAATATAGCACAGACTCTGCAAATATTGACGCTATGCTTGAAGCGCCCTCATGCGGTCATTTGTGGGCTACTTTCCTTATTTGGTATAAGTCTACCGACCAAATGCCTTTATTTTATAACATCATAACAGCCATTAACATCCATCTTCCTTCTTAAAATTAAATCTAACGCTTTTGCTTAAAAAAATGAAACGGTCGCATGAATGAAAAACGCTTTAGTTTCAAAAGGATACTCTCTACGAGACGTTCGTCTGGCACTTGTAAAGTTGCTGCCTGAGGCATACCACATTGACCAACCGCACTCACTTCACTGTCTAGTACGAAGCTGCAGCTAGTGTGCCGGGTAAATAAAAGTGTTACGTTCGTAATAAATATATTACTCTTTGCGGCTATACCAAATATTGCCATAATTTTATCGGAAATTATTTCGTTATCAGTTTCAATATTAAGTTAAAATGAAAATATGACTGAAAGAAGAACAGCTCTTTGTGTGGTAAATTAGCATATTTACTGATACAGATTTTAACGCTGCATTGTTTCCATCGAGAAGCTTTCTCTTTAAATACTACATCACGAATTGAAATGGAAGCTAATTAAAATTAACTGGGTTCGCTTGTGACTCGCATTGAAGCTTCACACTTAATTTTCAGCTTTCAACAGTTTGCTTGAACGTTGTTTCTGAAGCTCTTGCTCGGAATGAATTCAAAAAGAGAACTGCTTTATATGAAAACGATAACATCTATAGGAGATGAGACAAGAATGTTCAAACGTTATCCGTGTAAGTTGAAAAAAATGTCAGAACGATGAAGGATTTTCAAAATTTGTCATGTAGAGCACATGATGTGAGAATTGAGCGTTTTGCAAGTTTTGCAGGTCTCAGTTAATTGTTGTGTTAACCTAAGCAAAAATATATAGTAGGGTCATACATAAAAACATATGAATAGCAAGCGCAGCGTATACAAAGCTCAGAATTAATCAACTTCACTCAACTCTTTACCCCATTTTTTTAATAAAAATGAAGTTACTGCAGTCTTCTTAGCTGAACACTAATCACCCGCATCTACCATGTTGTTGATAAATTTACCGGGATTAATCGCTAATGTCTGTGAAGATAACATGCATGCTCAATGTTGCCAAGCAAGAGTTATTGTTTTGAACAAAAAGTTTTCGGTAAGCATGATTTCAGTGAGTTTGTTATAGCAATGCACAGATATTTTCGTTCGTTATCCATTCCCTAAGGACTAATGTTTTCACTACCAGACAATTTGACAACCCGATACTCTTGAGTCTGATGTGAGGAACATGTGCATAGAAAAACAATTTTACATTTATTCTTTCCTATATATCTAATTATTCTGGTTGTTTTACAATTTGTTACGTTTTGACCTAATATTGTACTTTTTGGGATTGTAATCTGTTACTATTCCCAGACCTTCTGGCAACCCTGCGTAACGTAGACTGCGCAGAGCTGCCAATGCTTGGGTTTTAACCCAAGATCTTGGGTTTTTGCATTGTGCCTTGGGTTCTTGGGTTATATTTACGAATAGATTGATAATCTTGGGTTTTGAGCCACATGCTTCAATCATAGTACACAGGAATTCTTCAACGTCATATTATTGCGTACAAATGACTATATTTCATTATGCCTGAAGGTTTCGTTATATGTTTGAAATACATTGCATGCCCGTCACTGCCTGTAAACCCTACCTGCTCGTTTTAGCGTATGAACGCGTTGCATACCCGTCACAAATCACGGTCTGTCAAGCGTGCGCCTCTCAAACTCAAAGTCTGCCTCATATAGCATTAAGTCTTTTAGAGAGAGAGTGAAGTGTGACAATCGCATTAATTCCATATATTATGCGATTTTCGTCGGGGGTTCGATACAAAAAACTGTCCAGATTTTTTGATTGTACTCATATTTTAAGGTGAATGTCTTTCTCTGAACTCTACTCATTTAAATGAGAAAAAGGGGCTGACGAAATAGCGCCAGTAAAGGAGAGAAAATGGAATGCTCAGTTCTTCAAGGAAGAATGGCTCAGTGAAACGTCTAAAGATGGCTTGAGCAGATGGCTTGAGCAGGACAGCAGTTACTGCAAGGCATATAAAGTGATACTTAAATAATGCAAATAAATCTATGTTGTCGATGCATAAGGATTCCGGTAAACATATTTTTTTTGCAGTGTCTAAAGGAAGCACAAGCATTACTTAATTTCTTAAAAAGGAGACAACTGGAAGCCATCAAATAGCATAGAGTGAGCCAAGGCTTGCATAATTTTTTAACATAATTTACCCTATGCCAACGTTGACCACTTTTTAGAGCAGTAGTCTGCAAACTATGACCCGCGGGCCACATCCGGCCCGCCACATAATTTCATCCGATGATCCGGCCCGCCAAACAAATCCCTGGGTGGTATCATTGAAAAAATAATTATCGCATGGCTGATTATCGCCGGCACTGATTTGTTTGTTTTCATTTTTTATACTTTCGGCCCGCATGAATGTGGAAAATAAATAATGTGGCCCTTACATTGAAAACTTAGAAGACCCCCGTCTTAGAGGTCTGTAAGCTTGCATTTTTTGAAAGTAAAATAGCCGAAAAACTGTCGATGAAGCGAACAAAGCTTTCCTATGTAAGCCAAGATGGTATAGCTGTCAAAGAATTTCGCAAACAAAACGTGAGTGCTTGTATTATTGTACTATATATGATGTTTTTTTTATATTTTTTTCGAATCTTGGGTTTTATTTCCTGATCTTGGGTTTTTTAGAACCACGATCTTGGGTTTTGATGAAAAGCTCATTGGCAGCCCTGAGACTGCGTAGTGTCACCGTGACCGTGTCAGTGTCGGCGAGCTGTGGTGAGGAACGGTGTAAACTTTATTTAACTCGAGGTTCGTGCTTCTGTGCTGCTAGCGTTTGTTTACTTGGCTCATCTTCCATCGGGACTTCTCGACTCTCCCCACCCGCTAGTTGCGACGATCCACTTACAGATAGCAAAAAAAATTCTCTTGGGAATTTGCCTAGTTCCTCCTTCACAGGTTGGTACATTGAGAGTGGACAGAGCCACCCTTGTTATACATCGCCGCTCCTCGGCACTGCTTTACTTCGCTGCCTCTGGGCCGTGCCCATCCTCAAAAATTATCCTATTAAGCCATTCTCTAGGTAACGTGCTCCGAACGGTATTTTTATTAATGATATTTTTGAATACCAGATTGAATAAATAGATGATTGCTCCGACCAGAAGTAATTGTCCTGGCATTAATTTTAATGCATTTGAAAAACCAACGAACGAGTTGTTATGTATCAGGCTTGATTGGACCTAAACATCGTTTCTTCTGAAGTGTCAATGATATTTCCTGCTCTGTGAAATTGTATAGCTATGCAGTCAGTATGATTTAAGTAAATAAATTCGCCTCAAGTATCAATTTAATATCCATGCCGTTGTCTAGCTGAGGCAAGTAAATCTCTCGTACATGAAGATCTTGACACCAATATACATCTCACTGGTACAAGTCACGTGTTTTTGGCGCCACAGGCTAGGCATCGAAATAGATCCAACTTGTAAATATTTACTGACTCATTTGTATTTATTTAAATTCAAATGTAATGTTTACATTTACAGAAACGACCCTCTGGTCATGCTCAAACTGCGTCAGCTCTATTTCGACTAATATTGACTTATAAGAACAATGTTGTGCACTTTGAATACCGCAATATGGAGAAAATTTGAATTTGAGTGATGTTAAATTACCCTTAGGGACTATAGATTTCGACCTATTTCACTTTTTTGTGGATGATCGAATTTGCGGGTAACAACCAAGTCGGAACCCATGTTAACTGTATTCGAAGTGTTTGAAATGGGTAAGACAGCAAATATGCTACGATTGCTTGGTTCTCCACCTTCAACTAGAAAAGCCCAGTCAGCTATTCACCCTCAACCAATTCATTTTCTAAAACTCTGACACAAACGTTCTTCCCCAGATGTTGCATTAGAAAAAAAAAATTACTGACCGCTTCTAAATTGTTTATTCATTCGTGTTCCATTGTGTACACATTTTTTATTCTACAATAGAATTGATATATTCTAGAGTGTAACTAGTTGGTTATACCTATATTTAGTATAATGCTTATATTCTGCATTATAATTCGTTCATTCTGTGATGTTACTTGCTTATCCTTAGGCATAAAGCATTTATGCTATTGAATTATTTTTGGACTCATCTGCACGTCTTTAGACCCGGAAGCAAAAAGTCACAGTGAGTCTGTGAACGAGTTTGCGAGGGTGAAAGATTGAACCATTTAATCGTTTCAAAAAATTTTTCTTGTGATTTTCTTTTCTTTGACTACGTTTTCGATGAGCAACGGCAATGGTAATGAAAAATTAATTAATGGGAAGTAGTCAAATAAGTAACCAAGTTTTTTCACTTAATTTCACCGCCAAATTCTTCTATGCGGCTTTAAGTCCTTAGTGTTGTGCGGAGAGCTCGTTCAATATGTAGTGCTTCGTATAGTGTCACTATACTGCAGTATTTTTTTTATTTCTTGCCTCAAAATTTCTACAACAAGTACTGGATATTCTGAAATTATTCAGCAACGAAACCACAACTTGTGTAGCCGCTCGATTATGATACGTGTACCTGGTTACACAATGGACCCGGAGCAAAGCGGATGCTTTATGACTCTGAAAGTCACCTTGCGAAGATAATAAGCCTAAATCTCCGATGGTTAAATCAGTGGCAGCGCTTGTGTGGGCGTGGCGCTGCCGGAGTGCGGGTTGTTCACTTGGCAACTCGTTATCAACCGACTCGGTCTGCTTCGTATCCTTGCTACCATACAAAGCCGCGGGTCTTTGCTCAGTTGTTTACTGGTATCACTGGTAGCGCTATTTTGCTTCTTGCTCTAAGCTGTCTTGTTCTTTTTCAAGTTTGCTCATCTTATATGGGACAAGACCAGGAGAAAAGAAATAGCGTGATGACTTTGTGCTTGCTGCCAAGAAGAAAAGATGTTTCAAATAGTTAGTAAGTGTCATTTGTATCACTAAACACCGTTAGCATTTTGTAGTTATGAAAAGCCATTTTTTATTGCTGAATAACGCATTTAGTGTGTGACTTTTGTATTGAATCTAACGTGAAACTTCCATCTCACTGTTGACCATGCATGTTGGCAGTTCAAATTCGTCGTTGTGGTTAAGCAGCCACTTATCAAAATTATGGGCTTTGTACTGCGGAAAAAGGTGAACTGGAATTTTAACCGAATAACACCTGAATTATTTACTACTCTTGTAATCGTGAAGCACTACCGAGACAGCAGTACGTACGTGCATATATATGAAGGGAGACCCATATTTTTTTATTGAAAGATGTGGGCCTCACTTCAAAATACATAATGTATGTAAGTAATTTATGTGTATTTAAAAGTTATGTTATGTAGTTATGTACAATGCTCATTATAAATCAAGTTTGATACATGTATAATAATTAATTTTGTGTTTAGTGCATCTCTACGAGCCAGAATGTGAATATAATGATTACAAAGCGGAAGTTGGGGGGTTTAGGGATGGGAGTTGCTCTGCCTCAGGTGGGTTGTATGATATTTTGTCCTCTGCAGACATGTGAGTGTCAATATAGTCTGGGTGTGAGTGTGTAATGAAATCATTTGTGGAATATTGTAACTTGAAATAATATTATTGAACATAAAGATACGTGCAGTACAAGCGACTTTTTGACCAAAATCGTTATGATGACTGACTAGATTTCCAATATGTCGAATGCACACTCAATTATAGCGTGATAATTTGTCGGCTGCTATGTGTGACTGATAATGCTATTGGTGGTAAATTGTACGGGTTACCAAAAGCGTCTTCTCGTGTTGATGTCCCTCACTGTAACATGTATCATGCTGACGTCCGTTGCATCATGCTGGTATCCGTTGAGTCATCTGGTATCCTTTTTATCATGCCGTCATCCATTGTACCTTGCTGGTATCTAATGCATCATGATAATATTTGTTGCATCATCATCATGGCAACCATTGTACCTTCCTGGTGTCTAATGTATCATGCTGGCAGCATGATACATTGTAGTCTCATGCTGTATCATGCTTGTATTCGTTCTCTGTAGTCTCATGCTTGTATTCGTTGTATCATGCTGACATCCGGTACATTATACTCGACTAGGATGCTGTAGCCTATAAAGCCACCTCATATTTTTACATTCCAATCTCGACAACATCCCGTTTCCTTTTGGTCTGAAGCTGAGCCCTCGATGCTGTCGTATTGTATGAGAGGCGGTCAGTTGACACCATCCAGCAGAGACTGAATTCATCACTGAGCGCATCTAACTCAGACTTAGTGTGTCGTAGAGCTCTTATGAAACTGAATTTATTTTAAAATTAACCACGGTTTCAAAACACCATTGTTAAGGCTGGTTTAATCATTAGTAATATTCTTGATGTACGTAAAACTAAAAATGATATTGGACAGGGTGAGGTTGTTTTTTTCGTTTTGTGTCTTTTGAGACTTGAAAAACTACGTCACAGTACCCAAGACGCTTCAGGTGCTTCATATCTTATGTTATCAGATTAACTCGGTTGCCAGTTTCGAAGTCCGTTATATTCGTTTTAGATCAATTTTGACTTGTGTGCGACTTATTTGGTGTTATGTACTATACCGTTGCTTCGAGCGTCATCGGTAATCCTTCTGTCTACTCTATCCTTAAATTATAGTTATCTGTATCTTCACCAGATCCACTGTGCAACCATTAAAACATTGTCTGCACAGGCGAAACCCATTACCATGAAGGCTCGTAATACCAACACTATGTATCACCCCTAACTCAGAGCAAAACTAAAATTTACACATGCTGTTTACCGTGGCTTAGTGATTTCCCGTTACATAAATGAATTCAGTGATAGCCCTAACTCTTTTAAATTAATTTAACTTAACTTGAATGTTTTTTGGAAAAGTTTTAAACAATGAGTACTAAAATAATTCACATCGGGTGGTCATCAGAACATTATTTAAGAAATCTTGTAAATAAGAAACTTCGAACGATCAACGTTTCATTGAGCTTTGTTTGACTTTATGACGGTTATTAGAAATATGTCATATTTACAACGTTAAGACAGACCAGAGTGAAATTATGTTGCGCAACGTGGAACGCTGCTTCTCTTCTCGTGATCCTTTCCCACAGTTCTGAAGTTCTGCATGTGCGCGTACCTCATTGTTACGGGCAAGTTTGTGACCGTGTCAAAGTTGTAAAATTTTCAACTCGTCGAACTAACGTCAGTTTTGCATAAATTCAGTCTCTGTCGAAATACGTGGGTGCAACAGCAACGACTCTGAATACACCAGGGACTGCAGGAGCTTTTGGGCAGGGATTTTTGAACTCGCATAATAATCATAATAATCATAATCATATCTCTGTATCTCCTGTGGTAAATAAATTGTTTAAATTGTTTAAAAAAACGTTCGCTCTGTCCAGTGTTCTGGAGTGTGTTGTGCCGGTGGTTGCAGAATGCTAATAAGAAATATCATTCAAATAGCGTTCCGGAGATCCCCTCAATTCAGAGATACTCTAGATTTCGGAAACTCACTTGCTTTGAATTAAGTGAGGAATTAGAGATTGATGTCAATAGTTATTTAGTTGTGTCTACGAAATTTATTGAAGCTTTGCCGCATTTGAAATATTCATTATACCTTTATCGCACATTGTTTGCGTGTCAACTGGTTTTCGCAATAGCCTATTTGTTTGAGACGTTCATTTTTCATAAGAGTGTTCATCCTATGTTTTCTGTTCATAAACAAGAAATTTTTCTTGTGTAAACAGCTTATATTTCCTTCATGGCGAAAGATTTTCAAAAAATGAAACATTTGTCAAATCCACAAACTAAAATGAATATGAATGAAAATGCTTTACAAAGATTAAATTCGGTAAGGCTTTTCATCTTGAGTGTTGTTGATATGCATGTGTTGGGTTTTTGTTCAGACGACCCCGTTTTCTGCCTTTGAAAAAAAGGGCAAGCGCAATACATATTAGTTGACGATTTATCTTGATTTTACCATGCACGTTTAAGTGTACGACCAAATAAAGCAGCTATGACACGCAATTCAAAATTTCTACAAGAGTGCGTCTTTAGAGAGAGATTTACTGTACACGCACATGCCACTTTTATCTTTCTCAAAATGGAATTGTAAATTGTCTGCTGCCATTTGGGCGTAAACTCACCCTTTCTAATATTCTGATAAGAAATTATTCTTGTTTTCTTTAAGCCCTGGTGGAAAGGCAACGATGAATTCGTTATGAAATTATTGTATATTATTTTTTTATTTCTAAAATTTTGTTTTTCGTTCAAAATCTCATGTTTCTTACACCTCCGTTTTCACGTTTTCTATTCATAATCCTCGCTGTTTTCTGTCCGTAGTCCTTATATTTTCTGTTCATAATCTTCATGTTGTTCCTATCGTGACGCTTATGTTTCTTCACCTATGTTTCTCCGTTCGTAATCCTTGTAATTCTTCGATCACGGTTCTTATGTTCCCCTGATCGAAATTCACATGTTACATCGTTTAAGTTCCTGCATGCACACGTCGATAAGTACGCTACAAAGGAGACTTACGTTCTCGCTTTCTGCGCACGAAGTTTCACGGTATTGACGGCCGTTGTAAAAGAGTTCCTGTTTAATTGAGGAGCCGATTTTCACCTCACAAATTTGAATGAACAGCTTATGACCGTCGCTGTTCCCAAGGCTTTGGTGAAACTTAATAATGGCAGTCTTAAGTTCAGTTGTTTTCTTTATCGCATTGGTTTGAAATATATTGTAAGAATACTGCGATGTTAGAAAGACCACAAAGGCACATCTGTTATTTATATTGATGTACTTTGCCATAAGTTGTTTTATTCGTTGATGTTAAAGCGCGGAACGTTATTATTGCACAAAAATCATAATTTTTCGCATTTTGCACTTATTGCAAACGAATTCAACATCCCATGAATATTCTTCCTTGCAACAATGTTATACTTATAACACTTGATTCTCACCCGTCCATCCCGCTTTTCTCCACTCACAACATGTTATTACTAAATGTACGTTGAAATGCGTTCTGCGTGCGTGAAGTACAAAGCGACCGCACGCAGTTTTAGCAATTGAAAATGTGTAGATGTTCTTAAACTGTCCATAAATGATGAGTTAAAATCTCCTCTTAGTTTCAAATTAGGAATTCCAAATGTATAATTTAGTTTCATGCACTCGTTCATTAGAACAGTTTAGCACTTCGTTCGCTTTGTATTTATAAACGCCCTGGAGGCAAACTTAGTTTTCTCTAAATTTTCCCCCGCATGTCGAGCGTTCTTGTGAATAGATCCTTTCTAATTTTCAAGCTTCAGCTCGCTGTGTCCTCTTTTTTCAGCCTCGGTAGTTTCTGCGGAACTGCCTCAAGATATAAGCTTATACTAGGCGTACGCATGCCCTACATAACCCCAACGATCTTTTTATTCACTTTCTAGTCTTGCAATTGAGTTCATAACAATATATTCTAACGTCTTGACGAGCCAGCAACGTCGTCAACTTGACGAAAACTGACGCCGTATCTTGGATTATGAGCTCTCAGTAAAAACGACTCCGTTGAAAAAGTTACCATCAAAAAACGCTGCCTGTTCATCCCAACTACCAGAGCCGCTTTCTGAGGTGAGAAACACGTTTAGCTCTTCCTGTCCTCGACCTTAAATCTCGTTACCAATTTTCTCCCAATGATAGACATTGCAAATATGTCGTACTTATCTCTAGAGCTTCTGTGGTGCCAAACTGGGAGTGAAAGAGGTCATATAATCTCAGATTTCAGTGCTGTATTGGTGCTAGATCCGAATTTCTTTAACAGATTGTGAACTTACATAGTTAATGCCTCAACGTGATTCGTTTGGGGTCGTTGTTTAGTTTATGAACTTGTATCATGTTCTTAGAATTTACATACAACATCAAATTTCATTATATATTCGTTGCTTATAGATTTTGTCGTTAATTTATTGAATGAAACAGTAACATTTTCTATTACATCAATTTGTACCAAAATTAAGCAAGAGTGAATTAATTTTCCTGCGTCTGTTTTTGCGATGTTCTCAGTAGCAAAACGTACAAGGTCACCGATGCTTGACAGAGAAATTGAAATTTGATATCGGGTGACATTAAAAATGTCCACTCGTTTCCATCGCCGTTATCGATATCACATCAAAATTCTAAACATGTAAAAAGGTAAAAATGTCAATAATTTCCTATTTCCTAACAAACTTGTGCTCAATTTTAACTCTCCTGGGACTCTAAGTTGGCCTGTGGAGGTATGGGGTCACAGCTAAAGATCCAAGTATGATACAGTCCTACTGGAGACACCAACCTACCCAAGTAGTAGTAGCAGCAGAGGGGCTTACTAGCGCTCCAGATACCTCCCTGGGAATAGGACAATTTGCCATCCTGCGCTCTGCGCGCGATTCCCCTCTCGTGTACCTTGCGGATTCCAGGCGAGGAATTGTGCTTGATATAGAGCTGCTCAGTTTTGCCTTTATTGGCATCAATCCCACATTTGGCCATGTTTTATTCTAAAGAAGACTTGATGTCAGAACTTTGTCTAGAAGAAGTTTGAGTGTCCGGCAAATCTGGCGTGAAGAGAGTTTCCTGTGAAGAAAGATGCGATGCTTGCTAGTGATTGAGATTTTTCTTACATTTGAGTTCTAATTTTTTACATTTTAGTATTTTACGATTCATTGCTAAAAATTTTTGGTACTGTGATGTTGAAATAGTAAAACCTTGTAAAAATTGCTGAACCTTCGGTAACAGGAATGAGGGAGATTAGCTTAAAAGATGTAATTAATTGATGTTCGGTAAAACAACGATAAAGTACTATTGTTGCCAATGAAAAAATAAAACTAGGGAAAACTTTGAAACTGAACTTTGCAATCTTGCCAGAATTTGAGCAACAAAGATGGAGGTTCGACTTGAAACAACTCGAACATAGATAGTCGACCCTCTGCATGCCCGATGCAACTTGTGATGAAACTGTCCTTTCTACTCCCAGGGAACCAGTTTGTCCAGTGCATGCTTTGTCCTGCGAGTGGGCCAGGAGCCCTCGCAACGGTGGCAGCAGCTTGTGGGTCATGGAATGCTGTTTCAAAGCTCTTACTTTCAGCGTTGTGAAATTCGCTAGAAGATTTCATTTTCTGGCATCTCTCACCTGAGCCATCTTTTCCTGTTTACTTACAGTTCTTCTCTTTGGTTTACGGAGATAATGAACCATTCCCTTGCAAGTGCGCAGTTGCATCTTCTTCTTCAAAAATCGAAGAAGATTTCGTAACTTTTTAAATCCCTCCACAGATCCGCTTGTAAGTTTGCCAAGCAAAGGTCCTCCATCAGGACAGACTTGACAGATGCATCTGAGCAAGTTCTTTCCCTGTTTATTTCAAAATCTACTTATATTTTCCTTTAAATCTGTATTAAAGCAAACTTGTCGAGCCAGTGCACACAAGCTTTTGTAAATGTTTCTAAAAATTCACTCGTACTGAAAATTTGCTCCATTCAAATGTTGTGTATAAGTAATCCTGTCAGTCGCTGCTAAGCATGCGTTCTGCAATTTGTGTGGTAAACCTGCCAGGCCGCTTGATAGGGATGTGCTAGATACCAGGTGAGTTGTGGGCATGCTTTGTTGGGCCTGTAGAGGTGCCTGTGTGGTCTGAACAGAGTATGTGTAGACCTAGCAGTGTCTCACAGACCTACCTAAGTTTGTCACAGACCTATGCGAGGTTGTTTCTTGAGCGACAACCAATTAGGTTATTGTGCAATAAAAGGTTATTTGTAGCCTTGCTTAATGTATCATAATAAAAAATTTTTGCAGATCTAAGAGATGCAAGATAGCAGGCTTACACGATTCAATTTTCTGAACTACATAAGAACATTTGCAGACTGTTATCATACGATGAGTTATTTCTATTAAAATTGGTATCTTTGCTGTAGAACTGCGGTGCGTAGGACCCTAAAAGACGAGAATTTCTAGACATCGGACGCGAGTATTTTTAATTCTGCTTCACATGTTATAGCTAACTCGGAGTGAAGCTCTGTTGCAATTCGAGGAGCTAAACGCTGGTAGAGAGAGCATTTCATACTCAAAGTTTGCCTACATGTGGTAAACGAACAATGCAGGGAAAGCTGACGTTTAATGTAGTTAACCATTTATTCTTATTTTATGCTCCGTACATTTCCTAGATTAATTTCTGCCGCTTGGATATAATTGCAAGGAAAGATTTCAGCATCTTTAAGGATTGTTACTTTTTTTCCGGGCAAATCTTCGTGTTGCTGCTATGGTGAACTTCCAGCGCGACGAAATGCCGCAGCGTGTGGGTAACATAACGTTCTCAACTGTTCGACTCAGGTTTTTGTTATTCAATTATATTCTTCAATTTTCATGCGTCCCTGCAGCAAGTAAAATATTTTCACTCAAAGTGTAACGCTGTACTCTGCATGTTATATACACACATTCTCTACGACCATTTTTGAAAAATTCTAGGTTTGCATTTGGAGAATAGGAATTTTTTTACGAAATCTTGCAACCTTCTACCCATCTTTAATCACATTTCTTTTCAAGTTTCACTTGTATGTAAAGTTCAACTTTGAGCGCATGATTCTACTGAATTCACACACTAGACAGGTTCTCCGAGTCATTCCTGATGCGTTTTCCAGCCATTCGTCTTCGCTGGAATGAGTTCTGCTCACGCGCTTCTTTTGCTTGGCGAATGTGCTCTGCTATTGTCCTTGTTAATTATTTGAGTGAACGGGAGAGAGGTTAGTCAGAATCATTCTAACTGTAGACAGGACGCGAATTGCTGTTAAAATATCCTAGAATTGACACAATTCACGACAAGCTTGCCCTCAATTATCGGTGCCTTTCAGTTTTCTGTAGAACCGATGGTTCTCTTTCTTGGTCTATCTGCCTAATTTTCAACCGAGATCTAATTGAATTAAGTTTCCGACTTGTGGCTTTTTTACTGAGTTTTTTACGCTTCATAATTTTTTGGCTTTTATTTGACGGAGCAGCTTTTGCTATTGTACTTGTGTGTTGCGCTTTATGTAAACAGAAATTCAATATTATCAGCGATTCTACAATAAAATAAGAACGTACTTTTTACGTCATCTGTGTGGTACAATCGACCTGCAACGAAAATTCTTTCGTCCACTTGGCTATGACATTATGTTACGTGTATTCTTTCCGTTCAAAACCCTCTAATTTCATTTTTAAAGAGCTCCAACCTGAGGACTTTAGTGAGAAAATAACTTCCGTAACAAAGCCAAGTCGAAATATTAATAATATCCCGTGCCACCAGAACCGTTACGAGGACGTGAATTGCTTGAAAATCCGAGTAGGCGCTCGTGTTCTAAAGTACGTGCACCGTTGTGGCAACGGAGCGCCGCTGTAACGCGTGTCATTACACGCCGGGTCGGTCTCGTGCATCGTCTGCCGCGGTCTCGTGTTGAGCGCAGCGCGGCATCGCTGCTTCATCTTGTGTCGAGCGTGCTTCGGAGCCGCCTTTTGGTGTGTTACGCGTTACGTGCTGGGCGTAGTATGAGCTTCGGTGGTTAATTCTGACCTGAAATTGATCTGAGGCGTAATGTGAGCCTCGGGGGATAATTCTGACCTGATATTGATCTGAGGCGTAATGTGAGCCTCGGGGGATAATTCTGACCTGATATTGATCTGAGGCGTAATGTGAGCCTCGGGGGATAATTCTGACCTGATATTTCTCTGACGCAATGTGAGCCTCGGGGGTTAATTCTGACCTGATATTGATCTGAGGCGCAATGTGAGCCTCGGGGGATAATTCTGACCTGATATTGATCTGAGGCGTAATGTGAGCCTCGGGGGATAATTCTGACCTGATATTGATCTGAGGCGTAATGTGAGCCTCGGGGGCTAATTCTGACCTGATATTGATCTGAGGCGTAATGTGAGCCTCGGGGGATAATTCTGACCTGATATTGATCTGAGGCGTAATGTGAGCCTCGGGGGTTAATTCTGACCTGATATTGATCTGAGGCGTAATGTGAGCCTCGGGGGATAATTCTGACCTGATATTGATCTGAGGCGTAATGTGAGCCTCGGGGGCTAATTCTGACCTGATATTGATCTGAGGCGTAATGTGAGCCTCGGGGGATAATTCTGACCTGATATTGATCTGAGGCGTAATGTGAGCCTCGGGGGTTAATTCTGACCTGATATTGATCTGAGGCGTAATGTGAGCCTCGGGGGATAATTCTGACCTGATATTGATCTGAGGCGTAATGTGAGCCTCGGGGGATAATTCTGACCTGATATTGATCTGTGGCGTAATGTGAGCCTCGGGGGTTAATTCTGACCTGATATTGATCTGAGGCGTAATGTGAGCCTCGGGAGTTAATTCTGACCTGATATTGATCTGAGGCGTAATGTGAGCCTCGGGGGTTAATTCTGACCTGATATTGATCTGAGGCGTAATGTGAGCCTCGGTGGTTAATTCTGACCTGATATTGATCTGAGGCGTAATGTGAGCCTCGGGGGATAATTCTGACCTGATACTGATCTGAGGCGTAATGTGAGCCTCGGGGGTTAATTCTGATCTGATATTGATCTGAGGCGTAATGTGAGCCTCGGGGGATAATTCTGACCTGATATTGATCTGTGGCGTAATGTGAGCCTCGGGGGTTAATTCTGACCTGATATTGATCTGAGGCGTAATGTGAGCCTCGGGGGATAATTCTGACCTGATATTGATCTGAGGCGTAATGTGAGCCTCGGGGGATAATTCTGACCTGATATTGATCTGTGGCGTAATGTGAGCCTCGGGGGTTAATTCTGACCTGATATTGATCTGAGGCGTAATGTGAGCCTCGGGAGTTAATTCTGACCTGATATTGATCTGAGGCGTAATGTGAGCCTCGGGGGTTAATTCTGACCTGATATTGATCTGAGGCGTAATGTGAGCCTCGGTGGTTAATTCTGACCTGATATTGATCTGAGGCGTAATGTGAGCCTCGGGGGATAATTCTGACCTGATACTGATCTGAGGCGTAATGTGAGCCTCGGGGGTTAATTCTGATCTGATATTGATCTGAGGCGTAATGTGAGCCTCGGGAGTTAATTCTGACCTGATATTGATCTGAGGCGTAATGTGAGCCTCGGGGGTTAATTCTGACCTGATATTGATCTGAGGCGTAATGTGAGCCTCGGTGGTTAATTCTGACCTGATATTGATCTGAGGCGTAATGTGAGCCTCGGGGGATAATTCTGACCTGATACTGATCTGAGGCGTAATGTGAGCCTCGGGGGTTAATTCTGACCTGATATTGATCTGAGGCGTAATGTGAGCCTCGGTGGTTAATTCTGACCTGATATTGATCTGAGGCGTAATGTGAGCCTCAGGGGATAATTCTGACCTGATATTGATCTGAGGCGTAATGTGAGCCTCGGGGGTTAATTCTGATCTGATATTGATCTGAGGCGTAATGTGAGCCTCGGGGGATAATTCTGACCTGATATTGATCTGAGGCGTAATGTGAGCCTCGGGGGTTAATTCTGATCTGATATTGATCTGAGGCGTAATGTGAGCCTCGGGGGTTAATTCTGACCTGATATTGATCTGAGGCGTAATGTGAGCCTCGGGGGTTAATTCTGATCTGATATTGATCTGAGGCGTAATGTGAGCCTCGGGGGATAATTCTGACCTCAATGCCAATATAGACACGATGAGAGCTTCAGTGGTTTTATTTGGACTTAATTGATGTTATGTGGCTTTATTTGAACTTCAATATTGATTCTTGATTTTAATGCTTTTCTTAGGTGTGATCTAAGATAGAAATTTTTTTTTAATTATATGTTGAATTTTATGCGTAATCTGAGTTTCAATGGTCAATTTGATTTTAATTTGAATCGTAATCGTAATTCCGTACAGGTAACTTATTGGCTATGGCTTCAAACTCCCCTCAGCAGGGCACAACTATTACATCTTATGGAACCAGCGCTCCCTTTGAGAAGATGAGAGGTCCCAAGGTGAAAGTTTGGTAGGCCTTCCTTTTTTTGAAATAGAATTGTGTTTTTGTTTCGGGCTTTTCCCGGGTCACTACCGTTCTTTTTCCAGCGCTTATTAGTTCTTCTTTCAACTTTGATCATATTCCCTCATGTTTTTTCGATCTTGCTGTCCCTGTGTACGAGGTGTGGGGACGCTCCGTGTACGAAGATTTCTCTTTCTCTTAGGCTTGAATAAATTTACAATATGATCTAATTTCCAAAATACAATTCCGTTTGATGAAACACGTCGCGCAGGCTCGCTTCAGCTGTGTTGGGTGGCGTGGGGTGAGAAGATTTCACTAGCGGTTTTTATCACACTTCGGGTCAGATAATTGCTTGGTCCGTCTAATTAACCGACATTCCAATGAAGTTAAACGTATTCGCATCAGCCATGCGCCGATGAACACAGTAACAGTCGGCATAAATTTTTATTCTGTCGTATGTATTCCTCTCGTTTTAGTTAGCAGTCCCCAATGTAGAGAGAAATGGTAAGATTGCTACCTGTTGTAATTCACAACAGTTTAAACATTGAATGGGCTTCGTTATTATCGTCAAGGTTATAAATATTTGGATAATCATATCGGTCTGGATGTTCAAATTAAATCTCTGATAATAATTCGACAGATGTAAATTGAAATAATAATAATATTGCCTGACTTTTCATACATTGACACCAGGACCTGCAGAGTATGCTCCAACATGCAGATATAATAAACTGAATTCTTAACTTCAAGTGTGTTTGAGGTTAACCTCACAGCTCATCTCCCTTCTGAGTTCCTCTCTTCGCGCGTGGCACCAACTGTGCCGTAGGAGCCGGAGTTGGTACACGTATAGAGAGTTGGTACACGAAAGTAAGCATAGAGTGCCACCGTTCATACGCGCACGGCCAGCGATTTCACGAACTTGGAGCAAACTCAGTACCTTGAATTAGAGAAGGTTTGTTATAAGTAACAGCTTCCAGTGTCGTTCTAGTCCGTTTTTGTAGCGGCCTATTAGAGTATGTCCGTATCAGTTAACGCTTTGGTATCGTTCTGCCTCGATAATGTTGTCTTTTTGGCACCCTCTGGCTGGATAGCCGGTTGAGAAGCAGGAGTGCCAGTTTTTACGCGACAGTTCAGAAGAAGCGACCTGTTCGTCCTCCGCTGGTATTAGGTCCACGAACCTCGCATCACGTCCGCACTTTCGGAATGCGCTTAAAGAAAGATCTTCACGCTAACTTTGAGCTGAAGGTCGAAATGTTCTGTGCTAGAAGTGATGTACCCGCGGTCCACTTTTTCTCACAAATGCGATCTTCGCATGTCAAATTGTGGTGCCAGGGCTCTGTACTCTTTGGCCTCTGGTGATGCGTTGTGTGCGTGATAGCTTATAGATTTTAAAATTTGTAAAATATTAAATTTATGTTGTTTATCGTATTTGTAATCACCGTAACCAAGTTCAATTCATCGTTCGTCTCTTGTACCGCACGGGACAAGTTGGTGTTGAGTTGTAGGGAATAAGTAATTTTGCTTGTTACTACGACTGTTATAAAGTCATCAGCGTGAACTGGTTGCGTGATTATTTTCATTATCACGTATATCTTACTGATCCTAATTATGCTAAAAACAAATTGAAACCTGTCTTATGGTATCGAATGTGAATCCTAAAATCAGTTTCTCTCACTTTACTTATGAATTATTATGAATGTGAATTTATACAAATTGCCGTTTTACTTGATGTTTGAGACTTTATTAAGGTTATAAATACTGTGTGATCTTGAGTGTGAGAGCCTTACTCGGGAAATAATGCACAACTGTGCGGAAGAAGAAAGCAAAGTGCAATGCCACAAAAGGCTCCCAGAACATAGGTTGCTCTTCTGAAATATGCTCTATTTACAGTGATATATGTTCAATGATCATAAATGCTAATCTGCGGAAAAAATCAGAAAATTTAACGATGCAAACTATGCTTTCTAAGCGTGCAAAAAATTAGCCGGCCCTGTTGGCTCTCAGCTTAGCTAGGATACTGCAAAAACTTAGCAAAAAAGTATTCACTAAAACAAATTTTCCTTCCACGTTCATATTCAGATATCCCGTTTCACATATAACGGAAAATTTAATTTAATTTTATTCCTAACGTCAACTTGAGTTTTGGCATTCACGATCTAATTTTTTTAAGCTTGAAACCTCAAAAATATCTCAATCGTATTATCTTGCTGTTTACCTTCCCACATGCTTTTTTATAAAACACAGTTGTACGCATATAGCATGAATATTTATGAGTAAATTAACCACATTAATTCTCAAGAAAGAATGATTTCTTTCCCGGAAAACCGAAAGAAGGAAAATTTAGGCGGGGTTCCGATGTGGCTCCAGGTCTGGACGCTCGAGTTTGCCTGCCAAGCCCTCATTTCAGGTCTGCCTCAACTCATATGACCAATACATCCAGGTGAATATGAGAGGGACTTGTACAGTTTTCTGGCTCTAATATACAGCGGGTACACCTATACGCTTACGCTGTAGTTTGATGGCCACATGCACGGCATAGGATGTAACGTTCATATTCAGATATCCCGTTTCACATATACCGGAAAATATAACTTTGTTCTATTCCTAACGTCGACCGAAATTGTATTCCTAACGTCAACAGTTTGTACTTACGCACAACGATGGTTGTCCCACCGAGGCGAAAAGGTTTTGTAAGAGATATTTTCTCAGAGAAACACATAAAGTTTTACGTTTCTGCCTTCTCCTTGAAACCTCCGAATAACTAAGCCAGTATCCTTTCTCGTAGCGGCGAAAATTGTTTATGTCCGTCTGTTTCTTTGAATTCATCTCAGCGGAAAAAATAGTACGCCGAATTTAAAGTGTTTACTCGCGCATTCAGAGGTTTTAGTGAGTGTGTGTGTGTGAGCTGCTTGTATTTATCTTGACTGCACCTAGGGCTTTCGTGTCCTAAAGCATTTTTCTGTTCCACTGACGTGTAAAGCAGGACGTCGTGAACACGTGCACACACACGCACACATACCACACACACACGCACACTCACACTGTCGTTAGCATCACCGTCACTGGAGTCTCTCGAGCGATTCAACATCTCGATGTGAGAGAGCTTAATATTAACATTTCAAAATCAACTACAGAGAATATGCTCTGTGATGACCTTAGCCGGGGTTGTTCATGATGACTTTAAACCTGATAGATAAATTTTTGCTGATCTTTTAGATCATCACAGATCGCTGATCTCATCACAGAACACGATGATAGTGTCTGGAAGATCTTATAAATTTATATACACTGTCCATTCAAAATGCTATAATTTCAACGGCTGACTGCCTGATCCTACGCACGAGCTTCGAGATAAGGTTCGGCAACACCTAAGAACGAATGTGGAGACAAGCAACCACAGGTGCTGAGGACTGAAATTTAACTCGAAAAAAAAATAAACTTAATGATTCCGATTGAAAAAAATAGCACGTAGATATGCAAATCGACATAAAAACCTTCAGTGAAAAACGACAACGTTGTGAAAATGAAGTGAATGCTCAGAAAAGTAGATAACCACAAGCAAGCGTCTGCCACCCAGCCCCCCTCTGGTCGGTGGGTGCTGCTAAGCGAAGTAGCAGACCGCCCACAAAACGCCGTCTGTGTTCGCTTCGCTTCTCTGTACGTGGCAGTAAGGGTGTATGAAGTTACTATATGTGGGCTTCGCTTCCCTATATATATGTGGCAGTATGCGTGTATGAAGCTCTTCGCTTCCCTGTACGTGGCAGTGTGCGTGTATGAAGCTACTATATATAGGCTTCGCTCCCCTATTTATATGTGGCCGTATGCGTATATGAAGCTCTAAAAAAGTTGTTTAATAATTAAAAAATATTGTAAACCGTCTCATTATGGAAATTGATCTGCCTTAAATTACCTTCATCTCCCAAATGTTATAATAATAAATGACATTTTGTTCGGTACTTGTTTTCGTATTGTTGCAGCTTATGCCCACCGTTCAGATTGATCACCCCAGCTGCAGCGGTCTGTGCCAACTCAAGTCATAGACAAATCCGTTCATTTCAGCTCGACGTATTGTAAATGATTTACATATTTACTTATGTTAGTTTTCTATACAAAGATAGAATTGCACACGCATTTTTATCTTTGAACTGGACTTGGAGCAGTTGAATTTAATAACTGAACCATTATATTTAAAAAAATAGCTATCCCTTATGACACGTGTTCTATAAATTACTTCTACGAGTAGGTACAACTGCCGCGTTGCAACACCGCCAAAGAGACTCTCCCTTTCGTACTGTTTCCTTAATTTAAACTCGTCTTCGTGTGCAAAAGAAACTGTCCTTCGCATGTTGGTGCTGGAAGGCAGAGGTAATCCTTGACAGCCGCGTAAACTCGTCATGACGAAGAGCTAGTGATGGAGATGAACGACTCGTTTTGTTCTGCTGAGCTGTTCGACGGCGTCGGTCACAGTTTCTCGCGTTTCATTGGTCACGACCGAGACTTTTGAGACCTTGTGCCTCCTTTTATTGGAGTCATGAATGATGAACGGTCGCCTGTGCTTGCAGCTTTAGCATCCTTGTGCTTGAAATAGAAGTTGAAAATTTCGTTACTCTGTGCAGATTTGAGATAAAATATTCCATATTATTTAATTTTCTTCGTAAATGGAAGTTCCTTATTTCCATTTTTTTAGAACTGCGTTAGGATGAAATACTGCGGTTAAATTTTACATTTTGATGCCTATTTTTTGAGCTTAAACTTATAAATAAGGCTTGCTCAACACATTATTTGATTAATTAATGGTGTAACCTTAGTAAATTAATCCTCAAGTGCATAAACACTCAGGGAATCTGGCAGTCGGCCATTCACGAGGTATCTTCAGCAAATTACCTAACATCATGGCTTCCCTAGGGAGTTAACAATCCATGAGGTATCCCTTCACCATAACAATTCATAAGGTATATCAAGAGGATAAGCAATCCTAAAAATATCCATTGAGAGTTAACAACGCACTCAATCTTCCGTGGAAATAGCATCTGTACACATGTCTGTTGCACGCTCACTTTGGATCACTGGCTGAAAATTGTAATTGTGGGAATAGTTTGACATTATCTTCACTGTAGGTCCTTCAATCATTTTTTTGAAAGTCCCATTTGTTCGAAAACGAGTCACGTGACGGTTATTATGGTTTAGCGGTGCTCATCAAAGGTCAAACATGATATTCCACTTCAGTTTCTTCACTCGGTTCGGCTAAGAACTCAAATGAAATTTGCAAGAGTGCTTGCAGTTACGCTGCGTTGTTCAGTATTTGATTACCTCTTTAAAACTCTCGTTGCGTGCAACTGCCTGTCGTCAAACTCGAGTGATCTCATGTTAATTTCCGTACTTTAAACCACAATGATGATGGTATCTGGAAGACCCTCGTATATTTTTTGCGTTGCCTATTAAATGCGATAATTCTGCTCGCTTACTGCCTGATCGAACATATTTTTAGGCGTGATGCACCAAGCGAACACACTGGGTACTGGTCACTTAAAATAAGTGGGTAGGGGGCTGTACAATTTCTGTATTCAAAAGGATTCGCAAAAAAATTATATTTTGGAGGAACTATGAATAATTATCGTTCTTTAAAATCCATCATAATGACTTGCTAGAAACTTGAGCTTCTTAATTGAAAAAAATGTTAGGGAATTTAGCCTTTGCCACAATTCAGTATGGCAGGTATCAGATTACCGAAAATATATTACAGAAGGTATAAGTTCTACGTAATTGAGAAAGATAGGTATTAGTTTACCTTAATAATGTTGACTAGGCTCCGGTTTGCGCAGTACATTAAAGAAGCTGGCAGTTAAGCTTTATATCTCTAGAAAAATGGTAAATAAAAGACAAATAAGAATAGGTTAACCTTAATTTAACAGGGTAGTTTCCATAGACATTGGCACGTTTCACTTGTCAACAGTGTAGGTTTTGACGACCGATGCAGAGTAGCCAACCAAGCAGAAGGCAGCCTCATGAAGGCAAGGTTGGACTTGTGATGTTGGCCTGTGTGTAAATATGGAGAGCTTCCCTACATGCCTGCCATATGTGACATTGGTTTTGCTCATCTTCTTTGGATGTTCATTTCGCGGTCTAGTTGGGCTGGGTGAAACTCTGCAGCGTACGTTCCAGGTGGTGCGGTGATGATGTTTTGCAATGTTGTCGCAGTTATATGTACGAATATAAGCTATAAGTCGTAATTATATGTACGAATCTACGTGGCTATTGTAGTTACGCAGATCGATGTTTCTATTTTATTTTACTGCGGACGTTTTTTTAATGGCGAATAAACATGCGGTGAAATGCAGCTCATCTGTTAGGGTGTATTTAAATCCGAGAGCATCCCATTAGTTCCATAAGTTGTAGTTTACTACTACAATCGTTATGTTTTGAAATGAACTTTCTCACAATCAAATCGAAAATTTCAATATCTAAGCTGGCGTCTCCAAAGATGCATTATTTTAACTGTCGTTGATGCAGTAACGGAATTTTACTCTCCTAGTTTGCTGAGGTAAATGCTGTAAAAGTCACGCTGCTTTTCAGTTTTTCCCTTATGTACATCATGTTAGAGTCTGAACAGTTTACTGATCATGACATCGACGTATTATTTGCTACGAGTATGTCGTCGATGCTTGGACTTATTCCAACGCAAACAAAGCGTGACCAACGTCATCCCTTGACAAACGTCGTAGCATGACCAACAACACTTCAAAACCACAAAGATCAGGGCTAGAAAGCCATCATTTGAAGAGGGTCTTCGAACTCGGGAAATTGTGAACAACGAAGACACAAAATAACGCCATGTGCGTGGTCTGGCCAGCAGCGTGTGACGGACAGAGACAGCGGGGAAAGTGTCGTGGTCCGTCGCCGTCTTCGTTGTCTTGGTCGCTCAGGTGAGGAGATATGAACTTGAGGGCCTGTGTTCCTGAGCTGAGTGGAACGAGAGTATGAACTTGAAATTCATTCATCCTAAGTTCGACAATGATGTAGCACTTCATCTGTTCAATCCACCGTCAAGCTCGAAGCTATTCAGTTCAAGACTTTACGCGAGATGCATGATGATGCCGAAAACTGAGGCAGTGTCGACATCTTTATGTTGCCGTCACTTGTGGTCTCACTTTCTTATATCCGCGTCTATGCAGTATGTACAGAGCAGTTGACGAAACGAACAATGACGTTTTCTCTGTTCCACATTTGCTGTCGCTTGTCAATATGAACACGTCGATGAACAATCAACTTTTTAAGTGTGGATCTCAGACTGACTTCTGAAGCATGTATCATGGAACTACTCTCATTCTTGTTTATCATTCATGAGTAGATTACGCGCACGATTTCGTGCATAGAACTAATCACATATCACTCGAACGTTATGCAATCATATTCCCGTTCGACCGTATGTTACTGTACAAGTAGTGAGTGTGTAATCATTCACGGTTTCCAGGCTCAGTTCACGGTGTTGACCAAGGATAATCCAATGACCTTGCATCGGTTGGCTAGGTGTCACAATTGCATGTCATCATCAGTACTCATCATTCTCGCCAGCCATGACTTGAGTTGCACGCTAGTGGTGCTCGTGCACGTCCATAAAATCTCAGGATTCTAAACGGAGAGTTAGTAGTCAACGCAGCACATTATTTCTATTCTCAGTACCCGGCAATGGATGCGGTGAAGGACAATGTCCAATGCTGGTCACTTCTACAGCTGCAAGGAAGCGGGCAACCTTGCTAAGTTCCTTCTGAAGCGCGCGCTGGTAGTGTCCTGAGGACAGATTTTCCAACAGACTTGGCTGCGTTACGTTTCGTTGTGTGTAGCGGAACCAAAACTTGGAGCTTCTAGGGTAGTGTACGCACTACCCAGAGTTATCAGTTATCACTACCAGTTTATAACCACCTCCTGTTGATAAAGGGTAGTGATAACTACCGTTACTTTTCATTCCGCGTAGAGGACTAAAAAATTGGAGCTTACACTGCGAGCTGTATCCCTGGGGAAAAATGTGAGGGCCCGAGCTGAGAGTTAGGTAGGCCTTCCTTTTGTTGAAATAAAATGTTTTTGTTGTGTTAAGGACCATCATTTTTCGGTTCACTGCTGTCCTGTTTTTCAGCACCTGCTGCCTTCTTCTTCCACTTTGATCTTGTTTCCTAATCGTCTTTCTCAACTCACTGTGTCCATACCCTTTCTGCATAGATTCCGCGTTCCCGGAACTCCATATTAAATGGTGCTTTCCTCCTTCCCCTCTTTGAATCGCTTGTTGCTGATCGGGAGGCTAAAACTAACAAATAATCTAATCTAATCTAATCACTGCGAGCTGTAACGCTACAACGATGTTAAATATTAAATTATTCGACGAGCTTTGGAAAGAAGTAATATCTGAAATGTACCATGCGCTGGACACGCAAGTATTGTCTCCTGTGTTTAGAAGAGGACTCGCCTGTGTGTCTAGTTTTGTTGGGCTGGGTAGGTAGCAGTATTTTCAGTTTTCCTGCTTCTCTTTCTTCCTCGCGACTTTCCATCGTACTCTGAGAAGTTTTCTGTACGAATTTCGTTTACTTCCATTTCCCGTGCATTTTAGATTGAAATACCTGCCGCTGATTAAAAAATTCCAAGGCTGAAATTAGATTACAACGATTGAAGAAGAATTTGAGAAAGCCTGTAGCATTACGACATCCCGCAAGTGATTATAAAGGCTCTATTTGTGTTTGATTTTCTCTTATTCTGCTCTTTAACGGCGGCAGCTGCCAAACTCTTCCCTTCATTTGCACACTGACTGCGTCAGAGCTCGCTTCATTGCAGCTCTGCAATCGATCGGTGAGTTGTCCGTCATTTTCTGCAATCTCTACTTGCATTCATAAAATGAATCTATGTTATCAAAAATACGTATTAATCATAGTATTAGTTCAATAACTAAGAAATGGGGCTCGCATGAAGTGATGAATATAACTCTGTAAGTATCAATATATTAAAAACAAAGCTGGTCTTGGTAGGCTAAAAATATTGACATTCTCCTCATCTCCGTTTGCGACGACCGATAAGAATTTAGCTCTTGAAGTCAAATCGATGCTCGGGAAATACTTCAACAGAACACTCGCAATCAAACCCAAGAATCTTACGTTAAAATATGTCTCTAATGCATTTTCTAGATGTCATCTTGATAAAGCGAATTTATATTTAGTATTCGCTAAACTTGGGCCTCGAAGCCTTTAACTAACATGTTATTTCATGGTGTGTATATCGCTAGCGATTTGCTATAATATACGGAAACCGGTGGGTGTAATTTCTGAGAAACGACTGTGAAGTGCATTTGTATGACAGTATACGTCACCGTTTATTGAAAACATTTGCTGAAAATACACCGCAAAAACAGCTAGTGGTGTATAGAGTTCGCGAAATTATATAAATCAAATATCGATTCAATTCAAGTATGGAAAACGTGTAGAAAATAGGAATAATTTATCTTTAGAGTGTTCTGACCCGCAATGCGGTGTAATTCTTCACATTTCTCAGCGCAAGCGGGTTGGTCGTGTGGTGAAAGGCATTCTCCGCTGGCCTGTCCATGGCTGTGCTCTGAGCAGGTCGTGAATCAGCAAGTTTAAAGGAAGGAAAGATAATGATGGTGCCCAAGTGATACTTGTTTCTAACGGAAGGGAAAAAGGAAACTTGTTTTTCATTTAAGACTTGTTTCCAAGGGAAGAAAAAATTATGCTTCTGCCCCAAGCGATTCTTGTTTGCAAACGAAAGGAAGGTCAAGTTTGTACCACTCATTGCATCATACTTGTTTCCAAACGAAAAGATCAAGTTTGTACCACACGTGATACTTGTTTCCTACGTAAAATATTTTGAAGTTTGTAGTCTATGGGATACTTTTTTCCAAAGAAAGGAAAGATGAAGCTTATACTTCAAGCATCACACTGCTGAGTGCAGAACAAGATTCTAAATCTAGCTAAATAAAAACCTAGCTAATCTAGCTAAATCTAGCTAAAAACACATTTAAACCTAGGTAATATAGCTAATTTAGCTAATCTAGATGAAACCTAATAAAAACCTAGTTAATCTAGCTCATTTAGCTAACTCTAGCTAAAAACATGTTGAAGCCCAGCTAATCTAGTTAAATCTAGCTAAAAATGCTTTAAAAACACGCATTAAACAAAGCATCTCACTGCTGAGTGCGCAACACGAGTTTAATAATTAATAATTACAACCCATTGTGTGCATTGATGGAACCGTCGCACGGTGGCTCGTTGAATCTATCCTCAGCAAAACCAAGTTCACAAGTGAGTCTCCGGCTGTGGAAGAACGACGGTATATATTTACCACGCGGTGTTTAGAGGCATTACAATTATGGGTCCTTTAATGCCGATAAATCTTTTTCAGCATGATTGAATACAAAAGAAATTTGCAAGTGTAATGGATCTTATACAAATAGCTGCACCTGAGTGATAAGAGAACATGTGTCTTGTCAGTTGTATTCATTAATCGTTTGCCTTGGATCTACAGTATGCGCTTATTGTTCTGAAAGAAATGCATTTGACCTGAATGACATTGAGCTGCAATGGTGAATATTATAAATCTTAATGATGTACGATCCAGATGGTGAATGGAAAATGATGCTATGCATTAGTTCAATGCAGTTCTACACCTGTTGAACATGACTCGAATTGCTCCGACAGGCAGTGAGAGTTGTTTGTCTGACCGCAGTTGTGGGGATGAGAGTTATTGACTGGTGTACTTCTTGCACCAGGTGGTGTACTGGTGTACCTCCTGCACCAGGTGGTGTACTGGTGTACCTCCTGCACCAGGTGGTGTACTGGTGTACATCCTGCACCAGGTGGTGTACTGGTGTACATCCTGCACCAGGTGGTGTACTGGTGTACCTCCTGCACCAGGTGGTGTACTGGTGTACCTCCTGCACCAGGTGGTGCACTGGTGTACCTCCTGCACCAGGTGGTGTACTGGTGTACCTCCTGCACCAGGTGGTGTACTGGTGTACCTCCTGCACCAGGTGGTGTACTGGTGTACATCCTGCACCAGGTGGTGTACTGGTGTACCTCCTGCACCAGGTGGTGTACTGGTGTACCACCTGCACCAGGTGGTGTACTGGTGTACCTCCTGCACCAAGGGGTGTACTGGTATACCTCCTGCACCAGGTGGTGTACTGGTGTACCACCTGCACCAGGTGGTGTACTGGTGTACCTCCTGCACCACCTGGTGTACTGGTGTACCTCCTGAACCAGGGGGTGTACTGGTATACCTCCTGCACCATGTGGTGTACTGGTGTACCTCCTGCACCAGTACACCACCTGGTGGTGGTGGTGGTGGTGGTGTACTGGTGTACCTCCTGCACCAGGTGGTGTACTGGTGTACCACCTGCACCAGGTTGTGTACTGGTGTACATCCTGCACCAGGTGGTGTACTGGTGTACCACCTGCACCAGGTGATGTACTGTTGTACATCCTGCACCAGGTGGTGTACTGGTGTACCTCATGCACCAGGTGGTGTACTGGTGTACCTCCTGCACCAGGTGGTGTACTGGTGTACCTCCTGCACTAGGTAGTGTACTGGTGTACCTCCTGCACCAGGTGGTGTACTGGTGTACCTCCTGCACCAGTACACCACCTGGTGGTGCTGGTGGTGGTGGTGTACTGGTGTACCTCCTGCACCAGGTGGTGTACTGGTGTACCACCTGCACCAGGTGGTGTACTGGTGTACCTCCTGCACCAGGGGGTGTACTGGTATACCTCCTGCACCAGGTGGTGTTCTGGTGTACCACCTGCACCAGGTGGTGTACTGGTGTACCTCCTGCACCACCTGGTGTACTGGTGTACCTCCTGAACCAGGGGGTGTACTGGTATACCTCCTGCACCATGTGGTGTACTGGTGTACCTCCTGCACCAGTACACCACCTGGTGGTGGTGGTGGTGTACTGGTGTACCTCCTGCACCAGGTGGTGTACTGGTGTACCACCTGCACCAGGTGGTGTACTGGTGTACATCCTGCACCAGGTGGTGTACTGGTGTACATCCTGCACCAGGTGGTGTACTGGTGTACATCCTGCACCAGGTGGTGTACTGGTGTACCTCCTGCACCAGGTGGTGTACTGGTGTACCTCCTGCACCAGGTGGTGTACTGGTGTACCTCCTGCACTAGGTGGTGTACTGGTGTACCTCCTGCACCAGGTGGTGTACTGGTGTACCTCCCGCAGCACCAGTACACCACCTGGTGGTGGTGGTGGTGGTGGTGTACTGGTGTACCTCCTGCACCAGGTGGTGTATTGGTGTACCTCCTGCACCAGGGGGTGTACTGGTATACCTCCTGCACCAGGTGGTGTACTGGTGTACCACCTGCACCAGGTGGTGTACTGGTGTACCTCCTGCACCACCTGGTGTACTGGTGTACCTCCTGAACCAGGGGGTGTACTGGTATACCTCCTGCACCAGGCGGTGTACTGGTGTACCACCTGTACCAGGTGGTGTACTGGTGTACCTCCTGTACCAGGTGGTGTACTGGTGTACCTCCTGTACCAGGTGGTGTACTGGTATATAGGTCCTTGACTCAGAATCAGCCGATTATAATCACTGAAGGGTGGGAGTTGCATAGATAATATTCATTCAATTAAATATTCGTGTTCGAGTGTGCGTGGCATAACTCATTTTGAGGCTACCATGGTGCTTCGGGAGATAACCACGTTCCTCAAAGTTCAATGAACGTAATCTATAAGGGACCGATTTAAAAGCTTGTTTCTCTCGTTTGCACCCCGGTTACAAATACACGACGCTTTTAAGTTAGCGAATGGCCATAAATAGCTACGAAAAGCTTTTCAAGGTAATAACGCCCGACTTATGGCCTCTCTCAACCCTCATTTTCCTTAAATTCTCGGGATGTCAGCACGGTGCCGCAGTACGCAATACGGAGTCACAGAAGACAGAAGTTGCCGTGTTCTAACAGATTTGAAAGACCGTTGGCTGTTTTAAATTACTAAAAGAAAACAGACATGACGACCAAAAAACTATTTCTCTTTTGTTAAAACAGAGCTAATGTATACTCTTCTAAGACAGGAAAACAGCTTGGAAGGTGTGGACTTACAATTTGGATTTACTTGAGTAAAACAGTGCTCGGGGCCTTGTTTATGCCATCTGCTTTGTAGGCGCGACTGCTGGTGTGTTTGTGAGGGGAAATGAGGTGAGCGAGATATGGGAGGAATTCGGTAAGCGAGTTACGAGGGAAATGAGATGCATGAGATACGAAGGAAATTAGATCCATGCTGTTCCTCTCTGCAGAAATTTAGCGCTGGTTTGTACTTTGTAAGCGAGGGTTTATGCAGGCTGTGGCCGACTCCGCCGTATTGGTGAGCGTTCACAGACAGACCGACTTTTTTTGCCTGTTTCGTGTTGGAGACCGACACCGAGGCTGGCATTTGATGGTTGTCTCGATACTTTCGGTTTTCGCCATGCTACCCTCTGCAGATTGTTGTTAAATTTCAGTTTTCGCCATGCTGCACTTCGTAGATTGTTGTTACTTTCGGTTTTCGCCATGCTAAACTTTGCAGATTAATATTACTTTCGGTTTTCGCCATTGTACACTTTGCAGATTGTTGTTAATTTCGGTTTTCGCCATCCTACAATTCGCAGATTGTTGTTACTTGTTACAGGCTAGTTATGTGTAACTTGTCTTTCTTCCTTTGCCTGAACGATGTCAATTAGGAACTATTTTTTCACCTTCATTTCCGGTAAACAATCACTGCTGCTTTGAGTTTTATCAATTTTCGGTGTCCTCAGTATCATGGACGCGTATGGGAATGATGAATACGGCAAATACGTTTAGAGCTCGCAAATTACTCATATCATTGTATTAAATCCACTAATTTTCTTGAATGACGGTTTAAATACTTTCCAAAGAAATTTATCCCTTGCTTCTTCAGTGGAGTCTGTTAAGTCAAATTTCTAGGATAGACCTTGATGATTCCCCTGATAGCTTCGAGGCTCATGACATTATTTTGTAGTCACGCGACTGTTACCGCAGCATTCGCACGTACCTCGACGCTTGTTTTGCCTAAGCGAGGTACATTACTTTCGTCCTTGAATGCATTTCCAGTTCTTTCAGTTGGATTGCCCACGCACTCTCGCCGCTTCAGCGACCGTGGGTATGCGATGCAGGAAGTTCTATAATTATATCAGCGAAGACTCAGCAACTGCCAAGACGCTATAATTTTCTAGTTTGAACTAGAATAATGCTTGGGCTTAGGGTAGCGTGGGTGTCTACTTCTTGTGTTTTAATGTTTACCGTGCTAACTACGGATGCTATAATTTGAACCTGAAACCAGGAATATGCTGAAACCTTGCCACTCTGCTCCGATGCAAGCCATTACTATTTTGTGAAAAATTCCAGTGCAGGACAATAAGTTGCCCGAGCGCTATTGAGATTTCTATCGCACTCCAGCGAATTCCTGAATGTTCCCTTACCTAAGACTATACTGAAGTAATATCAAATAAAAAACATTTGCACTTCATCACTCTCGTCAGGAATTTTGAAGATGATCTTTGGGAAAAAAATGAAAACTTATGTTTTTTCCGAGCTGTGGTCATCTCGACGTGGGCGAAGTCCACTGCTAAACTTTCAAGGGCACCTACTCCTTCCTTCCTTGATCTTGGCCTCATCGCTTTGTGGCGGAGAACAGCGCTGTTTAGGTGTACGCTTTGTAAACATTTTGGTAGGGGACTATGGAGGTACAGTATTTAATTTTCCTTTGAAAATGTTTAACTAAAGTGTTAAAGTACTATGAGATGAGATTTCGTAAACTTATTACTTCATTATTACCGTAGTCTTCATGTCTTTGTTATAGTGTCTTCGTTTAGCTGGGATCATTTCTGTGTTCGTCAACTACGTTTGAGATTTGACTCTGAGATTTTTTTCTCTGATATTTTAAACGTTGGTTCTGGAAATTTCATCGATATGTTGAAACAGCAGTTGAATATATGAAGATTTTAAATGCTATTACTCCACCGAAAAATGAAATTGTAGCTGACGTTCGTACAAGAAGTTGAACGGTGTTTCTAGTAAATAATGTGAAAGTTTTAAACAGAATTTTAATTGGAGCAAATGAAGTATGAACATTACTTGAATTCATTTGTGGTAGCAAAAAAACTGAAATTAAGTGCAAAAACAGATATTTTGAATGTTCAATCTAAACACATCACAGATGTGACTCAATTTGATTTAGAAAAATGAAATCAAATAGGATTTCATGCCAGACACCTCCCTCTGACGCGACTGGTCTTCAGGGCATAAAGCTAAGGTGATTTTCGGCTCCGCTTTAGCGGAGGCAACGTGAGAAAGAAAGTTGTACGTAGCGGCAATCAGGAAGTCCAAACTCGCATCAGACACGGGGAGCTCGAGCGTACTTTCACTCTCCGTGGATAAATCCACTTGACCAGTAATAGGATCCCTGGAACCGACTGTCTTGTGCAATTTGCTGGCGTTAAAGTTACCTGAAACATGGCTGCATTTCGTGAAGAAATTCATTCCTCTTCACTTGTGAATCTATTGCTGACCACACATACTGATCAGACCTGTCAGGTATGCCTGCTAGTGACAAGTGCGAACTTTCATCGTCACACGAGCAATAAATTATGCTGGTAGGCTTAGAAACATCGTTCACTCGCAGCACGGGTCCGTCCTCTACTTGTTTCTTTCTGGCAGCATCAAACATCAGGTACTTGGAACTCAATGATCTACCGAACTAGAGCCCCACGATATTTCTGAATTTCCATTGATTTAAAGCTGTATTAATGAATGAGTCAGAAATTTTACGGCAGCTGATGCTGATGCGCTGTTAACGCCTGAGAATTTGCTTTCCTTGCACTGTTGTAAACTACGGTCTTTGAGCTTTTTCCGTCGAGAAAATCTTGTATGTATCCTTAATGGCGTGTATGAGATTTGGGTGAATCCAATGTACTATCGAAATGGGCACTACAGGTATTAATGCCATGAAAATCCTTGAACGCAAAGGGGGCTTCCAAATTTTCGAAGGAATTGATAAACTGAGGAGTTGCATTCATAGTGGAGTCCCTGTCAAATTTTATCACAAAATTTGAACGTGCTGTCGTGGCTATAGAAATTTATCAGTATGCAAACTATTTATTTTGAATATTCATGAAGAAAAATGACTGAAATTGTCAAAAATGACTCAATTCAAGCATGATAAGGACCATTAATTCATTGTTCTCGCTCAACTCACTAATTAGTCGTTATACCGGAAGGCTAATGTTGATAAGCTATTGGATATTTCATGAAGTTTTTTAAGTGGTAGGGATGACCATACAGACTGTACAGTAAGTTTGCTGTCTAACACTGAACATTGATTTTTGATTTTTTTTTAAATTAAACTCATTTATTTTACCTGCGCAATGTTGAAGTTTTTGCGTCAAGGTAAGTGTTCAGACAGACGCCACTCACATCGAGATTACCACATTAGGAAAAAAGGTGCGATTGATTATTTGATCTTGCTTAGCCGTATGGATGTGGCGTGCGCGCAATCTCTCAGAAAAACTGGTTCACTTCATCACCTGTAAACGTCTCTTTTCATAGGTTCCATGACCCTCCTTCTCCACAGCTCCTACTTGGCAACAGTTGACTTCGTCTGTCTCTATAATCATGGTATGGGTGTTAAGATTTACATTTAACTCGTAGTTGGTGAATCGAACCCGGTGAGATGAAACGCCGCACCTTCTTGGCCATACCTTCTTAAACACAAGCTGAGATATGAGAATGTGATATACCTCAAATGAAAAACGCTGCTACGAATGAGTGACAGTGCTCGTCTTGCGGACCATTACTATTGATGTGCTGATGTATCCGTATATCAATTTGATATCCAGCGGCCGGTACTCAACATCGATTGAGATTTTGTTCCGTCTATCGAAACCGGGCGTGAGGTGTGTGGTCACCGTGCCCTTGTGGTTGAGAATGGAGGCCATTCATGGGAAATGTCACTGATTCGATTTCTGGAAACGACAGTGTGGTGAATCTCCTCGCTGGGAAAAGTGAGCTCTGAGCCATAATTTTCCACTTCACTCAGTTGTCGGAATTAGATACCGGCACGACCGAGGGGAACCGTCTTTGTGTCAATTACTGTATAAGAAATATGAAAAACCGGTGTATAAAATGATAAGTATCAACCATAGTGAAAAGAAACATGTTTCATCCCAATCAAGCTTGATGCATATCATCCTGTACATTGTTTTTTCAAATGCCTTATACTCTAACTAACACCAGGACGCAATGACGGTTACCCCCATTTCTGTCACCTGGGTAGAGTGGGGAATTGTGACTGAGTTCTCCCTTTTCTCAACGGGGAAAAATACCAGGGGGAACTGGCGAAATTAGAACTGGCAACACCTTCCCGTGAAGGCTGCGTTCTTAACCACTCGGCCACGGTGACCACGTGGCCGCATCCTTCGACAAGCAACAGTGCATCTCGATACTTATTATCAACTATCAAACTGCTTCGTGAGGAAACCGGCATTTAAATTTCAAGTCATTGAAGTGTGGGATTTTAAAGATAAATTCAGATATATACAATCATTTTTAAAGAGTAAGCTGCAGTCTGACAATTCCAGTAAATTGTTCACTTCACATATTTTCTCAGTGTGTAATCTAATATGATGAACGAAATCGCAACTCGCCTGAAAAGAAAGATGTTTTAATACCTTGAAAAATATTCGCATTAAGAAAAAACACTGTAATTTCAAAAGGCAATATAACACGGATTTCATTCAAGATATAAATCATATAAGTTTATCAGGGAAAAAGTCATTGCATGTTTAGTTATATTTGATATTGGTTCATTCATAACGAAAAGTACTTTTCCACATCTGGCTCTAAAATTGTATATCATATGATTTTTCGAAATTTGACCACTATTCAGTAGGAAATTTTACATTCCCATCGCATAGTCCTGAATTTTTTTCCGAACTTCCGGATTTACCCTTGTCCCTACAGCAATCAGCTGCTGCAGATCCTAATTTTCTTGGTTGCTGACCACGGTATCTGACGTAGTGTGCGGAGGTAGCTGCGGCCTGCGCAGTGCACTTTCTGCAGTAATATTGTGACCGTGGTTAGAAGAGGAGTATCGAATGCAAGCGTCGTGCTGTGACCTGTGTGAATGATCGTCTCGCGGCGGTAGCTTTGAAGCGCCAGCAGAGGTAGCAATGATAGAGCTTTTCAGGACCTATTTAAAAGATGTTACAGGTTCTCTTTACAGTATAACTCTCTACAGAGTTGTCTGATATATCAAAAAACTTCTTCTAAGTTGAGAGCGCATATTCGAATTCCACATTTTACGTCGCTTAAATACTGGTTATTACTCTAGTATCGTCATCCCAGAAAAACGCTATTATTCATTTGCTGCTTAGAGATTACTTGCAGAGACAACTGTGATTTAACGTCCGGTTAACGGTTATGCAATGTCACGAGTTTAGGCAATTAGATTGATTATTTTTATTTAAACTGTTTATATAATTTATGTGATATGTCATACGGGTGCAATTCTTTCAAGAGTTTGGAGGAATTTTCAATTTATGTATGCTAAAATAGACTCATACTCAGTTGAATTATAACGAGTTCTCATAAGTCATAACTTTATATAAATTGACTTAGGGTAATGTTCGAAAGGCCGGAAGGTTTGAATTGTCGGTCATTCTAAGTTAATTTTCAATTTTGACGATCGATAGCAATCCAAAAGCCCCCCGTAAGACGCCTAGCAGATTACACCACTACAGGCCTTGCGGGTTGAGTTTTTAGATAGCTACCGAGCGCAAAAATTTAAAATTAACTAAGAATGACCGACGATTCGAACCGTCCGGCCTTTCGAACATTACCCTAATCAAGATGTACTGAAGAATTTAAATGATTTTAGTGCTGGCTTCTTTGAATAAAACTTGTGAAGGCTTAGATTGAAATGAGGTTTGCTCCTAAAATTTAAAAATAGTTAATTTTACAGTTATGTATTTTATGATATAGGTGCTTGTGTGTTAATTCCATTATAAAGTTTAATTTAAGTGATTCTAAATAAAAAATATACATTTCTGAACTCCTAAGGGAGATTTTTAAAATTCGATTTTGCAATGATAGAGCTTTAAATGCCAACTTGTTATTTTTGATTATTTGAAAATGTTTTATTTTATTGTTTTAAAAACCTATAATTTTTTCGGATGAATGGAATCATGATTCAAAATTGTATTTTTCTGAAATTGAAAATGCAAATAATATATAACATTTTGGTATAGTAACATATTCTGATTAGGTGCAAATTATCTGTATTTTATGTACCACTGTTTCTATGGGTTGTAAAATTTTTAACTGTAAACAAATTACAAGTTTAATTTTCTGTTTCCAAACTGCCTGCAGTGATAGTCTTACTTGAGATAAACAGGATGTTGTTGTAATGCAAGTATGTACTTTCAGATTCTGTTTAACTGAAGACACAATTCCTTGGTCGCCATGCCCAAGTTACTCCGGGTGCTGAGCATCAAGCTGTTGGTGTATGTTTTACTGGCATGCTACGTGAGGGCTGACGTCTTCACAAGCATGAGTGACATGCATACCTTACTCGACACTGAGAGTGAGGTCATCCGCACTATGGAGGATTACATTGCAACTCAAGAGGCCAAGCTACACAAACTGCGCAAGTCAGTCATTCTGGGTGCTTTTAATTTTCATCATGACATTCATTTGATTGTGTAGCACCTCCTGAAAATTTTAAGTAACTCTTTCAAAAAATGTATTTCAAGACATATTTGGTCTTCTTATTTACTGTTAAAATAAATATCTATGTTGTCTAATATGCCTAATTGGCCTATTTCTACGGAAAATTGTTATAAGTTTAATTTTCTTGTAACTATTTTACTGTAATTGCTTTCACATGTTATCATTCATTGTTCATAGTATTTTGCATTATTTGTACTGTAATTACTTATTTTTTTAATTTTATTACCATAATATTGTGAATTCAACTGATATTAAAGTTCACAAAATGCACCAATTCAGTGGTTTCTTTTCTATAACAGACTGTGCATAGTATGAAAACTATTAATGGTGAAGCCAGAAGTCAGTAATATGAACCCATTAAACTAAGTTACCACAGATTTTCAGATAATTTCTTTCTTGTACTTGTTTTTTTTTTTTTTGCTATTGTAACACATATACTGACAACTCTGTGAAGGAATTTTCATTATTTGAAGTTTTTTTTAGGGATTAACCTGTATTGAGTATGAAATTCATGAAAATTCATATTCATTAATTGATTATTCGGTACAGAGGTGTTAGTGAAATGGGAGCCCTGCACCGGAAAGCATCCCAATCTCCTGATCAGTTCCTGGGGCATCCCATCAATGCTTTCTTGCTGGTCAAGAGGCTTACGCTCGACTGGGCTGACTGGCAGTCAACGCTTACATCTGATCCAGTTGGACAAGGTACTTCTCATTATAACATTAGTTGAAGAGGAACGTTTATCAACCTGAGTCATCAAAATTATTGATAAAATGCCTACTTCCTTTTTATTCATAAAATTGGTCTTGATTATGAACTAAGTAGTAATTTTGTTTCGCTTTTGCACTGAGGTACTTCATTTGTGATGATATATGTACCAGCTAACATGCTTTGAATTCAAGAAACCAAGAAAAATATTATTGATTGTAAACCCTGTGGGTCTCGAGTTTTTTTGGACTGAATTTCCAGATACCATTTGAAATAAAATGTACTTGTTGGTGGTTTCTCGTGATATTCTTATGATCTCGTTACTTTTGTTAGTGATGATTAGAAAGAGAAGTGTAGGTTGATGCTATCAGAGACCAAAGTCTCGAGTTTTGAGAACAACTTCCGCGATGTGTTATTAAGGTGCTCCTGAATGTTGGTATAAAAACCTTGTCCTTTCATCCAGCCCTCACTTAGTCAAGGAATCAACAAGTTGGAAGCACTAGCTGAGTCTTCAAAGCGCGTGTTCCTAATCATGTAAGTGATGAGATTGATAAGAAAATACATAAATACAATTTTGAACTTTACTGGTGGATGATGAGGCAAGTACAAAGGAGAGGGGCAAAGTAGGCGTGATGCGCCCGACGTACAATCAAATGATTATTCTACCACGAAACACCAAAGACTGCAACTCTTGCTTTGGACCTCTTTAGAAACATGTTTAAGTAAGAAATCTTTTTTATGTTCGTATTTCTATTATGCCAACTCCTAGAAAGAGTAATGAGTTAGTTGATCTGATTGTTGTCATGACCGCTCGAAATAATTATTACAATTTTACGTGCTTCTCAGAAAAGTAAATTGTAAACATTGGTGAGGTTGTGTGAAAGAAACGGATATGATCTGAATCCCTTTAGAAAGTGAACAAAAGAATATTGTCCTTCATAAATGTAGCGAATTGCTGAATATGTCTGTCTTCTTTTACAATACATGGTTTCTTGTCATTTTCTCACATGACATGAGTTACCTACTGACAAAGCAACAACGCTGATATGGACTTAATTTTTAGTCAAGTAGACCTTTCTTTGTGTCAGCCTCTTGTGCCCTTCTGACAGAAATGTGTTTCAGGTGTTGTATTGCGTTTTTTTGCAGTGTTGTGTTGCGTTTTTTTGCAGTGTTGTGTTGCGTTTTTTCAAGGTTGTATTGCATTTTTCCAGTGTTGTATTGCGATTTTTTCAGTGTTGTATTGCGTTTTTCAATGTTGTATTGCGTTTTTCAATGTTGTATTGCGTTTTTCAATGTTGTATTGCGTTATTTTAATGTTGCATTGCTTTTTTGCAGCTGTGCTAGCAAACTTCACGAGCAGAGGGGAGGGAGTGCTTAAGTGGCCGAATGAGGAGGACCTGAGCGGCGTGGCCACCGCCCTCATGCGGCTGCAGGACACCTACCAGCTGGACACCTCACGCATGGCAGAGGGCTACATCAATGACATGCCGCCTGCTTACAAGCAGCTCTCAGGTATGGTTACAATTTATAACCATGCGTTTATGGCATGCACCCTGCTACCAAGCAGCTCTCAGGTACACTCATGCACTTTATAACCTTGCATTTATGACATGCCTCCTGCGCACAAGTAGCTTTCGAAAATTCTCATTTCATGCTTAATTTGATGGAAATGGTAGTAAATTGGGGCTGAAGTTCAGGTTTATGTGGACCACTGTAGTTTCTGAAAGGTGTAATTTTTACAATTCTCTTGTGAGATGTTCTCTATTTTATAAGTAACCTTTGTATATGCAACTTATGAGCGCAATAGTTTGTGAAGAAGATTTATTGCGTTAATTGTTTATCAACTGTCATGTTGAGTTAGCTTCCATTTTTAAGTATCCTTTTTAAATATCCTTCTGATCACTCAATGCACTTTTTTCTAAGCCAATAATTTGTGGCTAGGAAGGCATTCAACTAACTTTCAGCTATGACATTTCAGAAGCTAGTATCTGTGTAGTACCGCCGAATTCTTGAAATCTTACTTACATATTTCCTGGCACCAGCGAGCGACTGCTTCGAGCTGGGCCGTCAGAGCTACAACCAGGGGGACCATTACCACACAATCCTGTGGATGTCAGAAGCTCTCTCTCGCCTCGAAGACGAGAACGAAGCCCCTTCTTCGGACTCCATGCCCACGAGCGCGGTCACCAAAGCTGACATACTGGAGTACCTGGCTTTCTCTAACTACATGCAGGGTCACGTGAGGCACGCTCTGCGCCTCACTGACGAGCTCATTGAGCTGCGGCCTGACCACCAGCGCGCTCTGGGCAACAAAGCCTACTACGAAGAGGCTCTCAAGAACACGGGCGATGGGCGTAGAGGAGAGGACGGTCTCTTGCTCCAAGATGAAGCCGTGCAGAAGGTGTGTGCTGGCTTAACACTTTGATTACGTTAGTGCGGTTGCTACGGTTGATTCTGTTAGGTTGTGAGTTGCAGAATTGAAAAACTGGCTGTGTTACTCAAATCCATCCTTATCCATTCTATGATGTGTGAAAATAATATTTTATCTCGTACGCTGAAACCAATTTTGAATAAGATAGTGAAACAATTGAAGTGCTTTTTATTTATGCCGGCATGCACAAGAGCAATTTACCTAGTGGTACACAAATGTCCCATTACGTGGTCAATTGTTAACTTTATAATAATTGCGCTATAGCTTTTATGATCATTTAGAATGATGGCTGACTGTCTTTATGAATCAGAAGACTATAACTATTACTCTTGTATGCCGCATTTCAACTACTGTTGTGCACAGCAGATGAGAGGTCAAAACTTAGTTTAAATGCAAAGTTGGTATGAAATCTTGTTTATGAGTTTAGGGTTTTCCAGTTTTGGCTTCCAGGAATATTCTTTGGTAAGTTTATTGTCTGGATTAGTTTGGTTGTAAGGCTGATATGAAATTTTGAAAATAAGTTCAGAATTTTGCAATTCTAACTTGGAGTGATTTCTTTTGTCGTTTCATGGCGTGGAACTTGAGTTTTCATTCAATACAATCAGAGGGGTGCCATTCACACACAAGTACTTCAAACTAAACGTTTCTGCCTTGACATTCGTTTGCCGATCAGTGCTCTCTTGTGATAAAGGAATGATATCACTGGTACAAAAATTGGTTGGCACTCCGTTTTGAGCATGAATTGTAGTGTGCCTAGTTTGAACTGTTCTCATCCAATTCTACTGAAATATGAAGTCTATATTATCTCCTGAGAGACTTATATCGTAGTATTTTTGTCTGAGAGGGCAACTAGTAGGAAATGACGACTCAAGGTATGCGGTGTACCTTTGCATGTGGGAGTGTAAAATTACAATATATTTGTGTTAGCATGAACTTCCTTTTCCCATTGGGGTGGACACATGTTAAAACTGGCCTGCACAATGAGGGTACGTAAGATTTTACCGTAACGAGCCGTGTGTGCGTGCCGTGAATCGGTGAGTGTCAGGCTATTGTCGAAGATGCTGACTAGTGCTTTGTAACTTAACAGGAGGGAAAATAATTCTCCTCGCATAACTAATCTCTCGTATCACAGATACTTGAGAAGCATATATCCGTCTCAGATTTGAAAATTTCAGCAGCTAAAATTCGATCGGCTCTAAAAACTCGTAGCTTAATCATTTCTACTCAAATTTCGAAAGCTTGAAAAACCAGCTCAAATCTTCAAACCTTGTAACCAGATCGGACTCCGGAAGTTACCGAATAATATTCGCACTTGGAAACTGTTGAAAAGCCCTCGCTTTAATAAAATAACTACTCAGCAACTGACTTCTCTCATATCCCTGAAAAATCAGGAAGATTCTCCGGAATAAAAGCCTCGAAACTTACGGCCCTCAGAACCCTAAAATAGGGAAACTATTATCGCTGGCTCCCAAGAAGGACCAGCCAAAAATAAATAATCTATGACTGGCGCCCCACGTGGATTCGCCTCAACAACTATCTAACTTTTGGCGCCCAAGAGGATACGCCTCACCAACTATTTAACAGTGAGTAACAAGAAGTGTATGTGAGACTGAAGCTTTGAGCCACATGATTAACACGTCATGTGCTGCCAGTTAAACTCAAGTTCAATATTCTATTAAAATTAGGGTTAATTTTAGAGATCAATTTTGAATACCACAAACATTAAATAAATCGTGCTTTCATAAAGTCGCCATTTAGTAATTATGAAAATAAAGTTGGTGGTTGCTGATCAGTCAGCAGTATTATGAAAATCCCCTTGGTGATAGCCAGTGGTCACGTCGCACTCAAACTGTTAACACACTTACTGCGATGGGTTGAATTGAAGTTCAATATTCAACTCAAATTTAGAGGCAAAAGTTGTTAAGTAATTTTTGGACGACCGATCTAAGGGTCGTTTTGAAGCTGGAAAAACTTAAGCACGATGGTCGGATCGCAAGCAAAGTGTTGAGGACGATGTCACCTGTGCAGGGTTACACGGTGCAGGAGGAGTCGAGTGACGTAGAGCAGCTCGGCGCAGGATGGCAGCGGGAGCGGGAGGCTTACGAGAGGCTCTGCAGGGGTGACGTGCACGTGCATCCTCTCACTCAAGCTCGTCTCACGTGTCATTATCAGGTCCGTATCGCATGCCGTTTCCAGGTTTGTTGGTGCTGTTACAGTCACTCTCGTTTGTTGGTGCTGTTGGAATAATCCTGGTTTGTTGGAACTGTTGCAGTGATCCTAGTTTGTTGGAACTGTTGCAGTGATCCAGGTTGGTTGGAACTGTTTGCTGGTGCTTACTGCTTTTCTGATTATAGAAAAACTTGTGGCTTTTATAATGCCACATGTTGTTGCAGGTGATGTTTCTGGTAGAATTCCAACTCGTGTGTAAATATTTTTTCTCAAATTCACTGAAAACATGTCTCCACAAAACGAAATTTTGTTCATTGATGCACTCGTGTGCCTGCACGAGTTATTTGTTTGTGAAATGTGTGCTACACTTGCTTTATTTGTGTTCTGATTTTAGAAAAATGTATTTCTAGTTAACACATACACATCATGCTTTTAGAACATGTGTGTCTGTAATTATGTTCGAGTGATGTAATTCAAGTATCGTCTTTTCGACAGTACGGCCCTCACGCTCTGCTCCGAATCGCGCCCGTTCAGGCCGAGGTTACCCACATCAACCCCACCATCACCCTCTATCACGACGTCCTCCACGATGAAGAAATTGCCACCATCAAGCGTCTCGCCACGCCCAGGGTTAGTCATGACGAGCTGCACATCGGTTGTCATGTACTTCATAAGAAATTTCCCCTCAGGGGGGTACAACTATTGTATATATGGGAATTAGTGCTCGCAGAGGGAAGATGTGTGAGGGCCAGGGCTGAGAGTTAGGTAGGCCTACTTTTTGTTGGAATAAGAAGTTTTTATTATGTTAAGGGCCACCTTTTTTTCGGTTCACTGCTGTCCTGTTTTTCAGCACCTACTACTGTCTTCTTCAGCTTTTATCTTGTTTCATGAACTTCTTTCTCAACTTACTGTTTCTATGTTCCTTCTACATAGATTCTCCATTCCCTTTTCTCCATACTAAATATTGCCTTCCTCCTTCTTCTCTTCAACATTCTCCTCTTTCACGTGCTTGGAAATGTATGTACTCCTTGTTGTACTACTTCAAGAGAGTTAACGGGAAGCCACGATGTAAGGCGTTATAGCCAGACGTGATTTCGTCGTGGAAGTTTTGAGGATGAAGAAACTGTAATATGGCCGGGCGCGCTGCGTTGATACCTCGGGGGTTTCAGCGTGGGTAAGGCGTCCGGCCATAAATGGGTGGGCAGCTGAAACCCCCTTACGGGGTTTGGCTGCTCAGTGCGTTCGAATGTACTGTGTTGTGTACAAATTTTAATGGGGAGACACTTGTAATTTTGAGTTGTAATTATGACCATGATGCTCATATAATTTTGATGTTTCTAATAATATTGATATTTATCTTGTGTAATTATTTAGAAGAGTCTGATACGAATTAAATTATGTGACCTTCGGTGCGATATAGTTTGAGTAACTGAAGCGCTAGCAAACCCATGTTACTACTACTACTACTACTACTACTACTACTTCAACATGCTCTTTTTTGTAGCGGTTAGGGATGCTTAAACTACCAAATAATCTAATCTTGTTAGGGATTTTTTCATTTTCCTTTTCCTGGGTGCTTCGTAATGAAATTCATGAGAGACTTTCTCCTTTTCATTAACTAGGTGCTTTGTTATGTAATTCATAAGAAAGTTCCTCCTTTTAGTTTCTCCTTTTCTCCATTTAAAATCGCTTCAGAACTTGAATTCTATCACCCAGTGAAACAACTCTGAAGACACACAATGACCTGCTATGCACCATAGCGGGTCATTGTATGTCTTCAGAGTTGTGTTTGCACTGGGTGATAGAAATCAAGAACTGAAGCGATTTTCTATAGTGCATTTTGTGTTCGCTCTGAAGATCTAGGTTGTTCATGCTATTTTCTGAGAAGAGTTGCCGCAAACCTGTTGCATAATGGGTCAAAAACTGAAGTAAATCTACCTAGATTTTTAGAAGCATCTGCTCTCTAGTGGTCAATTCTGTATTTTAGTTTTAGAAATTTTTGCATGTTGAGCATTATTTTTCTGAAATGAACGACTGGGAGAGTGAGCGCTAAAAGTCAAATCTACTTTCAATTGCTGTGAGACCTGTTCTGTTGTCCACATCAAATGCTCGACGGTGAAGAATTCCGTTGTTTATGACCTAATTTGTTGAAGATTTTCAATTTAAAATTCACACAACTTTTAAGACCCACTTGATATTGGGTAATTCATTTCAACTGCGTGACTGTGTAAAATTCAGTTAATGTGACCTTTTGTTATCGAATGTCCAGTTCAAACGCGCGACGGTTCAGAACTACAAGACAGGGGCGCTGGAGACTGCGAGCTACCGCATCAGCAAGAGTGCCTGGCTCAAGGAAGAGGATCACGAAACCGTCGCGAAGGTCAACCGAAGAATTGCTTCCATCACGGGTGAGTGCTTCGGTGTTTTAGTGGTTGGCAAGTCTGTGCTGCTACTCTTTTTTGTTTGTTTCTGTCAAAATTTATTCCAGCCCACTTAAGCGCGCATGCTTGCTACCTACAGGATGGATGTTACATAATGAAAAATTGAACATGAATTTTTAGTATCGACTCACTGCCCTCACCCACAACGAGTATAGTGCCGCCACACCTCCACTTTGTTTGGAGGGTCGAATTGGAGTAGTCCTAAATTTTCAGTCTATTGCGAAAATCGAAGTCCCTACTTTTGTTAATGCAAACTGACACTAATTTCAACTGGAAGCTAAATGCTGTTTTTGCCAAAAACCAACAACAATTTTCTTATGGACTTTGCCTCATGAGATAGCTCACTGCTGTTTTCCCTCTGGGGGATACAACTGTTGTATCTTTGGGAATTGGCGCTCCCAGGGGAAAATGTGAGAGCTCGAGCTGAGAGTTAGGTAGGCCTTTCTTTTTGTTGAAATAAAATGTTTTTGTTTTATTAAGGATCATTTTTTTTATTCACTGCTGTCCTGTTTTTCAGCACCTACTACTTTCTCCTTCAACTTTGATCTTGTTCCATGAATTTCTTTCTCAACTTACTGTTTCTATGCCCTTTCTGCATAGATTCCGCGTTCCCTTAACTCCACACTAAATGGTGCCTTCCTTTTTCCTCTCTTGGGATCGCTTTTGTGGCGGATAGGGAGGCTTGAACTAACTAATAAATCTAATCTAGCTCACTGCTTAGAAAGCGTTCAATTTTGTTTTGTTGTTTTCAGGTCTTGAGATGTCAACAGCAGAGGAACTACAGGTGGCAAACTATGGAGTGGGCGGCCACTATGAACCACATTATGACTACGCCAGGGTAAGCTTCCTCTCTTGCTTTTATGTCATTTTATTTTTTTCACGGTGCGCAATATTCGTTTGTGCAAATTGTGGCCTTTAATTGAGTATTGAACGTGTATATTCGATAGTGAGAATAGGATGTATTTATTCGTTTTGTTTAACATTGTACGTTGATGTAGAATTATTCAAATTGCAATTAGAAGTTATTTTATTAGATCAACGTATGGAGCAATCTTGAAATTATTGAAAATTCTACTTTAATTCTCTTGTTTATCAAACGGGTTGTGTGAAATATTTGGAATAGGCTGTCACGACAATTCACAATTCCAACTTGTTTTTTCTGCCTCCAGGTTTTATGTTTTATTTTTTGCATTTTTTCATGATGCAGAAAAAGAGCGTGCTTGGAATTACTTCTTTGGCTAAAATTTGCAGCCTTGTAACTTATATCATGGAAAAACTTCAGTAAATTCATTCCTTTGAAAGTAAATCAACTTCCCGAAGTAAAATTTGTGCGAATCAGTGTCACAAAAATCCCCTGTAAGAAGAATACAATTCATTCATTAAATTGCATTATTCCATTTCATGCCATCACCTAACATTCCACGCTTTACTCCTCAAAAAGGATAGGATAGATTTAGGTTAGTCAAGTTTGTCTCTCCTATGCTATTGGGAATGGCGCCTCCATAGGGATATTGTACCTCACCAAGAAAGAGGCCTTAAGGACTCCTGTCCTTCATGCCTAACTTGTTCGTTTCATGCCTTCTTTGCTATGTTTTATTTGTCTTTTCTTCCTCTTCCGTCGCAACTTTTTTCTGTACGTGGGGTATTCTGTGTGGGAACACTTTGTGCATAGGTTCCACCTATCATAAAGTCTCTACTAAATGAACCCCTCTCTTCGTTCACTTTAGACCTTTTTCACTGTAGATAAAGGAGTAAAGAATAATTTATTAAAATAATAATTATAATTGACTCTGTTAATGAGTGCAGTCATACTATTCGTATAGTATGCCGTCATGCTACTCTCAAATGGTATACAATTATCTACTCTCGTATAGTATGCAATTATCTATTCTTGCATAGTATGCAATTATCTACTCTGTGCATCTCAGCGGGAGGAGAAGGACGCATTCAAGAGCCTGGGTACAGGCAACCGTATCGCCACATTTTTGTTCTACGTAAGTCTGGTTCTGTTGAGGTGCCCACGCCTCACTATCTTGCATGCCACTTCAATGTCATCTCACTAGACCTCCAACCGAGCTCGGCAGCCTGTGCGTACACCGATTGTGTTGGAACTCCGGTCGGGGTGTCAGAGCTCAAAAACTCTAAAAATCTAAAAAAAAACAGTTATTGATTCTTATAAGATTAATGAGCGCCTCAAAACTCGTGATTAGTTTAGTATCTAGGATGCAACGTCAGTGACCTCATCTTGGAGTAGATTATGGTAGTAAGAACAAGCCGAGGAGCCTGTTCTCAGGGTGCTATTCGAGTGCCACTCGGTCGGATACTAGTCGCACTCATGCGCTAAAATCCGAACCTGTATGCAATTAATATCATAATTCGAGCACCAAAATTGAGGTTGTGCTTTAATTCCAGTGGAATATTAGCTTCCTTCATGGGAAACTGTCTTTTTTTAGATGTTATATTAATTGAGAATCGTGATTTTTAGTATTGCTACTTCAGTATTAGCCAATCGAACTGTATATCTGATTATGGTCACCCCAACTCAAGATAAAATTTGCTACTTAACCTCACAGTCCTGATTTGAAATTAGTAATGTATTACAGTAAGCGTCTTTTATGATGACGTAGGTGCATTCACAGAAGATGAGACATTCTAATGCTAACAAAACACGTGCCCTGGCTCATTTTTATTTAACTTTAAAAGCATCATTAATTTTGCGGTCAGTCAGTGATGGTGTTGGCTGTGGGGTTGAGAGATTCCTAAGCAGAAACTTAGTAGTAAATCAGCATTAAATGAAGGAAGCTCATAATGACACTCATGGCTTGTGTGAGACACACAAACGGTGTACACGCAGCGCTGGGGGGGGGGCCATGTTATGGCTGTGCGACTAACTGTTCAGCCTACTACAGCATTAACTCGCTTTTGGTGTGTAGATATCGCATCTTTGCTTGTTGTATCGTATTACAGGGTGCGTACAGGCGTGGAGAAGCATGGAAAGTAGTTGAATTTCGGGAATAAAATTCAAGGCCTCGAAAGTAGTGGAATTTTAAAAATGGTCATTGAAAGTCATGAAATTTTAGGATTTTCGTGAAAAAAAAAATTTTACTGTTGAAAATTTTCGTTCCGTTTGGTCCGCGTTGAGCGAGGCGTTGTCAGTAACCTTCGAGTGTTACTTGGGCTCTGATTGGTTGATACAGCTACGTCTTTAGTGTCCGCGATTTTGATTGGTTCTCAGGCGTCACGTGAAACCAAACGCGTTCAGTGTGACTGAAGACACGCGCTCGCTCGGACCATTGTTGACCTGTCCCCACTGTTGAACATTTTCGAGCTGAGTTTTTATCATCGGTCTTGACCATCCCGTGTCTGTGTGACTAGAGTTACGGTGCCGAGACTGAGCACAGAGGAAGATCAGCACTTTCAACAGTTTTCAGCAAGACACTGATTGGCTAGATGTCTTCTGGAGCAGCCAGCTGGCCACATCCTCCCTCAAGAAACTGTGGCTGGTTGTGAAGATGCTACTGGTCCTGTCACATGGCCAGGCTTCAGTGGAAATGGGCTTTTCTGTGAGCAAGCAGCTCATGGAAGTCAACATGGGTGAGAACACCATCGTGGCGCAGAGAGTGGTCATGGCCCACATCAAACATGTAGTAGGTATCTCCAAGGTTGACATTTCCAAGAAACTCCTCTTTTCAGCTTCACAGGGCAGACAGCGCTATCAACACTACCTGGATCAAAAGAAGGAAGAGGCAGTTAAGCAGAAGAAGGGAGAGAAGAGGAAGAGAGAACTGGATGAAGTGGAGAACCTGAAGACAAAACGGAAGAGGATGGAGGAGAGTCTGCAAGCGCTGGTGGAGGATGCTGACAGCTTTGCACGGAAGGCAGAGGACAAGAATGATTTGCGCCTACTGGCAAAGTCAAATGCATTGAAGAAATCAGCCAAAGACAAGCAAGAACAACTCAAGGGGCTGAATGCGGAAATTAATGACAAACTTAATTGCACTGGCAAATGCATAGCAGATGCTATTGAACTGTCCAGCATGACTGTTTGGTGTTGTGATGATCATTTACACATTTATGAAAACAAGACCTGCAAGTAATGATGAATGTTCTGTGAAGTTTATGACTGAAATACATTTATTGTGCTGCAATTTAACTTTGTGTGACATTATTTTGGGCAGAGAGAGGTAGTGAAAATGTGATTTGATTGGCATAAAAAGTCATGAAAAAGTAGTGGAATTTTGAACCTCAGAGCCTGTACGCACCCTGGTATTAACACGTGCCTGTTAACCACCTCTTTGTAAGCCCTTGCATCATGGCATTTTTTGGGTGCAAACGCAAACTTACTCGAAAATAATGCGTTTGTTCAGTCCTTTACTTCGAACTACCAGCATTTACTTGTCTCATCGTTTATTACTACCAGCACTTGCCCTTCGTTCAGTAGTACCAGCATTTACTACCCCTCTTCTTTAATTAGTACCAGCATTTACGCGTCCTTTTGTTTAGTACTACGAGCACTTGCTCGTGCAACGCTCTTGGAAATGTTTTTCCTTCTATGTAGATTGTCTTTCTTATATTCTGCGCAAGTTTTGTAACCTTAGATGTCTGTGTACGCAAAACAGCCAACTCCTTCGTTTTATTCTTCTCATCAGTTGCATTATTTCATGACGATTGCGCTTTTCCTATTCTGTGATAGTTTGCTCCCAGTACATATTATGCTTGGAATGAATTTTTTTCATTATGTTTGTAGCACTAAAATTTTAGCCTTTTCAGTGTATTTGTTAATGAATTTCTGTATTGCTTCATTGAATGAATCATGCACTATCTCACTGTAGACAAGACATCCTCGTGTGAACAAACATACGTGTACAGATGCGACGTTCCAAGAATATGTTGAGCTTTACTTATTTCCAGACGTTCCTGCACCAGCGTATTCAAGGATTCTTATAAAGAACACATTTAAGTCATTTATCTTGTGCGTGCGAGTATTTTCATTAATTCTAACTAGCTCACATTCTGCACTCCTATTATTTTCAGAACTACGGAGCATCAATGACTAAGTCGTTTGTGCGTTTGAGAAGATACTATTTTTCGGAGGATATCTCTGAGTGCCGTTGGTGCGTGGGTTTTTCGTTGTCTTACAGACTGACCATAAATGACTGTCGCACTGCAGATACTGTCTTGCGTTCAGTGTGTTGGGTTGGGAAATTATGAGAGTAACTCTGTACTGTAGTCTGCGGCGGTGAGAGAGCATCCGTCTTAGCTAGCCCCGTTTAATCTACTTGCATTCTACCCCAATTAACAGCACGGCACTAATTGATAGTGTCCTCAGCCAACCTGCAGACGTGTGCTGCTGCGCGCGTCAAGTGTCGCTACTTGCCGGAACATCGTTGTGTTTGTATTCCTAAAATGGTTACGTTTATAGCACCCCATGATTTTACAAGCAGCCCCTATGATTTTACAGGCGGATGAAATAAGCGCAGATGTTGGTGTGGGACCGTGGGGGAACCGCATCGCTACTTGGCTTTTTTATGTGCGTCATGTGTTCTTATGTTGGTCAGCCTGCGGGAGTGAGGGACGAATGATTGCTGTGGCATTTCTGCACCTACACCTTCGACAGATGTTCCGTTCACTTCTCTGTGTTGTGACTTGGTGAACGTCTCGTTTGTGTTCACTTCTCGTATTGCGGAATGCTCTGTTCACCTTTCTGTGTGGCGGCATGGCGAATGCTTTGTTCGTTTTCACATCTAGTATTGCGGTATGGCTATTATTTTTCACTTGAACTCCTTTGCTTTACGATGTGCCGCTTTTTACGTTCACGTTCATTTTTCTGTGAACTTGTGTGGCAAATTTTCAAATTACGAGATTGTGAGAAGCCTTATTATTTATTGAAATTTTGATTAGCATTATAATTTAGGTAAAAAAATCCAAGCCAAAATACGTTCATTCTTTAATTACGTTATGTCAATGTTGGAATATTTCGGATGTTGGCCAGCAACATCCGTTCCACGAAACGAGACTTTTCTTCCAATTTTTCACTGATTTTGAAAACTCAAGCTTGCCCTTGTAACAGAACCTGCGTTAAGGCTTGATGGAAGATCGCGCCGCCATCTGGTTTTCTACGTGCGTTGAAGAAGCATCGAGTTGTGCCGTTACGTGAAAGGAAATTTCACATTTTAATTTTTTCAATGTATCTCTTCAAATTTTGGGCTCTTCATCCCCTCTGCACGTGTGTGCTATATTGTTTATCATTTGCACGTTTGTAATTTAGGGCTGTTGATTCTTTATTCTTGCAAGTTATTGTTTTGATTGCGCACTCTTCTTTCTTTTTTACCAGTAGATATGTTTATTTAGCGTTGTAGAACTTGTGTTTTCAAAAATTTTCCATTTTCACAACACGAGAATAATTTGTTTTTTGGTGAGTATTCATTGTGAAACTGCGCTTTACAACAAATTTCTTTTTTCTTAGTTGAAAAGTCATTCGTTTTTTTGTAATATTTATTTAAAAATTACTATTTTCAGCAAATTTCAGTCATCTCAGGACGAGTCCTATATATTTACTTTTAGTAAAAATTCATTGAAACACTACTATTCAGTGAATTCAACACGAGAGCCATCTGAATTTGAAGAAAATTTGTGGGAAACTAGCCACTGGTTCATTTGTTTACCAGAAACTAGCCCACTGGTTCATTTTAGAAGTGGCCACCCTACTTCTATGACGTATCGTCCGCCCTGAAAAAGTTACGTCAAATGGCTAAATTTCATGGTTTTTCAAAATTATCTGGGAGATTATTCAGTTTCAGTTTTTAATCTCAATCCGAAAATTGTGAAACACGTTTATCGCAACTTGTAAAGTCTATACTCGCACAGTGTAATTTTATTCGTCTCTTCACGCTTTCTTGGGGCAAGGTTCTTGTACTTTTTCCTTAACGTTCATCAGCCTACTTCCGAAGAGAATGTACAGGGTGCACGCAGAGCGCTTGTGTATTATTTGCTTTTAGTTAGAAATGGATAGTTTCAGGGTAGTTATAAATTACATTTACTGCTTGTTTCTGGAATCTTGGCAATCTGTGCTCATATCCTAATTATATTGGTTTATGCTTGATGCGCATGTATTTCTTTGTATCAGTGAATTGAGTTGATATGTTTATTGCCTCATATATGGTGGGAGAATTTAAACTTGATGAAAAAGTCAATTTTAATATTCCATTGAGTAGCTGAAACTCTTTTGCTCGAGTGAATTTACTTTGACTTGAAATTATTTTAGTTGTGTGGGTAAAGTTTTTCATCTATATCATGTAGAAGGTATCAATTTTTCCGATTTTGACATTATTAATTTAGTAGTTTTCTGTTAACTGCTTTTAGCTGAATTACAAATTTTAAGGAATCTACTAGAATTTATCAGTTCGTGAAGGTTTTAGGAGGGATGGAGTAAAGCGTTACGTGGTTTGCATTGGTTTGAAGCACAGGGTTGAGGCACAGGGTTGAGGCACAGGGTTGAAGCACAGGGTTGAGGCACAGGGTTGAAGCACAGGGTTGAGGCACAGGGTTGAAGCACAGAATTGAGGTATATGGTTACATGGTTTACATTGATTTGAAGTACATGGTTTGCATTGGTTTGGCCAGATGTCGGAGGTGACTGGCGGAGGAGCGACGGTGTTCCCCCAGATCGAAACGGCGCTGTGGCCACGCAAAGGCAGCGCCGCCTTCTGGTACAACCTCTACCCCAACGGGGAGGGGGATCCCCTCACCCGCCACGCTGCTTGTCCCGTCCTGCTGGGGGAGAAGTGGGGTGAGTTGCTCATATCGAGGACGAGGAATTGGTCTTAAATTAGTGTATAATGTCATCATGGAGAAGTGGGGTGGGTTGTATATTTTCACCACCTTCTTGAGGATGAGGAATTGGTCATAACACTTTGATTGCCCCATTTAATATTCGGAATGAAAAGCTTGCCCTCTGAAAGGTGCACTGATATGAAGTGTGAGGTATAGTACTTCCATTACCAAAGTGAAGTATCTGTAGAAAGTGATGTATCTGTAAAAAACTGATGGTTGAATTACACAAAAATGACCTGTAGTTATTCAGTAATTTGTTTCTTTTCTTTAATTTAGTTTGTGCCATATCTACCTCGTGGTGCTGGAAAGGGTGAAATTAGTGAATATTGTTGTTATGGAGAAATGGAGTGGGTGAGTGGGTTGTTCATCTTCATCCCTATCGGGAGTACAGCTATTGCGCATGTAAGAATTTGCGCTCTCAATGGCGAAATAAACTCCCTTTCTCTTTGTTGAAACAGGGTAAGTTTTTGTTTTATGAAGTCCTTCTTTCGGTTTAATGATGCCCTTTTCAGAACCTATTATTTTTTTTTTTCAACCTTCATATTTCATAAACATTTGTAAATCTTGTTTCTGTGCGTAGGGTGTGGGGAATACGTCTTGTGTAGAAATTCCCCTCCCCGTTTCTCAATTCCATGGTAAATTGTGCCTCCCTGTGTTGGGAACACCTTTGTTGTGTTTAGGGATGCTAAACCAACTTATAATTCAACCTAAAAAAATTTCATACCATCCTTGGATGCAGCGCCCAAGATCAGACATGTGCATTTTCTTTGTTCTGCCTATTAGAAAATTTGACATATTCCCATTCTTTTGTATGTTTTGCTTGTCAATTGTGGATGTTTCTATCGAATGTCATCTTATTTATAAAATGCTAATTTACTCTTCTCAGTGCTTCTGCAAAGTGAGGCCCCTCAGGGGGATACAAGTATTGTATCTATGGGAATTAGCGCTCCCAGGGGGACTAAGTGAGGGCCTGAGCTAAAGGTTAGGTAGGCTTCCTTTTTGTTGAAATAGAATAGGTTTTTGTTTTGTTACGGACCACCTTTTTTCGGTTCACTGCTGTCCTGTTTTTCAGCACCTACTACTTTCTTCTTCAACTTTTTCTTGTTTCATGAACTTCTTTCTCCTCTCTTAGAACATCTTTGTCGTGCAGTTAAGGGAGGCTAAAACTTTCTTATGTAATAATAATAATTATCTGCAAAGTGAGGTTTTTGTTCAATTATATTATCTAAGATAATCTACTACTAATATTCCCGCAAACCCTGCGTGATTTTTCATTCATCACTCATCGGTTGAGAACTGAAATCTTGGCAATCTGAGCTCGTATCCAGACTCTATTGGTTTATGCTAAATGTACATATATTTATTTCTTTGTGTCAGTGAATTGAGTCGACATGTTTATTACTTTATGTATGGTGGGAGAATTTCAAACTTGTTTAAAGAATTAATTTTAATAGCACCTTTATTTTGCAGTTTCTAACAAATGGATTCATGAACGCGGCCAGGAGCTGATTCGCCGTTGTGATCTCGACCCCAACGCCCTCTGACCTGGAGGATCTTCTAAGTCCCCGCACCCTAAATTTATTGACTTGTACTAGGATTGTGTTCCTTCCGCTTAAGTCGATCCTCGCTATGCCGCGCATTATTTTGTCCGGAAGTTTTTAATGTTGACTGTAATGCTTAGTTTTAGAAAAGGAAAGTGATGAAGGGTATGAAAACGGCCAGTCCACTCGCCCTGGCAAATTTGGTGACGCCAAGCTATCGGATGTCGAGAACAACAATAACAAAATTCGTGCCGTTCTTGGCAATCCTTTTACCATGCACAGCACTGCAGGTTCACTGTATTTTGGCACTTGGGCTGGGCGATGTCATGTTCAATATGAAAACTGCCTACTGTAAATATGAAAACTGCCTAACTGTAAGACATGAAGCAACTGTTATTTCTTCATGTCTTACTACGTACTGCTCTTGGGAGTGACGAATAAGTTAACGAGCAACTACAGGCTAATATTTATTACGTTATTTCTCGGTAATACGAGATGTCATCGTCGACCATGTGTACTACTCATTTTCTGAAACCAGACCTTGGAAAAAATTTCCGTTAGCTTCTGTTGCGGATATTTTACTGTGCATGTGGTAATGCCACACTCACAATACTTGAAAATTTTTAGCCAAATCAGTCCATATGACATATTGCTGATGGCTTAATTGCAAGGAAAAGAATGTTTGGTGTTAATCGTCATTGCTAGCCTAAGTCATTGTATTGAATAAGAGGTGAACAAAATATGGACTCAGGGTAGTAGTATTGATTCCTCCTCTTCTTTGCAAATTATTTTTCAAGTTATTTAGTCAGTGGGGTGTCACTGTCGGTAGAATCTAGGACAGAAATTTTTAATTACTCAATGTTTTTATGTATTGATTTATTTGCCTAGAGATTAGCTCATCAATGCTAGCTAGTATTGAAGAAAAGTCTTCAGTGTTGATTTGACCAATAAGTTAAAGAATCTTAAAGAATCTATATTAATTGCCAAGTTACAAGATCTTAAATAGTACGCGGGTTAGAACATCTATTTTGTGTACAAACTCAGACATATGTTATCAATGTAAATTTTCATTTAATCTCTCTTGACCATTTTTAATTCAAGGTAGAAATAGTTAAAACGGACTTGTATTGTTGGGATTTTGATGAAGTATTAGATTATGCAATCACTTCCTCACTTCTTTGGTATAACACTGGACAATTTAATTGAGCACTAATACATCGCAAGTTATCATGTATGAACAACTCTTGTGATTTCATGATTCTTGCTGCTATGCAATTCACAGCAGACCGACGCAAAGTCAACGTGAGTACCGCACAGTGGCCGAGTGGTTATGAATGCGCCCTTCCGAGAAGGTGTCGGCGGTTCGAATCCCGGTGCCACTCGGTGATTTCTCCCCGTTGGGAAAAGGTAGAACTCAAGCCCAATTCCCCTCTCTACGCAAGTATCTAAAATGGTTACCGGCTTAACCGTCATGGCGTCCTGGTGTTAGTTATAAGTCATTTGAAAACCAATGAACAAGATATGTATAAGGCTTAATTGCTTGGGATCAAGCATTCTTCATCTTCGGGGATCTAGGAGGATCTTAAAAGTCGACGGATTTCCTCAGCAGAAGTCCGTGCATCCTGACAGATTGTAGTACTCAAAGAGTACGAGCAGCTCCAAAGAATAGAGAAATGTCAGGTACACTTCAAATGTTGAATCTCATGTGCATAATTCAATTGAAGAGATCACAAAGTTTTCCATCAATCTGTTGAAGCCATCCAAAGAATAGAGAAATGTCAGGTATAGTTCAAATGTTGAAAATCATGTGCATAATTTAATTGAACAGATCACAAAGTTTTTCATCGATTTGTTGAAGTTATGAAGCCAATCGAGGATCCACCGACACCGTCTACCACAAACGCTGTGATTTGATCTGCTCTTCGGAAGGAAGCCTGTGACTTCATGCTATGGTCGTGAGTTTGCACTGCTTTTGTTTACTGTTCACTCTTCCTCTCAATTTCTTCACTTCTCTAAAAAAAACTATAATCTTTCCTTGTCGCTAGGAAAATATGTTAGTTGCCTAAGAATGAATGCTCCTTAAATTAAGCTCTGATCAGGAGGTTCTTGAATGACCTACTCTTAATTTTGAATTTGTTTCAGTTTGGTGATCATTTTTGAAGCATCTTAAAAATTGTATGCTCAATATGCCAGTAACAAAGAATTACCGAAACCTTGTGTGTGTTAGCTAGTCATGGGCAAGTGCGATTATGTTCGTTTCGCAGCCAAAAATTGATGAAAATATTCAGTAGATTTCAAATTTCATGTTAACAACTAAATCATGATATGTGATTTTGTACTCACGAATGTGAAGGTAGGAAATTTATATTTTTGAGTTGTAGCTCGGAGGACGCTAGTAATATTTACACATTGCAGTCTAATGAAATTTGATAAGAGTAGTATTTACTTAAGCAAGCAGAGATGTTTTCTCTTACAATTGTGTCATCTTCTTGAAGACATTTTAATTATAGGATTTAGTGTTATTAATCGTGCTCATTTGACTTAAGGTCATCTGTGGAAGCATTTAAAATACCTGTAGGAATTATTTCACACCTTTTCCATTCGCGTGACGATTCATTTAGTACTGAACTGAAAACATCTTTAGGTGTGTAGAAGCCTATTTTTATGAAAGTTCTAACTCAATCGATTGGTAATTTGGATGATGAAACGCCGACCCTGTATTTCCATCAAAATAATTAGCCATTTAACGAAGCCTAAAAGGTTATTTGAACTAGTAAAATGTCCCGTACTTGCTCCAGGGCCGCCGAGTACCGTGGTAGAAGTTACCATACCAATAATCCATCAAACATTTCCGCATCGTTTTGCCGTTAAGAGACCACGTTGATAGTTTGGGCATCCTTGTCAACACGAATTACTACAAAAATCAAGCAAACTGAAATACTCTTCACATGTGCAAGCAAAATGAAGTCCTCCTCATATGTGCTATTTTTATAAACTTTTTTAACTTGTCAGTTGAATTTATTTTAAATTAGCTGGATCTGTTCTTACCGTTTAAGTAATGTGTGAATAGCCCACTGTTTTTTTATTTGCGCTCTTAGTATTGATTTATCAGGTCTTTGAAACTTTGTCAGCTTGAATTTGTTTTTTAAAATGAGTTTATTCAAAAGCTAATGATGTGCGAAACTTCATTTTTCAAGGCTTAATTTGCCTTACATTTTTTGAATAAAATGTTTACCACGTTCATATTTCTTTGTCTACAGAGTGTAATTTTAAAACATATTTGCTATAGGAGACCAATAGGACCTTAAACGAGCTGTCCTTGATAGTATTACATGTACGAAGAGTATGTCTTTCATCGTGCCATCAAGAACGTTTCTTACAATCGATGGCAAACAAAACCACCTCAAAGAATGATCAAAAATATCGTAGTCTTATTCATATTATCTATTTAAATTTTGAAAATTTAATCCTAAATTATTTGCATGTGCATGAAAAAACAAATTAATGAAATCACATTGAGCGAGCGTATTTTTCTTTTCAACCTGTAACTAATTTCTTCGACAGCCGACTCTGTAAGATGAGGAGCATAATTTTACTAACGTAACAGCAAATGTACGCAATCATGCATCGAAATCCGGCATCAGTTCTTACCAGCGATCTAGCGCGAGATGCGACGGATATTGGCATTCTTCAACCATGTCCAGTACGAGTACGATGAAAATACAACACGAGTCGAATAAAATAAAATCGTCTATGCAAGCCTCGACTAATACAGGCAAACATTTGACGCAGATGTTCAATTACTAACTCGATGCTTGACTCGAGTTATGAATAACAAGCTTAATTTTATTCATACAAGTTGAGATATGCGTAAAATGTAAAGCTCACAGCACAACTGTCAATGGAAGTATAGGATTAAAAGCAAGCTTATACCTTGCCCTTCAAATTTTCTGAACATGAAAAGATAAATGACACAAAAGGATAAGTGCTTTCCAATATAATATAACTTCATTCTTAAAATAATAAAGTATATTTCATTCAGAAAATGTAATGTTAGTAGGTTGTTCAATAAACATTTTTGTAAGTTCACAACCGCTTTTAGCACACCATTTCATACGCAACATTTTACTTTAGTAAATTTATTCAAAAATTGCATTTGAATGAACCTAGAGTAATTAAATATAAAAATAGATTCACATACAAAACAAAAATATATCTGAAAACCTCAATTTCAAACACGATCCAGTTTATAATTTCCGATGCGGTTACTTGTGGTACATTTCAATGCAGTTTTCGGTGCAAAATCACAGTCACAGTTTTTCTCCAGTACTCAACTACGACGCGTTTACATCATTAAATGCAAAATCAACTGAGCATCAGTAATAAAGTAAATATGATCTAAGTACATAGTTTGAATAGCCTGAAAATATAAGAAGCACATACCTCCAGCAAAGGCAGAAACGTTAGTAAATCACACGTACACAAAAAGTTATATTCCTCTATAAACACGGATCATGTAACACATTTCCCCATTACACAGAGCATGCAACATAACCACACCAACACGGAGCATGCAACACATACCCACACCAACACGGAACATGTAACCCATACCTCGCACCAACACGGAGCATGTGACACATACCTACACCAACATGGAGCATGTGACACATACCCACACCAACATGGAGCAAGTGACACATACCCACACCAACATGGAGCATGTGACACATACCCACACCAACATGGAGCATGTGACACATACCCACACCAACATGGAGCATGTGATCACATATCCACACCAACATGGAGCATGTGACACATACCCACACCAACACGGAACATGTGATCACATACCCACACCAACACGGAACATGTAACCCATACCTCGCACCAACACGGAGCATGTGACACATACCTACACCAACATGGAGCATGTGACACATACCCACACCAACATGGAGCATGTGATCACATATCCACACCAACATGGAGCATGTGACACATACCCACACCAACATAGAGCATGTAACACATAACCCACACATAAATTTAAATCTCATATGTGTATCATTGACACTTGAGTGTCCTATGTACGCACATACAAAAATGAAGGGAAAAATAAAATTTATATCATTTAGTAGTGCATTATACATGTTCACGGTCCTAAATCATTACTCATAAAAAAAATTAATAATTTGACACTCAACTTGAGATTCTGTATTGCTGAAAATCTTTCGTACATGAAGACCAAAGAGAACATTCGATAGATAAGCGGATGCATGGCGACGATACTTCCTACACTTAGAAGTTATGCCAACAGTGGTCTAATTAGTCCTAAGATGCAGGTAAATACGGAGAAACTAGTACAGTACTATAGAAAAGAGAAGTGTACGTCCATAAGAAGGTAATCCTGCTCAAGTGGAAAAATTTTAGATAAGGAAATCTTACAGAAAACATTTGTGACCGGAAAGAAATGACCAATTACGTTTCCCAAGGTAACAACGCTAAAAATTTAATGCCAATACCAAAGATTGTTCTTCAAACAAAACATGAAAGCCATTTGATATGTTCAGTAGCAGGCACTGACATTTTTATCACACCACAAAGAGGAAGATGAAGTGAGGTACACAATATGCAGACTGCCGCACAGGCCTCTCTCAAGACGCATGGCCCAGGGAGGACACAAGCACCGGCTTCTCTCAAGACGCATGGCCCAGGGAAGACACAAGCACCGGCCTCTCTCAAGACGCATGGCCCAGGGAAGACACAAGCACCGGCCTCTCTCAAGACGCATGGCCCAGGGAAGACACAAGCACCGGCCTCTCTTAAGACGCATGGCCTAGGGAAGACACAAGCACCAGCCTCTCTCAAGACGCATGGCCCAGGGAAGACACAAGCACCGGCCTCTCTCAAGATGCATGGCCCAGGGAGGACACAAGCACCGGCCTCTCTCAAGACGCATGGCCCAGGGAAGACACAAGCACCGGCCTCTCTCAAGACGCATGGCCCAGGGAAGACACAAGCACCGGCCTCTCTCAAGATGCATGGCCCAGGGAAGACACAAGCACCGGCCTCTCTCAAGACGCATGGCCCAGAGAAGACACAAGCACAGGCCTCTCTCAAGACGCATGGCCCAGGGAAGACACAAGCACCAGCCTCTCTCAAGACGCATGGCCCAGGAAGGACACCAGCACCTTCACTTATAATTAATACCCGAGATACTTCAAGGCACTTCACCAATAATAAACAAGGCAATCCACCTTTGCATCCCTGGCATACCTCATGGGTTGCCACATGTAACTCATGAAAAATATTTCTCTACCAATCATCTTCTCAAATACAGGGAAAGTTGAACATCTGTATGCGTAGTGCAAAAATGGAATATATACTGTATAGATTTGTGCTTTTCATCAGTAATATGAAGGTGAAAACATTTAAATCCCTCAGTTTATTAGTTTATTAGTTAGTTTAAGCCTCCCTATCCTCAACAATGAGATGTAAAGAGAGGAAGGAAGAAGGCACCATTTAGTATGGAGTTAAGGGAACGTGGAATCTATGCAGAAAGGGCACAGAAACAGAAAGCTAAGAAAGAAGTTCATGAAACAAGAAAAAGTTGAAGAAGAAAGTGGTAGGCAGTGAAAAACAGGACAGCAGTGAACCGAAAAAAAGATGGTCCGTAACACAACAAAACCTATTCTATTTTAACAAAAGAAAGCCTACCTAACCTTTAGCTCGGGCCCTCACATTGTCCCCCTGGGAGCGCTAGTTCCCATAGATACAATAATTGTATCCCCCTGAGGGGTTTAAATCCCTCAAGTGAACTGGAACGTTACATGGAATAAATCTTAAACTACTTCATAAAATCGCCCACTCACCCCTATGAGACAAAAAAAAAATTTAGTTAGAGTTAAACAAAAACTAAGCCAAACCACAATAGTACCTTCGAGAGCTTTTAACTCTGTAGAGTCACGCTTCTAACTCGGAGACAGTCATTCCCTAGGCACATACATGACCTATGACTTCAATTCTCATGGGATTTTTTTCCATTACTTGCACTGCATGGGACAAGCTTCCAAGCCTGGCAGACATCCGCAGACTTTTGAGGACCCAGAAATAGCTGCTACTCAACTTAATAATACACATACAATAAGAAGATTTCATGACAAATAAAATATCCTACAGCTAAAACTTGAATGCAGTCACGCACAATTTTTTCTATTCACTCGCAGAACAAGATGAAAACAGCCAAGCGGTATCTCTTCAGAAAAAATATTTTATAACCTAGTAGTTGTTTCCTATTGAAATTAGCCTTTATGTTACACTTACAAAATTATACCTAGCTTCTAGATAACAGCCTATGAGTGTACATGCCTCCACAATTACAAAATTCTAAACTTTTTACCCAAGCCTCAGGATTCAGACAATAATAAATTGATGCTAAGTACAGGCCGCTTGCCTCAATTCAATAATTTCAGTATTTAGTAAATACCTTGATCTCATGTTCAACAAATTCAGGTAAGCACTCAGCAATGGTATGATGTTAAAATGAAGATACTCACGAAATACTGAGAGCTCACATTACACGTACGCTGGGCATTTAATACATTGTTAATTCATATTGCATTTCAACTGCTCTTGAACAATACATAACAGTTGAAAAGTTATAAAAGATTTTAAGTGAGATTCGTTCAATCACAAGACTAGCTCTTGATGAACAATTGTTATTAATTACTTGCGGAGTTGGTAGTCACGGAGCAAGTTAATGCCTTCTCAGATCCTAGGTAACAGATATTTCTGGTATAAAATATAGCACTACAAACAACTAAGGAATGTGGTGGGTTCATTGGCCTTATAAGCTATACAAAACAATTATGAAATCGTTCAAGTATTTGAGACAAATTATCAATGAAAATTATTCAAAATCTCAAGAAGGGGTAAAAAGCTGCATGAAACTAACATAGCGATACCAACACAATACCTCCCTTAAGAAAAAATGGATTTAGGCAATTAACTTCAAACTAAGGTTCCTCATTCCTCAGATCTGTGTATTTGAACAAAGAAGTTTTCACAACCACACCTTTTTCTGAGTACAAGTACCATTTTCTCACAGATTACTCAAGTATTATACAGACAAGCAAGAAATCTGAATTCGAAAAAATTTGATGCAGAATTGAGAAGTTCTTGCCAAAAAAAATTGAAACCCGCAGTTGACATGAAAAAATTCATTTTTTGGGTCTCCCAAAACAGTTTCGAGTACGCCTAAAAATTTGAAAAAAGTAAGTGGAGAGAATTATCCCAGAACAAATTTTCTACAATTTTCAAGTCCAATAACGCACAGCCAGAATTACTTGCATGCAAATTAAACTCTTCGCCAGTCACTGACGAGGTCTGACAATCTGCAATTATGTGAAAAGTAGTATGAAATCCTTCAAAAGTGTTGAATAGAAGGCAAGTGCCAAGCAAATCCGTAAAAAGGTGAATCATGGACCAATTTTGCAGAGAAGAAAACCAAAGAGATTATATTTTCACAGTTACCATGCAGGCTACCTTGGCATATCTAATTCATCAGTGAGGCAAAATAAAAATCACATAGTTTTATTTGTTACAAACGTACTACACACCATTTATGTCAATGAAAACCGAGATGGAACATGAGCTAAACTCATCAATTTATTTTGAAACTATGTCCTCATAAAAATCTTTTTGATTACACGGAAGACTCATTAATAATTTGTGGAAATAACAATACTTCTTAGAAGTGTAAGGAGATTCAATGTGACTAAATATTGTGACAGTTAATACATTTTGAGCCATATTAAAATAGTTCCCTTGGTGTGACCATGAACAGCTCACTTCACTCCATAATATAGCGCATCCACCAGTGAGCAACAAACGCCAAGCGCAATCATTCAAAGTTATCAAATAGAAATTGTACTGGAAGTTAAGAATGATTAGTCAGGCACTAAAGCTTAGCACTGCACTAAACTATCAATGGAAGTAAGGTATCCTTAATACCACACATTTCTTTAAAAGTTCATTCAACTTTTTGATATTGCCAGCCTATATCTAGAGAAGTAATGCATCAAATTCATTTATCTATTCTAAAGAAGTGTGATACTGCAGCCATACTACATAGAAGTCTCAGGATATGGCAATTTGAACATAAATTGAAACTAATATTTTTCACAAACACACGCGTATATGCATAATTTAACTCATTCCATGGCGTATTATCAGGCAAGAGACTACAATAAAGTTCAATTGAAAAAATACAAAAATTATATGCGAGTAGATTATAAGTTAGATTAAGCCCCCAAACCACGACAATGGCGTTTCACAGAGAGGCTACTACTTCATTCTTAAAATAATAAAGTATATTTCATTCAGAAAATGTAATATGTTAGTAGGTTGTTCAATAAGCATTTTTGTAAGTTCACAACCATTTTTAGCACACCTGGAGGATGAGAGAGGAAGGATGAAGGCATCATGTAATAGGAAATTCATGCACAAGGTGTGTACCCACACACAATTCCCTAAGCATAGAAACATTAAGTTAGGAAGGAAGTTTATGAAACAAGATAAAAGTTGAAGAATGTAGTACAATGTGCAGAGAAACGGACAGCAGTGAATGAATAAAAGATCACTGTAATGAAATTAAAAATGTCGTATTTCACCAAAAAGAAGGCTTACCTAACTTTCAGTCAGGGACCTCATAACTACCCCCTGGGTGTGCTAATTCCCTTGGGTACAATAGATGCATCACCCTTAGGGGAGTGCAACAAGCAACAGCAGCTTCAAGAAATAGAATTAATTCTGTTACTCTTTATAGGCTATGAAGCAATACTTGTGCTAACATAGTAGACCAAATTGTAGACACAACTTGACTCCATTTTTCTTCTATTTATCTCAGAGTATAGAAAAGTATAAATCAATTTTTTCATTCTCCTTTTTCTGCACATTATTGAAGAAACGTTTGACAAAAGGGAATAATAAAACAATAGGAAATTGTTATCAATAACTTAGGATGCAAGTTTTAAGAAAGCATCAGAACAGAACATGTTACTAGAAAGAATTATTTGATTATTTAGAAGATAATGCTTGATTTTAAACTTCACGTTTCTACTTAGAGAAAATTTGTAAGAATTATTTCCTGTAAGAGCAAGGCTTCAACCAAAATTGGTGGTAGTTTACTTGCCACACTTTTTGCCAAGATGTAAATTTTCTGTCCCACAGTAAATTCTTAGTGGAACTCATGAATAATGGTCGTAGGGATTAAAAGCACTTAGAATGTCTTCTGCCAGCCCTATGAAGCTTGTGCATGACAAACCCATGCATAAAGACCACTCATTTATTTCACAAAAAAAATGCCACATAGCACTTAGTTCAGCTGCTGTTCGTTGCAGTATCACAGCCTGTAGGATTTGATGAAGGCATAAAGGCTTACAACAATATTTCAGGAGAGAGAGATTCAAATACAAAATAAAGACCAGGAACAATACACACATTTCAAAATCAACACCAAAACTTGGCAATCTGTATAATTATAGCAAAGAATAAAGTTTGAAAAAATTTTCAATACTAAAGGAATTTCATTTGTAACTTAAGTATTTCAATTGTACCAATAAATATTCTCAAATAGATTATTGAATACCCCAGTTTGAACTACTAGAAAACAAATTATATGTTAAATTTCTTACATTCCACATTTTATAGATTACTAATATTTCACATTTTTGCATGAATACATTTCTCATCATTAAAACTATCACATTGGCAACCAACTTTGCCAATATAAAACAATATTATTCAGCGAAGCATTAAATAGTTTACTTAAGCCTGATATATGGGATGATAAAATTCAACATTTTAATACAAAAACCCAACCAAAATATTAAAACTAAATTACCTTCAGATTTGTTAAGCAATGCAATATCATTGCACGTGGTCCAAGATCATTATCAAAAATAAATTTCAATTACACACAGTGCAACTAGTCCACTCAAAAAGCTCAATATTAAGCTTCACTTGATAAAATGATTCAATTTCTCAGATTCAAATGGAAGTTCACAACGTAAAACCTATTACAAATCATACATACCATCAACAAGGTAATCCATTCTGTCATAGTGTCTCTTGGTCCAAATATCCTGGAGCTTCTTGTAGCCAAGAATAGCAAGAACAATGATGAGCAAAACGCCAAACATAATACCAACCAGCAAAGAAGTGCTAAAATTACCATTTGGATTAGAATCTACAGCAGCATTTGGCTTGGAATGTGCAGCATGTTTTTTGCTACCATCCCCACCAGGAGCTTTTGTGACAGATTTAAAAGCTGCTGTAGTGGATCCTATGGCAACAGGCTTCAACTCAGATTGCTGAATGACTTTTTCTGTTGTGGCCAGCTTTACTGGAGGCTTTTGGATGTCATTGAACAGACTTACAGGATTTCCAAACTGGGTAGTAGATCGAAGAGTTGCTACCTCAGGAGAAATGTTTGTTTGTGACATAGTTTGAGGATCTGAGCTAGAAAATAGCACTGGCTTGCCAGATTCAGCATCAAAAACCGTGGTCACCTCAATATCTCCAACACCTTTACGACCAACCACACTGGGTTTCGGATCATTAACTCCTTTGCGAGGAACGACAGAACTTTTGTTTCTTACGCTTTCAAAAATGTGAGCTGGCTCCAGAACTTGAGCAGTGAGCATGCTGTTTTCTTGTAAGTCTTGTGAAAACATAGAGTTGGACGTCAATCTGGGTGCTGCACTTGCATCCGAGTGGTTTACTTGAGGAAGATAGGAAACAATTTCACGTCCACTCGCTGGAAATAGAAAAAATTAAACACGGTTAACCATCACTTGCTAACTTTGGAGAAAAAACACACCATGCACATATAATCATTGCATTTTTCAAATTAAAATCTTCCCGGTCTTTTCTCTGCATGATATCACACAATACAACAGCATAAATAAACACATAACACCTTAATAGAAATTTACTCACATTTCTCAAAATGTTGCAATGAGCTTTTAACTCAGAATTTCATAAGTCATAAAAAATATCATTCTAGAAACTACATATGAAACTACTTGAGAACATTTCAGAATTCAGCAGTGCATAATTATTTCAAAATGTCAGGAAATATAACAAGCTGTCAATTGAAGGAAATATAACCAGCTGTCAATTGAAACACAAAAAAAAGGAATCATTTAAAATAAAAAGTGACAACTAAGAATGCATTCCAAAATTCTAATTCTAAGAATTAGAATCTTGTAAAAATGTCACAGATGGTTTTAATTCTCTGAATTAGAATCTTAGAATTCTATGAAGATTTTAAAATAACTTTTGAACACCAAACAATACAGATTATAATTAAAAATTTACATACAAACATATTCATGGTTCTCACAACTGAGCACTCTCAAACTATCAAGGTTCACAACTAGGTTTTTCATTGCAGCAAGCTAAAATTAATGTCAAATAAGTGACTAAAATTGCTCTTTAAAACAAAGTTTTTCACAGAATACAATTTTTTATTAAAAACACTGAGTAAAAAATTAAGGCAATACAGTTATTAAATATTATATTATAGCTTGTGTGTTGATAGGAATATTTAGTTTAATTTTCCTCTTGACACTAACAGTTTGGCAAAAGTTTCTGAATAGCAGCTAATAATTTATTGAAAATTTCTATGTGACAAAACCCAAAATTGCCTACAACCATCTCTCCACTGTATTATTTGACAATCTAGGTATTCATATATTCCAACTTAACTCATAATTTCTCTAGTCAATGATTAATTGGAAATGACTAGGTAATAAATAAATCTTTCAAACTCAGCAAAAACTCCAACATTAAAACCAACAACTCCAACCACCATGAATATATTTCAAAAAGAACAAAAAGAAAACAAATCAGTTACCTTTCCCACAAAAGATCAGATTAGATGTTAGTTCATGTCCCCCTAACCACAAAAAAAAGCATTCCAAAGAGAGGAAGGAGGAAAGCCCCATTTAGTATGGGGTAAGAGAATGTAGGTTGAGAAAGAAGATTATGAAGAATTAGACTTGAAGAAGAAAAAATTTGAAGAAAATACTAAGTGCTGAAAAACAGGATAACAGTGAAATGAAAAAACGTAGTCCTTACCATAACAAATACACTTTATTTCAACAAAAAGAAAGCCTACCTAACTCTCAGCTCGGGTCCTCACACAATCTCCCCCTGGGAGCACAAATCCCCATAGATACAATAGTAAACATCCCCCGAAGGGGCTTTCCCACAGAAGTACATAATGTAACAAAGTGACAGGCATGTTTTGGCAGGCCTAACAAACAAATGGTATCACAGTAAACTGCAAAAAGAAAAGAAAATAAAGAGTAACAGCAAACATTCTTGCTGAGATCAGTTGAAAGAGAAGAAAAAAACTTCATAACTGAAGTGTAATCCAAAGAATTTTACAATTTAGAACTTTGATGAAGTCAAACAATGAAGAAGAATATACTTATACTATAATGCTAATCAAATACAGATGTAAAAGATTAAAACAAGTTAGGCTACTTACGAGTTACTGAATTGTGAACATCCTCAAATGGCGGTGGCATGTGGGGTGACTTCAACTGAAAACAGAAACAACCAATTGAAATGTTTACAACCTCATATTACATTACACCAGATGTAGGTATATTTTATAAGTATACCTATGGCATATTACACACAAAGTCCTTTCACCTTTTTTTGGTATTCAAACAATGTAGTCTGAAAATATAGATTTATAAACTAAATGGGAATTTGATTAATTTAGAAACAACAATATTCATTTATGGGAAGTAACAACTCGTACATCACAAATTTTCATTTTTTCTACCACAGCCTATCATTTTTGATGAAATTTTTCAGTATTAAAACCTCAAAATGATAAGAGGCAACAGAGAAACCAAAAATAAAATGCACTCAACCAAGAGATGGAGAAGATGGAGGGCAAGGTATGCATTGAATTCTATCGCATAGGCTAAAGAAGGAAAAAGGTAGAGCGATGTAAAACAAATAAGCCCTAGTACCTCACATTACTGATTCTGCTATAGGAAATTGATAATAAATGAATACCTCAAGACTAAGAATAATAGGGTAAGAATTCACACATAAACCCTTGGCATATCCTTGAAGCTCACATTGCTGATTCTACCATGGGTAGTAGTTAGTACTAATACACAGAAGTATTTTTTTGCACCAGATGTAACATTCTCATTATCATTACAGCTTACTCATCAAAAGTTAGTAAATAGAGAAAATCAAATTCATTGTTATTGCTGAAAATGTTTTTTTAATAAAAAACTTGCACTTTTTCACTGATGTTTCTTCAAGCAGAATTGTTGATTTTCTTTGTAAAAATAATTTTTACAAAACAAATGCATAAATACTCAATAACTACAGAAATTAAAAATTACCCAAACAACTCCAGTTCAACAGTGACATAATAGTCCATACAAATAGAACTTGAACATCAATCTTTTAGATCAACTCTGTTGCTTATATAGACACCTAAGTTCAGAATAAAGGCAAAAGTTTGATCAGAACAGCATGGGTGGAAGGGTTTCAGCATGTGATGAATTTCTTAGGTTATCAAAATCTACATCGCAGAACACTGTTTAACCCTTTAACGCCCACATTTTTATACTCATATTACCGTTATCACAACCACTATCGCTAAACCGACACTGGCATTAGGTAGTCACTGTTATCAAGATGTGGAAGGAACTGCCACATGGCAGTGAAGTTCAAAGGACACATTAGTGAACAAATTGAATAAGAAATACAATATATTATTGTTATTTTTGAAAGAGGACCGTACAGTCCACTTGGGCGTTAAAGGGTTAGCCTAATTTCATATGAGACATCATAACAAACAAAATTATGACTATCTGGTTCCTCTACATAATACTTTTTGAATATTAGCACTAAAGAGAAAAGGTCAAGCTCTTTCTATGTAAAGCATGAGAAACAGTAGGACCAAATGACAACTATCAACTTTTCCCTAATACTTGTATAGCACCTAGTTTCTTGAATAATTTTCCCTCTGGACTTGAATAACAGGCTTTAAAACTCAGTCCAGTTAATGATTCGAGCAACATACCATTCATACATAAAAAAATTATCCACTCAAAATATATTGCCTCATTAGAGGAACTACTTCAAAATCAACAAATTTAGATGAGATTATACCACAATTAATCAGCATGAGAATCTCATTTGATTCAATATAAATTTAGGTATCATATGAATGACTAATGAGGAATGAGCCCCAGTAGATTCCACTGCAGGGATTTTGAGCTTTGATTTTAACCCGCAGCACAATTGACTGACTTGTTGTAAATTTTTTCTCAAAAATGAACATTTGGGCCTGTGCATTTGACACAGATTAAGTAAAACCATCTAAATTTTTTACCTTTAATGAGAGTCACTAAAGCAGGCTTTGCAACACGCAAAATATTAAATCAGTGTTTAATAATAGAATACAAGTTAATTTCAGACTCCCTACATATGAAAAAAGGGTTCTAAAGAGAGGATGGATGAAGGCACTTTTTAGTATTGACTTGAGAGAACATAAAATCTATGTACAAGGTCAGCTTTCACTCAAGATCTTCTGCATATAGAAACAGAAATATGAGAAGGAAGGTCATGAAAAAAGATAAGAGTTAAAGAAAAAAGTTAGAGGCGCAGAAAACCAAGACAGCAGTGAAGGAAAAGATGCTCCTAGCAAAACAAAAAATATATACTTTATTTCAACAAAAAAAGCCTAATCTAAATCTAAGATCAGGATCTCACATTTTCTTCCTTGGAGTGCTAATTTCCATAGATTTATTAGTTGTATCTCTCTGAGGAATCACTAGGCACAATTGACTGGTGAAAAAAAATAAAAAATCAATTCAAAACATCCTTCAAAGATATCCCATATTATTTTTCCATGCTTTTAGAGGTAAACAAACCAGTGAAAATTTAATCTTATCAACAATAACTCACCTGCATGCCCATGCTGTGCACATCAGTAAGTTGGTTCTCTGGTGGCAAGCTAGAAGCTAAAGATGCTAACAAAAATACAACAAAATATGGAAACATAATAGAATGTTTTTTGAACTCTAATTTTTCAGCAACCCAAAGCATGATGAACAGCGATTAACTTTGTAAAATATATTCAACTGAAAAAAAATTCTAGGTTAAATTCTTTACAGATATGCATGACACTGCTATAATTGTACTGGTAACTTTGTAATGAATTTGTATAATTTACTGGTATGTGTGCAAAAGTGTTGAACCTTCATACAGAGCTTTAGAAAACTGCAACTAAAGTTGTTACTTCAACTAGGCTTGAAAAATTTTTCCACTAATGAAAATTCAAACTTAATTTTGCCCTGCTTCTCAATTCTTTCATGTGGAAAGCATAGGTAAACTATTAGTTTTTAGGCTGAATCCAAAAATGGAAAAGTGGACATAATTAGAATATTGACAATAACATCTTTTCAAATGATTTACATGGACTATCAACAATATTTTGAAGTTAACTCTCTTGTAACATTGACAAATTCTATCTGCATCAGAATACCTAATTTATGACAAATTTAGCTGTGTTCTTTCCCACAGTGTAAAAGAAAAAAATTAACCACAATCTTCCATGTAAGCCACTCTGATAAAATGGTATCAGCTTGAACAGGGCATCCAATGAACAGTCTAAGCACTTAGAATAAGGGTTAAAAAAAAATGTATTAGGTGGCCCATTGGTAACTGACTTTTATAAAAAAATTATACTAATAAAACCATGAGGTTTAAAGTGTTAGGGATAATTTCAAATGATAAAATTTATATGTTGTTGAAAAAATTGTCTGCATCCACTTATCCCAGCAAAAGTTACAGTATGGTGAGGTATCATATCTTTAAAATATGATACTACATCATCTTGGTATGTACTTGTTTGATGATGCAGGTGGTAATGCAGTGTTTTCTAAAAAAAAAGATAGCATAGGCTTAAGATTCAATAATATGTGATATCTACATACATTGAACATTTTGAACATAGAGAACACCTAATTCCAACAAAATGGAGCTATACCTCATATGGGAAGCTAGTCCATGACTACAAATTAATTTCTGCTACAATGACACATCCACGCTTCCTTCATTCGCAGGTTCAAATGCTCATGGTTTGTTGCTTTGAGGATATTTAAAGGAAAAAGTTGCTTCAAACAACTTGATACCCAACAAAAATTGAATTTCAGCATCTTTCATATATTTGACAGTATACTAACCTACCTAGTGGTCATGGGTAAACAATAAACTGTAACATTAAAGAAACATGTATTTCTTAAAACAAATAAAACTGCAAACTTTGAAGCAATGCATGTATCCTAAATACTTTTCCCTATCTAATACTGAGAGCTCTCACACCAAATATAAACACAAGCTCATGATACACAATATCAGACATTTTTACAAATTAGAATGGTTGTAGCTATGTATGTATCTATGTGTGTCATTTCTTCATTTAATTTCCCTTTATCAAAAAAAAATAAAGATCACTGCAATATTTAAGCTAAAGCTTGATCAAAAACTCTGACTCCTATAGATTACATCCCTTATTAACATAGGAAATTTAATTTGCCACTTTACATCAGATTAACAATGTCAAAATATTTTAAAGAGAATTGAAGAACGAATTGAAGTTCACATATATGAAATTTGCTAGATTGCTTAAGGACACCACACCGTCTGGGTAGAAATCAAGATAAGTGTTGATTTTCTGTTTTCTTGCGCTTCCATTGGTACTTTCCGTTTACGTCTACTCCAAATAGTGCGCCCACCAGAGGGGGGAAAGCGATGGGGGTGGCGTGACCTTGACCCCTCCCCCCCTCATTATTGGGAGGCAATTGAGCGTGTTTTTCTGCGGCAATGGCAATAGAGTTCGTTCATGAGCTACTCAAAGTGTTCTCATTATTCAAACGAATCATTCTAACGCTGAATAAATATTTTTTATAAGATTTTGACAATTTCAGAATTTAGCTGTTCTGCCGTATCTATGATACCGCAGCTTTCATTCATAGCTCGATGACAGCTGCAGTATCATAGCTACAGCTATGGCGAGCACACCAATCCAAAGGGCTTGAAAAGAGCTACAAAACAAAGGAGTTGACTTAAAAAAAAATGCATTTTGGTTGAAAAAAATGAAAAAATAAAAAAAGTGGTTATTTTAAAGAATTATATGTATTGTCTTTTGTTGTATATTTTTTCCCAGAGTTACAGAGCTACAGCAATGTAAATTATATCAATCGAAAGGGCTTGAAAAGAGCCACAAACGCTCAAGAGTTCATTGTAGAAAATCTTGTAGTTCAAAAGATAAAAAGAAAAACAATTTTTTATGTGAAAAAACACGTTTTTCTGGTAACTTGATAATTGGTTTCTCAAATCCTACTTCTTCCACAATTTTAGAGCTTCAAGAATGGTTTATATACCATTCTATAGGGCTTAGCAAGGTGTATCAATAAAGGCATTTCATTTTTCAATACATCAATTATTTTGAAAATTACACGACATGAAAAAAAAAATGAAAAAAGGTTACATATTTAAAAAATAATACTCCCAAAATCCACAAAAAAAGTTATCAAAATTTGTAGCCCCTTATGGTTATATAGACATATAAGCAATCTACAACGAAGTTCTGGTTCTGTAACTTCAAAATTGTAGAAGATAGATTTTAAAAAACCCTATTTTATCATATTTAAAAAAAAAAAAATCCAGTGCAGATACAAAAATTTTGCCAAAATAACAAATGATCTTTCCATCATTTCACACCTACTGTGAAAATTTCAGAGAAATCTATCAATAAATAACGGACTTTTCTCCTACCCAGACGGTGTCCTTAACATCCTATCCACTTTCAAAACATGGTAATTGGGTAAGGGTCATAATTAGCTTGCACTATGATGTATTACATTGAAGGAGCCCGGAGAACTTTATATGTCAGATCTTCCATGTAATACAATACGCAGGCTAATTATTACCCTTACCCAATTACCAATTTTTAAAAGTGATAAGCGTGGAAAGAATGTTAAGCAATAAAAAATATTGGCAAATGTTGAGGATTAACCAGGAATCGATATTTGATTTTTAGGTGCCTTAACATAGTTAATAAGATTGAAATAAACAAGTTTTTTTCCATGCATTTTCCTTCGTAAATAAGTATTTTACGAGTTATAGCGGTGAATTAGTTACCGCAACTCAAGTGTTTGAAGCAGGAAGTAATTCATCGAGCGATATTTGGCAACACTGCGCAATGGACGCTCGCTTCCGCCGTGCTCAAATGATCGACCCCGTTCCCGCCATCTTAGACGAAAGTTAACATGTCGCTATAATTCGTTATTTTTGGGTGACAATTTCTATTGTTCTATTGTGTTATTAACTAAAAGATCCTAGAAGTGGGTTCAGGCTCCGCAAGCTCCGCGGGGTGAGATACTAATAAATTGAAATGTATTCAAACGTACTCTAACAGCTCAATTGCGCAAAAAATAAAACCTACTGCTCTAACTTGTAAAATATTCATTTGACAAAATAAGTGTATAGAAGAAAAGTAGTTTATTTCGATGTTATTACCATGATGCCAGCAACTAAAATTTGAAAATCAATGAGTAGCTGTTTATTCTAGCGCATTCGTCACCAAAGACGAAACTAAACCTACCGCTATAATTCATAAAATACTCATTTACAACAAAAAGTGCATAGGAGAAAACTTGTTTATTTCAATCTAATTAACTATGTTTAGGATTTGAAAAGGGGAAAATTGATTCCCGGTTAATCCTCAACATTTACCCATAAATTTGATACATCAGAACTTTAGAGATAAATAGTTAGCATGAAAAAAAAATATTTAGATGGGATGGGAAAGGTATTTAGGATGGGAAAGGTATTTGGATGGGAAAGGTATTTGGATGGGAAAGGTATTTAGATGAGAAAGGTATTCATATGGTTAAGTATTTAGCATGTGAAAAGCATTAACCCTATGAAAGTTGTTAAAATTTCAGCATGTATAATACATCAAGCCAATGATAAATATTTATCATTTGCATGGAAAAATTAACTAGTATGTTAAAAGTACATCCTACATGGCAGGCATTAAGGCTATAGCATGAAAAAAATATTAATTTGGCATCTGAGAAGTATTTTAATATGTGAACATCAAGTTAAAAAAAAAAAAACTTAGCATGGCCTTAAAATTTGTCAGAAAAAAGTTCATAGCTAGAGAGAGATATTCAAACAGCTCAAAAGAGGGTTTTAACAACTCTTTGAATCCCAAAATATCTCCTCAATATTAGCATTTACAGTTAGTGTTATTTATTAATAATGTGGTTGTAGTACCAGCGATAATTTTTTAAAAATTACCAGGATTCCGATGATAGATAGGCAAAAATGTAAGAATTGCTTAAACGAGTCCATCTAAACCAACCTGCCACGCCCTAATAAATTAAAATCATCCATTTTCTTTACATTATACCCCAATATACATCATCCTAAAAACATGTGATGAGTTGGGCAAAAAAGTTATATCAAATTACATATCTAATTCCTATACATAAAGCTTAACAACATTACACTGAAAGCTACCAATGAAACATCGTTCGTCAGTCGATTGAAATTTATTCACTAGGCCTACGTGCAATGTTTACTCGTTTAAAAAAGCAATCCCTCTTTCAAATCGCCAAGTCAAAACCATTTAAATTTTAACAGTGCCATTTACCAAAGAAGTTATGAAATTTATAACAAAAATTGGTAAATCTGAAGGATATGTCAGTTATCAATTTTCCACTTTTTGGTGCCTGACCCTAATTAATTGAATCAAAATAAACAAGTTTTCTTCTATGCATTTTTTGTCTCAAATGAGTATTTTACGATTTATAGCAGTAGGTTTAGCTTCGTCTATGATGACGCATGCGCTCGAATAAACAGCTACTCATCGATTTTCGAATTTTTGTTGCTTGAATCCTGGTAATAACATCGAAATAAACAACTTTTCTTCTATACACTTTTTTCGTCAAATGAGTATTTAACGAGGTATAGCGGTAGGTTTGGATTTGTCTTTGATGACGATCGCGCTGGAAGCAAGTGCGCATTGCAGTGTTGATGTCCGACGTGCTCTTTGATTACTTACCGCTTCAAACACTGGAGTTGCTGTAAGTCATTTACCGCTATAACTAATAAAATACTCATTTGAGACAAAAAGTGCATAGAAGAAAACTTGTTTATTTCGATTAAATTAACTATGTTTAGGCATTGAAATTTACGAAATCGATAACTGACATATCCTTCAGATTTACCCAAAAATTCTCTCCAAAAAAACTCAAAATAGAGGTCATTATAACAGTTTTCAATAGTGTTGAAAAACATTCAAATAAATTTACATCGTATATTTTCTTCTCAGGGGCTAATCCAAACAATAGCCGAACAGCAACGTAACGTGAAGTTGCGGGGATGTATCCAATATACACTTTTTCAACTATTTCAAACTAACATAAAATGGAATACCTCTCCCAAATGCGCTTCTAAATATTTCGGTCGGACACATTTCATTCGGATGTCACCGAGCCTCCTAGGATTATACAATCAAGGCCATAACTTGCATTTAGATTCTGAAGGGCACAAACGAGAGGCTAATATATAATTTTCTAAAATACATTGGCGTACCCTAGAATATACTCGGTTACTCAAATATTTAATCAGAGTAGTAAGTGATAACTGTTGGAGGTGTAGGGCCTGAGTGGGACTGCAAGAGGTGGAAGAAAGAGATTGAGAGGCAAACAAAAGAGCATGGATTGAATAAGTGGAAGCTTAGCATGATGCGAAAGCCTACACTTAACTGGTATATGAAAAAGAAAGCACCTAAGTTTGAGATATTCTATGATGGTAGTTTTGGAAGTCAACTCTTGTTTGCTGTGAGATGTAAGTCATTGAGTGTGAACAGACGTACATGGAGATGGAATGAGAATAATTACAGATTATGTTGGGAGTGTAATAGTGGAGTGGAGGAAACAATTGAGCATTTTGTGCTGGAATGTAGTAAGTATGAGCAAGAGAGAGAGAGTTGTATGAATGTGGTGTTTGAGCAGTATGGAGAGAATGAGTGGAATGCCCAGATGTGCTGAAGATGATTGCGGTATAAGCTGTCTTGCTGGATTGGATCAGGAGTGTAATGTGAGTATCACTGAGGCTATGAAAGTATTTCTTGTGCGTGCCTGGAGTAAGAGACAGTGACTGGAATGAGCCAGTCAGGTAGAGTGGGCTGTAATGATCCAATGTGCCTGGGGATGGTGTTTTGACATACTGGTTGTCCCGGTGATGCCATCCAATGGTGGCTTGTGACAAGGATTGGTAGATCCTGAGTAGTTTAGTGGACAAGCCAGGTACCAGGTGCTGAACTCTTTGTGTGAAAATTGTGGAGGGAATTGTAGGCCATTACAAAGGCCTCAACACTGTCGGCCCTCAAGTTCAAGTTCAAGTGATTGAATTTAGCTCATTTGCACATCGAGGAATATAACAATTGACTAATTTTAATCCTCAAAACAAACTTTGTCTTTCTTTAATAAATTTTGGAACATAAAAGTTCCTAAAAATTTATAAACTGGAGTACAAAATTTTAATCTCCGGTCTAAAATTTGGCACTCCGGTCTAAAATTTTGTGAAATTGACGATATCCATTAGCAAATTTGAACCATTTTATTTTCCACAAGTCTTACATCAATATGTTATATCTCAAGAGTAGCACAATGGACACATTTGAGTATAGCTACTTGCGGGCCTGAATAAATTTAGCCGGTAACTCGGGCATCATATCACCAAAGCTATTTTAAGGTGTAGAGTAATACTTAACTTAATATACATAACAAAGGGGCATACAAAACTGTTCATGATTTGAAGTTTATGTTTTTTACAAAAAAAAGGATAAATCTGAAGGATATGTCAGTTATCGATTTTCCCCTTTTTGATGCCTGAACCTAATTAATTGAATCAAAATAAACAAGTTTTCTTCTATGCACTTTCCGTCTCAAATGAGTATTTTACGATTTATAGCGGTAAGTTTAGTTTCGTCTTTGATGACGAATGCGCTTGAATAAACAGCTATTTATCGATTTTCAAATTTTTGTTGCTTGAATCAGGGTAATAACATCAAAATAAACAACTTTTCTTCTATACACTTTTTTTGTTAAATGAGTATTTAACAAGGTATAACGGTAGGTTTGGTTTTGTCTTTGATGACGATCGCGCTGGAAGCGAGTGCGCATTGCAGTGTTGCTGTCCGACGTGCTCCTTGAATTACTTGCCGCTTCAAACACTGGAGTTGCGGTAAGTCATTTACCGCCATAACTAATAAAATACTCATTTGAGACGGAAAGTGCATAGACGAAAACTTTTTTATTTTGATCTAATTAACTATGCTTAGGCATCAAAATTTACAAAATCGATAACTGACATATCCTTCAGATTTACCAAAAAAAAAATTGATATGGTCTAGCGGCGAACACTATATCCAAGAAAACAATTAGGAGCAGACTTATGCTCTATATTATTAATCATCGCAGATTATCTCATCAATATAAGTCGTATAACAGAGAGAAAAATCACTTGATAGCCATATATGATTAATATTTTGATCGGAAGACGAATTCAAGATTTGTTTGAAAACCTTTGTAGGAACTTTTTTCACTGATCTCAGCAGGGATTGCATTCCAATTCTTGGTTCCAATGAAAAGGATACACATCAATTCGAACATTTGCAATAGCATTCCCGACAAAGTCATCCTAGTTTCCATTAAGTATTTCATACCAAATTAGTGGATATTTGACTTACATGAGAGCATTGAGTGATTTAAACGTTTATTATCCACAATCCAAAGAACTGGCAAGAGAAGTTGACCCAACATTGACCCCTGAGTTGTATGAAAAACATTAAGTTTATCAAAGACAAAACAAGTTAAGCATAGTGGGACTCAAACAGAAGATCGTAGAAAAGGAAAGAAAATGTGATGTCTCGAAGTTACATACTATGAAAGAAGGGCTTAGCACAAATGAAAAGCCTCTGCTGTCCTTGTCTGTGGATCTGTACAAACTGGTACCAGGGTTGCCAGATGGCTACATGAATTTTAGGCCAAATTTTACCAAGAAAAAGGCCAAAAAAGGCCAAATTTATTTATATGTAAACTAATTAAATTAAACTAACTAACAGATTATGTCAGCAGTGTAATAGTGGAGTAGAGGAAACAATTGAGCATTTTGTGCTGGAATGTAGTAAGTATGAGCAAGAGAGAGAGAGTTTTATGAATGTGGTGTCTGAGCAGTATGGAGAGAATGAGTGGAATGCCAGATGTGCTGAAGATGATTGCGGTATGAGCTGTCTTGCTGGATTGGATCAGGAGTGTAATGCGAGTATCACTGAGGCTATGAAAGTGTTTCTTGTGCGTGCCTGGAGTAAGAGACAGTGACTGGAATTAGCCAGTCTGGTAGAATGGGCTGTAATGACCCAATGTGCCGGGGGATGGTGTTTTGACACACTGGCTGTCCCGGTGATGCCTTCCAATGGAGGCTTGTGACAAGGATCGTAGATCCTGAGTAGTTTAGTGGACAAGTCTGGTACCAGGCGCTGAACTCTTTGTGTGAAAATTGTGGAGGGAATTGTAGGCCGTTACAAAGGCCCCGACACTGTCGGCCCTCAAGTTCAAGTTCAAGTTCAAGTAATATAGCAGGTAGATGCCCATAGGCACAGGGGTCTCCAAATTTGCCAGACTTAGGGCCATATTGATTGCTCCAGTAAGTTCCAAAGGCCAAAAAAGTTTTGATTTTCCTGCCATTATCTATAATTTCTAGAGTACTCGCCGAGTACGCGGTCGGCTTAAGTGTCGCGGGCCGGATTGATCACACTGGCGGGCCAGATTTGGCCCGCGGGCCGTAGTTTGGAGACCCGTGCCTCAGAGTATCATAATTCTACTAGCCATTAAAAAATCTACATACAAAGAAAAAATAGACCTAACTTGCACTATTCTTCAAGGAATAACTTAAATTACTTTGACTTTTCATCCTCAGCAGAAGTTTGAGAGGTAGAAGCAGCCAGAGAGCTAGTTTCTTGATTTCTGTTTGGTAAAAGATGCTTGATTTGATATAAGGTTGCATTCTTGAGGCCACTTTGAAGTCCTTAAAACATAAGAAATATTGTTGAGATGTGCTCGGATTTGAACTTTCTCATCTAGCTTTCAAGCTCGTAATCTATTGTTGGGCTTTGTTTTGACTGCTATCATAGAAACCATTCTTCCAACAATAGCATTGCTAGCGGGAGTCACCAGGCAATGAGCGCATAACCTGAGAGTTCTTTAACCAAGTCAAAACTGCATGGTGTCTTTAGGAATCTCAACACCGTCAAAATGCCCTCCTGCTTCCGGTATTTTTCGGTACTGCGGCTCAGTAATGTTGATACAATCCTGAGCTAAATACAGCCTGTGCAAATCTGCAAATTCTACTTCAATTACTTGATTTGATATTCGCAAAGGATTTTATAATATTAAGCAAGATCTAGCTGATCCTGTTGGAGACTAGCTGATCCTGTTGCTCTGCGTTCAACTGTCACGTTTCAGTTTTACGCCTTGTACGGCACAAAAACCGGAAAATGACTAAAAAAGCCAGAAAAAAGCCAAATTTAAGAAAAAGGCCAAACTCATAATCACAAAGCCAAACGCTTGCAAAAAAAGCCAGATTTGTGATATTTGGCCTTAAAAAGGCCAATATGGCAACCCTGACTGGTACGGTACTTTTGAACAGACGGTCAAGCACCGGCAGGCCGCAGCCGAGACACTTCAAGAAACAGTTTGGTACAGAATTTCTTGAGATACCTTCTCGACTCGTGCTCCGCCAAAACATAAAGTTCATTAACTTCATTCACATGTAACTTTCGAAATAATGCACCTATCGAGTTCAAATTACTCTCAAAAGAAAGAATGAAACTTTCTTAAGAGAAATTCGCAAATGCCAAAACACTTTAGCGTTCACAGACAACAGGAAGTGAAGTTCCCGTAAGCTCTCGATGAGAGTCACATTTTTCGATGAGCCTCATTTCCTGCCGAAGTTAATTTCTAAACTAAAGCACCTATAAACTTCAAATCAATTTCCTTTTTTAGAGCAAATTATTCTTCAGGCCGACATGTATGACAAAACTCTCATACGCTTCCTGGGGGGGGGGGGCAGAGAGCGAGGTTCCCCCAAGCTCTCGATGAGAGTCATATTTTTCGATGAGCCTCATTTTCTGCCGAAGTTAATTTCTAAAATAAAGCACCTATAAACTTCAAATCAATTTCCTTTTTTAGAGCAAATTATTCTTCAGGCCGACATGTATGACAAAACTCTAATACGCTTCCTAGGAGGGGGGGGGGGGCAGGGAGCGAAGTTCCCGTAAGTCCTCAAGCGCAGTTTACGCAACTGTTAATTTCTAAAAAATTGCAGTTACATGTTATATTATCCATGTTTCGGGAAGGGGCCTGAAATAATGTTGTCCTTAAATAATTTCGGGTGCAGACATTAATTATCAACAATCTTGTTCTTTCTTTCACTTAAAACGGCGACTGAAAATGGCCCCCAGCTCAATATTTTTTTTTTTTGGGGGGGAGTGGGGCTTTGCCACCCATGTCCGTACAATGCTGGAGAGAATACCGATAGCATGTGAACCACCCGAGATGTTTTTTGTTTATATTGTTGTTGTTGTTGTTGTTGACTGTAACCTGAGCTTTCTTTAAAATATCTATTATGAAATAAAAAATCAGTTTTTTTTTACGTTGTCGAATTCATTTTTTTGGGATTTATTTTCTTACAAATAATTACGTACGATTACAGTGAACTCGACTCTCCTTTTCAATGTAGTAGGAGATAAGTTTTTTTTTAATAATTTATATTTAAATATTTGTCCCTTGTGTTTAATTTTCAATCAGCATATATATTAATACTCGTATGTGTGTGCGTGCCTACATATGTACGCACGCACATGCGTGGATATATCTGTGCACACGTGTATAGGTATATGAGAATCTACTTAAGTATATAAGCATGTTTCTATCTCAACTTTTTCATTGGAAATAATCCGGTTAATTCATTTAATTGCTTTCGCGGAATTATCTGAGAAAACCACACCACATCCGAATGAACGACTCCGACTCCAACTCCACAACATTCAAGGAGAAGCATCTCCGACTCCAACTTAAAACATACGTCTCCCGACTCCGACTCCGCAACCCAGGTTCCATCCAATTCTAATGGGAATATTCATCATCATATGTTATCATTACATCAGAGGAGTTGTGCTGACGCTGCGCCATGTCGGGTTTTCGTGACCGTTGGGGTAGTTTGAACTGAAATTTTAGTTCTTGACGGCCAAAAACTCGAACAACTCTCGATAGTGTTGTGGGAAATTACAAGAGGGATAATGAAAAACGGGTTTGGACTCAGCTTATTTCAGGTGGTTTTGTTTGAAGAGGAACCAGGAGGACTTCGATGAGCTTGACTGGAAATCCCAGCGAGGTCCGGAGTGCCGGTGGTGAGCTTCGGTGAGCGCTGGCGTCGCTCCGGCCGGTGGATGAGATTTTTAAGTGTATCGAGTTCAGAATATTCAATTTACTGTGGGCAATTTTTAAACAAGCACCACAATCGGTGCGTAGCTATTTGTGTGGGCAAAGCATGCTTAATTTTGGAGCAGGTGAGTTTGATCAAGGTGCCGAGCCTGATGGCGATGATGACTCTTGGTTTGAATAGTACTTAAGATCCAAGGCACGCGGAATTCAGCGAATGCAAAGCTAATTCATTGGTGCCCGTACTTTTAGACAGTTGAGAATTAAGGCCCGTAATTAGAGAATATATCCGGCTAAAGGCCCAGAGCATAGCCAAATCCAATCCAAGTAGAAAGCCCCAAAAGCGGCCCAGGGAGAATGTTGTAAATGGTGTGTGTGATGCCGTTGAGGTCCTGTAAGGGCAGAGGCGCTGGATGAAACGTTCCAGGAGAGACATCAAGACATTCCACCACTGGCAATCCAACATATAATGACAACTCTTCCCACACGGAGAACTCCGAGAAACTCCTACAGGTTTGACACCAGCTACTTTAAGGATTCTCACTTTTGGCAAACTCAAAGAGATAGAACAGATTTTTGGTTGACAGATTTTAACAATAAATAAATTGTTTAAACTGTTTAGCTTTCAACACTGTTCACTACTGCCTCTGGCTTTAAAAAAATCTGAGTATTAGGTTTAAGAACTTCCGGTAATAAAGATCGTGATTCCTTACAGAGACTACGGGCAAGTAAACACGAGATCTACGGAATCTCGTGAAAATATCAAGTGACTGCACTTTTGAAAGCAGTAAGAACAAACATAAAAATTCCAAAGTTCATGGATATAAATCCTACTGAAAAATCCTGGTAGATATCATTTGCAATAATAAAGGAATTAAGGAATAATACATATCCCCAAGGATAAAAGGAAAAGGAAAACCTAAGCGTTGATTTCACAGGCGGAAAATACGCGAAGAAAGAAAAAAACGAAAGCATGAAAGTTCCGTGTGGCGATTTAGCCGGGCGGCTTTACACGTCGGCCTCAGCCAAGCCGCCAGCAATTTGCACACACTCAAGATAGGCAGATGGTAGTGGGTGTTTGTCACAAGAATGCGATGAGTTAAATTAAATTTTATTGAAATGTTTTATATTGAAATAAGTGCGGTTACGTAAAGGTTTCAAAGAGTATGGAATTAAGAAATGAAATTCCATAACTTAGCAAGCAAAGACATGAATACTTTTCGTAATTTAAACTACTGCAAGTCGGTTTGTAAAAAAAAGAATAAATGCTACTATAACACATGCCTATAGTATTTATAGTCACAGAGTAGTGACAAGAGACGACGGTGTGAGGTTCCGCCATTACACAAAGACGCTATCGACAACGAACGCCGGCAAATTTCGCCGCGTTCGTTCCGAGTATCGAATCATGAATGAAAACTGCAGGTATCTACTATTGTAGTGAAGAAAGGAACGAAACATGATTATGTTTTGATAATAAAATCATGACACGGAAATGCAATGCACATCTGACACAATATTTTAACGCTGAGTCACGTTGAGAAAAAACAAAACAAAGCACTGAATGAGAACATGCTACATCACAATTCCTACGCATAACTACGTATCCAAATAACACTGCCTGTCAACTATTAATACTCACTGAACACGAAGAAAGAACACGATTATTTTCTAACACTGATTAATCACGAGAACGAAGAAAGAACACGATTATTTTCTAACACTGATTACTCACGAGAAAAATGCTGTGAGCGGGCTAGTCAACCGCCAAAGTAAGAGTGCTCTATTTGAAACAGAGACGCGCATTGCGCAGTATTGCCACCAGAGGGCTTCTCTCTCGAAAAATGTAAATTGTTATTTTATCGTCTCATGTATTTACACAAAAACTTCAATGATTACGAATTAGAAGTAGAAAATAATTAATAATAAATTAGAGTAAGATTTTTAAGGCTACTAATAAATTTATTTAAGTACGAATGGCAAATTTCTAATTTTTACGCTTATGTAGCGGTATGCTACAGCCATGCCCTCAGATAGTTTGGGTTTCGCTGAGGTAAGACATCTGGTACAGCGGTCAGTCCTATATTCGGGATAGCTTTCAATGTATAGTGTCGTGACGGCTGCCTTAGTGTCAGGTTCAACGACTTAAGCAATCCTAGTAAGACAAAAATACAATCTTTCAAGTAAAACATTGAACATGGAGTGTGAAATCAGCTATTTGAAAACGCTTCCAGGCAACAGTGCGGATAGTAAAGAAGAAATACATAGAAAATTAAAGGTGCAATTTCGTTATAATAGATATCGTAAAGGAAGATACCGACTTCAAATGCTGCAAAAGACGTGCCCAGATTTCAATTTTCAAATTCAGAGAATTTTACGAGTAAGTATTACCATCTAGAACTTGTAATTAAGCTTCTAACGTAGGATGCAATTTCCCATTTAAGTTGTATCCATCTCTCTTGGGAATCCATCTATTTTTTCGCACGTACAAAAACGTTGTTGAAAAGAATAGATACCGAGAGGAAATTGAAAAAGGAAATTGATTTGAATTTTATAGGTGCTTTAGTTTAGAAATTAACTTCGGCAGGAAATGAGGCTCATCGAAAAATGTGACTCTCATCGAGAGCTTGGGGGAACCTCGCTCTCTGCCCCCCCCCCCCCCCCCCCCCCCCCAGGAAGCGTATGAGAGTTTTGTCATACATGTCGGCCTGAAGAATAATTTGCTCTAAAAAAGGAAATTGTAATTTGAACTCGATAGGTGCATTATTTCAAAAGTTACATGCGAATGAAGTTAATGAACTTTTATGTTTTGGCGGAGCACGAGTCGAGAAGGTATCTCAAGAAATTCTGTACCAAACTGTTTCTTGAAGTGTCTCGGCTGCGGCCTGCCGGTCGGTCAAGCAAAAGATTTTATATTACTAATTATTTAATTTTGAAATTAATTAACAGTAATGGCGAAAATAAATAAGTGCTTTAAGTATTATGAGATCGTTCTTGAAGGGAATGCATGAATTTGTTCTATTGAGTTATGTACGTGGCTAAGCAATGAACGGTTGATTGATTAATGAATAAAACATCATCAATAAATTTCAGTTTTGTATGAAATATTTATGATACATTTTCAACTCATAATTTTGAGGATTAAAAATGCGGAGAGTAGCATTATATAAGTTGTGCTGTTTGACATCTATGATGTCCGAGTCATAAACATTGTTTTAGGGTAATAAGAAAACCTTGGGGAAATTTCACTTTCCAAACCTTCGAGGCCCTTTTAGGTTATTTCTGGCATTCCTAGGCTTGGCACTCACTGATATTCTCAGGTTCAGAAAAGTGAAATCACTCGTGTCGATTCTGAATAGGAAGAATTAAAACTAAGTATCAAAATGCAGGTAATGTTTATAGTTTAACTTCTAGGTTTTCTTTAGTTGCCTAAATGATGGTTAGTTTATATGGCTATTGAAATTGCATAGAGCTGATCTAAGAAAACTTTACTGTGTTTGTAGATACAGTAAGAGGAAATAATAAAAAATAGTTGATTAAATGAAGCTTTTTCAAAAAGTAAATTACAAAGGCTTTAATATTTTTCTACATTAAAGGTTCTAAATGTAGTAAGCAGAAATGATATTACTGCAAATGAATATTCCTACACCTATGGCAGTAGTTAACAAACTGAGAGCATGACATCAAAAGTGGATTATCTTTCTTTGCCATGAATTTAAAACAAATGACATGAAGAGACCCAAGGTAATTAATGGTAAATCAATTGGTTCAGCAATATTATTATTACTACATTTTAGATCAAGAGAGTATTTTTTGCAGAAATGGCATCCTCAAGATGTTATGCTTATTAAGACTTTTTCAGTTGGTTTGCACTGGTTAATATAAATTAGGTCAAATTAACTGTTATAAATTCTTCTTAGCTAACTGACTGTTTAAATGAGCACCCTGCTGAATTTCAAGAGCCATACTGTTGTTGATTCTTTCAGAAAAAGGGTTATATGTTCTATGTTGAATAACAGTTTTACATTATAATCATCATAATGATAATATTTGCAAAATATGAATACATGCACTATTGCCAATTCAATGTAGATTCTATTAGGGACTGACTACTATATATTTGATGCCAAATTGGGTAAATGTAAAGGACTTGACCATAATTGATATTCGAATTTTCGATGCCTTAATAATGTTAATCACATGAAAATAAACAAGTTTTCTTCAATGCACTTTCCGGCGGAAATGAGTATTTTAAAAGTTATGACGTTCAATGAGTTACTGGAACTCCATTGTGCATCACCCTATTACAAACGTAAAGAGGTTGGGTCGTGAGGGGTAGCCACAGTTCTTTTAGTTTTATAATTTTCACTAAAAGAACTGTTGCTACCCCTCACGACCCAACCTCTTTACGTTTGTAATAGGGGGTTTGCTCTTCGTCGGCTTGGTTGGCGCGCGGGAACGCCTGTTTACTTTCACGTCGGACCGCGCGGTATATTTTTCCCCGCCTCAAACACTGGAGTTACGGTAACTCATTTAATGCCATAACTTTTAAAATACTCGTTTCCGCCGAATAGTTCATTGAAGAAAACTTGTTTATTTTCATGTGATTAACATTATTAAGGCATCAAAAATTCGAATATCAATTATGGTCAAGTCCTTTACATTTACCCCAAATTGTAACCAAGTCTGGTAAAAGTGCTTGTATTAGTCATACATATTTGTTAGGCAGGCTAAAGCAATTACCTAATTCTCCAACAAAATCTATATTTGACCTACAGGAATTTCAATTTTAGCCATAACTTCCCTAATTCTGAAGGATCTTCTAGAATTATTCTGTACTGCTAATTCTGTGAATTTATTGCAAACAAACACAGTCTTTTTCTTCAATAAAACTATTGCATTTCTATATTTTTTACATTTTCATTCACTGCTTTGTATCTGTTTTATACCTAAATATATAAGTGGTCAACTTCTGTATAAATTTTACTCAATGAACACAGGTTGATGGCATCAGCTGTGAAAAACATGAATAGCACTAATGACATGATATTTTGCAGGACGTCAATGAAGATACCGAGTGGAATGATATCCTGCGAGCGAAGGGCATCCTCCCTCCCAAGGAGCCAGAGATCACTGAAGAGGCTATTACAGAAATGATAGAACAGACTATACAAGAAAAACAAAGTCATGGTAAGTTCTGTTTGACATGCATGTTGGGATATAATGTTAGTAAGTTTATGAAGTTCCTTGAGTATTAGTTAAGCATAAATTCTGCATTCCCTTAATTTAATCGTAAATGGCACCTTCATTTTTATTCTCTTTGGGATACCTTAGTTGTAGTTAGAAGAACTTAAACTAACATCAAATGTAATTTCTGTTGGTTAAGCTTCATTTCTCAGTAAAGCACATGACTGTGCAACAGCATCTTTTGGTTTGGTGAGGCTGTTTGTGAATTGGTTTTCTTTGTTTATTTGTATTCAACTTGGTGAGCAGAATATTCTGATTTGCGCAATCAAAGTACAATCATAGCAGGAAATTCTACCGGACAATATGGTCAATTTTTACTTTAATGTTGTCAAAGATTTTCATAATTTTGTTGACATAGATAGGTAATATAGTTAATATTAAGATGTTTTAAACAAATGACAATGTGCTCGCAAATGCTTAGTTTTTGAGTTATTTAAGTTTGAAGTTATACGAGCGGCGCTCCTGAATGGCCTTTTTTGCACAATTTCAGAGTTGAAACGGAAGCTAACCCCCTATTACAAACATAAAGAGGTTGGGTTGTGAGGGGTAGCCACAGTTCTTCTAGTGAAAGTTATAAATAAAGTTTTCTAGTAACGTCCTTTTACATCGGTTCCAAGATGGTGGCCACCATTTTGGGTACCGTGTGGCCGTCATTGGAGATGATGTAAACGGACGTCACTAGAAACCTTTATTTATGATTTTCACTAGAAGAACTGTGGCTACCCCTCACGACTCAACCTCTTTACGTTTGTCACAGGGGGTTATCTTCCGTTATTAATTAAATTATGCTTGGCACGCTTGCTTCCCTGGCGCGCACAAGCCAACTTCAAAGTTGAATAATTCGTAAATAACGCATCAGCAAGCAGAATGTCATTCATGTAAAACGATTTTAAATGTGTTCCTTTATTGATTATTGGCAACAAAATTATGAAAATTGTTGACAACATTAAAGTAAAAATTGACCAACAATATAGTTCATATATTTCAAACTGCTTGACTTTTTCCATCAACTTGAGGGTTTTTGCTTACAAATTTTGGTTGGTTAGCTATATTGTAAAGCTACAACTCTTCTGAAATAGAGATCATTAGGTTGGCAAAGTTAAGTAATACATTTTTAGTTGCTCCATATTTTTTAGTTCAGGAACTAATTCTATAAAATTGAATTTTTTATTTAGCACCCAGGAGCAACACTAAATTGGCTGCACTGAAACTTTGCAACAATCATCTCATCATTTGAGTGTCATTGTAAATGTTAAATGATATATTTGTTATTAACAGGTTTTCCAGCAGCTAAATTTTTATTTTTTTGTGCTGTGTTTTTACTTGCTAACTAGCACACTTTTTTTAGGCATTCAATTAGTCAGATGTCTGTTTCCAGTGAAATTTTTAATTTCTATACCATTAATGCTGTTGCACTCTTATTTTAGGCAGGCCAGGAGTTATGTTAGAAACATTCATGTGTTTCTATATTGCAGAGGCAAGGCTCAAGGATCTCTCTTTGGACCAGCTTGCTGAGCTGGAGGATGATGAGGATGAAGCAATCATTCTTGAGTTCAGGAAACGGAGACTTGAGGAAATGAAGAAGGAAGCACAAGCTTCCAAATTTGGAGAGGTGCCTAAGTTTTTATTAAATTTTTGTTATTCATGATCCTATTCTGCCCTTGGTAATGACCTCATTTGTGCTCTCAGAATTGTTCCTGCCCACATTTGTGCTATGCAATGATCTAGTTTCCCTTGTGCTCATATAATTGTTTGGCTCATATTCTGAATAGGAATGCCTTAAAAAAATTATTGTCTTTAATTTCTGTTGCTAACTAGTTTCAATACTAGCAGTATTTTCCGTTATATTTCTCTTGTTCTTTTTCATCAATTTAAAAAATGAAAAGAAAACTGATGTCACCAGGTTATACTTGAGGTAAATATAACTATGAAATAAGTTCTTGAACTTCATAAAAAGATTAAATTGGCAATGCTCAAAAGAGGATGTTATCATTGTTTATTGTTTGTAAGCTCACATCAAAGGTTTCAAGAACTTGGAAACAACCAGTTTTTCCTTTCAATCTTGACATGTGTTTACTGTTGAAGAGAAACTATAGCTACCAGCAACTGCTACAGCATTTTGGATTGACATTCTTTTCTTGTTGCTTTTCCCATTTTCCAAAAAAATGAAACTCAAGGAAGCAAAATTATGATCTAAGTTATTGAAGTTTTTCCCCAGAGAGATACAACTATTGTATTTATGGGAATTAGCACTCTCGGGGAGAAAAATGCATGAAGGCCCAAGCTGAGAGTTAGGTAGTCCTTTTTGTTGAGGTAAAATGTTGTTTGTTTTGTTAAGGTCCACTTTTTTCTGTTCACTACTTTCCTGTTTTTCAGCCCCTACTACTTTCTTCTTCAACTTGTATCTTGTTTCTTAAACTTCTTTCTCAACTCAGCTATGCCCCTTGCTCATCCTCGTCATAGCCGTGTGGTATAAGGACCTCCCCTTCTGTGAAGGCATCGAGGGTTCTTATCCCGGCTCTGAGTGGCGATTTTCTCCTTTGGGTATAGGGGAAAAATTCAATGCACAATACCCCCACTTTACCCAGGTGTCTGAAATGGGTACCAGTCTTGACCGAGGGAAAGCGTCATGGCGTCCTGGTGTTACAAGTCATTTGAAGAACCAATGTACAAGGTGATATGTATCAGGCTTGATTGGTAATAAAGCATCCTTAGATGCCGATGTTTGTTTTCTCCATAGATTCTGCATTCCCTTATCTGCATGCTAAATGGTGCTTTTTTTAGCAGTTGAGAAAGCTTAAACTAACATCTAATCTAATCTGCAGGTTATTGAAATCAGCGGAGTGGACTATGTGGAGCAGGTCAACAAAGCTGGCACTGGCGTGTACGTCTTCCTTCACCTCTACAAGCCGGGCATCCCTCTGTGCACTCTCATCAACCAGCACTTCAAGAGCTTAGCTGCCAAATTTCCTAAGGTTTGTCTTCTCTAACATTAGATTAGTTTTTGTTTGAGCCTTCCTAACCACAACAAAAAAAAGTTTCCTAAGATTTGTCTTCTCTAACATTGGATTAGTTTGCGAGTTTGTTTGAGCCTTCCTAACCAAAACAAAAAAAAGTTTCCTATGGTTTGTAACATTACATCTGTAACATTAGAGTAGTTTATGAATTGGTTTAACATGTTCGCCGCGGTTGTTAACAGTTGGTTTGGTTAGGTTATAAGTAGCAGAATTGGGAAAGTGAGTTTAATGCTCAAATACATTTTTATTCTTCCTAAAAATATGGAAATACCATTGCATAATAACATTTCACCTCGTATGATAACAGTTATTTCTTAAAGAGGTTGCAAAACATAAAATGCCATTCATTTATACTGCTACGTGAGTGAGCACTTTACCTAGTTCGACACATATGGCCCAATACGCAGGGCACGTGTTAAGCCTTCCTAGAAACAACAAAAAATTTTAAGATGAGAAAGGATGAAGCTTCATTTAATATGGAATTCAGGAAAGAGGGAATCTATGTGTTCTCCAAAATTGCACGCAGTTTCAGCATCGTTATTGAATCATCAAATCTTCAGGAAGCTCTGGAGCTGTTCGAACTGGTTACATCTTTGGGAAAAGAAATCTTGCAGATATCTTGTATCGCAAATGGTTGATGACAGTTGAAGCATTTTTAAGTAAGTACTCAGTTCAAATTACCGTACGAGTAGCTTTCAGTTTACTTGCCACAAATTTCAGTTCATACTACTGAATTTTGCCCAAGAGGAAGAAACTCTAGTATTAATTGGAATTAGCGTTTATTTTTTATAAATCATTTACAAATTTCCACCCTCTTTGCCTCCCCCTGTAAATGTAACCTGACCCAACTAGGCATGGGTGGATGGTCTGGTAAGGAATTAAATTTATTAGCGTTCCAATGACTCACATTGAAGTTGTTCAGCTCTGAAGAATTGCTCATAAGTTTTGATCAATTGAATGCATGTGATACAGAAATTTCAAGGTCTGCATGCCCTTCATCTAATCATTCAGGTCTGTTCACTTCAATGTGCGCAAATGGCGCTCTTGGTGGCTTAGGTATTACTCTGCACTTCTCTGCTCTTTACCTCAACTTCTCTTTATGCAGGCAAAGTTCATCAAATCGATATCATCGACTTGCATACCCGACTTTCCGGACCGGAACCTGCCTGCCATATTTGTTTACTTCGAGGGAGCTGCCAAGAAACAGTTCATCGGACCACAGCAGTTCTCTGACAGGATATCCTGTGATGGTGAGTGCTAATTTTACTCCAGTATTATTTCTTTATTGATGAATAATCATTCGAGGCATTGAAAAGAACAGCATACCTATTGGCAAACCCAACAATGCCTGTATCACTTGTTTCTGGATGTAATAAAATCACTTCCACTATCAATGCCATGTGTTATTTGCATTTATGAAATTTCTCAATGATAGTTCTCTAATGTTAAAATTATCACTGATTGTCAGGTGAAGAATCTGTTAGTCATTTTCCTTGTATCATCCTCTAATTTTTTTCGTATGTACAGTAACTAAATTAGTGCAATTGTATCACATATATCAATGATAGAACTCATGTGCCTTGTACATAGCACGAGGTATTGAGCATCATTTAGTCCAGGAAAACGATGGTTCAATCCCAGTTGGGCCGTCGCGGTATTTTTACCGAAGTGAAGCCTCTCTGGTGATTATAGCTAACTTAGGAGACGAGGAGGAGATGTTAGCGAAAGAACTATTCGACTAGTTAAGCTTGCATTACACATACTCGCGCAACTCAGTTTGAGAAGTTGGAAAAAACATTTTTACCACGTGATCGTTAAAATGGAGAGGTTAATGAGGATGATTTTCCATTGATTTATAATTAAACAATTATGCAGTGTTTCCTTTGAGTTAAAAAAAGTTGCTAAAAATTAATAAGTTGATAATAGAGGAAGTACCTCTGATTTTAATATGAAAAATTAATAAAAAGATTAAGTTGCACGTGGGCAAAAAATTAAATAATGTTCAACTGTACTTACAATAATTGTTCTGATTTAATTTTGCTCATACGCTCTTTTTTCGGTATTCAAAAAACTTTAGTGTTCATGAACCTATTTGAGATGTAATTTTCTCATCAAATGAAGTGCACAATTATGCGAGGAGCTGCGTAGCGCGCTCTATCTGGGCGTCTGACTTTGATTCGGCATTGGCCCTAAATAATGGAAATTCTACAAACTCAAGTGATGTGTTCACGGCCATCGATGAGATATCTATCGGTTATAATTTCTAGCAAGTCAGTTAGTTGCAGATAATTTGAGCTAAATGAATGGCCGCAATTCGATTGGAGAGTCATTTGAACCCAAACGGTCGTTATTGACAGCAAGTCAATTGATGAGAAATCAACCCTAATGATTGTATATTGATCAGGAGAAATTGACTCTTAATAATTGTCAATTGATCAGGAGAAATCGACTCTTAATGATTGTCAATTGATCAGGAGAAATCGACTCTTAATGATTGTCAATTGATGAGGAGAAATCGTCTCTTAATGATTGTCAATTGATGAGGAGAAATCGACTCCAATGATTGTCAGTTGATGATTGGAAATTCGTGCAGAGTTGGAGTGGATGCTATCGACGACGGGCGGTATCAAGACAGACCTGGAGCACAACCCTCGCGGGGAGAAGCCCAGAGACGTGCTCATGAGCTCGCTCGGCAGCAAGGGCAAACGCAATGATGATGACGATGAAAGTGACAAAGATGACTGGTAGCAGAACGGATTTTTGTCCGTTATGTGCTGTATAATTTAGAAAACATGGCCAAAATGCGCGTATAAGTCAGCAACGAGCATCTGAACCAACTAGAGTTGTTAAGTTGAACTTTTTGATAGCTAAAATTCTTCAAATTTTCCCTCCTTGCTCACAAGTTGAGTTCAACTGCTGACAGTACAGCAATATTGTCGGCTGTTGAGCTGTCCTCATAGCTACACGTTTTTTTTAAGAAACCAAGAGTTGGATGTGACCAGAAACGAGATGACTTTGTCAACAGTTGGAACTATTCTTCGTCAGGAATTCTGGGTTATTGGTTAACGTTTTGTATCAGTCAACCAAGTCACGAACTGACTAGCAAGCATTTCGCTCAAAATAACGGAAATTTGTTTTATGGTAATTTACATTTACAGCGTTTTATAGTGTATGAATTAGTGAAGTCAAATTGAAATGCCAATAGCCATGAGAACTGCTTCCAAGTGTAAACATGAGCTAGAAGTGTTTACTGCAAGGAGCCGAGGAAAATGTCCATGTAAAGGCTACATTGAGTGAAATGTGAAGCCAGGTGTGCATTGAAATTCAACCATTAGTTTCAGAAGTGTTCAATTTTAGCTTTTGACGCAATATCTTTATTAATTTATGATTCTACACTAGGAAACTTCCAGGAGATTTTTTATATTTATTTCACGAGTGAAACATGAGGAAATGTAAATAGTATAATTTGACAACTGAGTAGAGATAGTTTACTCAATTCTAATGATCCAAAATTATATTTATTTATTTATTTATTTATTCAAAATTCCTTACTTAATCTGACTGTTGTCTAGTCAGCTTCCAAGTAGGGTGATGTGTTCACGACCCGGACAGAAAAGTGAATAATATTCATACAAAAAAGTTATTGAGCTACAAGAGAGATTTTGTGCTTAAAAGAAAGCTTAACTAGTTCCCCATCTTAGGCTATGAGTTTCATATCTATAGTTATCATAGTATTGGTTTTACAGCCGTTTTTAAAATCCAGAATTCTCTGTTGTCCGGCTCGAGACCGCGTGTTCACGACCCGGACGGATGTTTTAGTCCACCAAAAACACACACAAATGTGTTTTATATTTTTTCTTACCAAGAACATCCAGAACATGACACTGAAAGGTGGAATAAAACAATTGGTTGCACAATATCAATGTAATAAAAAATATACATGATAAAAAAGGAAACTGAATTCCTTAAAACTAAGCCTTTTTTCTTTCGTATGGCTTGTTTTCTTTCTATTAGGAAAATCAAAATGGGTGAACACTGAATAGGATACAACTTACAACTTTAATTTTAATCTGTATTAAAACTAATGACTAAACTAGCTAATAACTAAGCCGAGACCACGCACATCATTTTTTTAAAAATTCGTAAAAGATATAAACAATTGGCCTAGGTTAAATATTTCTATTTGGGGAAGTAAACACTAATGGGGGCACATATTAATGCTAAAAATATTTCACTTCCATCAATAAAACACTTCGAAAAATCACTCGATATTTAGCCGTGGCAAACACCCATTTCCAGCCTTTTCCGTGGCTTTATCTCACATATGATACATTATAGTTGTAAGAACTATGCAATCATTTACTTTTTAATTGGTTTTTCCAGTACACTTAATTTGCATGCGTTGTCAAAAATTGTCTGAGTCGAGAACACTGCATAATTTTGTTTAGCGGGCACCCCAAACGAGTCCATTGTTGTTTAGGCACTCCGTATTATCACTGATTTTATGCCAATATGGCATATTACATAACAAAACTTGTTAGTCTGTGTAAAACTGGCGCGTGCGTGCTGATCATGCCGGTGATTGTAGTTAGTGCCGGCTCAACCTAATGTGGGCGGCGCGTAGTTCGCCACGCTCTCAGTTGGCTACGAGCGGTGTTCAGGTGAGCACAAGGACCGCTACAGTGCAATTAACAAATGGTAGCAGAGCGTAATGTCTACCGTTGGTAAATCGTTCAGTAAATGTCCGCCAGTGTTTGAAGAGGAAAGCGATTATGATTCTTGGAAAAAAGACATTGAACTATGGAAAGTGTTCACGGATTTGCCGGCGAATAAGTGTGGCATCGCAGTTCATCTCTCTTTGACGGGGAGAGCACGTGCAGCGTCATCAGAACTTAGTGTCAGCGAATTGAAGAGTGATGACGGTCTGGACAAACTACTATTGAAGTTAGATAGAGTGTTTCTACAAGATCCTAATTGGAAAGTGTTCAATACGTACCTTGCGTTCGAAAATTACAGTCGCCCTGCGGAATGTTCTGTGGACGAATACTTGTCTGAGTTTGATAACCGCCATTACAAGTTAAAGGAGGTTGGTGTTAGTTTACCAGATGCGGTAGTGGCGTGCAGACTCTTGAAAAGCTGTAATCTTTGACATTCATTTTCAACTGGCACTGTCAACGACAACGGAGATGACGTTTGAAAATATGCGCAAAACTTTGAAAAGATTGTTTACTGAGAACGGTAATTTGGTGATGAACAATTCTGACTTGGCGGTGAAAATTGAACCTGCAGACGCCATGTACGCTCGGCGGGGAGGTTTGCAAATGGCGTCTAGTTAGGACCGTCCTCCCTCATACGTCATAGCTCTGACGTCTTCCCCTACCTCATCTGGTAGGGGAAGATGGAGAAGGGGAAACTTCAACAGCCGCAGAACCACCTTCAATGCTGGAAGCAAGGATTCACGTTTGAATCCAACTAACAATGATGGATCAGTATCGATGTGTGCGGTGTGTGGATCTAAAATGCACTGGGCTAGAAAATGTCCACATGCTCATGAAAGACAATCTAGTCTATTTGGAGAAACAACCTCCGAAATTGAAGAAGAGGAGGAGGTGAACATCACATTAATCACTGGTGAAGTTCTTGATCCAAAAATGGATTTGCTTCTGGGCGAGGCTTTAGGTCACGTGCTGCTAGATTCGGGATGTTCAAAAACTGTGTGTGGTGACCTCTGGTTGAAAGAGTTTTTATTAACTCTGAATGATGCAGAGAAGCAAAAAGTTTCGTTCCATCCCTCGAATGCAACTTACAGGTTTGGGGATGGACAGAAAACAAAAGCACTGAAAAGTGTTGTGTTTCCGTGCGTTATGGCCGGAAAGAACATCAACATTAGATCTGATGTGATAGACAGCAGCATCCCGCTTCTGCTCAGCCGTCCTTCTATGAAACAGGCTGGAATGGTAATCAACCTGCCTGCCGATTCAGTGGAAGTCTTTGGTCAGAGAGTAAAACTCAGGACTACAACAATGGGTCACTACACTATCCCTATATATAGACAACTAACGACAACTCGAGTGGAACACGCTTTAGTGAACACTACTTCTAATGCTAAACCGGATGAGGTTGCTCTGAAACTTCACCGGCAGTTTGCACATCCCACCTCTGAGAAATTACTTTCTCTGCTCAAGGAAGCGGGGCGCAACAACTCAGAACTAGAGGCAGCGATCAAGAGAATTAGCGAGTCCTGCGATACGTGCCGACGCTACAAGAAACCAAAGCCCCGTCCGGTGGTGGCATTACCGATGGCCAAATCATTCAATGATTTAGTTGCCATGGATCTCAAAGTGTGGTCTCATGGACAATATTTTCTGGTTTTGGTAGATCACGCCACCAGGTTTTGCAGCGCAGCTTACATAACGAATAAACAACCGCAAACAATTGTAAAATCCTTGTTAACAAGTTGGATTATGACGTTTGGGGCACCGAAGCAGTTTCTGTCAGATAATGGCTGTGAATTTAACAACGAATTGGTGCGGTCAATGGGAGAGGGTTTTGGTACAAAAATTTTGTGCACTGCTGCTGAAAGCCCTTGGAGCAACTCTATCTGTGAGAGGTTGAACAGTGTTCTTACAACCAGTATTAAAAAGATAGTGGAGGACTGCACGTGTGACCTTGATATTGCTTTGGGTTGGGCTGTATCTGCTCGAAATGCACTGCAGAACTGCCATAGATTTTCTCCCAACCAACTCGTATTTGGACGGAACCCTGTGATTCCCACAATTTGCAGCAATTCGTTGCCTGCACTGGAAATGAAAACCCCATCGCAAATGATTGCGGACAATCTTAATGCAATGATTCTACAAGCGACCGATTATCCACACAACACCTCACCTGGACAGCGGAACAGGGAACATTAATGCATTCACAAAGGAGTTTGGCATAATAAACTCCCGCCTCCGCAGCATCCAGTAGGGCTAGAGTCTCTGCTGCGAGCGTGGGCTTTACCACACGCCTAATACGTCGCGACTGCCACGCAATAGGACACCTGTTATCACCGTCAACTACAAATATCACATAGCCTCCCTGCGAACCCCCATCCACCAGATTCCCGAAAGCGGCATCACTGTGGCATTCTATGGAACATTCACTAATACTGCGAACTCTTGGGAACCTAACTATCACCTCCCGCAACTTGAGCAACCGAATGACCTTGATGGCCCTCAAAGCATCTTCCAGTGTTGCAATGTCCAAAACCGAACTGAGTAGGCATACTTCAAACGCTATATCTGGGCGAGTCTGTGTTGCTACCCAATTCAATTGACCAACCACACCGCGAAATTCGTCTTTATCCAACTTATCAAGCGGATCAGAACGATTGGTGTAACAAGATTTTATTTTAACTTCCCTTAACGTGTCAATATAGCTCAGTTGGTCTACTTCGATTAAATCTCCAGTCCCAGAAACATTCACACCAACAAATTTAAATGCTCCATCAGCATGGGAACCAATCAAAAATTCTTTTTTCAGTTGGGCAATGACACTTCTTTGAAACAAATCGCTACCAGCCCAGAAAAAATCGTCGACATGGACGCAAATGACGCCAGCCAATCGTCCTTCATCGTGCCAATAAAACAATGCCTGGTCAACCGAACACATAATCATACCCATCGACAACAAGACATCCCTGACGCGGAAATACCAAGCGCGTGCGGCGTCACAGAGGCCATAGACGGTCTTCTTCAGCTTCCACAAAGAACCATCGTAGAACTCTATGGGTGGTTTAATGAAGACATCTCTAGTGATTGCATTGCCTTGCAGGTAAGCAGCTCTAATGTCAATAGATTGACACTGCCATCCATGGGCAGCTATTGCAGTCATAGCGAGTCGAAGGGAGTCCTTTGCGCAGGTAGGAGAGTCTGTTCGCTGCTCGTGCATATCTTCCTCGAAGCCTCTAACTACAAGGCGAGCTTTAACTACAGTTTCTCCATTTTTAACCTTTTCAGTGATTACCCACCGAACCGACATTGTTTTCTGGCCGATATCGTCGACTATTTCATAGACGTCATTTTGTTTCCAATTTTCGATCTCTGCAATCTTTGCTTCCATTCCCTTCACATCACTGTCGCACAAAAGGACCTGCTCTTCATCAGGAATCAGTCTCCATTTTTCAGTTTGTCTGGCTAAATCAATCCATTCCATCTCGCCATTATTTCTAATAATATTGTAACACGCACCATATAACCCACCAGCTTTACCGGCCCTGCTGTGTACAGTTGCTGTGAACTTCTCACCATCTTTAGGATAAACTTCAATCCTTTGCCCGGTCTTCGGATTATTCTGATTTATCCTGCTAGGAGTGATTAAGGGTGTCTCATTGGGCGGTCCTGCAAGGGCTGATGGAGGCCGGTCTTGATTACCAGACGACTCCACAGTTTCCACATCCGAATCGTCCTCAACAACAGCTGCCTCCTGGGAAACTACCGCTGCAGACGGCCGGTCGCTCTTTAATGCTGTCTCACTACCATGTAGGTCATCACTTGAATTAGCATGCTGCAACCTACATGTGTGCACACGTACATAAGTTCCACCGTGCTTCACCAGCACTTGCTTCCCATCTTTACCAATCACCACCCCAGGTCCACGCCATCGATCGTCGTCCTTCCGTTTGTAGTATACACAGTCACCGTTCACGAGGTCATTTACATCGGAGTTGCGAGTTTGCCGCAAAAGCGCCCGACTTATTCGTTCACTGGATTCATTTTTCACAAATTCGACTCTTGCGTTGTGCATTGCATTAAGATTGTCCGCAATCATTTGCGATAACAGGTGACGGTGATAACAGGTGTCCTATTGCGTGGCAGTCGCGACGTATTAGGCGTGAGGTAAAGTCCACGCTCGCAGCAGAGACTCTAGCCCTACTGGATGCTGCGGAGGCGGGAGTTTATTATGCCAAACTCCTTTGTGAATGCATTAATGTTCCCTGTTCCGCTGTCCAGGTGAGGTGTTGTGTGGATAATCGGTCGCTTGTAGAATCATTGCATTCTACTAAAACAGTGGCAGACAAGTGCTTGAGAATTAACTTGGCTGTTCTCAAGGATATGTTATCTCGTGGTGATGTAGCTGAGGTGTCGTGGGTTCGTACGAGTCGCATGTTGGCCAACTGTCTCACCAAGCGCGGTGCGTCCAGTGACGCACTTCTGGCTGCTGTCACCGGCAGTACGGGGCACCCTGAATGATCCACAGATTCGTGCCCTTTATGTAAATAGTCTTTTGTTCCTTCGTTTTGTGTTATAAATTGACGTTTTGGTTGGAAATCTTTTTGTGGGGTTTGTTTTGTGTTCTCTTATTTTGTAGATTAAGTTCCTTTTAAATATTTAGAGGGAGAATTGTTAGTCTGTGTAAAACTGGCGCGTGCGTGCTGATCATGCCGGTGATTGTAGTTAGTGCCGGCTCAACCTAATGTGGGCGGCGCGTAGTTTGCCACGCTCTCAGTTGGCTACGAGCGGTGTTCAGGTGAGCACAAGGACCGCTACAGTGCAATTAACAAAACTTATCACAAGTTGATCACGCCTTATTCGTGGTCATGGCACAATATATCCTGATGCCGAAAATTAAGATCGCGACCTCTTAAAATCGAAATTCTTACCTTGCTTACAAGCGGAGCGTCGGCGGGGAGGTTTGCAAATGGCGTCTAGTTAGGACCGTCCCCTCTCATACGTCATAGCTCTGACGTCCTCCTAGGCTCGATCGTTCCTTGGTTAATCAAGACTGTCCGGGCCGAGACCTTAACCGGGTTGTGAACACATCACCCTATTATGCAAATGTATAAATATCATGCAATTTTGCATTCTTAGATAGTGGGGAAAATTAATGGTCATTGACCTTTAGAATAGAATGGAAGTGCCTTACTGTAATAATTATCTTGTATAAGATGTAGTAGAGAGAGCGCTACATGCAGCCACTGCGCAGTGAATTGCACATCACCTGCGTAGGTGCTAGGGCTTAATTTATTGTAATATATTGTACAAGAAAATATGGAGTTCATTCTCAGAAGTAGTGTCTTCCTCCCTAGGTGCTAGTGTTTGAACGTGATTTTTTTTTCCAAGAAACTGTCGAGTGTATTCTCAGAAGAGCTGTTATCATCCCCGTAGATTTTAATGATTGATCGTGATATTTTTTTTAGAAAAAATGTTGCGTGCATTCTCAGAAATGCAGTATCACCCTCCTAGGTTCTAGTGTCAAGAGAATTATTGTTTTATGAAAGAAACTGTCGAGCGCATTCTCAGAAGAGCTGTTACCAACCTCCGAGGTGCTAATGTTAGAGTGCGATTGCTTGTTATACACGAAACTGCAAAGTTTATTCCCGGAAGCTAAGCTCATTTTTTCCTTAATGATTACTTGCTAAAAAAGTGCTGAAAATTATGAAAGATTTAATTTTTGCTTTTTGGGAGCATTTTCATTTCTTCAGTATTATTTGCAATTTGTTTAACCCTTTCATGTATTACGTGTGCTCCTTTGACTTTGTGCCTGCCAAGGCAGCGAGGAAGTGAGTAGATGAACAGTTCCACGTTTCGCCTGTAGTCGTTCCCTTTGTGTGTGCTTTGGCGCTTCGGCCAACCATCCAAGAAAACATCACCGATTTGGCTGTCCCATGTTCACGCTCAAATCTCAGTTCCTACGCAGCTGTATCAGTGTTATGGAGACGAGTCTCGATGTTCACACTGCCTGTACAGCACAGGATCAGTGAAAACTCATTGCGTCAGGCGCAATCGTATAGCACAGGAAAGTTTTCAAGGTGATTAGAAAAATTGAGATGCTAATATTCTTGGCAGTAATAAATTTAGGAAGTAGGAATTCTAGTAATATAAGGCCGTAGTCCCATCATTGTTGCGATTTTTGATTCTGTAATTAGATTAACTGTACAAATCCAAAGGGACAAAGATCAAATGTATTGGGCTGCTGAAAAGGTGACAACGTGTCTTTTGTTACAGTTTACGATACATCTGACTCGTGAGTGCTCGAGAGGGAGCACGACAGCGTATAGCTGTTCAATAATAAGCTGTGTGGTCCCGCTTAGTACGTGCTATTTGAGTGTGTGCTTAATTTTTTTACTTTGTTTACATACTAATGATTTGTCTACTGTCTCATTGAAAACGCGTATTGCTTGATATGATGAGTTCTGTTTATCCTCGTTTTGATTTCTGTATTCTTTTTACAAGACGGTCGGCGTTTCGTTCATTTGACCACTTTTATGATGCGTAATTCTTGCAACTAAATGATGCTTGGTCCTCGCTATCATTCTTTGCTTTTCAACTATTTTGCGCCGTCACTAAGCAATCAAAGTTGAATTACCATCGCCTCGATTTACTTCACGGGAAATTCTGAAAAAAACATTCATGCGGATGAAAATGAGACCTGTGTACCCGAAGCAGTTTGACTTCATACAATTACTAGGACAAGAACCAAGTTCTACAAAATCTCAGGTTACGAGTTTTCTAATAACGCCCGTCATGTTTTAAAACACTGTTGCTATTCGAAAAGTATTAAATTTGAGCGAGAGGAAGGTACCGTCTCGAGCAAAACTCGTATAATCCGCAGCGCCACAGGGTCTATAAAGGCGAGGCTACACTATGCGATTTTTACTGCGCAATCCTCAGGCATTTTTTAACCTCTGCATGCTAGAGCGGCTACACTACGCTACGCGGAGCAGCGGCATCACACGGCATCAGTTGCACAGCGCAGCCCGGAGAGAATGGATGTCGATGAACGTGCGCTCCGGTCAGTCGCTCTCGCATGTGCGATAGGGAAGAAAATAACAGGAAAGACAACGACTCACGCTACCTGTCTATTTCCTTCATGTATAAGTAATTAACAGTTAATCAAACACATAACTACCCAACACTGTTTCATACTAATTTCGGGTTAAGCTATTTAATTACCAAGAAACAGGGTTGATTAACTCGAGATGAATGCTATATATTTAAAAAAATATATACATGGTATTCATATTTGATTACAGTTTTATTCACTCAAGTACAAATGCTATAGGAGGAATTATTTAACTTGAATATCTTCTATATACAAATAAATAATGAACATGACTTACCTGAGCGACTACTTGACTAAGCAAATTTGATGTTGACTGCCGTCTCTCTACCCCATCATTAAGAAATGACAACATAGCAGAGCAATATTGGGTCAGTCGCTGTGCCTCCACTTTGCCTGCTTCCATTTTTTTAAATGCTGAACATTTTATTCGGCCTAAAAATGCCGTCTTCAATGTGTGAATTTTATTTTTACTAGTTCAAAATGACAGAGTTAAACCACAACGAATGAACGTGTCCTCTGTTAAGCAAGCATAAAACTAAGCTCGAAATGTCAATTGAGCCTGGAAAAACCTGAAAACATTGTCAATTGAGCCTGAAAACATTTCTATCTATGGTGGCCTCTTTTGCCGGAATTTTATTCTGAAATGTCGTCTATTATCGCTTCCGAGCTTTTCGAGGAAATCACAATTTCGAAAACGATAACTCAAGTTCCAAAATCTTGGGCTTTATACTAAGTGGTAGCCAGGTTACTGGTCAAACGAATTTAAAAGATTTTTTCGCATTATCAATTGAAGTATCAAAGCAACATGATGAATTTCAATAGAGAAAGCTCCAAAGAAAATTTATATTTGTAAAAATATGCTGATCGCATATTCTGGATACCATAATCCAAGTGAAAAAGAATTGAATCGCCACAGAAAAATAATGCAGTAGAATAATTTATTGTATTTCTTAATTTATCCTTGTTGCTGTCAAAGCTATCGATTAGAAGAGGGGGTCACACAGACGGACGCGGCTACTTTTATGATAGTGATTATATCAACTGTCAATGACTTCTCAGGGTCTAGAGATGTTAATATAGTTCTGTAAGCAAATTCTTATGAATGTATTTCTTTACATGTTGAATTTTTGACGTTTCAGAGGCATTCCTTTACTTTGAATTGGTCTCTGAGCTGGAGCACCAGCTCGCGTGGCCAATCATTCGTTGTAGAAAGCGCAAGCAATAAACAGAAGTACAATAGAACACTCCATGATAAAGTACAACTGCAAAATGGGAGAGCTGTCGGGCGATGACCGTGAAATGATGTATAGTTCACTCCTAACTACGCGCTACAGGTGCTTGCTTCTCAAGAAGACGCGTCAAAAACCGCACACCGTCGAAGTTCATGCAGCACTCGTGCATCCGACATGCATGCGTCAAATTTGGGCGAGTCGCGCGTGAGTTGCACGAAGAAACGCATAGTGTAGCCGGGCCTTAACGCATCGAATCCCAGGGACGGACCCAACCGACTTACAACGACCGCTCATTCACCCCTCATAATGTTAGATATTAAGAGAAATTTTCACTTTCCATGTTCTTCCTCAGTCATTTTTTATTCCATTTTCAGGAAAATTCTGAGAGACATGATCAACTAATAAAATTGTTTTGAATTTATCGAGGAGACTTTATGCGTAGCTGATATATGACGCTTTCCTCATGAGTAACGCGGGAATGAAACATCTAAGAAAGGTAGAACCATTATTTTATTCTGCAACCGAGGTTCACTGGAGTTAGTATCAAAAACAGAAATAGATTGTCATTATTCATAGCATCTTAAAAATTAAACTCGAAAAAGAAGACGTTATTCTAGCACGTCGCACATAAAACGGACGGCACTGCTCGTTTTCTCAGTATTCAAGCGCGGCTAAGACGACGTCTAGGTAATATGCACAAATTATCATTATAGCAACTTTGGAAGCTGATACGTTTGAGACCTTTCGGCACTTGGCAATGTACTCATGAAGAATATCGTGAAGTTAGTCCTTTTTGAGTTTCTATACCTGCAATATCATACACGCTGAACAGCATATATATATATGAACTTACACATTTCCGCCATAAAAGCACCATGAGGAGAAACCATCACCTGTTTCGAGTCCTGTCCTTTGCCGCAGCCCTCGCCTCACACGGACACATTAGACACAATGGCAGTGACAGCATAACACACAGCACATGGGCACTCGCGAACAGCCCCGCTGCTGTCGCAGTCATCGTCAAACTTGTCGTCTCCTCTTCAGAACATCGACAACAGAAAAGTAATGCGCGTAATACATTGAAGACAACCAGGCTTCCTCACAATAGAACACAAGGATGCACATTTCAAACTAATCAAAGAGTTCATTTTCTAAACGCATATTATTCTAGCAAATATAATTTAAGTGTAGCATTAATTAAATTTAAGAGTAGCATAAAAATTTCAGCAACTTGAAATAAAACGTTAATAACGCTTGACTAATGCAAAATACGTTAATATTAGTTTTGCAACGGATTAAAAACTGCGGCCCAAATAAATTCATAATTACCAAGGTAATATACGAGCAATTTATGTTCCAGCAAATGGGTATACAATGAATGTTGCAATGACTGACAAATATTCAAGGCCCCACAGAAAGTACAGCATCTCTAGAACCATTAACATAAGATGCAACAGTTTCGTAAAAAAATAAATATAACATGAATACCTTTCCATTTCTGAGACAAAAATGGTTAAACGATAAGCTTTGCAATTACCAGTCGCAAGTACCCTTTGGCTATTTAGCAAGTGCAAGGTGACAGCATCAAGAGCCAGATAATTCACCACATTAGTCAGTCATGCAGGCTAAAAACTGCAACCACAGACCGCCTACATTGATAGATAGTGACATATTGTGCCTAACTTGGCTATGGTGAGACTACAATTTCTAACAATGAAGAGTCTCTGTTCAAAATCAATCTTTGTCATCACACTATATGCGAGTCTTAGGTGACCCTGGATCTTAAACCTGCTTAGAGATCGACATTTAAATTACTAGTAATAAAGACTTAGGATTGTATTTCGATGAATCTACTGCTTCAGATTAGGTTAGATTATTGGTTAGTTGAAGCCTCCCTATCCTAAACAAATGAGATCCAAAGAGAGGAAGGATGAAGGCACCATTTAGTATGGAGTTAAGGGAACGCGGAATCTATGCAAAATGGGCATAGAAACAGTAAGATGAGAAAGAAGTTCATGAAACAAGATCTAAGGTGAAGAAGAAAGTAATAGGTGTTGAAAAAACAGGACAGCAGTGAACCGAAAAAAAGATAACAAAAATAAAGCCTACCTAACCTTTAGCTCGGGCTCACACATACTTCCCTGGGAGCGCTAATCTACTACTTCAACCGGCTTATAAATATGATTTCAATTACAGTATACATACACAAAAAGACATGCTGATTACAACTTATTTCAGTGTGATCAAGAGCAGAATGGCTTTCAACATTAGCCTTCCAACAGACCATTTATATCTCATTTAAAATTGACTAAACTACACATTGCAACATTTCACCTACTACAAAGCTTCCTTGGACAAAGTCAGTCTCTAAAGCTGAACACATCAATTCCAGAGAGGTACAGAGATCTGTTGTAATCAGCCAGCACATGAGGCATCACAGTCCCTATTAAGAATTCCAACAAAAAAAAATACTCCCCAAATGAAAATTGGTTAAAGTGAAACAACTCCACTAGAACATTGTGTTAACACTATCTTCAATTAAATTTAGTTCAAGATGCAGTCTTTCATTTGCTGAGACATTGCAAGCTGGCACACAATAAACATTTCCATGTACTGGAGTTACCATAATTGACAAAATGGGAAATGCCGGAAGGCTACGCATGTCCAAAGAAACCAGCACAATTATAATACTTGTACATGTAGTAATACAAACAGGTTTGGTTTAGAAAAATCTCTTCATCCTAGGACAAGAAGCCAATCATTAAAAATTTCTAATATCCTTGATAAAAAAACTCCCATTATTCAAATCTCATACTTACACACAAGAGTTAAATGTAAAACGCGTCATTAAAAATGATGTCTTTTCTACAGGGGATACTTATGTACTGACTACCATCTAACAGTAGAAGAAAGAAAAGAAAGTTGAAAGAAGAAAGAAGTTGAAAACAATATAGATTGTTATCAGATCAATTTTTTCTTTGTTATATTAACAACTCACTCGATTGTGAGGGCAGTATCAAACAATTTGTAAGCTGCGTTTAGTAACAGGAATATAAAAACTTTGGCGCTCTTCTTCTATATCAATATTTTCCATGCATGGACCCCAAGAAATTTTGTTTTGTTGAGAATCATAAGTGAACTCACCAATTGTTTTATATTCAAGCTCTCTACGAACGCACATAACACTGGAATCTTTGGGCTCGATGCCTATTTGCGGCTGTGCCATCTCCGGCTGTGCCATCTGCTGCTGTGCCATGACCTTGTCCCCCAGGTCCGACTCGATGTACTTCCCATTGCTGCACAGATACTCCATCATGCCATTCTTTACTTGCACCATTTCTCCATTGCTGGTCACACGATATGCTGAATTTCCCACGTGGATAAGAATCAACTTTCCTCTCAAGTAAATTTCAAGAACATTGCCATTCAACTTCACTGATGCACCTAATTCTTCGGCAACGGCTTTCTCCATATGCTCAATTTTATTATTAACATTCAGTTTGCAATACTTTTCATTAAAATTTTGTGCCACAGACAACACCTCTTTCTCCATGTGCTTCAGAAATTGCACTGCCATTTTTCCAGACAAGCTTATTATCAAAATTTTTCCAGAATTCAAAATAGGCATGAGAGGTTTGGGAATTACTTTCTCTTCAATGACCGTTTCCACAACATTATCTAAAACTGCTCTAGTCTGAGAGATGTTATTCACTTTCACCTGCTGTACCACTTTTCCAGCACACCTGCCAACCAGACCATCAAAAACTATACCCCCAGCAGCATCACACCACTTCCCTGGATTGGTAGGGTCAGCAAGTGGTTCAAACACTCCATAAGGTTTGAGTGTTTTGTTGATAGCACTATCAGTGGCAGTGATGGTTGAGTCTATTGCAACACCAGCACCAATACCTCCAGCTACAGCACCAACTGGACCTCCAACAAGAAATCCACCAACTCCACCACCAATTACAGCAGAAGTGTGACTAGCTGCTTTCATGGCAGCTCCACCACTTTCTTCATCGCCAAGGATATAATGAACAGTACCTTTAATGTGGCCTATAACTGGAATTCCATTGACTAAACCCAACATAAAATTCCCACACTGTTTTTGAGTTTCTAGAGCAGCTTTCTCATCTCCACTAGAAGCCTCTACTATAGAGCGCACTTGTGAGACAACAGGACACTGCCGACTAAAATTAATCTGAGTCTGTCTTGCTCCCTCAGCATCTTGGAAGATCCACTGGACAGCTGATTTCAATTGAGAAAGTACAGGGATGGCATCCATGGTATCTGAAAACACAAAAATGAATCAGTGTTTAACCATAGTAATTCAAAATTTTTGAACTGCCACCAAGATCTAAAATTGCATACTTACGCATCAAAGCCAATTCTAAATAGCAAACTTCTACCAACACTATACATATAATAATATATAGACTAAAAGCATGCCAAATTTTAAATACAGAAACCATCATTCAACTTGATAGCTATTGTATTTGATTTCCATCAATCAATATAAAATTAATTTCAAAACTTAATAATTCAATTTCTACCACTTACTTGTATACAAGAATGAAAAAGCATTAAATACGGTCACTCTATAACATTAAAGATTATTTAATTTTATACTTATAAAAATACCATCATCTTAAATCATGTACATGTTGCTTTAAACTTGTAACTTGTAGTGCTCTACCCTAGTTACCCCTAAAATCTCATTTCTAGTCATGCAACTGTTCAGCATTCTTAATATGTACTAATGTAAATTTATGCAAGAAAAAGTTCCCACTCCTCCAACAAGTATCACCGATACCGACCGCCTGGAGGAGTATAAATGTAAGGCCGCTGCTTCACTCTCCTCAAACGGAACTCAATGGCTGAAGCAACAACACCTGGCCTTACAAACTTATCACCATTTGCTAGTGGATGAAAGATGTAATCATTATGATTTCTAATACCTGAGTAGGATGAGGAAGAAAATGCAGAACTGGTTTTAGGGCAAGTTCCTACATGTTGACTTTGTCTAAAGAACTTTTAGTTTTATAAATCAACAATTAAGTGCCAACAGCTCTTGCACTTGCTAAAATGGACTTGCCCAATACACTTACATTCTAACTGGTCCTACCTACAAAAAAAAAAACATACAAACCTAGAAGTATTTTCAGCAAGAACTTCAATATCTAATACATGGTGACTACTGATATTTCATTTCCAAATTTTACTGCTTTTTACTACCTTCAATGGCAAAAAATTACTACCTTTTTTCACACAATGATTGTTGTCCAAACGTCTAGAGGTAAGTAATTGGCCTATAATGAGTAATTTGAGTCAATAATATACGCAATACCAAAGGTTCAAAAAAGCTTCAAGTTTCTTAATACTTAAAATACTTAATATTAAATGAAGCAACCGAAGCTTTACGGCAAAAAAGTTACCTAAATTTTTAAGGTACCCCATCCTAAATGGACTCCAACAAAAGTTTGGCAAAGACCTTGTCTTAACATCTTTCAACTATGATGAAAACAGTTCATCATATGGAAAAAATAAACTGACTGGAAACTAGTAGACACGAGGGGAGTGTCAGATCCCTTTACAGCAGGGTAGAATATCAAGGAATTGCATTATGACCACTATGGCACTTCGGAAATATGAGTTTGTAAACTATTTCTATCGTACCTCAAAATATAAATCGGTATCCTAATTGCAATCAATAATAAAAAATAGGTTATGAACATGTTATACTACGGAACGAAAATAAAAATGCAAATTTCATGTAGCTTTCCTATGTACATTTAGTAGAAGAATGAACTTTGATTACATGGAGCATCTCCAAGCTATGATGATATCCTGGAGGAAACTGAATCGCCATGGCTGCCAAAAGGAACTTCAAAGGAACTAAACTCTCGTTCAAATGACGACACATTGCATTAAAAGATAATTTTATAGCACAACTCTTTCTGTATTTGGACATAAATTAACGTCACTGGAAAAAACTTTTAGCTTTACGAAGAGGTAATTTTTCTCAAAAAAAAAACATTTATAGTATCAGTAAATCGTTTTTTCCCCAAATCGAAGTGGACAGAATAAACTTGTCTTTTCACAGGAAGATTATACTGCTCACAATCAAGCTCAGGTCCAAAAAAAAACACATTCTGGGTATAAATGAACTGGGAGAAGTTCCTTTGACGTCATTGTAATGTTTCTATCCTGCCGCAACAACCTGGAGTGTGAGTACATTTTTCTTGGAATAAGAATTGGAAGGCTACATCAAGTTTATGATAATTAAGACCTTACCAGTCAAATATATGACTTTGAATTAAACATTATTCATTAGGAGGAATTGAAATGTAATAACTTTGATTCACGACTTGCTCATCTGAAATTGCAGCGGGACTCTAAAAGCTAATTGAGAATAATTTTATTTCTGTGCTTACGTTTGTGAATAAAATATTTCAATTTTTGAGTATCAAGTGCACAAAAATTAGATTAGTCATTAGTTTTAGCCTCACTACCCAGCACCAAATGCGATACAAGGAGAGGAAGGAGGAAGGCACCGTTTAGTATGGAGTTGAAACGCGGAATCTACGCAGAAAGGGCATACAAACAGTAAGTTATGAAAGAAGATTATGAAACAAGAGCAAAGTTGAAGAAGAAAGTAGTAGGAGCTGAAGAACAGGACAGCAGTGAACTGAAAAAAGGTGGTCTTTAAGGGAACTGTCTAGTCAGAATCAAGAAAATGGCCGTCCCATTTTTTGTACGGTATCTAGATCTATGAAATTTTGCATACGTAGGTATTTTAGAAAATGAATAAGGGTTATATTGGGCACTTTTTCCGTTTTCGCCGTAATTACGGAGATAACGAAAAAAATGTAATGAAAAAATGGGATATATTCAAGCCACTTCTTCTCAAAAAGTAGTCATCGTAGAGAAATGATTTAGGTGTCATTGAATGCGGAAAGAGCTGCTGTATGAAGAGTCAGAGGATTAAATTGAAACTCCCAATAATTTATTTGTTATGGAATTTAAAAAAAAAAATTTAAAGTGCCACGCATTTTTCCGTAGATTTTTTAATGTAACTGAAAATCTTCTGTGAATTTCAATATAATCCTCTGACTCTTTATGCAGCAACTCTTTGCGCATCTAATGATACCAAAATCATTGCTCTACAATAACAACTTTTTGAGAAGAAGAAGCTTGAATATTGACATTTGTATTGCTCAGAAAACGCGTTTTAGTGCCGAGACAGGTTTTTTTGTTTGCAAGCTACATTTCTTGGAGAAATTGGTAGTGTTGACATTTTGAATATCATTTTTGGAAGTTATTGTGGTTCCTTGAAGGAACCAGTACCACGAGTGGTACCAAAAATGTCTAAAACGCACCAGGAGCATAAGCTGGGGCGTCCTTGGCATCCTCATAGGCTCCTCTTATAGGATATGGAAGCGCCACGCAGAGCCAAATGCTTATATCACGACATTAGTACCGAGCAATCAACGTCAAATCCAGAAAAATCTTGATCTGCTATCGAAAAAAAGCCATCTAAATCTGAATAAATCGTCGGTCTGCAACAACTAGATCAGCTAACGTGACATAACTACGCAAGCAGATTGGGCGAGCTACCAATCACCCTCCTTCCCCCTGAGGGAGGAAGGGGTGGAGGTACCGAGAACTCAACTTGCCAAATCTCAAAACTCTTGATCTGCTTGCAGATAAATGCATATCTAATTATGAACAAACCGTCGGTCAGCAACAACTAACTCGGTTTATTTGGCACATGTGCACTAGCCTGCTGGGCGAGCTTCCCCCACCCTCCTTCTTCCTCCCGAGGGAGTGAGGGGTGGAGTTACCAAGAATTCAACATGCCAAATTTCAAAAGTCTTGATCTGCAAGCAGATAGATGCATACCTAATTATGAACAAACCTACAGTCGGCAGCAACCGACCAAGCTCACTTGGCACGCCTTCCCAAGCTGGCCGGGCGAGCTTACCCCACCCTCTTTCTTACTCCCGAGGGAGGGAGGGGTAGAGGTACCGAGAATTCAACTTGCCAAATCTCAAAAGTGTTGACTTGCAAGGAGATAGATACATACCTAATTATGAACAAACTGACACTCAGCGCCAACGGGCTCAGCCAGCGTGGCATATCTGCACGAGCTGGCCGGGCGAGCTACCCTCCACCCTCCTTTCAAACCCCCATTTGACATACTTTGGTGAGACGGATCGTTCTGCCGCTTTGCAGGAATGAAGTTTAGGACTTTCTCAATCAAATAGAGCAATATAAAAAAAATATGATGGATTTTTGATTTTTGACTGGTCGGTGGCCTTAACATAACAAAAGCATTTTATTTCAACAAAAAGATGGCCTACCTAACTCTCAGCTTGGGCTCTCACATTTTCCCCCAGGGAGCACTAATTCCCATAGAAACAACAGTTGTATCCCCCTGAGAGGAACAAGTGCACAAAAAGAACAATTATGCCAACCATGCTATATGTATATCTTATGGGCAACTGCATCCACTAAAGATGAAATCCAATAAAATGTAATAGTTATTTAGTGATAAGTAGAACTACCTATTTAAAAATTTTGGCTAGTTGTTCATGTTTATTCATAGAATTTAAAAGAAAAAGTTCACAAGATGTTTTACATTTAAAAGAATCGTAATTCTCAATTAAATATTAATTATTTAACATGACAAACATATTTCAATCAAAGCTACTTGATATGCTTCCACAAGAAAATATGTAGCTATGCTATTCCATTTTTCCTTGAGATCGTATAATGCATATTTGATACGTAAGAATAAAAGATGTTAAGTGTCAACCTCATAATCATAAATGCACAATTTTTAAATCCCTGTTATTTTCAATACTAATCCCTGATATCACACATTCCTAAGCTTGTATCTCAATGTAAATGCACACTAATAGAAATGTTTTCAACAATGCATCGCCACTGGTATTACATTTTTTAAATTTACAGTTATTCGATTTATGAAACCTCGATTACCGCATCAAAGCGAAAGCCATTTTATGGTTTTCTCTCAATAATTTGTTAATAATAAAATAGCTCAAATGAACCTTCCATCATAAAACAACTAGATAACTTTCAGCTCAAATGGAATGAGAAGAAAAAGTGAACTGTTTTTACTATTGTTTGCAAAAATTTTGAAACTTTTTTCAATTTTATGTGCTCCAATCCTAAAATTACACCCCACCGGTATAGGAATATTTCCCATTTATCGAGGCAAATTTTTGATTATGGAAAAAATAAATTCAAAAGAATTTTTCTACTCTATATAAATATGTAACATTACTTCAAATTTTCAGAAAATTATTCCACTCAACTATTTTTTTTACTACCCTGAGGCAAATTTTACTACTTTATTTACTACTTTCCAAATTTTACTACTCTTTACTACTTTACTACCTAGTAGACACCCTGTAATAAAGTACAAAACCTACTATCAATCTGGTGTCCATCAATACAAGGAAGGAAAGTTATACCCACATTTCCTTTGCTGTGCTATGGGTGACAAGAGGTTTCTACCTAAAAATTACTTCTAAGAACTGTTTGTTGTTTAATTAATTAACTTTATTAATTGATTTAATTTTTATATTCAACACAAAATTGACAATTTTAACAAGTTCAACACAGTAATTTGATTTCATTTAGGTAAACTTAGCACTTGCCTGCAACAATTTCATATGATGTTCATATTAATGGAACAAGATGAAGAATCATCAATCTATTTTAAGAAGCTTCTTCTAATTCTTCAATATTTTGCCTACTGCTCCGTCATTATGGCCCTAAAGCAGCAGCCTAAATTATATATATAATTTATTTTGTATTATATTTTAATTGTCATACAATAAACATTTATATCACAAAACTTCAAATTAAGAAAATAAAAGCAATCGGAGCCAAACAACAGTGGAAAATTTGCACTATAATGAACATAGCTTATTTAGCTAAAAATTTTATATCTTCAATTAAGCTTGTGGTCACTGTAGCACAGTGGTTAAGAACCCAAGTTTCATGAGATGTTGACAATTTCAATCCCAGCACTACATGATGATTTGGTCAATATTGAATATAATGTTGTCAACGAATTTCATAATTTCGTAGGTATAGATGGGTAATAAATTCGATTTTAAGACGTTTTACACGAATGACAATGTGCCCGGAAATGCTTAGTTTTCGAGTTATTTAAGTTTGAAGTTATACAAACGGCGCTCCTGATTGGCCCTTTTAACGCAAAAATAGTCATTGTTTTAGCAATGAAAATGGAAGCTAACCCCTATTACAAACGTAAAGAGGTTGGGTCGTGAGGGGTAGCAACAGTTGTTTTAGTGAAAATTAGAAATAAAGCTTTCTAGTGACGTTTGTTTACATCGACTCGAAGAGGGCTGCCGCCATCTTCAGCCGGTTGGCGCTATGGCGGCAGCCACCTTGGCGTCGATGTAAACAAACGTCACTCTAAACCTTTATTTATAATTTTCACTGAAAGAACTGTGCCTACCCCTCACGACCCAACTTCTTTACGGTTGTAATAGGGGGTTAGCTTCCGTTATTGATTAAATTACGCTAGCCCCGCGTGCTTCCATGGCGCGCACAAGCCAGCTTCAAAGTTGAATAATTCGAAAATAACGCATCGCCGGGCAGAATGTCATTCATGTAAAAGGTCTTATACTCGACTATATTACCCATCTATACCTACGAAATTATGAAATTCGTTGACAACATTATATTCAATATTGACCGATGATTTTGCCTTATTGGGAAAAGGAAGAATTCGAGCACAATGCCCCACTTAACCTAACTAGGTGTCAGAAATGATAGATTAAAATGAAGGATCTTTTGAATTATTCAGGTGTCTGCAAACATCAATTAATTAAAATTAGATTGTTTAGCCCTAGAAGGCCTCTAAATTAAACTCTAATCCTCAACTAGTTATTCATTTGACAGGAAATTCTTTGTCTATTTAACTCCATGTTTTGTATTATGTATAGGGTAATTCATCAAATATCGAACAGAAACCATGTGTGTCTAGAAACAACCTTCATAAATCGGTAACTTTTGCTCTGAATAACTGTTGCGGGCCTCAAGATTATTCTTGAACAGTTGCTTTCTTGTTCTGTGATGTCGCTTTAAAGACAACGTAGATTGTTGGAATTTATTTATTGTTCTAAAAATCGAATTCTTTAATAACATAATTTCATCAATATCGAACATGAATCGAACAAGAATTTTGATTCGAACAGGATGGTTTGTCAATTAGTTCTATTCGTATGGAACATTTGTTAGACTATTAGCACGCCACGTATGGTTTTTCTATTAGTACGCCTCGTATATTTTGTCCATTAATATGCCTCGTATGGTATATCTATTTTTACACCTCTGATAGTTTGTCTATTAGTACACCTCGTATAGTTTGTCAATTATTACGCCTCATATGGCTTTTCTATTTGTACACCTCTGATGGTTTGTCAATTAGTACTCCTCGTATGGAACTTTTGTTTTAGGACGTCCTATATTAAGAAACTTTTTAAAACCCAATATGTTGACATGTATCTCATGTGGCTACTTGGAAAATAAACGTTTTTCTTTCATTCTTTTTTTTCTTTGGTGCACTGGATTTTCTTGGAAATGCTCGCGGTGGCACAGCGGTTAAGGGATCGGACTTGTATGTTGGAGTCGCGGGTTCGTATCCCGGCGCTGGCGCTGCGATTTTCCCCGTTGGGTATAAGGGAAAGCTCAAGCACAATTCCGCACTCGACCCAGGTGTCGGAAATGGGTACCGGCTTTACGGGGGTACCGTCATGGTGTCCTATATATAGTGTTAGTTATAAGACATTTGAAAAACCAATGCTTAAGATCATTTGTATCAGGCTTGATTGGAAATAAAGCATCCCAAAGATGCCGATGTTCGTTTTGTTTGTTTGTTTTAAATAACTGTCTCATTACTTATTTTCAAGATGCATTTGAATGGAGAGTTATCAAAATTTGAATATGATGTTGATGTTTCATTTGCAGTGTTTGTTGAACCATCATTGTGATCATCAACCTGTGTGACCTTTTATGGAGTAGAGTGTAAAGCACTCGTCAATGAATTATTATTGATGCTTGCATCAATTTTCTTGGCAAAGGATTGATCATCAGTACATGTAGCCAGACGAATCATTGATGATCTTGAGGGCCTTGGAACACCAGCAGCTGATTGGTAGCCCCTCACCAGAATTCCCATCTTCAACTATTCAATGTTATTACCAAGCGTTAATACAATATTTTAATGAAATAAAACAGTCGTTCAATAGATCGATTCAGTTATTTAAAAGAATTAAGAATCCAAAAGCCTTGTTCGAGGCATAAATTCATGATTTCTAAGGAATTTTGATTCGAACACCTTTGTTCAGTATTTAATACTGACATGAAAAAGGAACTGAATGTCGAACATGGAATAATTATCAAGTTTTTGGCTGAAAAAATAAAAATACAGTAACAGAACATCATATGACAACACTACTCTCTAGTTATGACGGGAGGTCAACGGTGACCCAACAACAATTAAACCGCCGCAATTTTCCCGAGGTGCGTAAGATTTTTTGAGTGAAAAAATTTGACCAATTTGTAAGGGTCGTACAGAAAATGTGTTCGTAACCGCTGGTAGCAGTTTGCAGCTCACAGAAATGAGTTCTTATCACTAAAATAGGAGTTTTAGATGTAAGATCACTGGCACTGAGCAAGTTTGGATGCTTACTAAATTTATTACGCACATATTTCCAAAGTTGTTCGATAATCAGTTCAGTTCGATATTTGATGAATTACCCTAGCATGCAACCCAGCACACAGCAAAAGAATGTTTGTACACATAATTTTGGTCAAGACAAGAGAATATGAAGTGCTATAGCATTAGGAAGTATTTAGGACACCTCCCCTAAGTGATCACAACCACAGTCCTCTAACTGAAGTTACTGAACTGAAAACCTTATTTTCTAAACTTTAAATTGAAGTTAATTTTGATATCACTTGCCTGGTACAATAAAATTTCAAGTGCTAACAAGCAACAGAAGCAAATTGAAAATTTTATGCCACTGCACATGGTATGTGCAGTGTGCACATAGGCTTACCATGGCACATACCTACAACTTATTTCTGTTTACATATAACTAAAAAAAATTTGGGAAATTTATGCTAAAATAAGTTCTAGGCCTAAGCTAGGCTATATGAATATTGACAAAAACACTATTTATAATTTAATAACAATGCCTTTTGATAATTTTCGGTGATTTAGTGAAATCATCTATATAGTAATCAAAATCGGTTGGCTTCAAAACCAAATTTTGGCCTAGATATGAAATTTTATCTATCAACATCGATATCTCACTCGAGTGTTTACTACAATGTAACATTTTCTCTCGGAACATAATTCTCACCAGCCACCATTCCATTACTCTTCAAACAAATACTCAACTTGCTTAATCAACGATATCACTTGTTTGAATTCCAATTAAAAAAGTGCCATGCAACGAAGCTATGAAACAACAACCTCTCAGCTCGATTCCTTCAGCTTTAATACGTCCAATTGTAGGAGTGACTAAGGACTAGGACTTAGGAGTTGTATTTACTCTTGGCCACGGTAGACGCTGCTGCGGGCAAACCAAGTATTAGCAACATCTTCGAAAAAACGAGTTTGAACGTCGTTCGTGACATTTAGGGTAACCTTTTCTGTATTATTTTTCCATTAGAGTAGCAAAAAATCTTTATTACGATTAAATTTCTGGTAACAATCTTAAAATTTCCTTACATTATTTTATTTGAACAAAAAACTGAGCTAATTAACGAATGAATAATTATTCCAAAAAACTTATATACCAAACTTAGCAAACTAAGCAAACACACTGCAGTTTCTCAATAAAATATTTAAAAATACCCTAGAAGTAAACTTCGTTACGTTTGAATTTGTCTGCGACGCGTTAAAACGTATGTGTGTAGTGAATCTCTATTCCGCAAACCAGTCGAAATTTCGAAATTCTCAGAATGATCATCTAAAAATCCAGTAAAATTAATTCGACCATTAGCATAAAATCACATTACGAAATTCACTAATCTCTATCCTCAATTCTATTAAAATTGTGTAACAAACAAATTCAATCTCTAAAAATTCACATTTGCTTCGTAAACGAAACCTCTCACGCACGCGCGACAGCAACATCGTATGCGATCTAGCGCTCATTGTTCCAAATCATACAGAGCGTGCATAGCTAGGTGTTTGGCTGGTGAGATTTTAACACTGTGTTTTTTGTGTGAGAATTTACGGGTAACTATATTTATGCAATTCATGTAAAGTGTCAAGAATATTATTGTATGCATTAAGAAGTGTTCATGTGCTTAAATTTTCCAAGAGTGTTTTTAGCAAACAATTCACTCATTAATATAAAACCATGTTAAGGAAATTTCTCCTTTTGTTTGTTATCAAAAATTCCTTTCATATCAAAAAGGATTTATTATGCCAAAATTCAATAGGATGTATTTTTGTGAGCAAGTCAAGCTCATTGTTTTAAAAAGTTTAATATCAACATCTCAATATGATCCATTTAAATCAAACTAAAATTCCCTTTGTTTAAAACATCCCCATTGGATGTATTCTTAGTCAAGCTAAAATTCCTTTTCTCCATTGGATGTATTCTTAGTCAAGCTAAAATTCCTTTTTTATCAAAAAGGAATTATTATGCCAAAATTCAATAGGATGTAATTTTGAGCAAGTCAAGCTGGCCCCAATTATCTTTTTAGTCACAACTATATCCTTCTTAATTGCATCTAAGCCAATACTCACTGTATTATATATTTATCAAGTTTAGGATTCTCCCTGTGGTATCAGACATAACATTCTTAACCAATTTTTTTAGTCAATATTCAATCAACTCAACTTGCTCATTATTTTACAGCTGTATTCTCAATTAAGTAGAGTGTTGATACAAATTTTAGTAAATATTGTTGTTAGGATATTTACAGCTGTATTGTTTTCACAAAACTGTAGTCTCAATTAAGTAGAGTGTTGATACAGTCAATATTAAAAATCATTCTTAACCAATTTTTGTACTGTAACTAGGAATCTCCCTGCAATTGTATTTTAAGGAAATCAGAGTTAAATAACTGTCTGGAATTCCTTAGCAATTTTTCAAGAATTCTTTTATAATCCCAGTAGTGACAACTCTCACTATTGATTATTGTTAGTTCAATCTTTTGGTCGCTACCTACTCAACTAAATTAGGGTGATATTGCTTATCTCTGGTGAAGTATCTGAATTTCCTAAATTTCCAACTCCTGGAAATTCCAATCCAGTAAACCTACTTCCAGAGCTGTTGTTCATTCTAACTCCTAGGATGCCCTAACACTATTCTCATAGGCATCATCATGACCAATGTTTTCTGAATCCTTCTTGTGTTCTGAACTTCTTTCTTAGCAACCGATTCTGTGCACTTTGTGCATGGATTCCGTGTTCCCTACCCCTTTTCTAATTGGTGCCTTCCTCTCTCCTCTCGTAGGAACACCCTTCAGAATAGAGGTTTCACCTTTCTCGTGTTATTTTTGTGTGTCTTAATTTCCTTCTAATTGTTAGTTCATATTTAAACATTTTTGCCTTTAGAAATTAGTTCCCTGTACAGGAGGTTTAGATCTCCAAGTCCCATGCTGAGTGCTGAGTGTAGTTTTGCTTTGACTCAAGCACATTTTACCGCTGATTTTTCCTAATTTTTACATTAAAAATTAGTGATTTTTTTTTTAGGTTTAGTTAGATGGTAATTGTATAATTCTTAGTCATTGTATATCGATTATTTCAGTTAGGAAGAACTGGGAACATGTGTCTTCTAGTTCAATGTCATTTAGCAGATGCTGTATGTATTTTTACATTGAAAATTAGTGAGGTTTTTCTTGATTTAGTTAGATAGTAATTGTATAATTCTTAGTCATTGTATATTGATTATTTCAGTTAGGAAGAACTGGGAACATGTGTTTTCTAGTTCAATGGCATTGAGCAGATGCTGTAGATTTTCACCATTAGCTATTAAATTAAGTGATTATGCCATCTTAGTTTCGCCAGGCAAAAGTTTTGCCTGTGTGAGTTACTAGTGCAGAATTTTTAGCTTCATGCCTTTAGAAATACTAAAATTAATATTGGCTCCGAGCAAATTGCCAGTGCTCCGAAGTTGATCCCCGCTTGCACTCCGGCGCCAGAGTGCTGGTGGGGGTCGTTTTCGAAGAGACTTCTCGCTTTGAGGCGGCATGTTAATGCCAGAGTGTTGCAGCATAGCATGTGTTGATATGTGGTTTTTCCAATAGACCGTGTGCATTTTCACCCAGCTCTCTCGTCCCGTACAGGATGCTACGAGACACCTTACACTCCATTGCCAACATCACCACATTGCCAAACTTGGCAAAGGGCCAAAAAGACTACCTCCTTACCTTAGTCCTTTTTTTTATCATTCAATATTCACCCAATTACGGGACGGCAAGTGCCAATACTCATTCCTCAACCACCTCACCCCAAAACTTAGACCCTTGTAGTGCAGCTAACCCACTTGCGGCGTAACCTACAGTCTAGGTGCAACTCAAATTTGGAATGAATCGCACTGAACGATCTCTATGATCAGAGACACCATTGCCGTCTCGAACCATTCTCTACCATTGCACACGGCATTTCCACAATTACATTTTCCACATTGCCGACACAGCTGCGTTCCAGAGGCGGGGCCTACTCAAGATCGGACCTCAACATCAGCGCCGTGAAGATACCAAGCTGCCTGGCATCCCACGAATAAAGGCCAGAAAATTCGTAACATATCTTCCTTCTTATCCTTTTCGATGGTCCAAGTCCGAGGTACAAAACAAGGAAAATAGAGTATTTTGTGTCATGATTAAAGACGCTAGAAATACAGCGTCCGAATAACCCGAAACTCCTTCAGAGTCTGAGGCCGCTATCATTCAATTAGTAAATTAAGTGGGTTTGAAAATTAACCCTGGTGACCCTTTTTTATAAGAAAAACATCTTCCTGTCACTTGATAAAATCCTCAATATTCAACCTTCACAATCAAATCCAGTAGTTCCCCACTTTGGGAGAACATTACATGTGTGACTAGAATACACAACATAATTTGATAGAAAAATAGTGTATACACATTTGAAAATAGGCCCTAGTATACATTCATAAAACGAAAATAGGATGCCACCTTTTAATGTCATGATTGTTTTTAACTGAAGGATTTAACGGTGAAATCGCGATAGCTATAGTTAAGATCAGTCAATCATTCAACAATAGTGGCATTTTCCAATAATTTACCAAGTGTCATTTGGCCTCACCAACTCCTCGGCTCCTGAAAATCGAACGAGTTGAAATTTACCAACAGCATAGTCCATTCAGACTCTCTCTCTCGTAGCCTCTTCTTCACGCGCAACATTTGCTTTCATGCGGTAGAAAATTTTGAAATTCTTCTCCCTAATGTAATTCACTCGTTATGTTCAAATCGTTTACTCCCGTTAGAAATGAATTTGCCACTAGTGATTGAATCAAGTTGAGATAAAAATGCGCGTATTTGCTCTGCGTGTCTGAAACCGGAAAACCTTCACTATATGATGAATCACATGGAATGATTTTGACCAGAAAATTGAAGATTTATAATTTGCGTTGATACAAAGTTGAAAATAATCCATTGTAGTTAACATTCTTTGCACATGATGCATTGATACATGTCTATTGATTGTTTTATGGACATTGATATAACAAAAAGCGGTTACGATTGCTATGATTATTCTCAAAAGATTCACTCAACCCTGAATTTATGAAATAAAAGATACAATTTTATAACAGGAAGACAGAAATATAAAAATTCAAGCTAAGAACGGAGCAAAATCACCGAACACGCATGTTTGAAAAAAAAAAACGATAACCAAACGCTGATGCCGCACCATTGAGAAAATATTCCGTGAAGGCGACACGACCGATCATTATTGGAGGGCAAATATGCAGTGTCCTGAGTCACAAATCAGAGGTGAAAACTGGAGAGTGGATCAAGTGATGATTTCAACTCTTAGCGGCGTAGATGTCTTTCAGGCTGAGTCGCCTAGTTCTTAGTTGGTAACTGGGCTAGGTAAAGCCAGTTTGGCAACCCTGCGATGAGCACCACGACTCTAACTTGAGTGTCCTAAAATTCTCAGTTTTGTGGGTTAGGACACTCTGCATTTTTGCCCTCCAATCAATTATAAATAACGAGGGAATAAAAACACATTTAAGAATAGATCCATTCCTTTACTCCGCAGCCCAGGTTCGCGGGAGTTAGTAGCAAAACAGATTGTTGAGTCATTATCCATTACATTTCAAAATTCTACACTAAGAAAAAGGCACATTATTATAGCAAATTCAAAGCATGACACTGAGCATCTTAATAATAAAACACGGAAGGCATCGGTCGTTTTCTCAGTTTTCAAGAGCGGCTAAGATGACGTCTAAGTAATGAGCACCAGTATATTCATGGCAGCTTTGGAAGCTGAAAAGTTCCAGACTTCAATCATGATCCTTTGGAGTCTTCTCGGCTCGCGGCTTTCTACTCAGGAAGAAAGTCGTAAAGTTAGTCTTTTTTTCGAGTTTAGAAGTCTCCAATACCACGCAAGCTTAACAGCAAATATAGAAACTTGCACATACCAGCATTAAGGTTAATATGTGATAAGATGCTCATATGTGCTAGTTCGCGTCAAAGTTAAACTCAAGTGATCATCGTATGGTCTAAAACTTGTTTCGTTTCCATTAGCAACGCATCAAGAAATAAAGAAGGGGTAAAGTCTTGTGCTTTGCTTTCCTCAGAGCAATGTGAAAACTACAACTACTGCGCCATGAGGGAAGGCTCTCGCCTCCCAGAGACACATGGGTAGCAAGAAGCAGCGCCGCTGCTGTTGCAGTCATTGTCAGGTTGGTCATTATTTATCGAGGACAACCAGGCGCCATCAAGATAGAAGAACAAGAGGACGTACATTTAAAAATAATCTATGAGTTGATTTCCTGAAGATAATATTATTCTAGCAAATAGAAATTTGAAAAATCAAAGTGTAGCAAAAAATCCTTTGAAAAAAGCAACAAAAAAAACTTGAATGAAATGTTAATAACAAAAGGCTGAAGTAAAATACATGATATATCAGTTAAAACTACGGAAACAAATTTATAATTCCACGGTAGTATATATGCTCGAGCAATATGGTAAATAATAAATGTAGCAATGCCTGACAAATAACAGGGCCTATAACAGCATTTTCAGAACCATTAAACGTAAATGCGACGATATCGTAAATGAACAAATACAACAAGAATATTTTCCTATTTCTGAAACAAAAAAAAATTTAACAATATAATATAACTACACAACTATTACTGGCAAATACTCTTCGGCTATTCAGCAAGTGCATGGTGATACCACTTAGTTACACAATTCAACATTAGCCAGTCATGCAGGCCAAAAACAGCATCCGCAGTAGATGAGGCAAAGTTAGAGTCATTTCTAAGGGAGAAAAGCACCTCTTGTTTGTCTAGCCAATAAAAGTGCTTCATTTAAAAAAAAAACTATGACGTGACCATCACAATATGTGGTTAGGCCAATAGTAGCGCCAGATTTGTGGCGAGCAGTGTTGTCAGATGTAATTTGAGCACTGCTATTAGTGCGTTTCATGACGTTAGTACTGCCACACGGTCTACAAAAATGACTGGTTTGACTCTACCTTGTTTCTTCTACCGTGACTGCAGCCGTACACACTACTAAGTGCTGACCTAAAAAGTTGACATATTAAAGAAATTTTGATATGTGCGTAACTTGGCAACGGTGAGACTATAATTTGAGAACCATGTTCAAAAGCAATCTTTGTCATCCCACTATACGTGACTCCCGAATGAGGGTAGAGTGGGCATAAAGAGGTGCGTCAGAAATCGAAATATAAATTACTTATAAAAGAAGACTTAAGATTGTAATTCGATGAATCTACTACTTCTAACAGCTTGAAAATATAACTTTTTTCAAGGCATACATTCACAAATAGAAATGCTGATAAATAATTCCACTATTATCAAGGGCAGACACTTCCATCATTTACATCTCATTTAAAATCGACTAAAATACACACTTCACTTCTGAGCTACTTCTTGCTCACAAGTCAGTATTTAAAGCGAAATACATCAATTCTAGATAGGGGCAGAGTTCTGTTGAAATCTACCAGCACCTGAGACAGCACAGTTTCCTATTAAGAATTGTCAAAAAAAAAAAATGTTCCCCCCATGAAAATTGGTAGCTAAATAAAGTGGAACAACTCCACTAGAACATTGTGTCGACACGTTTCTCAATTAAACTTAGTTTAAGATGCAGTTTCATTTGCGAAGATATTGCAACCTGGCACACAATTAACATTTCCATGCACTGGAGTTACCATAATTGACAAAATCGGTAATGGGAAGTGTCGGAATGCTACACATGTCCGAAGAAACAAGCACAACAATTATAATACTTGTACAAGTAGTACAAACAAACAGGTTTGGTTTAGAAAACTCTCTGTATCCTAGGACAAGAAGCCAATCATTAAAAATTTCTCATATCCTTGATAAAAAAACTCCCATTATTCAAATCTCATACTTACACACAAGAGTTAAATGTAAAACGCGTCATTAAAAATGATGTCTTCTCAACAGGATATGCTTTTGCAGTGACTACCATCTAACAACAAAATGAAACGGCACAAGAATATAGATTGTTGTCAGATCTGTTTTTTCTTTGTTATATTAACAACTAACTCGATTACGAGGGCAGCATCATACAATTTGTGAGCTGCGTTTAGCAACAGGAATGGAAAAACTCTGGCGCTCTTCTCCTGTATCATTATTTTGCATGGATGGACCCCAGGAAATTTTGTTTTGCTGAGAATCGTAAGTGAACTCACTAATTGTTTTATATTCAAGCTCCCTACCAAAGCACCCAAACCTGACATCTTCCTGCACTATGGCAGCAATCTGCGGCTGAGCTGTTTCCATGGCCTCACATCCCAGGGCTGATTTACTGTACTCTCCATTGCTGCACAGATTCACCATAATGTCGTGTTTTATACACTCCATTCCTCCATTGCTGTTCACATAATATGCTGAATTCCCATTGTGGATAAGTATCAGCTTTCCTCCTAAATGAACTTCAAGAACATTGCCATTCAACTTCACTGATACACCTAAGGCTTCAGAAAGGGCTTCCTCCTCAGGCACAACTTCCCTACTAATCTCCAGTTTGCACTGCTTTCCATCAAAATTTTGTGCCTTCAATGACAACTCTTTCTTTACACGTTGTTGAGCATACCCCCAAAATTTCACTGCAAGCTTTCCAGCTTGGTTTCTTATCCAAATTTTAGCATTATTCCAAATAGGGATGAGTGGTTTGGGAATTACTCTGTCTTCAACAACTGTTTCTACAACATTATCTAAAACTGCCCCTGTCTTAGAGATGTTATTCAATTTCACCTGCTGTACCACTTTTCCAGCACACCTGCCAACCAGACCATCAAAAACTATACCCCCAGCAGCATCACACCACTTCCCTGGATTTGTAGGGTCAGCAAGTGGTTCAAACACTCCATAAGGTTTGAGTGTTTTGTTGATAGCACTATCCGTGGCAGTGATGGTTGAGTCTATTGCAACACCAGCACCAATACCTCCAGCTACAGCACCAACTGGACCTCCAACAAGAAATCCACCAACTCCACCACCAATTACAGCAGTAGTGTGACTAGCTGCTTTCATTGCAGCTCCACCTCCTTCCTTATCTCCAACGATATAATGAACAGTACCTTTAATGTGGCCTATCACTGGAACTCCATTGACTAAATTCAAAATGAAACTCCCACACTGTTTTTGAGTTTCTAGAGCAGCTTTCTGATCTCCACTTGAAGCTTCTACCATAGAGCGCACTTGTGAGACAACAGGACACTGCCGACTAAAATTAATCTGAGTCTGTCTTGCTCCCTCAGCATCGTTGAAGACCCACTGGACCGCAGATTTCATTTGAGAAAATACTGGGACGGCATCCATTGTATCTGAAAACACAATAATGAATGAGTGTTTAACCATAGTTATTCAAAATTTTAGAACTGCTATCTAGACTTAGAACTCCATCCAAGTGCATTCAAGCCAATTTGAAATATTAAATTCACACCAACACAATATTATGTTTACCAGAAGTAGAGATGTGACTTTAAAAAAACATGCAGTTTTTTCCAAAATAAAACTGAAAAATGTAGATATTTTTTTACATTTTACTTCCTAATAACTCAGGAAGAAAGAGAACCACATTGCAATTATTGTTTTGATGTCAGATTATGAAATAAAACACCATACCGCTCAATTCGTGGATTGCTATGGTTGTAGGACATTTTTCATTTTCTGTGGTTTCATGTTTTGATATTTCATTTATTTTACAATGCACGTGTCTACCCTTCAACTCCCCAGACGATGTGTTTTAATAATACAACTTTACTGGTAACCATAGATAAGCATTTTCTGCTAATTTGATGTAGTGTCTGAAATTCATACAGTAAGAGATTTGGTAAAACTGTGAGTCTGGCTGAAATTTGGCAACACTGTAAGTTGTTTATTTTGTTGTTATTCTTAGTACCCAACATATATCCCTGTTGTGGTTTATAATTTTTAGTATTGCGAGTGACTAAGTGAAAGCCACAATGCTAGACAGAAAGAAGACTCCAGTCGCAAAACTATTCAAAGATGTCCCTAGTGCTGTGGCAAAGTGGCAAAAGTGAAATGCCTATTCTACTCGATAGGTGGATGCCAGACAGGAAATTCACGATATTGCAAAACAACTGCCAGACATGGATGCAACCCAAATTGTGGCGGAGTTGGCTGATTACAGGCCCAAAATAAATTTGTTTTCAATATCATTCATTTGGAGTACTAGACACAAGACTTTGCCATCTAGTTAGTGGAACAGGACCTGTTGCTTAAGTCAGCCGAGCCGTGTTGCCTAAAATATCCTGTAATCCCCACCCTCCAGTATATCTGTCAAGTAATTCTTCAGCAGACATGCATTAACACATTCTGCAAGGAAAAATCACTTGACCACAGGCACAGACTGAGCTGCCAAGTTGAAATTTATTGGGCAAAACTTGGCACTGGGTAACATGGATGATGCCCATGAATATCCTGACCATGCACCTCCTGCCATTTATCCATCACTACAAACCCCAGCCATTAACAAGCAGTGATTAGATTAGTTGTTAGTTTTAGCCTCCCTACCCAGCAAAAAATGCAAACCAAAGAGAGGAAGGCACCATTTAGCATGGAGTTAAGGAAACGCGGAATCTACGCAGAAAGGCATAGAAACAGTATGTTGTGAAAGATCATAAAATGAGACCAAAGTTGAAGAAGATAGTAGTAGGTGCTGAAAAACAGGACAGCAGTGAACTAAAAAATAGTGGTCCTTAACATAACAAAAACATTTTATTTCAACAAAAATGAAGGCCTACCTAACTCAACTTGGGCTCTCACATTGTCCCCATGGGAGCGCTAGTTCCCATAGATAAAATGATTGTATCCCCCTGAGGGGAGTAGCAGCGATTCTACTGATTCAATGAACATTCTTACTTTTCAGCTTGAGCCGAACGACTGAGAAACAGAAGATTTCATAGACTCTATTGATAAACCACCCAGCCCCAGATTTCCCTATCTGATATAGAAGAGCGTAATTTTGGGAGACCTGTCACCACTTGTTTGAAGGAATAAATGAAAAATGTATTTGTTGTATGAATATTGAATTGTTGTTCTGGACAGTATAAATGGATTTTACATGTGAGAATGTATCTTTGTTCATCAATATTTATTTCTAATTCAATTTATCTACTTTCCACATATACGTATATATGAATCTCTGGGACCTTCAGTTCTTGGAAAGCTCCAAAAATTTATTTAGGCCTAAAAACAAATTAAAAATCATGAAAATTAATAATTAAATTAAGCTAACCTAACTTGAGGGAAACAGGACAACCCAGTTGTTTTTTATTTGTGGCCGATTGTTGTGAAATTTGCCAGGTATACGTACTTTAGAAAAAAAAGTTTGCACCTGTAACTTTTTTTCCTTCAAACAAATTATGGCTGGATTCAATGTTAATAATTGATAATTAATTATTAATTTTTAACTATTAACATTGAACACATTTCTGAAGCATTTGTATAAAAAATTCAAATAAAGAAAATAAAAACAATCAGCCAATGAGTAAAAAAACTGCACAATAATAAACATAGCTTATTTGGCTAAAAATTCTTCACATTCATAGAAGCTTGAAAAAATTAGAAATAAGCATTAAAATGCCTCTATATTAAACTCTCATCAACCAATTATTCATCTGACAAAAATATTATGCCTATGGAACTGAATGTTTTATACATGGAACTGAATGTTTTATACAACATGAAACTCAACACATAGAAAAAGAATGTGTTGGTAGAAAAAATCTTGGTTAACACAAAAAAACATGAGTTTCAATATAATGAAGAACTTGAAGTATTTGGGACTACTCCACTAAATGATTACAAACACTATCCTCTCATAGCAGGGTGCGTACAGGCTCTGAGGTTCAAAATTCCACTACTTTTTCATGACTTTTTATGCCAACCAGATCACATTTTCACTACCTCTCTCTGCCCAAAATAATGTCACACAAAGTTAAATTGCAGCACAATAAATGTATTTCAGTCATAAACTTCACAGAACATTCATCAATACTTGCAGGTCTTATTTTCATAAATGTGTAAATGATCATCACAACACCAAACAGTCATGCTGGACAGTTCAATAGCATCTGCTATGCATTTGCCAGTGCATTAAGTTTGTCATTAATTTCCGCATTCAGCCCCTTGAGTTGTTCTTGCTTGTCTTTGGCTGATTTCCTCAATGCATTTGACTTTGCCAGTAGGCGCAAATCATTCTTGTCCTCTGCCTTCCGTGCAAAGCTGTCAGCATCCTCCACCAGCGCTTGCAGACTCTCCTCCTGGCACGGTCTCACTGCTCTCAGTCTGAGCCTCCGAACTGCCCTCAGCAGGCGTCGGAGGATCGGTAGATGGTTGGAAAGTCACGAAAAAATCCCCGATCTTCGGGTTGGCAAGTCTCGTCGTCTGAGCTTTCACGTTCTTGGCATGCTTTGTTCCTTTTGTATGACTCCTCACCGCCGCTATTCCATTGTTGGCGATGTCGAACTCCGACTCGCACGCGGTGCAAACCGCCATTGTTTTCAGTTTGGGATGCGGTGCTATCCATTGTTGAAAGTCTTTGTCTCGCAACCACAAGTTGTTGAAAGAACAACTGCCTGGCATGACGATAATTCCTCAGCTCAGTCTCGGCACCGTAACTCTAGTCACACACACATGGGATGGTCAAGACCGATGATAAAAACTCAGCTCGAAAATGTTCAACAGTGGCGACAGGTCAACAATGGTCCGAGCGAGCGCGTGTCTTCAGTCACACTGAGCGCGTTTGGTTTCACGTGACGCCTGAGAACCAATCAAAATCGCGGACACTAAAGATGTAGCTGTATCAACCAATCAGAGCCCAAGTAACACTCGAAGGTTACTGACAACGCCTCGCTCAACACGGACCAAACGGAACGAAAATTTTCAACAGTAAAATTTTCTTTTCACGAAAATCTTAAAATTTCATGACTTTCAATGACCATTTTTAAAATTCCACTACTTTCGAGGCCTTGAATTTTATTTTTGAAATTCAACTACTTTCCATGCTTCTTCATGCCTGTACGCACCCTGTCATAGAATTGGAAACCCTTTGTTTGTAAATATTAAGGAGATGCAATTAACCAATTTTCAAAATTTTATTGCATGTATCATGGTAATTATATCAAACTAAGCAACTTTTCTTCTATGCATTTTTGAGGAAAATGAGTATCTAAAGAGTTATAGCGGTATGTTAATTGGCATCTTTGATTACTGGAATGCGCTCAAATAAACAGCCTCTAATCGATTTTCAAAGTTTTGTTGCTTGAATCATTGTAATTACATCAAAGTAAAGAACTTTGGTCAATATCGAGTTTAATGTTGTCAAAGATTTTAATAATTTTGTTGCCAGAGATAGGTAACATGGAAGATTTCAAGACGTTTTACATGGATGACATCCTGCTTGCTGATGCATTATTTTTGAATTATTCAATTTTGAAGTTAGCTTTCGCATGTCAAAGAAAGCAAGCTACCAATCGGAATTTAATTAATAACTGAAGCTAACCCCCTATTACAAACGTAAAGAGGTTGGGTCATGAGGAGGAGCCACAGTTCTTCTAGTGAAAGTTATAAATGAAGGTTTCTAGATGTCTGTTTTTATCAGCTCCAAGATGGCGGCTGCCATCATCAGGTACCGGGTGGCCACCATTGGAGATGATGTAAACGGACGTCACTAGAAACCTTTATTTATAATTTTCACTAGAAGAACTGGCTCCCCTTCACGACCCAACCTCTTTACGTTTGTAATAGGGGGTTAGCTTCCGTTATTAATTAAATTACGCTTGGCGTGCAAAAGCCAACTTCAAAGTTGAATAATTCAAAAATAAAGCATCAGCAAGCAGAATGTCATTCATGTATTTCATTTTTAAATGTGTTACTTTATTGATTTTTGGCAACAAAATTATGAAAATCGTTGACAACATTAAACTCAATATTGACCACAACTTTTCTTCTATACACTTTTATGAGGAAATGTCAAATGTGCATTAACGAGTTAAAGTGGTATGTTAATTTTTGTCTTTGATGGCTGGAATGCGCTCAATTGTGTCGGAAGAGTCCATTGTTTTCTTCCCCTCAGGACAATTTCTCCCTGATTCAAACACTATAGTTGCGGCAAGTGATTTATCGCCATAACTCGTTAAATACTCATTTGCCCTAAAAAGTGCATAGATGATGAGTTATTTATTTTGATGTAATTACCATGATACATGAAACAAAATTTTAAAAATCGATTAGTTGCATCGCCTCAACATTAGGGTAATGTTCGAATGGCCGGTCGGTTCGAATCGTCGGTCATTCTTAGTTAATTTTCAATTTTGACGATCGGTAGCAATCCAAAAGCCAACCCGTTAGACGCGTAGCAGATCACACCACTACAGGCTTTGCGTGTTGAGTTTTTAGATAGCTATTGAGCGCAAAAATTTAAAATTAACCAAGAATGACTGACGATTCAAACCGAGCGGCCATTCGAATATTACCCTAACCCTTTTTTCAAGTGAAGATTAGATGTTAGTTAAGCCTCTTTCCACTAAAAAAAATTGTGCCATAGAGATGAAGGCATCATTTTACATAGAAACAAGGGAATGCAGAATCTCTGCAGATTGAAGCATAAAAACAGTGGTAAATGTAAAGGACTTGACCATAATTGATATTCGAATTTTAGATGCCTTAATAATGTTAATCACATGAAAATAAACAAGTTTTCTTCAATGGACTTTCCGGCGGAAACGAGTATTTTAAAAGTTATGGCATTAAATGAGTTACCGTAACTCCAGTGTTTGAGGCGGGGAAAAATATACCGCGCAGTCCGACGTGAAAGTAAACAGGCGTTCCCGCGCGCCAACTAAGCTGACGAAGAGCAAACCCCCTATTACAAACGTAAAGAGGTTGGGTCGTAAGGGTAGCAACAGTTCTTTTAGTGAAAATTATAAAACTAAAAGAACTGTGGCTACCGCTCACGACCCAACCTCTTTACGTTTGTAATAGGGTGATGCACTATGGAGTTCCAGTATCTCATTTAACGCCATAACTTTTAAAATACTCATTTCCGCCGGAAAGTGCATTGAAGAAAACTTGTTTATTTTCATGTGATTAACATTATTAAGGCATCGAAAATTCGAATATCAATTATGGTCAAGTCCTTTACATTTACCAAAACAGTAAGTACTAGTTGTTAAAAAAGTTCATACAACAAAATAGATGTCCAAGATAGTAGGTGCTGAAAAACAGTAGAGCAGTAAACTGTAAAAAGGAGTTCCTTAACATATCAAACAACAAAAAATTTTCTTTGAGCAAAATAAGGCCTATCTAACTCCCAGTTAGGCCCTCACACATTTCCTCCAGAGAGTGCTAAATCCCATTGACACAGTAGATGTATTGTCCTGAGGGGTTCTAAGTGTAGTAAATTTTGACATCACTTGCCTAGTGCAACACAATTTAAAGTGCTAACAAGCAAAAGAGGCAAATATTCAAGTTTATAATTATGCACATAGACTACCTAAAACTTATTTTTCTGACACACCACTAAAACCAAAAATTTGGAACTTGATGCCGAAATAAGTTCTACGAGACTATTGACTAGAACACTAAAATTTATAACTTTATAACAATGCATTTTCATAATCCTCAGAGATTTAATGAAATCATCTATACAGCAAGCAAGAAATCTATTACAGTAATGAAAATTCCACATTCAACTTTAATTAGTCACGTAAATGTTCATTGCTGTAGTTAGAACATGTTTTCTCTCGCAAAATAATTCATGTCAGCCACCAAACAGTGATAATATTTATACTTTATACCTACTTAACTTGTACTCAACTTACTTTATAAACAATATAACTTGTTTGAATTCCAATTCAAAAAAGTACTCTGCAACGAAATTAAAATAACCTCTCCCGTCATCAGCTCCTGCAGCTCTAATCGTACAAACGAGTGGGTTACGGGTTACAACGTCGTTCGCGTTGTTTGGGGTAACTTTTTCCGTGCTATTTTCATTTCAGTGTAGCAACAAAATCTTATTTTAAAGATTGAATTATTGTTTGCAGTCTGTAAACTTGCTCGCATTATTTAACTGATATTTTAGTCATGAAAAATTATTCAAATAAAACCATATACACTAATTTTGGCAAGCATACAGCAGTTTCTTTACAGGAAATATTTAGAAAAAAACCCTAAAACAAACTTTTCTCTCGATTGAATTCGTCTGCAACACGTTATAACGCAAGTGTGACTAGAAAATACAAAAAATTGTAAAAAAATAGTTTATGGCGTATTTGAGAATAGTATTAATTCATGAAAAGAAAATATGGTGTAAGATTTTTATCTGTCATGATTGACGTCCTTATATGAAGGCTTATGGAACTGTGAAACAGCGATAGCTATGCAATATCTATCGTCGTCAAAACGATGCCCTATCAAATTTGATGTCCAAAAATTACAAAAAAATATAAATATTTATTCAACACTTAAAGCATAGTAATACATTTATGATATACAATGCACAAGAGCAGATTGCTATTAAAGTTTAATGTTTAGAGTAAAATTTGAAATTTTGATATAAAAAATTTAGGAAAAGAATATTTTTCAGAAACATTTCAACCAGGCAATTATCAAATTTAAATGTTGATCAAGGAATTGGTTGATGGCAATCGGGGTTTCTTTCAAGTAGAAAGCAAGTTGTGTTTCATACTTCTAACCTATTGTTAAGTTCTCCCAAAGTGGGGAACCAACGGAATTTGAGTTTTAAAGGTTGAATATTGAGGATTTAGTCAAGTGACAGGTAAGATGTTTTTCTTATAAAAAAGGGTCACCAGGGTTATTTTTCAAACCCACTTAATTTACTAATTGAATGATTGCGGCCTCTGACTCTGAAGGAGTTTCAGGTTATTCGGACGCTGTATTTCTAGCGTCTTTAATCATGACATAAAATACTCTATTTTATTTGTTTTGTACCTCGGACTGGGACCATCGAAAAGGATAAGAAGGGAGATATGTTACGAATTTTCTGGCCTTTATTCGTGAGATGCCAGGCAGCTTGGTATCTTCACGGCGCTGATGTTGAGGTCCGATCTTGAGTAGGGCCCGCCTCTGGAACGCAGCTGTGTCGGCAATGTGGAAAATGTAATTGTGGAAATGCCGTGTGCAATGGTCGAGAATGGTTCGAGACGGCAATGGTGTCTCTGATCATAGAGGTCGTTAAGTGCGATTCCTTCCAGATTTGAGTTGCACCTAGACTGTAGGTTAAGCAGCAAGTGGTTTAGCTGCACTACAATGGTCTAAGTTTGGAGTGAGGTGGATGAGGAATGAGTATTTGCACTTGCCGTCCAGTCATTGGGTGAATATTGAATGATAAAAAAGGACTAAGGTAAGGAGGTAGTCTTTTTGCCCTTTGCCAAGTTTGGCAAGGTGGTGATGTTGGCAATGGAGTGTAAGGTGTCTCGTAGCATCCTGTACGGGACGAGAGAGCTGGGTGAAAATGCACACGGTCTATTGGAAAAACCACACATCAACACATGCTATGCTGCAACAATTCTGGCATTAACATGCCGCCTCAAAGCGAGACGTCTCTTCGAAAACGACCCCCACCAGCACTCTGGCGCCGGAGTGCAAGCGGGGATCAACTTCGGAGCACTGGCAATTTGCTCGGAGCCAATATTAATTTTAGTATTTCTAAAGGCATGAAGCTAAAAATTCTGCACTAGTAACTCACACAGGCAAAACTTTTGCCTGGCGAAACTAAGATGGCATAATCACTTCATTTAATAGCTAATGGTAAAAATCTACAGCATCTGCTAAATGCCATTGAACTAGAAAACACATGTTCCCAGTTCTTCCTAACTGAAATAATCAATATACAATGACTAAGAATTATACAATTACCATCTAACTAAACCAAGAAAAACCTCACTAATTTTTAATGTAAAAATACATACAGCATCTGCTAAATGCCATTGAACTAGATAACACATGTTCCCAGTTCTTCCTAACTGAAATAATCAATATACAATGACTAAGAATTATACAATTACCATCTAACTAACCTAAAAAAACATCACTAATTTTTAAAGTAAAAATACTAATTTTGTTAGGAAAAATCAACGGTAAAATGTGCTTGAGTCAAAGCAAAACTACACTCAGCACTCGGCATGGGACTTGGAGATCTAAACCTTCTGTACAGGGAACTAATTTCTAAAGGCAAAAGTGTTTTAACTATGAACTAACAATTAGAAGAAAATTAAGACACACAAAAATAACACGAGAAAGGTGAAACCTCTATTCTGAAGGGTGTTCCTACGAGAGGAGAGGGGAAGGCACCAATTAGAAATGAGTAGGGAACACGGAATCCATGCACAAAGTGCACGGAATCGGTTGCTAAGAAGGAAGTTCAGAACACAAGAAGGGTTCAGAAAACATTGGTCATGATGATGCCTATGAGAATAGTGTTAGGGCATCCTAGGAGTTAGAATGAACAACAGCTCTGGAAGTAGGTTTACTGGATTGGAATTTCCAGGAGTTGGAAATTTAGGAAATTCAGATACTTCACCAGAGATAAGCAATATCACCCTAATTTAGTTGAGTAGGTAGCGACCAATCATTAGCATTATAAACAAAAATTGAACTAACAATAATCAATAGTGAGAGTTGTCACTACTGGGATTATAAAAGAATTCTTGAAAAATTGCTAAGGAATTCCAGACAGTTATTTAACTCTGATTTCCTTAAAATACAATTGCAGGGAGATTCCTAGTTACAATACAAAAATTGGTTAAGAATGATTTTTAATATTGACTGTATCAACACTCTACTTAATTGAGACTACAGTTTTGTGAAAACAATACAGCTGTAAATATCCTAACAACAATATTTACTAAAATTTGTATCAACACTCTACTTAATTGAGAATACAGCTGTGAAGACAATACAGCTGTAAAATAATGAGCAAGTTGAGTTGATTGAATATTGACTAAAAAATTGGTTAAGAATGTTATGTCTGATACAACAGGGAGAATCCTAAACTTGATAAATATATAATACAGTGAGTATTGGCTTAGATGCAATTAAGAAGGATATAGTTGTGACTAAAAAGATAATTGGGGCCAGCTTGACTTGCTCAAAAATACATCCTATTGAATTTGGCATAATAAATCCTTTTTGATAGAAAAAAAAGGAATTTTAGCTTGACTAAGAATACATCCAATGGAATGCTTTAAACAAAGGGAATTTTAGTTTGATTTAAATGCATCATATTGAGATGTTGATATAAAACTTTTTAAAACAATGAGCTTGACTTGCTCACAAAAATACATCCTATTGAATTTTGGCATAATAAATCCTTTTTTGATAAAAAATGAATTTTTGATAACACAAAAAAAAGGGAAAATTTCCTTAACATGGTTTTATATTAACTAGTGAATTGTTTGCTAAAAGAAACTTCTAAATGGCACACAACAGTGCACCAGGAAAATGGACTGTGGGGAAACAAGAGTACTGGGCACGGGATCCTAAGCGTTTAGCACTCTTGGGGAATTTAAGCACATGAACACTTCTTAATGCATAATATAATATTCTTGACACTTTACATGAATTGCATAAATATAGTTACCCGTAAATTATCACACAAAAACACAGTATTAAAAATCTCACCAGCCAAACACCTAGATATGCACGCTCTGTATGATTTGGAACAATGAGCGCTAGATCGCATACGGTGTTGCTGTCGCGCGTGCGTGAGAGGTTTCGTTAAGAAGCAAATGTGAATTTTTAGAGATTGAATTTGTTTGTTACACAATTTTAATAGAATTGAGGATAGAGATTAGCGAATTTCGTAATGTGATTTTATGCTAATGGTCGAACTAATTTTACTGGATTTTTAGATGATCATTCTGAGAATTTCGAAATTTCGACTGGTTTGCGGAATAGAGATTCACTACACTATGTCCCTCTCTACCGTCATAATCCGTGTAACAAATCACTCTATTTTCCTCTAAATGTTCTTTACTTCTTAAACAATATCTTTTAACTTTTTTAGGCTGCCGAAATCCACTACATGGCTGTAGCATACCGCTACATAAGCGTAAAAATTAGAAATTTGCCATTCGCACTTAAATAAATTAATTAGTAGCATTAAAAATCCTACTCTAATTTATTATTAATTATTTTCTACTTCTAATTCGTAATCATTGAAGTTTTTGTGTAAATACATGAGACGATAAAATAACAATTGACATTTTTCGAGAGAGAAGCCCTCTGGTGGCAATACTGCGCAAGGCGCGTCTCTGTTTCAAAAAGAGCACTCTTACTTTGGCGGTTGCCTAGCTCGCTCACAGCACTTTTCTCGTGAGTAATCAGTGTTAGAAAATAATCGTGTTCTTTCTTCGTGTTCAGTGAGTATTAATAGTTGACAGTGCAGTGTTATTTGGATACGTAGTTATGCGTAGGAATTGTGGTGTAGCATGCTTTCATTCAGTGTTTTGTTTTTTTTTCTCAACATGACTTAGCGTAAAATTTTGCGTCAGATGTGCATTGTATTTCCGTGTCATGATCTTATTATCAAAACATAATCATGTTCGTTCCTTTCTTTACTACAATAGTATATACCTGCAGTTTCCATTCATGATTCGATACTCGGAACGAACGCGGCGGAATTGCCGGCGTTCGTTGTCGATATCGTCTTTGTGTAATGGCGGAACATCACACCGTCGTCTCTTGTCACTACTCCGTGACTATAATTCTATTATAGATTGGATACCCCTACACTAGAGCACAGCAAGGGTTCCACATAGACATAGACGCAACATAGTAATAGACATCAAGTTAGGTAAAATAGTTTACTCACCTCTTGGATACCTTACAACATAGATACTCAGATACCAGAATGTGGTTAGCGAGAGCAGAGCGGAGATAGAAAGGAATATATATAGAATAGGGTAGCATAGAATTAGTACATTAGTTTAGAAATTAAGAAGTTAGATACCAACCACAGTAGGTAATATTATGTACACACTCGGTCAACATTTACTTGTTGTCGAACCCGAGTTCACTAGTAGACTGGCTGCGAGTGTTGCTCTCTCGAGCGTTGCCAACTATTGGTCTCTCTAACTAGAACTTACACTACTCGCTATATTACACCCCTCCCTCCTTAATTAGAAACCCCCCCTGTATCCCCAGTCCCCTTATTCAATATAGTCAATCCTAAAGGTCCATTCTCACCACAGGCTTCCGAGCTCGGGTAGACCTGCGCGAGACGCTAGCGCTTGGAGGCTCGTGCATCCTAGCCTCCTGGGTGGGAATCGGGTAATCAGGTGTTTCGGAGTCAGGTTCATGGGTCGGAGGTGGTGGGTGTGAATTTTGAGCAGGTTGTGGAAACACAACGGTTTCCTCCGTAGGTTGTTCCAAGGGTTCAGGGATGGTGTTCGAGCAGGTAATAACTTGGTCCTGGTGTCGACGAACGACCTCTCCCCCCTTCAGTTGGCACTTGTAGGATACCGGGCCTGTTTTCTCAATGGTGGTAGCAGGGGTCCATTTTGGGGAACCCGGCGTGTATTGACGGACCATCACAGGTGACTCCAGCGGAATGTCAACCGCGCGAGACCCTGGGTGGTATCTTTTCTGAGCGTCCTGGCGTTGAGCAACTTTGGACGCGATTGCTTCTGACGGCCAAAGCAGATCAAGACGAGAGCGGACTTTCCTGCCTAACATCAGTTCGGCAGGCGTAACACCTGTTGTCGTGTGAGGTGTTAGCCGATAGTTGAACAGGAACCTGTCTAGTGCTAGGCGTAGGGGTTCCGTTGACTTCCGTATATTCTTCTTGAAAGTTTGTACCATGCGCTCCGCCAGTCCATTAGTTGAAGGGTGGTATGGTGCGCTTGTAATATGTCGCATACCACATGCCTTCACAAATTCTTGGAATTCAGCCGATGTGAAACACGTTGCATTGTCTGAAACAATTGTTACTGGGAATCCAAATGTCGCAAAAGTGTGTTTCAGGCACAAGATCGTTTCGCTAGAGGTTGTAGTAGATGTGGGAAAAATTTCAACCCACTTAGAGTGTGCATCCACGATCACTAGATAGTATTTTCCATCCATTGGGCCCGCGTAGTCAATGTGTATACGATGCCAAGGCTTCGCAGGCCATTCCCACGGATGGAGTTCAGCTTTCGTCGGTGCGGCTCGAGTGCTCAGGCACTCGCTGCATGACTTAGTTGTTTCTTCTAGGTCTTTATCCAGAAGGGGCCACCACACGTAGCTGCGAGCTAACTCCTTCATCCTGGATGATCCAGCATGACCAGAGTGAAGTTCATCCACAATGGCTTGTCTGAGGGCTTGGGGTACAATAATTCTTGCTCCCCAGAGCACACAGCCATTTTGTGTGGACAATTCGTCCCGCCTCCTAGTATACGGAGCGAGATCAGGGTCACCAATTACCGTCGAAGGCCAGCCTACTTGGCAGTATTTGTACACCTTTGAAAGTACTGGGTCCCTTAGGGTGCCGTCGCGGATGTGGGTGCTGGTGACTGGAGCTGACTCGAGGAAATTCACTAAGGACGTCCATTCCGCAGGAATAGGTGTGGCTTCCTCGGGAGTTGTCAAAGGTAGACGACTGAGAGCATCAGCTGTGCCCAACAGCACGCCGGACCGGTGACGCAAGGTGAACTTGTAGGACTGCAGTAGTAAAGCCCACCTTTGAATGCGCCCGGATGCCATCGGAGGAATGCTTCTACCCGGATCAAATAGTCTTAATAAAGGTTTGTGGTCCGTAACCACAGTGAAATCCTGTCCCCACAGGTAGCAATGAAATTTTCGAAGTGCGAACACCATAGCTAGGGCTTCTTTTTCAGTTTGAGAGTAGTTGCGTTCTGTTGCTGTTAGAGTTCGGGAGGCAAAATAGGCGGGGCGTTCAATCCCATCAATAAGGTGACACAGCACCGCTCCCACACCATACGCACTACTGTCAGCCACTACCACTATGGGTTTCTGAGGGTCAAAGTGGACTAGAGTCTGAGAGTCCAGGAGGGCTTGTTTAGATTTCTGGAAGGCTCTCTCCTGACTTGCATCCCATTTCCAAGGGGTTTTGTCTCTCAGTAAGGTATTTAGGGGCTCCAGCATAGTTGCAGATGATTTTAGAAATTTCCTATAGAAATTTAGCAGCCCAAGGTAGGCTCTCAGTTGAGTTACATTAGTAGGAGCTGGTGCATTCTGGATTGCTGCTACCTTCTCTGCAGTGGGGTGCAACCCATCCTTGTCAATTTGGTATCCAAGGTAGGATACCTGTGGCACTCCAATTTGGCATTTATCCATTTTCAGTTTTAGTCCTGCCTCCTGTAGTTTAGATAAGACTTGATAGAGACGCTTGTTGTGCTCTTGCTCATTAGTGGCACTCACCAGGACGTCATCCAGGTAGCAGAACACTCCTGGGAGGCCCTGCAATAGTCCTTCCATGGCACGCTGGAAGATTCCAGGTGCGGACGCAATTCCAAAACTGAGACGGTTGTAGGCAAATAAACCTCTGTGGGTGTTTATTACCGTGAGTTCCTTGGAGTCTTCATCCAAGGGTAGTTGGGCGTATGCCTGAGACATATCTAGCTTGGAGTATATAACTCCTCCTGCTAACCCGCTGAATAGATCTTCCACTCTGGGTATAGGGTAGGTATCAAGCCTAGTGGCTCTGTTGACTGTTAATTTGTAGTCCCCACAGATGCGGATGCTTTGATCAGCCTTGAGCACAGGGACGATCGCCGCTGCCCATCTCGAGTATTGTACAGGGGTGAGGATACCTTCCTGCACCAGTCTATCAAGTTCTGCCTCCACCCTAGGTCTCAGTGTGTAAGGCACGTTCCTGGCCTTACAAAACTTTGGTGGTACAGCTGGATCCACTTCTATTTTGAAATTCCTTCCCTTAAAGCAACCTAGACCTGGTTGAAAAAGGTCAGGGAATTTATTTGCTAACTCTTCAGGGCAGGTAGTCAATTTGTTGACATTATTTGATACTATAGTTAGCCCAAGGGAATCAATCCGGTCCCTACCCAGCAAAGCTGGCCCCTCCCTGTCTACAATCACAATAGTTGCTAGTTGAGGAACCATATTACCAGATTCTCGCTGGATGTTAGCTCTAATCTCTCCGCAAACTACTAGCTCCGCTCCCCTATGTATTAAGTATTCAGTAATTTTTCCGGGCACCACAGCACTACCCCGGCCAGACGCGGAGCGCCCTCAGACACCAAAATAGTGGTAGTCCGCTGAGGGTTTGAAACGAACGGTACGACCCGATCTAGTGCGAGGAGGAGGTAGCGAGGGTGCTGAAATGACCTCAGGACAGCGCGGAGAAGGCTGAGGAGGAGGAGGAGGTTCAGGAGGAGTCGGAGATGAGGGTGTAGAAGAGGGTTTAGAAGAGGTAGGGGTACGACTATAGGCGGGTTTCAAACGATCAATCGATACGTTTGAATCACCCTGAGGAAGTTTAAGCTTAAAAAATTTTGGGTTACGCTCTAGGACTTCGTAAGGACCTGAATATGGGGCTTCTAAGCTCCTCTTGATCCGGTCGACTCGCAACCAAACTTTTTCGCAATTCTGCAAGTCAACGGGCACGTAAACAGGTGGTGAATCATGGCACGAGCCTTCGGAAAGGCGTCGGAAATCGAACTTATGCATTTCGTTGACAAAGGTTTGGATAACGTCCGAAGAAAATGATCTAGGCCTTGCATCGGCAACTAAAGGTTGAGGACAAAGCATATAGGCGCCGGTCACGGCGGTGAAAGGAGAAAAACCAGAAGAGTTTGGAGTCATGTGCAAGCCTAGCAGAACGATAGGAAGGGAGAAATACCAATTTTCTCTACGGGCCATAATGGCCGCTTTAAGAGTTCGGTGCAATCTTTCAACTAGGCCATTGGACTGAGGCCTGTAGCTGCACGTACGAACATGGTGAAAACCTAGGAGGTTCGCTAATTCACTGAAAAGTTCTCCCTCAAACTGTGCACCTCTGTCGGTCACCACTTCCAACGGGACACCAAAGCGTGATATCCATCCGGATACGAAGGCAATGGCGACCGAGGAAGCAGTGGTATCAACCAGAGGAACAGCTTCGCACCATCTAGTAGCGCGATCAATGCAAGTCAATAGGTACTTGAAGGGTAAAGAAGTTGTAGAAGTAGGTAAGGAAGCAGGAGGAAGAGGGCCCACAATGTCGATGTGGACAGTGTGGAAACGATCGGATTGCGGAGCGATAGGGCTAACAGGAGATTTGGTGTGTTTATGCACTTTTGCCTGCTGACAATTTTCACAATATCGGACGAAACGATGGACATCTTTGTCCATATTGGGCCAGAAAAACCGGGCTTTCACATTTTTGGTAGTATTTTTATAGCCCGGATGTGCGAGATTGTGCAAGAATGCCATGATCTGCTCGCGACAAGCAAGGGGAACATAGGGTCGAGGACAATCGGTAGAGGAATCGCACCATAGTTTAAGATCAGGGGCAATATCGAAGGGTGTCAGCCTTTCTTTCAAAACACTCGTTTCAGGGTCGTCAGCTTGGGCTATAGCCAGCTTTTTGAGATCGAAAACGTCCACCGATGTTGCGCACACGGGGCGCGACAAGCAGTCTGCTACTACGTTCAGATCTCCTTTAATATACTCTATTGATGTCACGTATTCCGACAGGAAAGACAACTGTCTTTGCTGCCTATCTGATTTAGCAAGAGTTTTGGAGTAAAAAGCCGACACGAGTGGCTTGTGGTCAGTGAACAATGTCACTGAGTGACCGTCAACGAGTGATTTGAAGTGCAGCACCGCTAGGAATGCGGCAAGTAGCTCACGATCGTACGTCGAGTACGTCTTTTGAACATCGGAAAGTTTCTTAGAAAAGAAAGCGACAGGTGCAGGTTGGGAGTCAATCAGTTGGTACAGTGCTGCTCCAACAGCGAAGTTAGAACTATCGGAAACAAGATGATATTCAGAAGCATCAGGAGAAGGAAAATGAAGAGTTGGACAGTCGGCGAGAGCCTGTTTTAGGTCACTAAAAGATTGCTCTGCTGCCTCAGTCCAAGGCAATTGTTTAGTTGACGGATAGTTACGCAAGAGTTCGGTTAGACCGAGAGCTTTGGTGGCAAAAGAAGGGATCATGGGGCGAAAAAAATTAAGCATGCCCATAAAACGTCGCAAGTCTCGAGAACATTGAGGACGGGCGCAGTCGGCAATCGCAGCCACTCTGTCAGCGGGAGGTCGTATGCCGTCCGCGCTCACCTCATAGCCAAGGAAGGTCAGTTTAGATTGGAAGAAACTGCACTTGTCAATCGACAATCGCAATTTATGTTGAGCGAGAAGGGTAAGAACAGTGGACACATCATTTAAGTGCTCTTCCTCGGTTTCGGAGGCAATGAGAATATCATCCAAATAGACGATGACGTTTTTTACGTTAACGAATAGGGCATCTATGTACCTCTGAAACGTCGGACCGGCATTCTTTAATCCAAAAGGCATGTACAAAAATTCATACAAGCCAAATGGAGTCGTTACAGCAGTTTTAGGGATAGATTCAGGAGCAACAGGAATTTGTAGGTAAGCGCGCTCTAGATCGAGCTTAGAAAAGATTTTTTTTGAGTGCAAGGACATTGTCAGAGAGCGAAGGTGAGGAATAGGGTATCTATCACATACAGTGAGAGAGTTAAGTACACGGTAATCTCCACAAGGTCTCCATTTACCAGGTTCCTTCTTTGGAACGAGGTGCAACGGCGATGCCCAAGGAGAATTGGACCTTCTAATGATGCCTGCATTCAACAGAAATTCAAATTCCCTTCGAGCTGCTTCAAGTTTAGAACCCGTTAACGGTCGTGGCTTGAAGTGGACGGGGGAGCAAGAACCAGTATCAATTGAGTGCTGCACGGGGCAGTCGGTTGATGCATCGTTTGAACCGAGTCGTAAGGGAGAGGTCAAAATCGGGTGGTCGGCCAAGATTTTGCGTACCCGGGGATCTATTTGGGTCAAATCAGCGGAGTACGCGGTTAAGGAATCCTTCGAAAATTGAAGGGGAATTTTCCTACCTGTCAAGGTATCTATTAGATTACTGTTCTGGCAGTCAACAAGTATCGAGTGCGCGGCCAAGAAATCAATTCCTAGTATCGGCTGAACTACCTCCGCAATGACGAATGTCCATTGCAAAGATCTTCCCAGCCCTTTAATATCCACTACAAGATCGGCCTCGCCTCTGCAATTAATTCTTTCCCCTGACGCTGTAGAGAGTGTTACTGCAGTGGGACGTAGGTATCCTACCTCACAGGAGGGTGGTAAAATGCTAATCCCCGCCCCTGTATCGATGAGCAGATTAACCTCACTGCGACCTATACGTGCGCTTACTGAAAGCGGTCGTCCGACGGTCACAGCTTGAACAGACGACCGATCTAGTTTTCCGACCTACGGAACGGGCTAGCAGGTCTAGCGGGAGAGGAAGCTCTACTTGAGGGTCGAGAGACCGGCAAACCGGGTTTGTAATTAGAGCACCAGCGCCGGCATGATCTAGCTTCATCCCCATAGTAAAGGTGTGCTCTACAGACCCTAGGACGCTGGTTTGAACGAAAAGCTCTGATACCTATTGGTATGTTAGGGCTATTGTATTGCCCCGCTCTCTCCTCGTTTGCGTTACGGGCGTTACTTCGGTAATTCGTGTGTGCTCCCGCGTCAGGTGCCCTTTCTCGAAAAATTGGGTCCACAGCAGCTATCTGATGTTTCGGCAAATATTCCATATAGGTTTCTGCAATGGACGCCATAGTGTCCAAGTCGTGCTCCTGGCGCGCGGCTATCCAGGGGCGTATGGCTTCAGGCAAACTGCTCACGAACTTGAGTCGGAGGAAATCCTCCGACAGGCCTAAGTTGCTTTCAGCGGCTAAAGTGCGTAGCTTTGATAGAAATTCCCTAGGTCTGTCATGACAATACAACCCCTTCTGTGAAAGGAGCTCATCAAAGAGTTCCTTTTCGGATCGGGAGTACCGTGCGCGCACAAACTCTTTTAACCCCTCATAATCAGCTGCCTCTAGGAGCGTTTGTGGTATATGACGAGCTATGCGGCTACTCAACGCGCCTAATGCGTGGTGGAACTTTAACGATGAGCGACGCACCCCGGCGACAATAAACTGGCTTTCGAGAATGTTGAAAAACATGTGAGGATAAGCCTCATCAAAGTCGGGGGGACGTACCAATGCTGCGTTTGTGGGAATGTGCGGCTCATTGTCGTCTACGGTGTCTTGACCGTTATTGTTTGGTGGTGGGGGTTCCATTTCTTTGCTCCCCCAATGAAAATAGGAAAAGGAGAAATATATATCTAGCGAAAGAATTTGAAAAATTGAAATAAATGCGATGCGTAAATACAGGAAACGTCGAAAATAGGATACGTTCGCGGAAAAGGGGGAAAAAAAATAATGTGAAATATAATAGTTATAGCGATAGAAGTTGGAGGAAAAATGTAGTGCGGGAAATAGAGAAAACGTCGCAATAGGGGAAACTCGTTGGAAAAAGCAATCAATAAAAGAAAAAAAAAAAAAAAGGAATAGGAAATATAGAAAAGAGCTCGCTTGCGAAATATACTATGGTGCACCGGAATGGACTCACTACTTATGCCATGAAAAGCAAATCAATAAAACACAAAATATTCAAAATAAAAAAAAAATATGTGCTCGATCACTGGTGAATTCGCTACTCACGATAATTTTGCAGTCTTCGGCTCTTGTACGCCCTGGGGTCTTCTTTTCTTGGTTCTTGGTGTCGGCGTCCACCGGTTGGCTTGCAGGAGTTCGGCTGCTGGCTTCGGCGATCGGCTATGCTACCCCCTTTGTTATTATAATTATGTATAATGGGTGTATTTTTATGAATGAGGAAAAATATGAGTTGGGTGAAAATAGCGAAGGTGGGTGTTGGAGCGAAAGGGGTCACCAGAATATGGGTGTACCGTTATTTTCCGTGGGTACTTCCCGCGAGATTATCGAAAGAAAGTCGTACTATTTGGGGACATTAATAGACTGGGACGATCACGGTGTTTATTTCATAGTACGTGGAAACCAACTCTAAACGACGAGGTGCAAGGTTTAGGAAGCGTGACTCAACGTCTTGCTAACGTGCTAAAGTGAGCTGAACAATTATAGAGTGTATCTCGAAATCGGGTAGTTCGAGTTAAAGGAAAATATGTCCTCTAAAATAAATGATATCAGCAGTACAGGCGTACAAAGGACAAAAGGTGTAAAATACGAAGGGGTAAAAAGAAAAAGACTGAGGTCAAAGGGGGTAGCACGATTGATGATCAGTTTGATCGGAGCACTTGTTTACACTATGAAGTTTAGCGGAGGAATGGGCTGCTGAACAGCGAACCCTGCTTGAAGAGCGTGAATGTTGCCATAAAGTGGCACTGAACTCGTCTCATGAGACGGTGTAGATTTTATCTATTTTAATATTTATTTATCTTTTAAATAAAAGACTTTTAAAGTTACAAAATTACTTTTAATATTAAATTCTAAATTTGTATTAAGTATTCAGTAATTTTTCCGGGCACCACACCCCCATAAGTCCTAAGCTTAACATCAGAAAGTCTCAGCTCGGGTCTGGACTTGGCTGGTAGTTTAGAGTAGGTGGCCATTGAAAGGATAGACCTGGCAGCACCTGTATCTACCTCCATCTCTAATGGCACACCATTTAGTAACAATTTTATTTTGATTGGGGGTTTCATTTCCTCGGCTATTGAGAAAATCTCTCCATAACAGCCTAGATTAGCAACTGGATAGTCTGCACATGCTGCATTGTTAGTTCTATTAGGGTTAGGGTGGTGTTCCCTCCCCCTTTTCTCATGCATAGCATGCACAAAATTATTTTTGTTGTCTTTAGCCGAATTTTGCTTTTTCAATTTAAAGCAACACTTCTTAAGATGGCCTTTTTGGCCACAACCATGACAAACACTGTCTTTATAGGGGCAATCTCTACGCCAGTGCAGATTACCACAGCCGCTGCATGCTGATTTGGGGCTAGCTTGAGCCTGAGTTTTGCCCTGAGGCTTAATAGCAGTTTGCTTTACTCTATGCTGGCCCACATTTAGTATGGAATTAGGTTGCCTTAACACAACCGTCTCCCTCAGTTGAGTTTCTTTGGCAGTTGCCAGATCCACGGCTTTTTTCCATGTGAGGTCATTTTCATTGAGCAAACAATTTTGAACATCATTACTGGCCACACCCAGTATTAACCTATCTAGCAGAGTTTCTTCCAGAACTTCCTGTTTGAAATTACAGGTGTCTGAAAGGGCCTTTAAGCTAGCCACAAAATCAGCAATGCTCTCCCCTTGTTTCTGGTTCCGCTTATGGAACCTAAACCTTTCAAAGATCTGGTTGCGTGTCGGCTTAAAATGCCGTCTTAACGCTTCCATGATCTCCTCATAGGTAGCATCTAAAAGTCTTTTAGGTGATAGTAGGTCTTTGGTCAACCTAACAATTTTAGGACCCACCAGAGCAATAAATTTTTTAGCTTTATTTGAATCTTCCACTTTATTAATACTAAGGAAGCAGTTTAGCCTGACTTCATATTCTGGGAATTCTTCCTCTAAAGGATTGAATTCTCCCACTGAGCCTAGCATTGGCATTTTTACCCAGCTTTACAGCTAATTATCAGATATCTACCTGAAATAGTAGTAGCAACAATATCAGTTGCAAGAGTAGCCAATTCAAGAGGCTGTAATAATACACCTTGTTAAAAAAAAATCAGAAATTTACAGCATCAATACTCTAGTCACTGAATAATAATATAAATTCTGAGTTCCTTCATTAGTCTAGCCTCTCCCAATAGTTCTACAAAAAATAATCCTCGTCGCCAGTATTATGGATTGGATACCCCTATCACTAGAGCACAGCAAGGGTTCCACATAGACATAGACACAACATAGTAATAGACATCAAGTTAGGTAAAATAGTTTACTCACCTCTTGGATACCTTACAACATAGATACTCAGATACCAGAATGTGGTTAGCGAGAGCAGAGCGGAGATAGAAAGGAATATATATAGAATAGGGTAGCATAGAATTAGTACATTAGTTTAGAAATTAAGAAGTTAGATACCAACCACAGTAGGTAATATTATGTACACACTCGGTCAACATTTACTTGTTGTCGAACCCGAGTTCACTAGTAGACTGGCTGCGAGTGTTGCTCTCTCGAGCGTTGCCAACTATTGGTCTCTCTAACTAGAACTTACACTACTCGCTATATTACAAATTCACTATAGGCATGTGTTATAGTAGCATTTATTCTTTTTTTTACAAACCGATTTGCAGTAGTTTTTAAAGTACGAAAAGTATTCACGTCTATGCTTTCTAAGTTTTGGAATTTCATTTCTTAATTCCATACTCTTTGAAACCTTTACGTAACCGCACTTATTTCAATATAAAACATTTCAATAAAATATAATTTAACTCATCGCATTCTTGTGACAAACACCCACTACCATCTGCCTATCTTGAGTGTGTGCAAATTGCTGGCGGCTTGGCTGAGGCCGACGTGTAAAGCCGCCCGGCTAAATCGCCGCACGGAATTTTCATGCTTTCGTTATTTTTCTTCGCGTATTTTCCGTCTGTGAAATCAACGCTTAGGTTTCCTTTTCCTTTTATCATTGGGGATATATATATTCCTGTTATTCCTTCATTATTGCAAACGATATTTATCAGTAAATTTCAGTAGAATTTATAAATGAACTTTAGGAATTTCTTTTCTCTGTATTCTTGTACCGTTATGGAAATTTTCTAGAGTACATCAAGAAGCTTAAATCTTCATGTTAAGCATTTCCTTAATTACTAAATTCTTAAATTTCATGCCTTGCAGTTAAAGCAAGAGCATTTGTATCAGAATCTCTTAATTGATTTTTTCCTATCCTTCCTTAACTTAGCTGGTGTTGGATCTTTAGGATTTTTCTCGGAGGGATCTACTTTATGGGAGTTTTATCATGTACTTTGGGATAACTTCAGTGTGAAATTTCCTTGATGTCTCCTTGGACTGCTCATCCAGTGTGTTGGACTCCTTGCAGGACCTCCACGTCATCACAACACAACACACTCACAGTTAATAATCTCCCTGGGCTTACTAGTATCCTAGTATGCTATGCTAATATGAGCAGTAACTTAACTTGCTCCTGCTAATGTGCTAATGTGCCGACTTGCTTCTGCTCACATGAGCCGGATTTAACTTGCTCACTCACACCTCACCTTATTTTGAGTCATTAGTTCTACCTGAGCTACGTCATTGACCCTCGCTCAATTATCTCAAATTGCCTAATTCAAGTTCCCAAATACAACTCACTCACCCTGCCTACTCCATCGCGTGACGGCCTTCGCCAACGCCAGCCTGGCTCTCCGGCACGGATTGCCCACCTAGACAAGCTCTCCGAGATCAAGATCCAAGCCAGTTCTCCTTGGTTTTCCTTCAATAAACTACACGGCAGGAAAAAGCTGAGTTAACCAAAAATTGTCATCATTATCCCTCTGATAGTCGCTCAAATTTACTTGTCGAGAGATGTTGTAGTCTTTGCCCGTCAATTCACCCCAGCGGACAATCAGACCTACACATGGCCACCAAATGTGGCTCCCAAAAGGAGTTACCGCTGTCTTCTGGTAGGGTAGGAAAAGCTGAACAGTTTACTGGTGCGCAGAGGCTAATATGGTGGCGGACGGTTGCTGCTATCACTAGGGAAGGCGCGGTTAAAATGAGAGTATAAGAGCGCGATGGGCACTTTTAAAAACTCGGGGTACAGGGGCGCACAGTACTTATATCAACTTCACCCCACACCCGTATGCTGTAGCATATGTCGAACAATGCAAAATGAAATGAATTTGTTAATTCGCTTTCCTGAAATTAAAAATTTCCGCCAAATGAAGCATTTCAGCCTTGAGATACCATCAAGGCGACAGAAGCTCGTGGTATAACTGAAACCTCATTTATAGTTACACCAACTGTCACATATCGTGAGAGTTTGGTAAAGAATTACAGTTTTACATCGACACACGCAGCATTTGATGAGATCGTCCCCTGAACAAACTACATATATAAAGCTAATTTTTATGCCATATCAGGAAACTAACTCACGAAAACTCGAAAGAATTTGATTCTACCCTAGTATAACGTGGGCGCATATGCTAATCACACACCTAACGAACATTTCACTTTGAATGAGGAATAATGGGCAACAAATAAAATTCAACTGAAAATAACAGGATAACTACTGCTCTAGTTATTACAAATGGTGAACACATCGCGGAGCCGTGCAGAATTTGAAAATTTGCAATTTTGAATTCCAATTCAAAAAGCTTGGAAAATTTTTCTTGTGCGTGCTTAGAGTAAAAGACAGTGACTGAAATGAACCAGTCATGTAGAGTGGGCAATAATGACCCACCATACCTGGGGTTGGTGTTTTGAAGCACTGGACAACCCAGTGACGCAGTCCAATGGCAGCTTGTGACAAGGATTGGTGGATCCTGTGTAGTTTTGGACAAGTCTGGTTTACAGGCGCTGAACTCTGTGTGAATATTGTGAGTATTGAGGGAATTGTATGCCGTTACAAAGGCCCCGACGCTGTCGGCCCTCAACTTCAAGTTCGAGAATGGCAAATCTAGAAGACACATTTTTATGAGCTTGATACTATTGCCCTTACCGAATGCGAAAAACATCGCATGAAGGTCATGAAACGAAAAAATGCATGTACTCACAAGAGCCTTCTATTTTAGCAGTGGGTGATCCTCCTCGAAGTACTTGGGTGTACTAGAACACATTACAGGTTTCGTAGACGACATCAGCTACACTATTTGCTCATACACCCACATTGAGTTTTCCTGGTGAAATGATCAGCGATTATCGCACTTTGAGTTCTAACATAAAATAAATTGAAGCTATCTGGAGCTCAAGCTTCCTGTCTACCTTCAAAAGGGTACTTTCACTTAAGAAACACTGAAGGACGTTTTCATGCACCACTGTGGAACGTATGAAGAAAAAGGCAAGTCCTAGCAAATGCCTCAGCTCTTGGAGACGCGTAATTATTGGCAGTCCCATTACAAAGAAACAGCTTTAATAGAATCATTATTAGACATTTTTGCGGCTGCAACTTATTTGATGTTTGATGTATTAGGCGAGACAAAAAATTGTCTCCCGTGCTCCTGCTGTACTAAATTCACCTGGAAAATGTTAACATGAATTGCAAAGTCACCTTCTAGTGGATCACTCAATTGTCTATCTCTCACAAGTAACAATAAAACATATATTGGATCTCAATTTCAGTTACTTTCTAGACAATTGAAAACAAATCATGATAGAAAGAATGTATTTAAACGACAAGCCTGTTTTCATTCGCTACTCCGATGTTCATCGATAAAAATCTAATCATTCAGACAATGGTCGTCTGCGCTCCAGCATTACTGCACTCTTTCATCGATGATACTCGAGACTTTTATAAGGATCCTAGAGTTAAGTTCTTGATCTCAAGAATGTTTTCTCTCTCGAAATTTTTCCATAATTTCACAGGCCAGGTCTTCCAACAATTCATCGCAGAAGTACAGTTAGAAGCGCACATTTTTCAAAGTTGACTTTTAGGAGCAATAAACAGCCTTTTCAAATTTACCTTCAACCTGTTTTAAATTGAATGCAAAGACCGGGACTCTTCAGAGAACATTATTTTAACACGAACGGGGCACGTCCTCTTGGTGTCACTTGACACAATCAGCAATGGGATCGTATCTCTCGGACCTCATTAAACGGGTGAAGTTGTCCTGATTTTTGCATCCTAAATAGAATTTGACGTTACTAATTTGACTGAGGGTATAAAAACCTTCACTACTATTTTTAGATTAGATTAATAGTTGGTTTAGGCCTCCCTATCCGCGACAAAGGCGATCCAAAGAGAGAAAGGTGGAAGGCACATTTAGCATTGATATTAAGGAATGCAGAATCTATGCAGAAGGGGCACAGAAACAGTACGTTGGGGAAATAAGTTCATGAAGCAAGATAAAAGTTGAAGAAGAAAGTAGTAGGTGCTGAAAAAACAGGACAGCAGCGAATCGAAAGAAGATGGCTCTTAACATATCTTATTTCAACAAAAAGAACACCTACCTCTAAGCTCGTGCCCTCACATTTTTCCCCTGGGAGCTCTAATTCCCATAGATACAATAGTTGCATCCCCCTGAAGGGGAGGGGTCTACTATTTTTTAAAATTTACAAAAGGGGTAGAAGACATTTAAACAAGACGAACGACTGACAACGAAAAAAAGGATAAAACATTGGCACAACTAAGCTGGGTGTTGGTTGCACAGAATGATGGCATCTTGAGAAATAATCTAATTACAAAGCTAAACTCGCATCAAGTGCAGATGAGCTTGCAACAAAAACAAAGTAACTTCTGAAGACTGCTAATTCCTTCAAGCAAATTGAGGACGACAGACACCATGCTTGCTTGAAATTTAGATTAGATTAGATTATTAGTAAGTTTAAGCCTCACGAGCCGCAACAAATGCGATCCAAAGAGAGGAAGGAAGAAGGTACCGTTTAGTATGGAGTTAAGGGAACGCGGAATCTATGCCGAAAGGGCATAGAAACAGTAAGATGAGAAAGAAGTTCATGGAACAAAATCAAAGTTGAAGAAGGAAGTAGTAGGTGCTGAAAAACAGGACAGCAGTGAATCGAAAATAAATGGTCCGTAACAAAACAAAAACCTATTCTATTTCAACAAAAAGGAAGCCTTCCTAACCTTTACAAAAGGAAGCCTTCCTAACCTGTGCTCTCCGTGGCACAGTGGTTAAGGGATCAGCATTGTATGTAGGAGACGAGGGTTCGTATCCCGGCGCTGGCGCGGAGATTTTCCCCGTTGGTTATAAGGGAAAAGCTCAAGCACAATACCCCACTCAACCCAGGTGTCGGAAGTGGGTACCGGCTTTACGGGGGAACCGTCTTAGGTGTCCTATATATAGGGTTAGTTATAGGACATTTGAAAAACCAATGCTTAAGATCATATGTATCAGGCTTGATTGGAAATAAAGCATCCCAAAGATGCCGATGTTTGTTTTAGCTCGGGCCTCCTTGAAACTCAAGGATCCGGCAATTCCAGCAAGAAGCTACAAGTTCTACAAGATATGCTGAAACATAAACCTCATATTTCAGGGAAGACCCATCATAAACGATGACACGGCTCAACCATTTATTATTTCAAATTCAAATTTTAAAAATTAGGTAACTGACATAGAAAATAACACACACGAAACAGCAGATATCAAAGAATTTTCAACTCAAAATTGAATTAAAGTGATTTTAAACAAACTTCATCTCGGGTACCGTAATAACATTCTTTAAATTACCAAAGCTTATTACCCAGACTACGACACACAATATTTCAGGTCTCCCTGGCACTAGTCAATTGGTGATGGGCATTCCACCTTGAATTTCTAAATATAAGCATATCGTGTGAATTATTGTACTTTGTATCACTGTTTTACCAGGGAATGTTATAAGCTATCTTGCATCACACACTCTATAGACAAGCGCTGCATTTACGAGGGAATGTTAGAAGTTGGGCTGTAACAATATGCTCTAATCATATTTTCACAGCCCTAATAATCACCCACATACGCATGTATGTGATTTGTAATAAATCACATACATGTGCTTCATTACATTGTGTAAATACATGCGTAAATCCCGAACATACGCATGTATGTATGTGATTGTTAGGGCTGTGACAATGTGATTAGAGCATATTGGCACAGCCCTAGTTGTTATAAGCTACCTTGCATCACACACACTATATAGACCTGCGTCGCGTTTCCCTGGGAATGTTATAAACTACCTTGCATCACACACACTATATAGACAAGCGTTGCGTTTAAGTACAGAAGGCTACTCTCGATTGGCAACAAAATTCAAAGGAAGTTAATTCACAATTGACAAAAGTTAGTCTAAGCCTACCTACCACATCATGTGTTCCAAAGAGGGGAAGGATGAAGGAACCATTTATTTCACACACAAAACACGAGTTCAAATCAGTAAATTTTGTACTTAGTCCCTCATTTGAAATAAAAACATGAGCACAATTTAGAACAGAGGTCCCAAAAGTGGTGGGCGCTGGTGGAACACTGCAACTACACCAAGGGATAACTCAATGCTCTGATTTAAGTAGGCTGAGGGAAGCAAAAGGAGGGAAGTAGACACGGAGCCAGCTTATTGAACTTTAGCATTCATAAACAGACCTAAAACAAACCACATAGGAATGAAAGTACTACGTGGAATGCAATTATCGTTACAGCTTTGATTAATAGAATTTCAAGCCAATGAAGTTGTGAAAAAGCTCCTAAATGGATGAAAGTGAAATAATTTAAAGGGAGGATCAAATGTGAGTTCGGTTCCAGAAATCCTGCTTTGCAGAACAAGCCGACAAACTGCTCGTATGAGCCATCCTACCAAGTGATGTTGAGGCCCTACAGCTGAGTTGCACTGGTAAATCATACAAGGGGCTACCTACTCACCGACCCAGAGACCTTCGCGGCGATAAAAGTCAATATCACATCTCTAGTTGTTAAGGCAAATTGCATCCTAAAAGCACAAGAGGACATATAAGTCAACATATCATGTCCAAGTAAATGGAAGAAGTAGCCTTGCTAGTTAAAAGGTAATGACTCCAATCAGTTGTAACCCAAGAAATTATCAAGTGAATGAGTTACAAGTTAGTTTGATAATTCTTAAACAGATGCAGAGGCGGGAAAAAGATTAGATTTTCCAAGTTAGTTAGGTGTTGAAAAAAAGGGAAGACACCATTCCGTTTGGAGTTGAGGGACAAAAGTATCTCTATACAATGTTTCCACACAAGATTTTTGCGTACATCAAGTTGGATAAGTTAGCTCCAGCATTTTTAAGCCCAACAAAGGTGAGCCAAAGAAAGGAAAGAAAGGCGCTATTCAGTATGGAGCTCAGGAAGATTAGATTAGATTATTACTTAGTTTAAGCCTCCCTATCCGCAATAAAGGCGATCCAAAGAAAGGGAGGAAGAGTGCACCGTTTAGTATGAAGTAAAATGAATGCAGAATCTATACAGAAAGGATATAGAAACAGTGAGATGAGAAAGAAGATTATGAAACTAGATCAAAATCGAAAAAGAGAGTAGTAGGTGCTGAAAAACCGGCCAGCAGCGGACTGAAAAAAGATAGTCCTTAATACAACAAAAACATTTAATTTCAACAAAAAGAATGCCTACTACCTAACTAACAGCTTATGCCCTCACATTGTCCCTCTTGGAGAGCTAATTCACAAAAATACAATAATTGTCTCCCCCTGAGGAACAGAGCTCAGGGATCAAAAGATCTACGCACAAGGTATGTTCCCAGACGAGATCCTCCGCGCATACGAGCAATAAGTTGGCAAGAATGCTTATAAAACAGGAAAAAGTCAAGGCAGAAAGTAGTAGGAGCTATAGACAGCAATGAACCCAGAAAGATGGCCAAAACGAAAACATGTTCTATTTCAACAAGAGGAAGGCCTGCCTAACCTTCAGCTCGGGACCTCGCACCTCGGCCAGGGAAGCGCACATTCCCATGGAAACGAAAGCTGTATCCATGCACACTTTTCAAAGCACGTACAAGAGTCACGAAAATCAATTGACAATTCATTTACCAGTAAATTCTCGCTTAAAATATACAGAGAGGAGTGATTAACAAGAGGGCCTACCAGATAACATATCACAATGGGTTTTGACTACCTTCTAGAGCATAGCTTCTAGATTCACAACACATGAGAATAATTCATGAATTTTGTAGGTAGAATTTATAATCTCTGTTAAAACAATTTATACACTAAGAACAATTTATAATATTTTCAAGTACAACTTATAAGCTCTAAGTATAATTTATAAGCTCTGTAAGTATAATTTTTAAGCCCTAAGTATGATTAATATGCTCTGTAGGTACAATTTATAAGCTCTATAACAATTCATCATTATTAGAAGTAACAAAGAATATCAACAGTAGAGAATACAGTCAAAGGTTAGCAAGAAATTCAAAGAATTTCTCCATCACACTGGCTTGGTGGTGCACATTTTAGCGCGCATTTGGACTACTAAAGTTTCAAGCACACAAATGAAGGATACCACATCCACAGAAGAACGGAACTTGTTAGAATAGCCAGGAGCTAGAGAACTGCTTTTTTTTCATTTTTGCAGAAAAATAAATTAAATTAACGGTTTTAAAGCTAAAAGATGAAATGTAGCTGGTCACTGTGATAGCAATACTAAAACGCAGCGATGTAGAAAATGATTGATTACAAATTAGTTTTAGCCTTGCTCATCACAACAAAGATATTCAAAAAGAGGAAGGATGAAGGGAGGAATTACGGGAATGCGAAATCCATGCAGAAGAGATATTTCTACACAGGATCTGGTACGTGTGTAAAAAGTAAGTTACGAAGGAAGGTTATGAAGCAAGATAAAACTTGAAGAAGAAAGTTAGAGGTGCTAAAGAACAGGACAGCAGTGAACTTAAAAAGATGATCCTTTACAAAATAAAAAAATTATTTCAACAAAAAAAGGCGTACTTGATTTTGAGCTAGGGACCTCATATATTCCCACAAAAGCATTCTTGCAGTGCAAACAAAAAGCTGCAGAACACAAACTTGCTCTATAACAAGCCTCCTATTAGAAGATGCAATAAACAATAAAACTTAGGAATTACAGTTGAGAAAGAAAATCATTTTTCCAACGATAAACATGAGGAGGCTAATTTTACAGTACAAAAATATTTCTCGGATTTACACTAGCATAAATAAAGATTTTCCATAGTTATAGATGTCATATAAAAATTTTTGTGCGTTATTGCAATTGAAGAAACAACAAATAAATGTTATTATGCATTGTTACAGGCTAGCAAGACCCAAATTTAGGCTTATACTTGAGCAGAATAATGATTTTATTGCGTCGCATGGGTTATTTATAAATATTGAACGCTGCATTTCGTGCACAAACAAAAAAGTTGCTTTTACCATGTAGTGCCTCAGACTAGCAAGTATTGAAAGCCTTGCTATTTAATAAAACCTACTCAATATTTGCCACCAAGACAGGGATGCTTTCCCAGCAAGCAAAGTTTATAAATCTGGCTGGACGGGAGAACAATCAAAACAGTGCTTAACGTAATTAAAAACTATATTGGTGCATCTTAAAAACTAGTTAACCAATAATAAAAACTATGTAGGTGCAACTCAGAAGCTACAGTTAACCAATAACAAAAACTATGTTGGTGCATCCTAAAAACTATGGCTGACCAACAATAAAAACTATATAGGTGTATGTTAGAAGCTACAGTTAAAAATTCTAACCTAAAAAGCGTAGATAATGGGAGCAGAGGCAGCTCACACTAATAGGATAGGTAATGGAGAGCACGCTTGATAACATGAGATAAGATGCACAGAAATAAAAATGACTTATCATCTCAGCAACAACACAGCTAACTAGGGAAAGTATAAGTTTACTTGGACCAAAAGATAGGTACGGAATGTTACTTTCATCACAGAACGGGGAAAGCATGTTGGACCAAAATATAGATACCGAATGTTACTTTTATCACAGAACGGTCAAGGCACATATCAGTTTTATCACTTTAGCCAATTTTGACTGACGCCCATTTCATTCCAATATTTCGCCAGTTTCTTTTGCAATGTGTTCACCAGCATTGTTTACGGACCTTTCCACCAGAAGTAAGACTACGGAGCCACACTTCAAGCCAGAGATCAAGTGGTGCTACTACATCGTAAGGTCTACCGCCATATTTCGCCTACCCAAGTACCGTTTGAGATGTACAAATCAAGTTTTTAGCACTAAATTATATGTATGGAAATAAGTCATATCCATTAGTAACCTAACCTAACCTCACGCTATAGTACTAGCTAGAGTTAGATCTCATGCTCTAGTGCAGAGATCTCCAAACTTTCCAACGCAAGGGCCACATTATACATTTCCCACATTCATGCAGGCCGAACGAATAAAAAATGAAGAAAAATTATTTAAGCTATGGCAGTCGTACGATAATTATTTTATTACTTTCAAGACCACCACACAGGGATTTGTTGGGTGGGCCAGATGAAGCTATGTGGCGGGCCGGATGTAGCCCACGGACCATAGTCTGGAGACCCCTGCTCTAGTGTGGTAGACCTCACGCTACGGCAGCACGGATCAAGTTTGCATAGGGCCCGCACAAGGCGTTGGTGCAGGGGTTTCCAACCTGAGACACATTTGCTTACCTGAAGAAGGACGTTTAAAGTTAACAAGAGAAGGGGAAACTACTGTATGTTTACATGTTATTTATATTAAGAGAGGGGAAAATATGTTTGTATGTTATTCATTTCCTAATTTTAATATATATATAAATATCTCTGAATACAATAGATACTCAGTCGTTCTATCATAAAAAATTTGGGGTACACGTCCATCTGTCGAAATACTGAGGGGATGCAATGTCAGAGAGAGGCTGGGAACTTATGGGGTTGTGGAACGAAGGTGAACTCAATGGAGAAACTTCTTCAATGATTCACAGCATTATTATTTAAAATCACAAACATTGTTTTCTCGGTTGATTGATTAAAAGAAAGTTTTAGCCTCCCTTTACCACAACAAGGATGTTCAAAGAGAGCTAGAGTGAAGGCGCCATTTAGTATGGAGTTAAGAGAACGCGGAATTTATGCACAAAGTGCATGAAAACAGTAAGCTAGGTAAGAAGTTCATAAAACAAAATCAAAGTTGAAGAAGATAGTATTACGTGCTAAAAAACAGGTCATCATTGAACCGAAAAAAGATGGTCCGTAACAAAACAAAACACCTTTTCTACTTCAACAAAAATAAGACCTGTCTAACCTTTAGCTCGGGACCTCATAATATGATCTAAATTCATTTCTCACTTCTTCATCAAGATACGAGTAATTTAGAACAATATAGCAAATGGAACAGGAACAAAGCAAGCGGCCCATTCTCAGGTTGCTCCCAATTGCCGTGCCGTCAGACGCCATCACGTACACGCACCCATGATACACATAACCAATCCTCAATTTTTATGCACGAGCTCCAATGCATTCTAGTCTACACAATCTATCCTAATGCAGCAGTTGTGCCAAGCGTGGGTTTTCATCCGTTTATAGTCATTTCTGTTGGTGTAAAAGTACTTTCAATTTTCATTGGGACAATAGTAGTACTAGTACTTTACTTTTTTAAGCCAAGGATTTCACTTTTTCTAGGTTTTTCAGCACTTCAAATTATTCTAGTAACTGTCAACAGGTTGATCCCCTTCACCTACAAGCTTTTAAGCGTTTTTAGTTCCACCCATTTCCGACATAATGGACCGACATACTGGATGATCTTGTGTACATTTCTTTTAACTTTGTCTTACTTGTGAATTTGTTGGCCCGTTTTTCATCAATTAATACTTTTAATACTATTATTAATACTTTATATTAATTAATTAATACTTTATATTAATATTAATACTTTTAGTACACCAATTCAATTTTTTTTCATTCAATTGGTCTTTTCTTATTTCTATCACTTTTGTTTTTGATTAGTCTTCAATATTTTTCCTTCAGAATTTTTTTCTTGTTTTTATTTGGAGCGTTTCCTTACCTTTCCTTACTTTTGTTTAACATCATCAATTTCTTCCAGTTCCATTTTAACGCTCGAGTTTCATCAACATTTTGCTCTTGCTTTCCCTTTACTACATCTTCTCCTGCAGTTTGTGGCCCGCCTTCTTTCTCAAATTTCCATCGTTTTTCTTCTTGTTCTTTTCTTTCTGCCGCATTTTCTTATTATCTTTACGCTGAATTACAACTTCATCTTTCGGTTTCAACTCCATTCTATTCCCTTGTTTTACGTCATTGCCTGCTTTAAATCCTGCCTCCTTGTGCTTATGTTTAATTTTCTTATTTCTAGTTTGCTTGCATTTATGCGCTGTTTCCTGCACAGTTGCCGCGCTTTGTTTTGTGTCTTTACTTTCATGAGGCTCAACCTTCAGGATATTCTCCAGTTTTACGGCGCCTTTTTGTTCCCTTTGCTCGTCTCCATTTTGTTCCCTTTGCTCGTCTCCATTTTGTTCCCTTTGCTCGTCTCCATTTTGTTCCCTTTGCTCATCTCCATTTTGTTCCCTTTGCTCGTCTCCATTTTGTTCCCTTTGCTCGTCTCCATTTTGTTCCCTTTGCTCGTCTCCATTTTGTTCCCTTTGCTCGTCTCCATTTTGTTCCATTTGCTCATCTTCATTTCGTTCCCTTTGCTCATCTCCATTTTGTTCCCTTTGCTTATCTCCATTTTGTTCCCTTTGCTTATCTCCATTTTGTTCCCTTTTCTTATCTCCATTTTGTTCCCTTTGCTTGTCTCCATTTTGTTCCCTTTGCTCGTCTCCATTTTGTTCCCTTTGCTCGTCTCCATTTTGTTCCCTTTGCTCGTCTCCATTTTGTTCCAGGAGCTCATCTCCATTTTGTCCTATTTGCTTGTCCCTATTCTGATTTTCGTTTCTATCAATTTTAGGGTTTACTGATAATTGCTCTTGTTTAATTTCTATTTGTTCATGGTTCATTGCCACATGTCCAAATTTCACATTATCTTTATCCATATCAATTCCTCTATTTTTCTGTTCTTGTACCTCTTCTTGTTGCAGTTTTAGTTTTTTGTCAACTGCTTCATGTACGCATGAGCTCCAAGACTCCTCTTGTTCTTCATTTGCATGAATACTCTCAAGACTTCCTTCAGAAATTTCATTCACACTCACCCCATTCAGAACATTCAACACCTGCTCACTAGAATCCCTGCTCAATGTTAGGCTGGGTGCTGGATCATGCTCACTAGAATCACTGCTCAATGTTGTGCCAGGTGCTGGATCATGCTCACTAGAATCACTGCTCAATGTTATGCTGGGTGCTGGATCATTCTCACTAGAACCACTGCTCAATGTTACGCTGGGTGCGGGATCATGTTCACTAGAATCACTGCAAGATATTACGCCAGTTTCTGGATCTTGAACATCAGCACAACTCTCCTCCAACTCTTCACGAGCATCAAACCATTCTTCAAGGGCATCTTCGCACACACTCCAGTTAGACCTGCGATTTGATGACTCGTCCATCATGTGCTCCTCATCACACTTGGTGATAAAGGTGCCATTGTCGTTCAAAAAGTAGATAAAACCCTCCATTACTTGTTCCATGCCTCCGTCACATTTGGAGATGTACTTCAGATCTCCGTTCTTGATTAGGATCAATTTGTTCTTGTAATAAACTTCCACTAAATCCCCTTTACGCTCGAATCTCACTTCCAAGTCTTTAGCAACTTCTTCTGTAATGGATGAGAAATCTCCACAATGCCATTCTTCATTTGAAACTGAAAAACTTGACATTTTCTTTTCCAAGTGCCTCTGGCTAGCTTTGAAGACCTTGAAAAATATTCTCCCAGAATTGGTTTTCATCATCAATCTAATTTGCTTCACAAAAGGAACGAGAGACTTTGGGATGATCGACTTTAATACCTGGGCATCAAAAGCCCTGCTTTCTGTTGTCGACACCTTTGTGCTGAAGATGTTCTTCAAGTGGATTTTGTGGCCAACTTTGCCTGCGGTTTTAGCAGCAAGGCCATCAAGAAGTAGACCCCCAGCAGCATCACACCATTTGCCAGGGTTGGCAGGATCTGCAAGAGGCTCTAATGCCCCATACGGCCTGAACTCCTCGTTGATGGCAGAGTCGGCGGCTGTGATCGCGGAATCGATAGCCACACCAGCACTAATGCCTCCAGCAACCGCACCAAAAGGACCTGCAGCCACAAACCCGCCAACTCCACCTCCAATGACGGCTGCAGTGTGAGACGCGGCCTTCATGGAAGTATCGCCACTTTCCATGTCCCCTAAGGCATAATGAACTGTCCCCTTTAGGTGACCTATCACCGGTATTCCATTCACCACTGACTCTACAAAGCCGCCAAATTCCTTTTGGGTGTTTAGCGCAGCATCGTGATCCCCAGATAAGGCCTCCATGGCTGATCTGACTTGTGACACGAGGGGGCATTGTTTCGAGAAGTTGACCTGGGTCTGCACAGCACCTTCTGTGTCATCGCACACCCACTGGACGAAAGACTTTGCTTGGGAGAAGAGTGGAATTCCGTCCATTCTTCCTGGAAAATGAATAACATTTACCACAAAAATGTAAGGCTAAAAATAAAACTGTGGCCATTCCAGTAAGAAAAAAGTATCTGAGAATCACACTTTTTTGCCAACAAACTCTGCAAAAATTTAATAGGAAATACCTGTTCACAAAGAAATACCCTGCATGCAATATAATGAAAAATGGACTCAAAACAATAGAAAACAAGAATCTCAAACTTGTGAACCAAATAAATTATATTTCATTATAGATTTAATAGCACCTTTGTCTAAACACAGTTCTTAAATGAGGAATTTTCCTATTTATTTTTTACTCAATTTATCATAAGATCAAATTTACAGCACAAGTGCTTAAAATATCATGACAATAGTACAATAGTAATTTAAATTTATTGAGAATGTCAAATATTTACAAGATTTCAGATATCAACCCTTCACATCCCACAAGACAATACGATTTTTCATTAAAAATAACCTCAGTAGGAGTATATTAGATTTTGTTGTATATTTGTTCCCTTGAGTGTTCTTAGCTAGGTGGCAGTTTCTTGCTCATTCTGAAGTCAGTGATGACATGATGCCAGTATTGGTCTGATGATGGTAATATAGACATAAAAATGCTGACATAAAAGGCCCAAGCTACTCTAATATCAATACTAAAAATGAAGAAGAAGTAGAAGATCAAACACAGACATCTAAAACCAATAAAAAGTACTTTAGATCTTAGATTAGATGTTAGTCTAAGGCTTCCTAACTGCAACAAAGGCATTCCCAAGAGAGGAAGGCACCATTTAGTATGGAGCTAAGGGAACATGGAATCTATGCACAAGGTGTACAGAAACAGTTAAGTTCAAAAAGAAATTCAAAAACAGGATAAAAATGAAAAAGTGGTAAATGCCAAAAAATAGAACAGTGAACCAAAAAAAGACAATTAATAACCACAAAAAAAAATTATTTCAACAAAAGGAAAGCCTACTAAACTAATAGATTGGACCTTACATCTTCCCCTTGGGAGTGCTAATTACCATAGATGTAATAGTTGTATCTCCCTGAGGGGAATAAAAAGTACATATAACAGCCAAACCTTACCAGTTCAAACTGCATGTTCAAAAAAAAAAAAGGAGACTGTTGCGAGTCCTGTAGACCAGACAAAAGGAGTGACAGGATGCAAAAGGAGAGTAGCCGTAGATGTGGTAGAAGTATCAGCACTCACTCAAAAGGTATGCTTGGTAACCTGTCACAATAAAAACTTTAAGAACATGCATCTTCACAATAAATGAGCACTCATTCTGGTTTTTTTACAAAATATGGCCCAATAGTAACTATACTTTACATAGACAAAAAGTTATGAAAGTTTTCTCAAATTTGACAAAGTTTAACCCTTTAACGCCCAAATGGACTGTACGGTCTTCTTTCAAAAATAACAATAATATATTGTATTTCTTATTCAATTTGTTCACTAATGTGTCCTTTGAACTTCACTGCCGAGTGGCAGTTCCCTCCCCATCTTGATAACAGTGACTACCTAATGCCAGTGTCGGTTTAGTGATAGTGGTTGTGATAACGGTAATACGAGTATAAAAATGTGGGCGTTAAAGGCTTAAAGTAGAAAAAAGTTACAGAGTATAACATCAAACATGCAACAGGTCTTTACCAACAAGCCTGTAACAAAAATATTGAACCCTTTTACGCCAAAGTGGACTGTACGGTCCTCTTTTAAAAATAACAATAATATATTGTATTTCTTATTCAATTTGTTTACTAATGTGTCCTTTGAACTTCACTGCCGAGTGGCAGTTCCTTCCACAACTTGATAAGAGTGACTACCCAATGCCAGTGTCGGTTTAGTGATAGCGGTTGTGATAACGGTAATATGAGTATAAAAATGTGGGCGTTAAAGGATTAACTTACCCAAAAAGCAATCAATTCACTTTAAAATGAATTTTTCAAAACATAATGACATAAGAAATGATTAACTGAATAAACTAAAGCATTAGCAATCCAAGATTTTGAGTATGCAAATATAAAACATTATCAAACTGATAATCATTTTTAAAGGAACTGAAGGCCCTAGCTAAATGTTACATCTCTGATACTAATGGTATCTTTAGTTTGAAATCTAAAAATGTAAGCCAAAACACAATGTTAATAATAAAAGGATCTCTTTTATGGGGAAAAATAAAACATTTAATAAAATACATATAAAACATACTCACCTGCTTCACCTAATTCTTTAATATGCATAAATATTAAGTCATATACTGCCTGGTTCAAAATCTAATAATATAGACAAGTTTTAAAACATGCATTTAGCTCTACCAACCAAAAATGTTACAGGCAACTCTGTAGATTGTGGAAGAATTATGTACTGCAATTAGTTCATTGAAATTATTAAAAAGCACAATGGTTTCAACAATATTATCATAAAATTTCCAGTAAAAGTCATCAAACTTGGCAGTTGAATGTCAAAATTAATTTTCAGGTAATTAATCAGGCATGTCACATCAGTTCAGTAAATATTATCTATTTTAACATGAGATCATATCTTGAGATTGGCTCTTGCTTCCACTGAGAAGCTGGGATATTATACAGTACGGCAAAAAAAAAAAATCACTAAAATGCTATGAACCACAAGATGTTTACAAAAAGCTCAAGTTCCTGAGAGTAACAACTTATTACATTTAATGAACTTTGACTAAAATTGCTCACTATTTCTTTTAGCCATTGTCAAAAAGGTAATCTCAATAAAATCCTTCAAAATATCATTCTTTCATCAGCTAAAATTTTCCAGTTATGCAGCTAACAATTATTATGTTGTATGAGAAGCTACTATTCAGATTCAATAATCAAAGAAATCTGCTAGGCTTATTGTGTTATATACAACACAGGCAAAAATTAAGCTGCATTAAAGCAATTGGGCAGCACAGGCAAGTAATAAACAATCACAAAACATATCATTACCAGGAAATAATACAATATCACCAGTAATAAAAATAAGAATTAATAAAACAGGATAAAATAACATAAAATTATTAGCAATAAAATAAGGTACATGAAGTTAAAGGTTGATAAAGGTAGTGAGCATAAGCTGGGCTAGTGAGTATCTTAGATTAGCCTAGGCCCATGGGAGGTTTTTAACTTAATTTGCAAAACAAGATGCAGGGCAATTTTTGGAGTTAAAACTTCAGAAAAAAATAAGCCTAATATGCCATCAAATAGAGCATTCATAAGCAACCATTAAATCATGGAACTTTGATATATACATTTTAAAAATGGATTTATCTTAATTTGCCCATTATTTCCAAACAAATAAGCAATAACAGTTGATTTTATAGAATAAAGGTGTACTAAAATTTTCAAACGACTAATATGCAGTCACAAAAATTATTACTTTTTTGGAATCTAATTGCAAGGTAATTCAACAAATAATATACCTTCATTTATTTGCATCAAAATGAGTGGCAAGCTTCTAACACCAGAGTCCAGAAGTGAAAAATAAAATGCAAGCTCAGTGCATATAGGCCCTATAGCTTTTTTATACCCGTTCCTACGTTAACTATTGTACATCACAGACGAGCCGTCTACAGCAACGGAGTGATAGTTGCTGAGAAACAGTACTGCGTAGTAAGCGAGAAATTACCTTAGTGACAGCAAAACATTAGCCATTTAGACCTGTAAAGCAAGAACGTTTACAATTTTTTCATTGATATGCGAAATATGATTTACTTCTGAACTTCAATGCGTATTAGTGAAAACACGAACACTTATTTAAATTCATTTTTGCAACGAAAAATGAATCACCGGTGGTCTAGAACTCTATACGCTCACAGCGAACAAAACGCAGAATACGCTACTTATTCAAATTGCGCTCGAACACTTGTTTGCAATTTGCCATTCAGATGTAGTGCTCTACGTTAGTTACCCCTCAAATCTCGATTCCAGTCATTTCATGTTCAGTAACCTTAATATTTGTCAATGTAAATTTTATCTAGAAAAGGTTCCCACTCCTCCACTGCGTATCACCAATACCGACCGCCTGGAGGAGTATCAAAGTATGGACGCAACTTCTCTCGCCTCAAACGGAACTCAATGCCTAAAGTAGAAAACACACCAGGCCTTACAAGGAGATACGCTCAGAAGCAACATGCAAGCGCAAACCTTCCCCTCCCCCTCGTGCCTGGTTATTTTGTTACAACAATATTTGTTATCATGACGCAACACTGCTATCCGTAATCCGACACATCCGACCATCCGAACTTTCTAATTCATTTCATGTTTTTCAGGTAAATTTGTTTTTGCTGAAGGTGAGCGAATGCTCGAAACGTTCAATTTTATTGTTTTGCTTGCAGTTTTTAATTCGAGTAAATGTTTTATACGGCATTTTTGGTTCTCTCTTTTTTACTTAAACTCAGGAAGCCTCCCGATAACTTTTTTGCACTAGTATTTTAGTTACACAAATCTTTCCACTGACCAATCCATTAATACAAATGGATGTTTTACAAAATATTTTACGAGTTCCTAGCCCAAGAAGATGAAAGGAATCCATTATGTGTAAACAAAAAACCCTAAAAGGATCTCCTTTCTAACCAGTCATTTGCTTTGAATTCTCATTAGAAAAACTAAATATGTTTTGGTGAAAATACTTAGAATGCTAAACTGAGGTGAAACGAAGGTTTTCTTTGTCTAAATCATGATGCTAAAAATAGAAGCTGCTAAGAATTCCTTACCTAACTCAAATAAAAATATGATGTCTTTACTGAACTAGAATTAATCACCATATTGTATTTGTTTCAATTACCATATTCCTCGCAATTATATTCCTATATCAACTAAGTGTATACCTGTAGTGGCATTCACTAAAACTTCAAATGGCTTAAAATAAGTATGTGTCAATGGTGGTTACTTCCGATCGAGCCGGTGTCAGTTTCAGACCTGTGAACAACGTGAGGTATTCAAACCAGCTTCTTCCTCTTTCAATAGGAAGAACATCGGAATCGGATTGTAAGAACTCATGAACGTGCGACCTTCAGATAGAAAGATGATTGTGCTAATCACTAGACCACGGTGGTTGTGGAGTAGTGTTTAAAAATTTTGAGGTAGAATTAACTCTTATTAGTTTATCCCCAAAAATTGGAGGCCTAAAGAGAAAAACAAATCCCCTCACCTTATCAAGTCCCGCCAAGGAAATAGAGAAAAGCTGCAATTAAAAAGTGAGGTAAGAGCAAAAACCAACAATTAAATGAATAAAAACTCCCACTTGGTATCAACGACAAGATGAATTAAACAAGTCGCACAAACTGTGCTCGTCATAGCCGTGCGGCTTTCGGACCCGCCTCCGCGCGGGCAAACCCGGGTTCGGGTCACGGCGCTGGTGGCGATTTTCTCTGTTGGGTATAGGGGAAAAATTCCAAGCACAATACCCCACTCTACCCAGGTGTCTGAAATGGGTACCGGTCTTGACCGGGGGAAAGCGTCATGACGTCCTGATGTTAGTTATAAGGCATTTGAAAATCCAATGTACAAAGTGATATGTATCCGGCTTGATTGGAAATAAAGCATCCGTAGATGCCTTCATTTATTATTTATTATTTATTACTAGAGACTGCAAAACTAGGTTAGGCAAAGCTAGTGTCTTCTGCAAAAACATTAACTTAAGGTCGCACTTTCCTGTTGACGTTTCACCCGTTGTTCATCTTCAAAAATCTACCTCATATCACGTTTCAATAATTTTTTCACCGCTTAAAAATTCTGAATTTTGCACAAAAATAATTAGAGAAAAGGTTTCTGAACGAGATTTTGACAACGGTCCTAGGAAATGGGCCGTTCGGCTTACTCTTGTCGCCATTTCCTGTCCTATTTTCAGCACGAAAGGTATGTTTTGAACAAAAATTTTTACAGCGACTGCGATTAATTTTTATATCTTCTTCATTCACTTGCTTAACATTACTTGTATAAAGCAAGTATCATGAATGATTTATTTTGATAGTATTCATTTGACAATTACAGTTAATAGCTTCGTTCGTACAAACCTTAAACCGGGTCTTGCTCGAAGGCTGGTGGGTCTGGAGAGGGGGCGAGCGGTAGTGACGGGGGGGGGTGGGTGGGGGTCAGCGACGGGTCGAGGCTGGGGTGGGGGAAGGTTGAATTACAGTTAATAGTGCAAAAATTTTCAAATATGACTCAAAACTGACTTGGCGACAAGAGTTGGCTTGACGTAGTCACGATGTTTTTCATACAATCATCCAGCAATCAGCCTGAACAAGAGGAATTATTTCTCACTTCATGGTAGGATGAGTGAATTAATCGACACGTAATAATAAAAAAATTTAAGCGAAGATCAATTCCGCGTTGATATTTTAAATAAAAGTCAGTAAGCACTTAATAAATAAACTTGAATAAAAAAGAAAGGAAAATACTTCATTACCAATGAATTTTCAGCTAAAATCAGTGAAGGTTTTTGAAATGTTTTAACTTCAGCCAATGGAGGAGATAAGCTAGCAGCTCTTCATTCCGGGATATGAGACCCGTGCGTGTGAAGGAGAGATAGCAATTAAGAGATATGCGCTTGTTGGTCATTACGTAGTGAGTTAACGATGAACACATAAAGATAGATACCCTGGGTGCACTGAAATATGCTGACGCTTGTAAACCAATCGCTCAGACGCGACGGAGTAGAGTCGTGATGTAACTGTTAGCAAAGGATCGATCTACTGAGCGTGATACGATGTACTACACGACTGTTACACCGACGTGCTACACTCGTCATTGTTACAGTGTGCTTTTCACATTTGTGGGTGTACTTCTGTGCTCGCGATAGCCATGTCCTAGAGGTTCTGCCGCCGCGCGGCAGAGACCCGGGTTCGAAACTCGGCGCTGGCGGTGGCGATTTTCTCTGTTGGGTATAGGAGAAAAATTCCAAGCACAATACCCCACTCTACCCAGGTGTCTGAAATGGGTACCGGTCTTGACCGGGGAAAGCGTCATGGCGTCCTGGCGTTAGTTATAAGGCATTTGAGAATCCAATGTACAAGGTGATATGTATCAGGCTTGATTGGAAATAAAGCATCCGTAGATGCCTTCATTATTATTATTATTCTGAATCGATTGCGCTCTCAACCACATGGGCACTCAAACGGCCCATTGACAGATCTCAAACGCCCTCATGACAGCATTCAAATGGCCCATTGACAGCACTCAAACGCCCTCATAACAGCACTCAAACGCCCTAATGACAGCACTCAAACGCCCTCATGACAGCACTCAAACGCCCTCATGACAGCACTCAAACGGCCCATTGACAGCACTCAGACGCCCTCATGACAGCACTCAAACGGCCCATTGACAGCACTCAAACGCCCTCATAACAGCACTCAAACGCCCTAATGACAGCACTCAAACGCCCTCATGACAGCACTCAAACGCCCTCATAACAGCACTCAAACGCCCTCATGACAGCACTCAAATGCCCACATGACAGCACTCAAACGTCTTCATGACAGCACTCAAACGCCCTCAGGAGAGCACTCAAACACCCTCATGACAGCACTCAAACACCCTCATGACAGCACTCAAACACCCTCATGACAGCACTCAAACGCCCTCATGACAGCACTCAAACACCCTCATGACAGCACTCAAACGCCCTCATGACAGCACTCAAACGCCCTCATGGCAGCACTCAAACACCCTCATGACAGCACTCAAACGCCCTCATGACAGCACTCAAACGGCTCATTGACAGCACTCAAACGCCCTCATAACAGCACTCAAACGTCCTCATGACAGCACTCAAACGGACCATTGACAGCACTCAAACGCCCTCATGACAGCACTCAAACGGCCCATGGACAGCACTCAAACACCCTCATAACAGCACTCAAAAGCCCTCATGACAGCACTCGAACGCCCTCATGACAACACTCAAACGCCCTCATGACAGCACTCAAACGGCCCATTGACAGCACTCAAACGCCCTCATGACAGCACTCAAATCGCACTTTGGCAGCACTCAATCTGCACCTATATAAATAGCTATCAAACGCGGCCGGGGCAGCTTTACATCACTCAAACGGAATTTTCAAATCTGGAGATACCCGCCATGATGCAGGTGTACTGAGAGTCTGAGACCATAATAAGTTATAATTACCTTTGATGCAGTTTGTACGATCAGTTTAAGACCGTCCCTCCGGGTCCCAAAACTTAGTCAATTGTAAACTGCGCCTATACTCTAATCGTACTTTGAACGTGCCTAGGAAATACATTAAACATTACAACATCGAAACGCGAATATTTCTTCAAATATTTTTATCAGGGTGGGATTTTCGTACATTTCACGTTATCCTTGTGCTATAACAAGGTGTAAAAGTTAACCTGATTACTTCGCTACTTTACGTGATGTTTTTGATTTTAGCCATAAACAATAACATATGGAGCTGCAAAGTCAACAATTAAACTTTTATTGCTGGCTATATCGCTACGCTAAATTGTTAGAATGTTCGGCTCCAGCTTTCGAACATTTTACGAAGTTCTAGACTTGCAGCCAGCAGTGTGTGTAAGTTCTGTCAACTTGCTAAGCTACATGCTTTTTCCTACGAAAACTTCAAATCATCAAACATTTTCGGTAAAATTTGAGTACTGTGAGTTTGGCTGTCCAAAACGGTAACAAAGCACACTAGCCTTTGAATATTTCTTTAATCCAACTCTTTGATTAAGAGGATCATCAATCGCTATTTACACAAATTATGGTAGGAGAGCATTAATCTCCATCAACACATGAATACCACACCATTTTTCGTTTCTATAATAGAAAATTATTTTCCAAAGTAGTGATAAGGAAAATCCGCACCAACACATAAATGCCAAGCATTTTTCGCTTCTAGAGTGGAAAATAATTTAAACAAATGAAAAAAGAGAGAAACATTATATTCAACAACTCACAAATGCCCCAACACCATTTCCCATTGCCACCGCTTCACTTAGCGCAACACATTCCAGAATTGGGAAGTAATAAGGCGGAAGGTTTCCAAACGTTGCACAACTATTTACAAACGACGCCTGGAACAATGCCGCTAAGTCACCGTCGTCAGAACAACACTCTACAAGGCTTCCTCATACACTTTCTTCACCGCGCTCGTTCGGAGAACTTGTTAAACAAAAGCTCATTTATATCGCTATTATAATTAACCCATTAACGTCAGCATTTTTGTACTTATATTGCCGTTATCACAACCACCGTCATTGGACTGGCGCTGCCATTAGGTTGTCTCCGATACCAAAATGAGTAAGAATTACTACCACTCGATAGTGAACTTCAAAGAACCCATTAGAGAACAAATATAGCTATAAATACAATATATTACGGCTACTTTCGAAAGAGGACCGTATAGTCCTCTGGGGCGTTAAAGGGTTAAGTTAGAGTAGTGCTATTTACTCATAAAGGTTATCTATGGCCGCATCAAAGTGTGCTGCTATAGCGTCACATGTCGAACCTTCTCTCACGAAAAGTAGAGGAACTGTGTTATGTTAATGGCTGTCAATTAGGTTGATTGTTAGGTCTGATTTTGTAGTCAGTTTTGAAGTTCACTAATTACGAGTACCCTAGATTGAACCAGTCTCCTTCATTACACGGGATATCAACTAATAATTACTTTTCATTGCAAGCGGCGGAATGAGTAATGTTCAGTAACTCTTTGACTGCATCGTGTGCCACCGCTGGCCACGGAGGAGATTTTCATAATACTGCTGACCGACCGGTAGTCCCAAACTCAGTTTTCAAAAATTCTTAATTAATACTAAATGAAGGCATGATCCAGTACATGTTCGCCATTTTAAAAATTACTCACTACAATTGACTTTAAATTTGAGTTGGATTTTGAACTTCAGTTTAACCCATTGCGGTCATATTGTAAAGGACCATCATATTGTCTCCGATAGAAAGAGAATTCGAGACAGTTGGTATGGAAGGGAAGCGCATTTTCTCGAGGCCACGGTGCCAGTGTTACGATATTCAACACGAAACGTTTATTTCTTCACAATTATTTCCACTTTTGAACCAGCTGCCAGTTGGTCAGAAGCCAAATTCTCAAACAATTGACGTTTTCTCAGCGTTATGATTGCCAGAGTAAGTTTTTCAAGGTGGAAACTCCATTGGGATCATTAAGTTGGAACTTTTCAGCAAATAAAGTCCAAGTTTTGAACTTTTGAACTTTATTCTTCTAATTCTTTTTGGACTCTTCTTTTCTTTGGACTTTTCTTCTTTTTTCTTCTTCTAAGTTTGGACTTTTTCTTCAAATTTAAGAATTGCGTGCTCCCTACGCACAAATTGTTTTCGAAAAATCCTGAATCTGATTGAACACGTATAAATTCGCAACGTCCACTTAATATAACTTACGCCACCTTTTGTACGCCTACGACGTCGACTGTTATAAAAATTCGGCCCAGATGAGATGCGAGTTCACATGAGGGTGTGGAGTCGTGCGATAACAGCTGCTCTTGGATAGGAATGCCTGCTGTACCTCAAAGCTTTTTAGGTTTAAATGGAAACGTTTTCTGATGAACATCACAAATTGCAGCGAAATTTCTAGTATAATACCACTTCAATATTTTGAAGTTAGTTGGGTATGAAGCTAGAGAAGCTGCATAGGCGACCGGAGTGTTTGTTTATAAATAACAGAGATGTTAGAGATCCCTTTTGAATGTGAAATTTTTATTCGCTGCATTGATTGCTCGGAAAAAAATCACAATTTGCAGCAAAATTGGCTGAATCACTGAATGAAAACTATCGCAAACGCTTTAAAATTTTCAGCTTTTATGTAGCATGTTAAAACAATACCGGTATGACATGGTTTCGAACGTATTTAAAATGGTAGTGGTATGACACTGCATCGAAATTAATTACAACTGTAGCGATATCACACGGCTTCGAACTTAATTAAAACGGTAGAGGCATGACACGGCTAAGAACTTAATTAAAACGGTAGAAGTATGACACGGCTAAGAACTTATAAAAACGGTAGTGGTATGACACTGCACCGAACTTTATTGAAACGGTGTTGGTATGAGTCAATTACAAAAGTTAGTTTCACGATACTGAGATCATATTTAGCGAAAAAGGTGGTTACATTATACATACACATGTTCAATTAAAATTCAAGGTGATATATTGACGTTTCGATAATTACTAGCACCAGCTTCGCAAATAAGAGCTCGGTCTTCACGAGGACTGATCCAAATTTCAAAGTTCGGCTGACCGAAGCCCTCCACACACAACACTTGATGAGAGACGCTCATTTGGTTGCGCAGGGGCAGAGATGCAAGGTAGCGGAGAGCTGCATCGAGCAAATCCAAACATTCGATAATTGAAACGCTCGAGGAATGTGACACCCTGTGCTGTGTCCTGCAGTGCTATTTTTTGTGGTGGTTGGGAGAGGGGGTAGGGAAAATGAGGGTGTCTGCCAGGAGTGCCAGTGTGGGTCCCATTCGGGGGTGGTAGGAGAGGAAACTGACTGTGTCCTATTCGGGGGTTGTATGAGAGCAAACTGACTGTGTGTGTCTCTCTCATTCGAGAGGTATATTTAAGAGGAAACTGACAGTGCGTGTCTCACTCGGGGAAACACACCTAAATAAATGCATAAATTAACTCAGGTTTTGTATGTTAAGTGAATACCCACAAGGCAAAAGAACTGGACGCGTCATCGAATATTGGTTTACCCCTTGGAATATCAGTTGATTCTAAAACGTAAAGACGAGCTTGCACGAGATGAAAAAAAAATAATTTTTTCTTACCAATGTACATTCTCAGCTAACCATACATTTTTTCAAAATTAGCAATGCTCCGATTTTATGAACTGATCAATATGCGATAAATTTTATTGGAAGTTTTCATTGAGTTAAACTGTCGAATAAAATTTACCGTCATCTTGATTCACTGCCACAATTGTTTCCGTGACTCATCGAACGTTTGTGAAGTGTGTTTGCTCCTTTGCATTAAATTTAATGAATAAGTAATTCGCGTATTAGTTCTACCTAGGCACTACATGAGGTGTTCAAAACTATACATTTGTTCCCTGATGACGGCTGGGAGAATCTAAGCTAAAGTTAGTGAAAGAAAGAAAAAATTGTATTGTTGGGTTCTGAAAGTGGAAAGGAACCTAAATAGCGTACTGTTTTGAAAAATGTTTTTTTTTAATATGGAAACTTGTTATAATATGAAATAAAATGTTTTGAAATGTTATGAAATAAAATACAGGGTGGGCTACACGAACGTTTTGTTTCTCCTTTTTTCGAAAAAAATCACATATAGTTCCTTTTTTCCTTATGCCGGAAAAAATCGCAAAAAGTTTCTTTTTTTCTGAAAACAATCCTTGGTAGCTGTTTGTAAGGCGAATATGATCTACTAGTGTACATGGCCCGTCAAAAATGACGGGATTTTATATTTTTCTTGTATAATTTTCAACGCGAGCATGATAAACAAATATATCCAACCTATAGTACCCGCGATTAAAATATTATAGTACTTGTGCTCTGATGAAACTCGGATCACAGATACGGTTATTGTAGAAAATTTTGTGACAGTTTTTCCCACAAAAGGTTTCCTTACACTTCTGCCCTGAAAATGATTTCGAGTTGTTGAAAGACTTCGATATTTTTGATATCATTGAAAGTTGTGACCCAGAAAACTCTCTCTTCTTTTATCAATGGCATTGTTAAGGGTCGATGGTGAAGAACTCAATTTCTGTCTCTGTAAAGCTAAATTTAATTAAGAACGGTCTTATAAATAAGAATCACGTAGCAATCCGATTCGCAGTTTTGAGCACTTGTAAAAAAGCTTTTTTTGCGGCCCATCATGGATACATACAAATATGATGTCATTAAAGGAGAGCTCAATTTCAAAGTGTAATTTATTCCTATAATTGGTCGGCATCGCACTGGCTTATGGGATGGCAGTGCCACAAAACTACGAGTGGCATTCCTCTACAGCGAAGACTCCTCAGTCCTGTGGCAGTCGCTACCTCCGTCATCAACAAGTCGGCACTCGGCAGTCTGCTGCTCGACGTCGCCACGGCAAGACGGACCAAAAAAATTGTGCTTCTCAGGCGACGTCTCCTGGACAGCGAAGACTAGAGCAACAGGAAACACTGTTCAAAAAGTATAACGTTTCTGGATGAAAGGTCAGTGATATTCGACTAACGTTGAAGGTTTCGTATACAAAAATTGATTAATAGGAATTGTCTGGAAAATTAAAATATTTTTGAAATTTTGGTAACAATACGAGTCAAGTACAGCAATTTATTTCAATGCAAAAAAAATACGTATGACTAGTTTCCATAAATTCCTAGTTTTCCAATGCCTAGTTTTTCTAGCCAATTCCTAGGAAAAGTGGTCAATAAAACTACTCACATTTGGGCATTTAACAAAGAATTAAAATTTAGGCTGAGGGATTATGAAAATATTAAGAAAAAAATTTTACTTTATGCAATCATGATTGTACCAGTAATATGAAGTATTGAGTTCCATGAAAATTAATTATCAAGACTGAAAAAGATTATCAGTAAAATTATTAATTATCTTCATGGATGTGTCGTCACTTCTCAAAATTACGGTCCAGTAACGTGTCAAGTTTCAGGCCTCACTTATGTTGTTTTAACGAATTTTCCAGGAATTGTAGCCACCGACGAACGAGTCTTGCATTTTTTGAAGTAACTCTTACATTTTTACAGATCTTTTCAACTCAGTTTCGTGAATGGCAAGTGAGAGCCATGACACAAAGCGGTTAAATATCTAAAATGAAGGCAGGTCCCCTTAACATTACGCTTAATTAAAATACAATTCCTAGGCACGTCCATCGTCTACAAACTTCGAATACACCTAAGAGCTAAAACCGCCTGGCCATTTTTCAAGTGACTGTCTTTCAAAAACTATAAAGAAAGAGAGTGATTGAAATTTATGTTCTGTGCTGGAAATTGTAGGCTAAAATTCATTACAATTTTTTTTTGCATTTTAATGGAAGTTTTTGTAAACTTCACTTCTAATTTTTCCTGTCATGGTCTTTTATTCTGACATTTTTACAATGGCAATGAATTTATTCTGAGTGATGTACTTCCATGCACGATAAATATAAAAACTCTTGTTTTCTAGCGTGTTACCGTCGACGCTGCTTTCCGGAGCAACATAGGGTAAAATTCAACACCTTGCTTTCAGTAATAAGATGACGGAAATTCAATTTTGTTTTTTGCATCGCAGATGAATTACGATACGAAAACAAAATTGAATTTTCCTCATCTTTTTACTGAAAACAAAGCGATGAATTTTACCCTATGCTGCTACTGCCTCTGTTGAAATTCTTATACTATTATGTAGTGAGAAATTCACATTCTTCTCGATTCAACTCGTCCTAATAATCCTGCACACTATTATTGATACGATCTCTTACTTGTCGAAATAAAAACGAAATATTTCGTTGATTCCTAGTCAAATTTTTAATGATATATTTTAAGTTGATATTTACCTATTCTACCACCGTAAGAACTGTGATTTTCAACGAATATTTTAGGTCGACAAATAATTTACGTTACATAACGTATCCGAGCAGGTAATGAGCACAGAGACTTACAACCCTTTTGGAGAAGGAAATTTAAAACTCAACAAGACAGCTATTTTTATTACAAGCGCCAAGCTTAAACCCATTTTCTTAAGTTATCATCAGTCAGAGCGAGTGCCACAAAACTTCAGATCATAGAAGGAACTCCGAGGTATCTAGAATACATCTGTAAAGTAATATTTTAAGGTTCTTGGAAACTTTTATTCGAGCGATAATTCCATCTTGTAAAGATAAAATCCTAAGACAAAACTTCATCGTAATAGAATAAATGTGAGGACTACTGTTACTGCCTGTGGAATTAATACGATTAAAAGGACTAAGAGGACCGCGAATTTTTCTCTTCTAATTAGTGGAACGAATTATTAGCAGTATTCAAAAAAGTTGAAATTGCTCTACTTTGTTACCAGAAGCAGGTTTTTCATTTTGTTCTAATCTTATTCTTGGAAATAGGGGTGTTGAATTTCACCCTATGTCATTAATGAAAGTTAATGACATAGGCTTGCTTTGTCCCGTCATTTTATAAAACCTATTTATGAATCTAAGAAGTAGTTGATTATCGATCTTTACAAATACAGTGGGAAAATAGTTCAATATTAACTGAAAATATTTCCATAAAAAAATTAAAACAAATTATCAGTGGATAATTCCTATGCAATCTGAACAAGTAACATCGTCCCAACGATAAAGAGGTGAAGCCAGACCAAGAGAAATAGTAGTTTCGATAGTAGCTGGAGAAAAATTTGTCTGAACCTCAGAATATTTCTTTGCACGTATCCTAGTTACGAATCCTCTTAGGACTGAAAGTTTCTGAAATTTGTACTGATGATAACCCAAGAAAAGGGTTGAAAACTTGACGTAATGATCAAAACTATGGTATAGTCGTGCTTTAAATATCTACCTCCAATGCGGACACTATTTTTTTGTTATATTATATTTGTAACATTAAAAATTTTGACTATCAAATCTGGTTGAATGTTTGCTAGGAAGGTTGGTTGGCTACTCTCAGCGCAAGTAATGACAGATAAGTAGGGTATAAAACTCATCACACTGCTTTCAGAAATAAAATATGAGGAAAATGAACCTTGCTTTTAATAACAACGTCGTTACTTTTTTTTGTACATTGTACATAAGTTTTTCCATTACAGATGTGGAAAATTCAGTCCTCTCTGTCCTACTTATGTATATACTCGTATTAGTCCGATATGGGGCATTGTGTATACGGTGTAAAACAAAGGTTTATTTTACGGATAATGCTCCATTCATTTATTTTACTATAATGTACTATTCATCAACCAGTTTTATAATTTTTTTCATGGGTATTGAATTAGTTCATCCTCCTGAAGAGCAGGATTTTTAAGTAATTTCAAAGTTAGAAAATTGCTTCTACACACTACAAACGCGGGGTTAAGTATTCCCAAGTTAAATTGCCGTATAATTAAGGTAAGCTTGAACTCTCTCAGCGTAGAATTTTTTATTTTTCCTTTATTTTTATCTCCACGCCATTTATTTTTGCGCTACCTCTTCAGTTCAAATGGTTGGATGCAACGAGGTACCCACACGTACTGATCATATAATAATTCTGCTTGTTCCTTCCTCAGTTAGTTTCTTAGTTAGTTAGTCCGTCCGTTACGCTTTCAATAATTAGAGTTTGTAGTATCATGGCTACGATTTCCTCAGTGTAACATTGAAAGGTTAGGATATGTAAGGTTAGGATAGGATAGGTTAGGTTAGAAGGGGTAAGGATAGGATAGCGTAGGTTAGGATAAGTAATATTAACGGAATTTTTTCACAGGTCAACCTAGCTTGACGATGACGTTGTTCGTGGAATTTCCACGGGTCCTGCTAGTTATAATAATAACGCAATACTAACAACCTACACCAACCGAACAGTCAGCATTTTGTGGTAAGATCATCAGGTCATAATGGCTTTGTTTCCGGCTGAATGTGCAAAAATACAAGATATATATTTTACTCATTAGAATTTAGTAACTTTTACTAACAATATCCGCGCAGCACTGAGCGGTAGATGAACAGGGACAGGATTTTGAAATAATATACGTCATTATAAATAATATACGTCATTATACAGCCGGCAGCGAAATATCTTCTGTCAATTTGGGTACGCTACAGGCTTTGATTTTTATACTTTCAAGTCAGAGCTTTTTTCAACCAAAATTTCAGCGTTCAGCATCTGGCAACCACACAAGGTAGCCAGATAATGAGCGATGAAATTTTTGAATTTTGAGCGCTCAAAAACAACTCAAAAACAACCAAACTGGAGAATTTTTTAGCCAGAAAAAACACGTAACGTAGCCATATCGGCAGTAGAGCATTCACTGCTCCTTAGATGGACCCCTATAACAGCGTATTTTTTTTAAACTTCAGCCAAAAATCAACATAGATGCGCGGAAATAACACAAAGATTTCCATATAAATCCTTGCTGTTTATGAAATATTCACAGTAGACTAGCATACATATCTTACTTGTACTCATTGGAGCGGTTTAATTAACTGAAGTAAAATCACGCTTGTATGAAACAGTGGCGCACTGAATGAAGAGTAGACTCTATCTGATGTTCTATATTTAACTCAAATTTAAATTCACAACTTGTCAGCAATTTTACAACTACCAAACATTAACTGGATCCATTAAATACCATTGATTTAAAAGATTTTTAAAGTTTTCAAACGACCGACTCATCACCCAGCATGAACTGGGTCCATTAAACATCATTAATTTTAAAAGATTGTTACCGTTTTTCAAACGACCGACCCATCGATGGGTAGTATCGCAAGCAACGTGTCAACATGTTTCTGAAAGCTAATCGTAAACTACTAACTTAATCTAACAATCAAGGCGAACTTACAACGAGTTTATAGAGGCACACTCAACATGACTTCAAGATGATTATAGAGGCACGCTCAACATGACCACCACATGATCATAGAGGCATAACTCAACACGACAACATGGCTGCGTGCCGGCAGAGCAGTGCCAGAGAGCGGGCGACTGCGAGTGCGGGTGCGGAGAGCACGACAGGCCGCAGCGCTGACGCTTCGCCTGGTCAGCATCTCCTGGCGCCACAACACCCCGGGCCGGGGGTGCTGCTTGGCCTTAGTTACTGCTACTGCGAGGTGATTGTTTGGTCATCTAGCACTGCTAGGTGATTGATATCCTAGCGCTGCTAGGTGATTGATCTCCTAGCCCTGCTAGGTGATTGTTCTCCAAACACTGCTAGGTGATTGATCTCCCAGCACTGCTAGGTGATTGTTCTCCTAACACTGATAGGTGATTGATCTCCTAGCAATGCTAGGTGATTGATCTCCTAGCAATGCTAGGTGATTGATCTCCTAGCACTGCTAGGTGATTGATCTCCCAGCACTGCTAGGTGATATTTTGGTCTAAATTACCTACCACTGTAAGGTGATTCTTGGGTAGTCGCCTACCACCGCAAGGTGATTGCTGGGTATTAGTCTGCGATCACTAAAAGGTGATTGCTTGGTGTTAATTACTGACTACTACAAGGGGATTTTTGGGTGCTGGTTGACGTATTTTTAAAAAGCATTTTTTTTTGTTTTACCGTCACGAGTGGACACGCGTCGCACCTAATTACCGACGGCAAATTGGGTAACCAATGTTCCGTTTCACTGCAGCCTGCGTTGAGATTCTGGCCGACGTGCCTTGTGGAGTGAATAATTACAGCAGTGTCTATAATTACAGCTGTGTCTATAATTACAGCAGTGTCTATAATTACAGCAGTCTATAATCACAGCAGGGTCTAAAATTACAACAGTGTCTATAATTACAGCAGAGTCTATAATTACAGCAGTGTCTATAATGATAACAGTGTCTATAATTACAGCAGTGTCTATAATAACAGCAGTATCTATAATTACAGTAGTGTATATAATTACAGCAGAGTCTATAATTACAGCAGTGTCTATAATTACAACAGTGTCTATTATTACAGCAGTGTCTATAATTACAGCAGTGTCTATAATTACAGTAGTGTATATAATTACAGCAGAGTCTATAATTACAGCAGTGTCTATAATTACAGCAGTGTCTATAATTACAACAAAGTCTATAATTACAGCAGTGTCTATAATTACAGCAGTGTCTATAATTACAGCAGTGTCTATAATTACAGCAGAGTCTATAAAAACATCAGTGTCTATAATTACGGCAGTGTCTATATTAAATTTGCAGCAGTGTCCACAATATATTAATGCCCATGTCTATAATTTTGGCAGTGTCTAAAATAAATTAATGGCAGTGTCTAAAATATATTAGTCTATAATTACAGAGCAGCACTGCAGTTGCAGCTGTTGATGGAGTGCGATCTACTGCAGCACACGAGCGTTTCTGGTGAGGGAGGGTTGGCGAACCGCGAACGATGCACGGGTTCGCATGAACACATTGGGAATCAAAAGATAGGAAATGATGAGATTGCGTGGATGCTCAAATTACAGGGAAAATTGAAAATGTTATCCTTTAAAACAGAACGAAAAGCCATGCGATTTGAGATTATTTTTGCGTCAGTATTAAATTGATAAAATGTGTACCACTACGTGTACCGTGGCACATATGATGAACAATTTTTTACATTAGGCATGTCCCTCGTAGTGCAGTTGAAACGCGGATACTGTTTCTATTTGAATTTAAGGTTTCAATAGATGAAGCTAGAAATAAACATTTTCATCTATGTTGAGCTTACATCAAGAAATGATTGCTTCCCATTTGTCCCATGGGAGCGTACACGCGCTTCTGACTTCTGATTTTCTAATAGTTGTGACTTTTTTCGAGAACCCCAACATGAGGACAGTGTCTCTGCCTACTTAGATTCTTCGCTGATCATAGAAACAGAAGAATTTTCCGCCGTAGCACCGATACGTAAGCCTACTCAAGGGGATATTTTCCGTTCACCGAGGAAGGTTTAAAGTCCTTCCGCTCTCCAAAAGACTTCTGGACCCTCCACGAGAGAAAGAAGATTACTGGAACCGTCCGCAGTTGTGAAGCACTTGGTGCATTTCAAGTCTCCTGGGAAGTGTAGGCAGAAAAGATGCCAGTTCACATTCGAAATGAAAAAGGGCATTTAAAGCAGGTTCAAGTTCGAGGAATGAAATTATTGCTAACTGAAATCATGAATGAAAGAAACCTTATGAAACTTTTCACCTGGTGGAAGTTGTTTATGGTTACCTATTTATTTAGAAGTGATTTTTTTGGAACCTGTTAACTTTAGTGAAAATTACTCGCAGAGGAAACTGTGATCGCCTAATTTTTTGCGAATGAAGCTTTTTTAATTCAAACTGATGAAGTGCAAGAATCTCCTGCGGTATTACTCAATGGAGCTTGACTTACAAACTGTTTATGCCATTGTAGGTGTAAAGCTAGCTACGAAGTTACGATGCAACTTGCGTTGACGGCTGTGCAAGTACGACGACTTACTTACCATTTTTGAAAAACCGGCCCTATGGTAGAGGTCGCGTCATTCTTGCGACTTCCTTCTCAGGCGGAAACTCCTCATTCATAATATTTTGATGCGATTCACGTTTATGTATACATTTCTCGGAGACATTCATCGAATCACCAGGATCGTGGAGAGCTGCGGGGTATGGACATTTGAAGTTCGGGACCTATTCCACCATACAAATGATGTTGAGTCGAATTTTTCTCCCCTCAAAATGATGATGTGATTACTTGTCTTCTTATAGTTCATTTGAACATGTCCGAACGCCTACTAGTATCATTCACCTCCTTATTAATCCTTTGAACATTTCCAGGCGCCTACTTGCATCGTTCACCTCATTTTTCCTTTGAACATGTGCGGACGCTTCTTGTTTCGCCCTTCCCTTCTGTTCCTTTGAACATGTATGGGAGCTTAATTTTATCGTTCTCCTCCTTATAGCTCATTTGAACATGTCCTAGTACCTACTTGTATCGTTCACTTCAATTTCTAACGTTCACCTCATGTTCGTCTGGCATTTTCGCTCTCTTAGTTCGACCGAAGTAGGAGCATATACAACAGAGCTGGCTCGAGAGGGTCCATCATTCACAGGGTCGGCAAAACAAACAAAAGGGCAGGACTACTTCGATAGGCATCGCACGGGCCCACGTCAGCTGAAGCCATGTCACGTTTTGTGCAGCAAGAGAATGTGTTCTTATGATGTGTGTTATAACACGTAAAATTTAACCTTGATGTGTGTGTTATAATGTGTAAAATCTACGCATGATGTGTGTGTTATAATGTGCAAAATCAACTCACGATGTGTGTGTTATAATGTGCAAAATCTACTCATGATGTGTGTGTTATAATGTGTAAAATCTACTCATGATTTGTGTTATAGTGTGTAAAGTCTACACACGATGTGTGTGTTATAATGTGTAAAATCTTTCCATGATGTATGTGTTATAATGTGTAAAATCTACTCATGATGTGTGTGAATGCTGGAGGTGGATTTTACAAGATAAATTTTTTTGAGGGTTTTGTGAAATTATGATGAAATTTTCTATACTTGATAAGTGTTGTGTTACAACTCTAGATGTGTGTTGTGGTGTTACTACTATTGATGGATGTTATTGTGTTACCACTATTGACGAGCGTTGTTGTGTTACTTCACTATTGACATGCGTTGTAGTATTACTAGTATTGATGACGATTGTGATGTTACTATTATTGATGAGCGTTATGGAGTTACTTCACTATTGATGAGTATAAAGGCGCTACTACTATTGACGGGCGTTCTAATATTGATGGGTGTTTTATTGTTACTACTACTGATGGCCGCTGTAGAGTTGCATCACTATTGGTGAGTGTTGTGACGAGGTCACGCTCCACTCTGATTGAAAGAAAAGAAAGAAAAGAAAGAAAGCAATCAAAAGTCCCGCGTATCGTAGTTCCGAAGAGCGAAGAAAGGAGAAGAAGGGAGTTGGCTTCACGGATTCTAGCGTAATGTTGAAAAACATTCAAATATTATGCTAGTATTCGTGTTTCTTTCCTACCTTCAAGCAACGGCCGCCGCACCGCTGGAATTCTACACAGCTCTCAACTCGTCAACACAGCGAGGCAACCTTGGCCGGTCGCCAGTCGTTGTAGTGTCTGGCAACGGTTGCCAGATGGATGCTGAGGGATTTTTGAACCACTAATAACTTGGAAACTGCCTAATTTGAAAGTTTTGGCAGACAAAAAGGTAGCCAAAGAGCTACTCTTACCTGGTCTTCTCAAGAAGTGCCTCTCATGCACTTTCTGCGTACCGGCTTGCTCAATTCACTAAATGGTAACGCGCGTTGTTATTCATATTTTTAGTCTATTTAAACAACTGCTATTTAGATTTTAGTGATTAGTAGTTATTTTGTTCTCGTTTTATTTATTTTTGGCTATTGCCTTTCAGGTTGCATTCTTCTACATTTGGGTTTTATTTAGTTTTGGTCATTTTTAATTATTTTTTTTGTCATTTCCGGTGATTTTTATTTAGATTTTCGCCATTATTATCAGTTTTTATTCAATTTTTTATAATTTTCAGGTCCGTTGTTGAGGTTGTAGTTATTCTGAGGACGGTATTTACGTAACAGAGGCGGGTCGCACATCCACACCAGCGGCTGCCGCACGAGGATGGCGCTCAATCAGCGGAGCCGTCACCCCTCACCTCTGTTTTACACGTTCACCGTGATTGGTAACACTGAAGTTCAATATTCAACTTTAATTTAAAGTCAATCGTAACGAGCAATTGAAAATAACAAGTTTTAATTGAATCGCGCTTTCATATGGCTTTGATTAGGTATTCATGGTAATTGAATTGGTGACTATAATGGTCGGTCACCAGCATACTGAACACTCCCTCCGCACAGACATTAGCTATCAGCAATCTTTTCATTGTTTTACTTATAACGGCGCCTGCAACTGGCCCTCGCTACTGAGTATATATCAACATGCTCCAAGTAACTAGCTCGAACTTGTTTTATTGTGTTTTTGCTACAGAAGGCTGTTTGTATTTAGCTTAAATACAAATAATAACAAAATATTTGTATTTAACTTAAATGAAACCTACTTGTATTTAGCTCAAATACGAACGATACCAAAATATTTTTATTTAACTTAAACGAAACTTATTTGTATTTAGCTTGAAACCCTTTAAACGAAATTTTTTATTGGTGGATTGATCGCTCAACCCTTACAATCAGGCTGTAGAATCCTTTGTCAGCTTCTTAACATGAAAGTTAGTGGGTGAGCGAAGTGCTAGACTAGTGAATAAATGGGCTTGTTTCATAACCCCATCTACATGCCTTCTTAATTTTTTATCCCGTAGGAAACGCAAGCACTCTACGGCAAAACTTCAATGCAGACGGCAGAAAAGAACTCTGGACCCACTCTCACGAGTCAATCTCTGTGTAAACATCTTGGTGTTTTGACCCACTCGGTCGCAAGCAAAATGAAAATGACCTAGAATTGCTTGCGGAAACCGTGATGAAGTCGTCAGAAATCGTACCTGTAACTACAAGCCAATAATTCAAAGTGTTCACTTTCACAATGTTATTAGGGCTAATTCTGGACTATCTTAGAAAAATTTTCCTTAGAAATCCTAGGGACGTAATTTTTGAAGTAATCTTTCTTTTACTCGCAGCCTATCATCAGTAGAAGTGAAACATTAAGGCTTATGTCAGATTGAGTTTGTTTTTAAGTACATACAAATTTTTCATCGCAGTAAACCACACCGAGTTCGTTTGCTGTTCCTCCACTGGCAACAGTAGGCAGACTCGACTCCGCACTAAGCTTCTAATTCTTCAAATTTGATTTCAATGATGTAGTTTAATAATAATCAGGGTATTTCAATGATGCAGTTTAGTAATCATTTTCGGTAATTCGAAGAAGAGGTCACTCCCACTCTTGCATTTGGGATAATGAAAGAAAAATAGCATTGCTTTTTATTAAAGCACGACATCACTTTCACTTCACACTGAAATTTCTTCAGATTAACCGTAAATACTGTTGCGAGAATCTAATGGGGATTCTATATTTATGACTTGAAGCGTATAGAATGTTATTGAAAAGAAAGTGAAAATATAACAAGTTCATTCTACAATACTGCAACATTATATCGTGTTAGACTCCTTTCTCAGTGAGATAAACAGCCGAAGAGCAAGTGCATGCATTTTAAGTAAGCGTAGAACATAAATATATGGCAAAAAATAAAAGAAGATAGTACACAAAGAAGCAACAACCTGCAGAATTCCGCCAACTATGTGAACTGCGTCGAACTGGTCGACAGCAATGCAATATTTCGCGGGAGAAAATTTCCTCAAGCCTAGACTCTAGAGGGTAATATTCACTGCAGAAAATGGAGACAGTGGTTTTCAAAGCATTTGTGCTGAATAACAACATTATGTGCAGTTTTATATGAGATATGTCTTATAGGTTTCGGCCAGTCCGTTCTACATTTCTTGCCATGTATTTAATTTTGAAACAAAACTTCGAGATTGCAATTAGTGATCCCGCTTATACCTTGTTGGCCTAATACACTGAATCATCTTGATAAAGTGAGTTGAAGTTATTGCGGATTTCCCTCTTCTACTGAAATTTTGCACTCAGCACAGCGGTTGATGCGCGCAACAGCGAGTGACTTGCAGTGATGAGGAATTTGATGTTCAGTCGACAAGAATAGTTTAGCTCGTGCCTTGCTTTGGTCGTACGTCGAGCTTGTTGCTGCGATTTTATTATTCCTTTCTATAATTAGCAAAGCACCTAAACTCAACCGAACATAATTTAATGCATTTTAAGTGAAGTTGATTTCGAAAAACGATCTAAGATTAAATGGATTTATAGAAGCGTTTGCATTTTCGATAAATGAATCATACAGAACACGATATTAAAGATAAAAATGTTAACTGCCCCAGCGCCTATTTAGTGTATCGTGTAAAATTCTAGCGATCAAAAATGAAAATGGTATTCATTTTAAAATGGTATTCATTTTCATTTTGAATACTGAATACTAAAAAATACTAAATGAATTTTTAAAAATGAATACTAATTTGAAAAAATGAAAAACAAGCAAAATTTGATTCAGGGAATTATTTCTGTTGTAAACATCATGTAAACAGCAAAAATATCATCACAAAATTATTTCTATTATAGGTTAGTTCAGAAAAACCCTGATTATCTAAGGTAACGGCATAAGCGTTTAGAATATTTTTTGCGTTGAATATCTTTACCCAGAAAACAAAAATTACAATTTCAATTCTAAGTCCAAACGAAATTCTCAGAAATGAAAATTTGAGACAAACAACAACGGAATTTCTTTTTTCGAGTGTTTTCACAGCATCTGCCCTTCCTTCAATATTTCATTAAATAAACGTTCATAGCATTATAGATATTTTTTGCGTATTTCGAGCGAATTCATGCTTAGATTTCATACTGGAATTAATTTCTTCTGGGGTTGGTTTTCTAAGACAATTTTTGTCTTAACTTAGTCACCAAAAATTTGAAAATTATGGGAAAATCAAATCACGCCACTTAACTTGAACACACATTCACGTTACTTAAATTAATTTGTGTCCGTTCTTTTCATTTCTTATTTCTGTACTCAGTTGAGGCGTGTACTTCTAAGACCTTAGGGACACTAGGTCTGAGGGAAACTAGGCCTGAGGGACACCAGATTTGAGGGACACTAGGCCTGAGGGACACTAGGCCTTAGGGACACTAGGCCTGAGGGATACTAGGCCTGAGGGACACTGGGCCTGAGGGACACTAGGCCTGAGGGACACTAGGCCTAAGGGACACTAGACCTGAGGGACACTAGACCTGAGGGACACTAGGCCTGAGGGACTCTAAACCTAAGGGACAAGCATGGCATGAGCGATTTCGGACTACCAGTTTTCCTTTATGTTGACCCTCGGAATTTCAGAATACGATGTGCAGCTGGTCCGAAGATTGCTGAGAAGAGTGAAAACGAATTATTAGCCTTGCGAATGACAAGACACTCACCCGACAGAAAGTGTCTATTTCTATACAGGAATGTAATTTGCGATTGAATGCTCGGTACTACAAAGTGTAAGCTGCGAAAGTTGTTCAATAATTGTTAGCTATGTGTCGCATCACAATAAACTGCCGTAGAAAACAACATTCGTTCATAATCTGGAGGTTCCTGTTTGGATAATTTCATATTATTTAGTCACATCTGAAGAATTTCACTGAATTTAACGTAGAATATCTCACAGGAAAAAGTAAAATTACCTTCAATGAGCACCACCAAATAAATTCCTTCAAGACACGGTAAACAAATTCAAAAACATTTTCCGATATTTGTTTTTTATTCTAAAAGTTCAAATAATGCTGATGGGCAAAAACGTAGAAGTGATGAGATATTGAACTAAAATTAAACACGAGCTGATGATGGTGCCAGAGAACTCAAACAATTATTAACTGCTCAAACTGGTCATCAAGATCATTTAACACGAAACAGAAGTAACTTCATACTTCCTAATTCTTCAAAATCTCGGTCATAACACAGTGTCCTCTTCATTGGAACTAAGAATTGAAATGCAAACCCTGCGGAGACCCGTGAGAAAATACTTAAAAAGCATTCAAAACAAATCTTGAATCCGTTTTCCAATCGAAATATTAATCATACAAGGTAATTCAAGTCAATTTCTTTTTTTCTTTTGATGCGACTTATCTTGATAAAATAATCTACTATAGTAATAATATAGATCTTATGCACCTAATCACTTTTCTTGAATATACTGTTCCCATCTTGCTCATATTAACTATTTCTTTGTTTTTGTTAAAAAATTAAGCATTGAAACATGATCAGTCTCTTATGCCTCTAGGTTAAGTAAATTAGGTTAAACATAATTGAACTGTACACTTTGAAAATAGCTTGATGACAGGATGCCCTAGAAGTCGTTGAACTTATTCGAGTCCACAAGTAGCAATACTCAAATATGTCCATTGTACTAGACTTAAGATACAATCTATTACTGCATCACTTGTGATAAATAAATTGTTATATTGTAAAACTTTAACAAATTGTTGAATTGTTAAAGTAGTATTCATCAGAACAAATATCTCAAGTAGTATTTATTAGAAAAAATCTCCAAAAGAAGTATATATGAGAACAAGTTGTATTTTTTGATAAAAAGACCACAGCGTAGTTAATGGCAACCAATGTGTCCTAGCTACTCACTATGGTTGGAACGGGAGGAGGAAGGCGAGCGGCTGGACGGTTCCGATGTTGGTGTTGTCGCACAAAATTCGTGCCCACGAGGCGCGGCGGATCTGGTTCAGTTGAGCTGATCGGCAGAAAAAGCAATTAATATTTAGCAAACTAAGCTGTTTTGACTCTCCAGATTACGTATTATGCGCTCCTAGGAAGTTCCCATCGTTTAATATTCGAAAAAATAAGCTGTTTTGCCACTCTAAATTACGCATTATGCGCTCCTAGCTAGCCTTCATAGTGGGCTGTGCTACTTCTGCAGGTTCCAGAAATATGTATCTTTAACCGTGTAGTTGATGATAAATTTTTACACATTACTGTTTGGAAAAGTTTAGAATGAAATCCCTATCGTCGTTTCAATAGAGAATGACATGTTGCTGCTTTAAGTTGGACATGAACAATGTGGCCATGATTCTGTGAATAATTTCTAAATTTTGATGTGACAAAACGCACTTCGAAATAGTATAACAAACCGTAAATACGCTCACGTCGTGACAAAGAGAACCGAGAAGCCTTACCGTCTAGAAGTAATTCATTGAATCATAAAGACCAGCGCTTGTCCGTTAGCTCTGTCTCCTATCATGATGGCCGTAAAATTGATCTGAGTCCGCCTTTATGTCTATCAGACGAAAGACACGACTCTTGTGAGGCGGCGACTCATCGTGGCCTGGAGCTGTGCTCCAACTTCATCTCAGGAATCTCAGGAATCTCAGGAAAAAATTCGTCTAACACAAAAAAACTCTTGTATCTGGCCAGAAATCCATAAAAATATTTTATTCGACGCAAAAGAATATCTCACGTATTGTGAAAGAACCAGGCTGTCCTCCATGATCGTAGAAGAATCGGTCTCCCTTCTGGAGTCTGGCGAACTGATCTCCCACAACACACAAGAAGGTCCACCCAAGGAGACCGCCAGGCACAGGCCACTCTGACAAACCTCCCGCGAAGAAGTCCACGTCATCGGGATGATCGTAGAGCTGCTCTAGTCTACGACGGACACAAAGAAAAAAGGGTCATCCAACTTTGATGATGAGGCATCGAAAAGAGCATCCGTTTGCTTGGTTTAGAAAGGGTTGGAATTGCTTGCAAAAAACGTTCCACGTAATAAGACTTGCTCTACAGCCATCTAAAACTCTATAACATTTTTGTAATAACTGTGACATTTAAACTAGATGTTAAGAAGCTGATAAGAATACCACAAGCTTGAAATTACTATAACAAAACTTTTAAGAATTAAAAAAATGGTTATTACTCCCTGAGAGCATAAAATTGCATCGAAAATCCGGGGGATTACCCATCAACAAAATCAGCTGGAGTCACCCATGAATGATTGTTGCCAAAAATGATGATAAAAAAAAAATTTTAGCTACTTGAAATGTTATTATGAAAAGAAAAAGCTATATACCTTTAATACGGTTGTACTTTTAAATCATGTTTGACTACATGCGTTGCGAGGACATTTTACCCACCAAAATGTTCTGTCAAACTTGACCATGCTTGGCTACATTTAGGGATGGGAGGTTTGCTCAGCTTGATATTAGTTGCCTAAAATAAAACGCACAACAAAGTGGCAATCAGTCTAAGAAAATGAAATTCAAGAGATTCTATAGACTTATGTCATTCCTGATTTTTTTACGTTTTCAGCAACAACTGTGATAATAAACATTGGGACACACAAAGCATTGAATAAATGTGATAATAACGTCTGTGATAATAAATCAACTGCATCTTATTACACTGAACTGAAAAATATTCTTTATCTTAAATTCATTTTTCTAACAAGGGTAGTGCATGGTTTTAAATTTGAGAATTTGAGAAAATTAGAAACGTGAAAATGGTTCTTCATTGACAATATTGGGGTTATTGCTACATACGCCATTTCCTTATTCTATACACATACAATTCGTCAAGAAATGTGGAAAGAAAAATTAAATAATTCGATTAACAGTTGCGTGTGTTGCATGAAACCCGTTGTTGGCAGATGAAATGATAAAATTCAAGTCACGTAGAAAATAGTACCTTCGGTTTTGCATTTTCCAGCGAATGATATTTAAAGGTAACTTCCGTGAAAAACAAAGAGAGCGTTCATGCATCTCATTCTGTAACACCTGTTTCCAGGAAGACTAACAGGATTATCAATATTTGATGACTCAGGATACCCAAAAGTTTTTGAACCAAGAATTTCATCATTTCGAATGCCTGTCTGTTAGAATGAAGCTTTGTTTTTGACCGTCATAATCACAAAAAGAATTTTATGATTACGAAGTGTTGCCACGGTTGTCATGATTGTTTCAATCCTGTGTTCAAGAAAATAATTATTGATACGGAATGTAATGACATGAATATTGAAAAAAATACGTTCGAGATGAAGCACCAGAGGGCGCTTTTGTACTTTCCCTCGACTTTCAAAGAACATTTCTTCAATTACGCAGCTGAATGCTATTAAATTAGTTTAATGCTATTGACATAAGTTATCTCTAGGCATGATTAAATGTTATACCTCCAGAAAAATGCAGTTCACACCGTATTCTCCTTGAAATAGATAAATTTCGTTTTCTGGTTGTGATAGTAAAACCCTTAAATTGATTATCTGTCACGAATTATACAGAATAAAAGGAAATAAAATTATCCTATTAATCGATAGATTATAAGCTATTACTGGCTACACGATGCATGGAAAATTAGAAGTAAAAATAAAAGAGGCGTCGTAAAGCGGAAAATTCATGTACATGGGGATGTCGAAGGTAATTAGGATGCTGTTCGTGATGAGTAATATTAATTTTGTAGTAGAACCCATAAGCAAAATTGCTTTACAGGATATGCAGGATCAATTTTTAAAGGTATTCGAAAAAGGAACTTCTCGTAAACAAATACTGAATCGGTTCCTGTCAGTACCATGGTCATAAGGACTTTGTTGTAAAAGTAACGCGCACTGGGTACGCTTAAAGAAACAAGCGTAGAATTGATTCTGGACCGTACTTTAGGACAATTTCGCTGGGGATCTGGTCGTTGAAGTCGGAGAAAGTCCGAGCGCGTGGCAGGCCACATTCCACCCTCACTTCGTTGTAGGGCGCGATGCCGTGGTCCCGACCGCGGTGCAGGTTTATGCTTATCAAGTCCATGCCGAAGCTAGCTCCAGGAGCCTGATGGATTTCGGATTTGATGTGCATTGTGAGGAATAGAAAGGTTGGTCGATTGTTGATGTACGCTCGAGGAAACTACGGATCTACGCGAAGTTTAGTTATGAAAACCTCAAAAAATAGATTGTACGAGTACAGTTTTCCCTCAAAACTCTCAGGAATGGATTTGAAGTAATGGGAAACTTTCCATTAACCTTTTACCGTAATCTCTTAACTTGAGTATTTAATGTTGACTGAGTACAAACAGAGACGCTTCAACTATTAATAGATTTTTCGTTGGCAACTTTAATATGAGTTATTCTTTTATTATAAATGAGCCGTTGTTGCGTCTTCTGCAATTGAGACGCCCACTGACTACGACCTTTGTCTTCAAAATAAGTTGCACTATTACATCAGCCGCGCATTTATGATATAAACGAGAGATAAATTGTTCGCCTATGTAAATATTCAGCAAATCATCACTCTCATTTCCTCAAAGCTGTATATTCATCTGGCCTAGCACAGTCTTCAGCTGAAATGACATGAATATGTACTGATGGATTCTCCGTTGAAAAAGTTGTGACCGGACAATATCATAATGTATATGTATATATATATATATATATATATATATTATAAAATTATAAACATAATATATATATATATATATATAGATTGGTTCAGGCCCTAAACATGTTAACAAGTTGAAGGCGGAAAAATAAAAACGGAATAGCCACAGGAAAATTAGGAATATTTCGCTAAAAGTTCTAAATGAGTTACAGGTATATTGATTTTTTCTTATATGGCACTCTACTGACGCTGAAAAAGTAAAAAATCAAATTGGATATTCAAGATTCGTGAGGGCAGTCGCTCCAAAGTTGCAACGCATTGGGTAAAATGATCCTGAGTAACTAAGATTTTTGTAATAAATTTCCCAGAAAGTGATACCTTTTTTTAAACATCCACGTAAATAAAATAAGTTTTCGAGTACATTAAAACCAGAAAAGTTTTACCTGGAAAAGATGGTTGGTGAGTTCGGTGGTCACGAACGAATCAAACTTCTGGATGGCTTGACGAGTGAAGCTGCGGGCGAACATGTCCACTACGCCTGGAACTGTCCGGAAGACGTGTGGCGAGTTGAAGTGGTCGCGCAGCTGCAGAGTCTGGCTCACCTGGCCATTCGCGCCGTACAGGCTGAGGAAGGCACACGCGGTAAAAACCATAAATCCGTTCTACTAAGTTCGAGGACTGAAGAATGAGGCTTACCAAATATTAAAAATGAGTTATCCATGAATGCAAAACAGGAAATTATTATATACATATGAAAATAATTTTTTTACAAAATTTATTTAATCAAAAAGAGGTGAACAGGAACGCTTTGAAAATGGAGAATGTATCAAAATATAGCATTATGTTATCCTTGCCATCTGAGTGGAGAACCATTTGAATATTTGGCGCTCCCGAAAACAGCAATCGAATTTACAAGTCACCTTAGTGCACCGCTTGTTGCTCCCTTAGTTTATTTGTGCAAGAAAGTGTTAATATCGAAAAGTTTTGACAGCAGCTTGAAGTGACTGGGTTTCTTTCTAAGAGACTAGTAAATAAAAACGTGAAGTTTCTCTCAATCTTCGCTACCTTCGCCGTCGCTCCTCTCTGGATGAGTATGAACCATTCGTTGAACAGAACAAAAACACAGATTTTCGTACTTAGAAAGACTTTTGAATTGAATCTTTCTTGTTCGAGTCGAAGCAAATCATATAGTGCAAATTTATTTGAAGAGCGCAAACAATGAAAAATTTTAAACACGTTGGGTATTTTCAAACGAGACCAGACGAATTTATTTAACTGAAGCAGTAGATCAACGAAGAGGTCTTAGTAGTAAAATCGCCCAAAACATCACAAAAAAAACAAGTACAGAACAAAGCTTTCAGAATGCATGCGAAAGCTTAGACTTCATAACAAGGAAGTATTACGACAAGTCAAAGCACATTGTACATCAGAATTTGTCAGAATTAGAAATTTGTCATAAAAAATGGTGTCTTTTCTAAGGCGGTGGATATGTTCATAAATCGTTTTGACCATCACTGAGATAGCATTCGTCCACTTTTTGAAAAAACATGAGAGGTAACCGAAATTCTAACTGGGTTTGAGAGAAAAAAAAAATGTACGTCTAATTTATTAGACATTAAGATGATATTAGATCCTGTGATTATTCTTATGATATATTTACGATTTTATTGATAATGCCTTATCCTAATAGCGTGAAAAGCAAGGAAAGAGCAGATCTTGTTATTTTATGACATTATGAATTGAGCGAAAAATATCAAACAATGTGACCTTATTTTGGGGAATAGACTCACGTAGAGATATTGTGTTAAAAGGAATGTACTGGCTCTTGGGAGCGTAAATTGATGACCGTGAATGTGATTTTCTATTACCAGTGAGTAAACGGCGTCTTATACCTCGGGACTTACGGAGTAACTCGAAAATGGGCTCCGTGGGTCGTTGCTCTTAGCGTTTCTATTCTTCTTTTTTCCACTTCATTCTATTCTATTCTATTTCAATTCATATAATTTCATACCATTTCATTCAATTTCACTCCATTTCTTTCATTCTATTTCACTCCATTCTATTCCGTTATATCCTATTGTACACTAATTATTCGACAGGACAAATCAGTTCAACCAAACTCAATTCTTGCAACACAATCCGTGCGTCGGTCACGATTGTTACCATTTACAGACCTGTGTCTGGCGGCTGGGTTATTCATTATTTTAATTTTTGCCTTAAAATTTAACCCTCCATAACGCCAACATTTGGCATAGGTTACGAACATGCCTGGCAAAGTTCTTAACCCGACAGATATCCTACGAACATACAAAGCAGTTCAAAAAAGTGTCATAGTAGACCTAAAAGTTTCCAAAAACGACATAATAGAGCTTCAAATTTAGTTTCAGTCAAAATCATACTTAACGAATCCTTGAACCAGAGAATGTCCAAATCTGAAGGCACTGGTGGCGAACTCGTTGTTTATTGTAGGCTCGATGGTGGGGAAGTATCTGAATCTGTAGCCCGAGGGCACGGGCAGTGGGCTCAGGCCGTACGTGAGCATAAAGTCGAACCCTGAAAATCAAAACATATTACGAAAGCTGAACAAACTAATCTTGAAGCAAAACTTCAACAATGAACAAATTATAATTAATTCAATTAGATTTAATACCTCGAATATGCGAGTGAATTCTATAGAGCAAGAAGAAGAAAATTAAGTTTAATCAAATTCAAATGTTTAACTTAATTAATATGAAAAGTTTCATCACACTTCACTGAGTGGGACTTCTACGATACAAGAGAAAAAGAGAAAGTGCTAAGCTTGCATTGTGCCGGGAAAGAAGAAATGGGAGCAATAAAAAGACAAAGGCACCACTTAATTTGAAAATTCATTACTCTGTTTTTAAAAAAAATATTCTTTACGCTATATCTGTTCTGCATTCCCGGGTTAGTTTGTAAGTTTACAAAAATTACTACCACTCCTATATTACTTTTTATTTTTCTCATTCCTTATATAGACCCACTGTTGAGAAGTATGTACTCATAAAGTTATGTGAGACCTACACTCGTACGAACAGTATACATATAAGTTGCTATCGTAACGCTGTATATCTTGGAGTACGTAAGGAACTTTTAATATAATTTCCGTCTGTATCGGATACGGGAAATGAGAATCCAACTCTTATCTCCACAGAAGTCGCGTAACGCACCGACGATGATAGGAAGCCACTCATTGTACACGATGTGCTGGTACTCAGCCACTACAATCCTGCGGGCTTCTTGGTAAAGAACTTCGTCCGACCAGCCAGGATAAATTGAGAGCAGTTCGGCTGCAACTCTATTGTGTTCTCGATGGAAAATGGTGTGGATCGCTGTCAGACCAGGTTGTTCGTCAACTCTTGAATCACCTGTGATAAAAACAGAGCATCGTGAGACTACTCAGTTGTCAAACTTATATTTTGACATCATTTTTTTTTTGTTCAAGGAAGTGAATGAGCTCGAAAAGAATTTTTTTTTCTAACATTATCATAGTCATTCAAGCGTAAGAAATGGATGTAGATTCTTTGTATACAGCTTGCAAGAGAAAAAAGTAAGGGAAGTTCCCTACTCGAACACTTAGGGGTCATAAAAACAGTAGTTAAAGCTCATTTATGTACTAGTTCTGCAAAAAATGAGAGTGCCGTCTGAAAGAATTATCAAGCTTACAGATATTTGAAAAATGGTTATATTTAACTATAAATAACCATGTGTACCAAGGATTTTAAAAATGCCAGTTATGGCCGACACATTAATAAACATTGACTAATGTCCGGAAGCCTGGCAGAAATTTGGAGGCGAGAATCACTTTCGCAGTGTGAGGTCGATTAATGTCACGAAGCGTGGGAGAAATTTGGTGGCGAGAATCACATTCGCAGTGTAAGATCGATTAATATCACGAAGCCTGGGAGAAAATTGGTGGCGAGAATCACATTCGTAATGTGTCAGGCAGCGCTAGTGGTGTTGAATCCAGTCTGTGTTAGCAACCCATAATGTTCATTTTCTTTTAAATGTTCAGCGTATAACTTCCGCGTAGCTCGTTGTGTCTGCGCCGATGGTGTGCCTGTGCATTTACCAAAGCTGGGCGTTATCGCGATAAATTATCGCGATAGTTTATCGCGATAACGATTTCGGGTTATCGGTTATCCGATAATTTTTTTCCCGAGATATCGATTTATCGGTACCGCCGATACTTTTGGTTCCAAACTATCGATAATCGATAATTTCAGTTTTCCCCGCTGGGATTCGACATGACTGAGCGATACGAGTTCGGGACAGGAACTATACGTGTAGGATGTACGTGGTATGGTGTAACAAGGTTGGCCTCTTTTGTGACCTTTTTGATCAAAAGTGTGGCCTCATGTATTCAGTTCGTATTTAGCTCCTCTGATCGTTGGATGTGCATTCAAGTCCGCCGTTTCAGGTCAAACTTGCATTATATTAATTAATTGATAATATAAGTGATTTAGAGGAACTTAGTGACAGTGATAGGGAGGTAGCCAGCGGCCCTAGTGGAGCTAGAGTAGCTCCACTAGGGCCATTTTTGTGGTATTATTGATGCTGGCGTGACCGCCAGCAGCAGCAGCAGAAGCAGCGATGACATGGAGACGGAAGACAACTACGCCAGCATTTGTGATGAGGAGGATAACACTGGGGGTCATCACAGGTCTGCTAAGTCCAAGGCCGCTCATATTGTGCATGTGTGGCTGCAGGCCAAAGGGACTGACAGTCTGGCAGACCCTGCCTTCAACAGCGAGAAGGTCCTCATTGACATCTTTTTGAGGTACAACACTGCGATGCCGAGCAGCGCCGCGGTGAAGCGTTTGTTCTCCCTTGGAAAGGACATCATCAAGGCCAAGAGGAGCTGCCTCTCTGATGAAAACTTCAACATTCGTATGTTTATGAAGGAGTGCATGCTGCAGAACCTCGTCTAAATCTAGTTATTTTACTTTAAACCGTAGTTTTTATTAGTAGACAGGATAAACATTTATTATTTTTCCGAGAAGTTTTCAAAGACTTATATTTTTTTCTAAGATTTTTCAGTTTTCTTAGATAAAGATTAAAAATACATTTCGATTTGTTTTTTCATTTAAAATACCAATTTCGTTATCGCTAGTATCGGAATTTTGGATTTAACGATTTATCGGTTATCGATTATCGGCGATAAATTTTTCGCCAATTATCGATTATCGGTTATCGCGATAACGTTTTTCGTTATCGTGCCCACCTCTGGCATTTACTTTAGTTAGCCCTCAAATCTCATTTGTATTGTATTTCAATATTCCGACATTGGTTTGATTACCTAGCTAAATAACACTAACATTTTTAATGTAATTTTATGTTTATTACTGTGTTACGCAGTAACTCATGTTAGTACACGCTAATTTTGCAACTGGAAAGAAATCACTGTCTTTGCTGAAATGTGTCCGTATGTTAAAAAATCATTGTGAAGAGAATGAGAGGTAGTAACCTCACTTCGTTAAGTAAAAAGCGTTACCCACCTCCTTTGGATACAGGCTTTACTCTATTAAGAAACCTCGCTTGAAAGGGGATCAAGGAACCGCCTTAGGACGAAGTATTCCAAACAGTGTGTCGCAACGGAAGGCGCTGTAGCAGTCCGGCAAATCAGGGAATTTCCTAAGTAGCCCTAACTGAATGATTACGGCGCAGACAGTTGCTCATCTCCCTAATAACGGTACCGCCGTAGTTCAGCACATACAGAAATTATTTCTGTTGCTCTAGCGGACTGATTACTGTGTAGGAGGTACCCACACAAACCTCACCCTAAAGGTGCCGCCGTAGTTCAACACTAACAGAAATTTCTTTCTGTTGCTCTAACGGACTGATTACGGCGTAGGCGGTACCCACACGAACCTCAGGAAGGGCAGCTGCGCGGAAAAGCTAACGCCCCGGAAAAAGGTAGCTGCTCAGAAGACAGCCCCTATTCCACGAACCCTCACGTCGACCGCACGGAGGTATCGACAGTGAGGAAAGCAGCAAAAGCAGCACAAACCAGCAAAGAAGCAAACGCCCCCGCGCTGTTGGGCATCGCAGGTCGCGGGGTTGACGGGGAGCAGGTCACCGGCGCTGAAAATGAGGCGGCCGCTGACATTGGCTCGGAGGCGGGAGGCTTCCAAGGCAGTCGAGCCATAGATGTTGGAGCCGTCTAGCCAGTGGGTGAGCTGGTTCAGCTGCACAATCATGAAACGGTATGTTGGATCAACTTTAGGTAGTTAGTAATACGTTGGTATTAAGACGTTGGTAAAACAGAAGGGGCCATCCTGAAGAAGATGGGTAGACGTGAGGAAGGAGGGAGGGACGGAAAAGAAAGTAAATGAAGAGGAGTTAAAAAGAAGAAAGTGAAGTAAGTAAAAGAAAAACTGCACCGAGAACTGCGATGGAAAAAAAAATTGCGAGAAAATTTGATAAGACGGGCACGGCTGGGAAATGCGTTGCTTACGCGCACTGGTAATATGAGCCTGACATGACAAATTGTCATTCATACTTATCACATTCATAATTTCATTTCTCTTGTCATGATTGATTCATGTGTTCTTGAAACTGGTTGAAAGAAAGAGTGAGCGTACCTGTTCTGCATATCCAAAATTGCACGCCGGAGTGAGACCAAGCATGCTCCTGACGAAGTTCATGCATGTCGTGGGTGAGTAGGTAGGGTCGTTCGGAGGCAGAACGATGGGCCAGCAGCTAGGATGGACATTGGAACCAGTTGCTACAGCCCCGTTCGAGCAGCACTCGATGCCATCGCCGTTTGCTGAGGGACAAGAAGAAAAACAGATTTTCTTTCACTACGTTTTTTTGTCCAGTGGTTGCGCTAGCGTTCACCTTTCTGGCGGATGTTATTCCTAGTTCTGGATAGGGTTACCTGTTCCTCTCAACGGCTCGCATTTGACTCTAATAGAAATACATCCTGCTTTCCACCTTAAATATACATTCCCTCAAAACAAAGCTCGACTTTCTCTGAAGCATGGTACGAAAGGGCTACTTTTTAGAGGTTCTTTATTACCATACTTGTCACTCGCATGTTTGGGGTTACACGTATAGCTGACAATCCCTGCTATACCCTTATTGTCTCATCGTATTCTTTTAGGTCGCTACTATTTAAAAGCATTTGAAACTTAGGTAGAACTAACCATGTTAGTGTATATTTTTTTATTTTTCATGACATTCTCTCGATTTTTGTTCAACCAATGAATGTCATCATATGGTATCTACTCCGATGTAAAGGTACTTTAAATTATGCTTCTACGATATTTTTTCATCTTTTCATTCAATGTTTCCAAAAGCAGTGGAACTTTTTGACAAGTTCAATACTCGGTTCTACATCAGGAAATGCAACTTATTTGACAAGAAATACTTATAATTTCAGGTAAAATTATTATGAAATTCTTTTGGAATAAGGTCTAAATCTGCAATTTGAATAAGGATTTTTTATACGATGTAATGATATATAAATGCGCGAGAAAATAGCTACGTGACAGCCGAGAACAAGCTTGGGGCCGTAAAGGTGAACATGGGGGTGAAGCATCTCCCCAAAGAGTGGGGGTTAGGTGTGGGGCAGCACGAGAATGGAAATTAGGGGCGAACCACATCGAACATAAGGGGAACTACTACGAAATTTACGTGTAATACTCATATATATATATATATATATATATATATATATATATATATATATAAAGGGGGCTTACATTTATTCACGACGGGCTAGGAAACAAAATTTTTTGGGGTTATAAAAGAGTTTAAACAAGCTGTGCAGAATAATACCGGGCTCAAGCGAGGGAGGTGCCCGAAAGAGGTTCACGTAAGCATAGGAAGGCGACGCGCATCAATCACAGACACGGAGGTTCGCGGGAAAAGAACGCGCACTAGGCCGTAACCAATCTGCAACCAATGCGTAAGAAAAAGCAAGGGCTTAACCAATCTGAGTTTACGATACAGCAGGACAACGAAGAACATTCGTGAAGTTTCTAGAAGAAAGAAAGTGGAGTGCATAAAAGCAGAGCGCAAGACGAGACGGGAGGTTCTTTCTCTGGGGTACGCGACGAAAGGAACATGGCTCTGCATACGCGAGGGCGGAGCACCGGCATCTTCACGGCTGCCGGCGTACCTCTCACGAGTACGGCTCAGAACAAGCACCAAAGTAAAAGTGGTACTGAACAACATTATGCTTCAAGAGCATAGGATCGTGTCACCAGCAGTTCAGTTAACGGCGTACCAACTGCACTAAAAACCAGCATCAAGCACATCAGCTTCGCATCGGTGATCGCCAAAAGCAAAATGCAATAATGGCGGGAAGCACAGCATGTACTTAAAAATAAACTTAATTGAAATGAATCATTCGTAGTTTTCATTTCCTGTATCGATCTGGGTGCGCTGGTGTGAAGTACGCAGAACAGATACTTACTATTTCTATTTTCCACCTGTTTTATACTGTATTTTCTCTCTCTGTGCACCTTCCTCTCTTAAATTTTCCTTTCCTCTTCCACTATCCAGGGGTTTAAAGTCCCGGATCGAAGACATTGACATCTGTCTTGTGACATACGGCGAATCTATTTGAGAATAACTTTAAAACAACGATTTCCAATTTTCAAGTTATTTCTTGTGAGAATTTGGCACTAGTCGATTTGATACTTAATAATTTGGCCTTAGGTGAAAAAAATACCATGCAATATCCTTATAGTCGTCTCCACAGAGCAATACTAACCCATGCTGGGGAAGGGGATGTGCGTGATATCGTGATCAATGAATTGCGCCCACTGCATCACAGAGAGAGTGAAATCGACATCTGGGAAGTTTTGGTCCTCCATAACAGTTGTGGACACGAGGCGCTCCAAGGGTAGAGATCCTGTCGGGTCAGCTGAGAGGGTGCGGGGGGAGCCGACACCTGCAATCAGAGGGTCGAAACGTGGCGGTGACTCTTAGAACAGCATGATAGGTTGACGTTACGTTCAAAGAAAGGAAAGGAGAAGATAGCTGCAAGACTGCAAGACACAATGAGTGCCAATAAAAGATGAAAATATCAATGGGAGTTAGGATCCAATTCTGAACTATTCCGTGCGTCTTAACTTTATTTTTTCAATGTATTAACCCATACTGTGCATTTATTCTAAAAATTACCTTGTCCAGAGATGCATGTCAATACTTTGCAAATGATATTGAGCGATAGCTAAGATTATTCTCAAAAATTATTTTGAAAAATTCGCTGCTAATTATATTCATTATGTAACGATATACGAAATAGTTCTGTATAATTCGTGTATCGAAATATAACGATGGGAAATGCGGGCGAAGCTGCGCTGGGGCTGAAGCGTTGCGAGTGAGGGATAAGGCAGAGGAAGGGTTTTCTCAAGAAGTAGGGGGGGGGGGGGGGGATTTATGGTAAGTGAATGGGGATGGAGATCTTGTATGAACTACGATCAGATGTCACATAAGGACATTTAAAAATAAAGAAGCGGGATGATAAGTAATGTTCTTGAATAACATACTATGAAGCAAGGGAAATTTAAGGGGTAAAAATGGGTTTAGGCATGTACGCGAAAAAAACACGGCCTGGGCGAAGGTTCTGAGGGAGTTATAAGACCCAGTACTGCGGCATATTTCAGGACGGGTACGGATGCAAAGTGGGATTCGGAAAATTTACGGAGGCACTAAAGTGATAATTTAATGACGTGGAATTGTACTGATCGTAGCGGCACATTTCATGCTGTTATCCAATAGCAATTTTCCTAGGCTTGTGTTCCATTGATCCATTGTATTGCCTCGAGTGTTCCTGTTTTGAGTGTCAAGATTTCTCACCGTAATAACTCATGTGTTTATTCGAAAATTTGAATAAAAATTTAATCTAAATGCTATGCTTTTAGTTGTCTTTATCTTGTGTTAATTATTGGGGGACTGGTGTAGATACGTGTGGACAGACACTCACTATTTTTCCCTCTATCATCAATGCCCTGCTACTGTGCCTTTCAGCTCTGTTATTTTCTGTTCCCTTTATTTAAGGTAAGGTATGAATCCTTTTATCCTCAAACGTATACCACTATACTTTTCGTGACAATTAACAAAAGGGTATGATTTCGCTTAAAAATTCGATACAGAATTCAGAAACGAAAAAACCCAAAGCCAACTCTGACGGAGCGTATTTTCGACTGAAACAAGGCAGGTTTTGTAGTAATACTGGGTCTTTTAGTCGTGAATGTCAAATGCCAACCCTGTTATCAGAAGATTGATTCAACTTCTGCATAGGAAGCATAACAGATTCTCACCGTCGTCATAATAAGGTGGCAAAACTCTCTGCACAGCGGTCTCACTCTTGCCCCAGAGTGGATTGGCGAGGTTGTTGCAGGAGCCGTCGGTGGTTCGGTACTTGGCGCTGGGGTTGCATTGAGGCGCGACGGGGCAGTTCCCTGCGAGGGAGCTTTGGCGCACTGACAGGTCACGCAAGCCTTGGCCGCCTTGCTTTGGCGTTAAATTGAACCTGGACAACACAAAACGATTGTCAAACTAAAGAAATCTATCCCAGTTAAGAGGTCGTCAAATCAAACAAACTAATCTCGGTCATGAGGTCGTCAAAACATTAAATCAATCGTAGTCCTGTTTTTAATATTCAGACCTCCTCAACCAAATTGACGTGTCTTTTGAAAACACTGTTCAAACATAATAACACTATTTTAGGCTCATTTAATTCTATATTTAATCCTTCAAATGGGCCATTCTATTCTAACCTAATCTGCAACGCTCAGTATTGAAGAAACAATAAATAGACTCTACCAAACTTGAAACTCAATAGAGTATATAAAAATTTTCAACTTGTGTTAAATGTAATTTTAACATTCGTACAGAAACGTCTGCTTATAATGGCTGCCCGTAAATGCTAACCAAGGATTTCGCCGAAAGAACGACAACTAAAAAGCAACACTCTGTTGCTAACACTAAAACTAAAAAATTCTTTTCAATTTAATTTCTGATTGAATTTTCATGTCAATTTTTGGCCCATTTTCAGTTCGAGTACCTGCCCAATTCTCCATTTGATACTCAAGCCAGCTTTAAATTTCATTTCAATGCAATTTCTAAATTGTCTCTCAACTTAATTTTCAACTTAACTTTCAATGCTCTAAACTCATCACCCTATTCCATTTCTCACTCAAGTCCTAATCGAGTGTTCGACTTGTTTCTCAACCTAATTTTCAGCTAAAGTCACAATCGAATTTCAAACTTAACTCTCAACCGAATTTTCCTCTCCACTCGTAAATCACTATTTTCCATCCTCCTGAAAACGAGCCAACGCTCATCACAAATTACTATAGGCCGCCTTGGAGTCACAATCAGCGGAGTGCGACGCAATCCATTATTTTCCAATTTTAATCTTATTTTTCCACACAACATTTTCAAACCCTCCTTAAAACGACCCAATATTCATCTCACATGCCACAATCAACGGATTGTGACGCAGACTTACTCCGACATCATGGCCCGGGAAGCTTGGGCGACCTCCTGTGCAGCCTGGTGAGCCTTCCTTGCGCTGGGCAACACATCGAAGAACTTCAGGTGGCCGTAGGCGGCCGAGCTCTTTTCCAAAACTTGCTTAGAGCTGTAGAAGGAAAATCTTAAATAGAGTTATAGATTTAATCTTCTTTCGTTATTTTTTTTCATTAAATCCTTTCAATTTCTTTGAGGTACCGGCCGTATAAACAACAGCTATTCCTTGGGCTTAATAAAAGTTGTCCAAGTCGATAATTGAGCGAGTGTGTATTATTTGTTGACATCTTATTTGCAAAAATATACTTTCAACAAGGCAATAAGCCAATTTGATTTTTTGACATAATAGAGTAGACCTACTAATCGGATTTCATTACTATATTTTAGAATCATCGGAATCATCCTCTTGGAACTCAGCACCGCTGGGGCTGAAAAAAGACTTGAGACGCATATATCGAAGATGAAGAACTAATCTCGTAAAACCTCAGAGAAAGAGAAGAGAAAAACCTCAGTCCAATCTAATCAGTTTCACAAAAGAAAACCGTTGTTCTATCCTCGGGGACAACTTTTAACTTAGAACCCAAGTTAAAGCTCTCTGTAATAATTGTACCTAAGGATTACTCCATAAAAGCAAAGCTCTTATCCGCTCTTCCCGAAAACTCTTACTTTGTATATAATTTCAAAAAATTTTATAACCGATGATCATTCAGCGCGTGTAGCTCTCATTTTCAACAATTTCATCTTTATTTCATTCCAACATTTTCCCCTGCAAACTTGTACCAACGCGCAAAGTTCAGCATCAGCAAAAGGCACTCGTGGCACCTCTGCAGCCCAAAGGGTACAAGAAATTCCTGCTCACCTGACCAATCGCGATTCGAGATCATTGACTTCATTGAGGAAAGACCGACCCTCTTCGACTGCAGAATCCACCTCGTCGCGTGAGAAGGATCTTATTTTCACGCGGACGCGGGTCTGTTGGAGCAGGCGGTTGTCTTCCTTCCCAACACTCGGGGGCGCTGAGGGAATGGACTCATCAAACCAAATAGGCTTGTCAAATATTTACCAATTAGATTCGCCAATTAGGCACGTGCTGCATTCCCTAGGTAAGCCAACCATCAAACAGGCTCGTCAACCAGTAAATAGGAGCTCAAACATTAAACAGTCCAGACAACCATCAATGAAGTATAGGATCAAATAGGTCATCAACTAGGCATTCCATAGGTAAGTCAAACATCAAAAGGGCTCGTCAACCATTAAATAGGCCCCTTAAATATTAAATAGTCCAGTCAACCATCCATAGCGTATAGGAACCATCAAATAGGGAAACCAACTGTTAAATAGTAGCGTCAAATATTAAATAAGCTCACCAAACATCAAACAGGCGCGCCACTTGTTTGCGAAAGGCTTATATCAGCAGCTGTAAACTGCTCAAAAGGCAAGATGTACGTCACTGGATTTTTATTATGAATTGGATTTGTATATCGGTCAAGCAGCTTATCTTGGTGAGAAGGTCTGCAAAGCCTTGCAAAGCACGAACAGATAAAGAAAACCGTTATTTAATTCTGCTCAATCCTCGCTATTGCAGAACAGATCCTAATCCTGAATTCGATATGTTCTTACGATATAAATAAATCTATACTTATGAATAAAACTTTAAAGCACGATTTCTCTTGTAAATTATCACTTCTTGTAAGACATTCTCTTTTATATACTTTCCTTGTACGTTTTGACAAAAATTGACATAAAAAACTTGTAAAATTTACCTATTGTGATCGTATTATCTCTGTAATAGAAAATCGAAAAGCCTTACGTTTCTTTAACATATTGGGGGAGTTCCCCTGGCTACAGTATTCTTTTTTTTTAAATGAAGGCATCTACGGATGCTTTATTTCCAATCAAGCCTGATACACATCACCTTGTACATTGGATTTTCAAATGCCTTATAACTAACGCCAGGACGCCATGACGCTTTCCCCCGGTCAAGACCGGTACCCATTTCAGACACCTGGGTAGAGTGGGGTATTGTGCTTGGAATTTTTCTCCTATACCCAACAGAGAAAATCGCCACCGCCAGCGCCGAGTTTCGAACCCGGGTCTCTGCCGCACGGCGGCAGAACCTCTATCACATGGCTATCGCGAGCACTTCAAGTTTCAAGTTATTCTTCAAGGAGCCCCGTCACACTCCGTGTTGCTGAACAACAATCGGCGAATCAAACCACTTTTGGATTGCACTTACTTTCAAATAAAAGAGCAGACTGGCATTGGTGAAAAGAGTGAGCCCTGAGATAAATTGAACTCCAGGTAGACGGTTCATTTTAGTCTGCGTTGAGTTTGAATGAGGGAGTATACAGAGAATGCTCTAAGACACCCGTGAAGCACATTGGAATGATTACTCCATCCTACTTAATTTAACCTGTTGAAATTCGAACGCAAATCCTTCAATCGTTCGGAATCAGCAACCCAAGAAAATTTAAGATTCTCCTGCACACATACATTTCAATTAACTCCTTTTCAATTTTTTCGTTCATTAGCTATATAAGTGCACTCACAAAGTTTCTCTCGATGAATTATCAATCGGCGTTGATAATTACATTACATTTAGTTAATCAAGTGCAAAGTGTAATTACCATGAGAAAAACATGAACTCCAACTCTAATCATAAAATTGTAATGTTTTCAGAAATGCAAAAAACTCTGATGCAAGAAAAGGAAAAACTACTGAGATGAAGTCAATAATGAAAACCAAAGAATATGGAAATCAGGATTGGACACATCATTTATAAAGAACATGGCATAGAAAGCAAGATCGACACATCAATTATAAAGACGTTAGAACAGAGAGCAGGATGGGACACATCAACCGTAAAGACCATGGAATAAAAAGCAGGAAGGTATACCTCACGGTATACGTCAATCAGAAAGACCATGAAATGGAATGGAAGAATCTTGAAGATGATGGAAACGAGCGAAGAGGCCAAAGAGGAAGAGACCAAAATCGAAATTGAATATGATGGAAAGGAGAAAAAGAAGGGGCCAAATCAATTCTGAGAAAAGGCCAAATCGACCTTGAAGATGACGGAGAAAAGAGCAAGAAGAGGCCAAATCGAACTTGAAGATGATGGAAAAGCGGGCAAGAAGAGGACGAATCAATCTTGAAGATGATGGAAAGGGGAGCAAGAAAAGACCAAATCAACCTTTAAGATGATGTAAATGAGAGCAAGAAGGGGCAAAATCGTGAGGCTGTCCAACTCACGCAATGGAGGACAGCAGACGCCGAATCCACCGTCGGGCAGCTCGCATGTGCTGGAGATCTGCTCGAGAAGCGGCGCGCAGGCGACGAGGGGAACACAATTGGAGCACTTCCCCACAGGGACGGCGATCTGGTTCTCACGGCCGGGCCGGACACCTCCGGGCCGAGAGTGGACTCCAGGTCGAGCTTGCCCTTGGTCGGGCACAACGAAAAAATTCATTCATAATCGAATCCGTACATCAACTCGTCTCCACTTGTATATGAGTCGTCCTTGTATACGAGTCGAGCTCGTATACTCGTACGAAAGAAAAAGAAAGAAAAAATGTGTATTTCCAAGTTGTCACATGAGGTACATGCCAACATATTGGCTTTTAAAAGTTTCTTAATATAGGACATCCTAAAACAAATTTTCCATACGAGGAGTACTAATTGACAAATCATCCGAGGTGTACAAGTAGATAAGCCATACGAGGCATAATTATAGACAAACTTTACGAGGTGTTCTAATAGACAAACTATCAGAGGTGTACAAGTAGATAGACCATACGAGGCATATTAATAGACAAAATATACGAGGCGTACTAATAGACAAACCATACGTGGCGTGCCAATAGTCTATCTCTGTCAAGGGTAGTTGAATAAGAAACGAAAAATATGCCCTAAAAATATGCAAAGCCCTATCACCACCAAAAACATATTTCATATCTTCTCGATATTCACCACATCATGCGGACATGGGTACATGGGATAAAATAGAGATACAGTGTAAGCTGGTTACCTCTCATGATTGACAAATATCTACAAAATATTGGTAGAAATGGGTAAACAAATATGTACTCAATATCAAAATTCATAACTTGCACAATATACGGACAGAAAGATAATTTTACTACGATTCATATGCTCAAATTGCACTTTATTTCAATAATTATATTTTACATTAATCCGATTCACAGAAACGCCCTCTGGGGAAGTGATAGATCTATTTTTGAATCATTTCGCTAGTGCAATAAAATTTATTAACCGGATGGTTTTTGCGTAAAGAAATGACGAGTAAAATTGTGTTGCATGTTTTCATGACTTGAATCATGCATCGTTTAGGTTGGATTAGAGTTGCTAATTTTAATTCGTATATGAGTTAAGGTCTGCATAAAATATACTTTTGGAGATCGACTGTGCTGATGAAGTTGCACTCAGAGCAAAGGGCATATTGGTAAAAAATTAACTGTAACTCGAAAACATCAACTCCACAGAACATCAAATTATTATCAACTAAAAGTTAGCGTACTATACCTGTAATTAAATGCGGGATATGATACTTTTCCTCAGTGTGGTCTATATACCGAAAATTTGAATGCAAGATGCGCAGGGAAAAGTATCCAAATATGACGCTTGCATCCTTACACTTATAAAACCTTCGGAATGCTACCTACGCCGTATGGTTCCTGTTGAGGCAACTGTTTTAAGATCTTCTTGCCTTACGTCTACTCGAGGTTTGTTACCTACAGTTACGGTTAAGGTTTGTTACCTACAGTTACGTATATCCTACTACGGTAACAGTCTTACATGAGCTTCATCTTAGGTGTTAATGTCGAAACACTGAGTAGAGGTAAGATTTCCATTCACAGAAAATAGTTACATTGTTACATCATATATTTACTCAAAACTTCCATGACTAGATGAAATTTTAGGAAAAACTAAGATAGGAATGATTAAATTGAATGCATAGGAGAGTAAATTACAATAGTTAACCCAACACTTGTTTTTTATTCGAGTGATCGAGAGAAACGTTAGGCCGTGTCGTTTTAGGGGTAGCTCAGGCCACCACACACTTATATGTGCATCGTATTGTATTTTTTTACGAGTACACTGCCGACGAGGAAGGGCAGTGAAGCTTCTAATCTCAGTTTTTTTTCACAAAAACTGTATATTTCGTTCCATTTTCATAGCAGTGTAATTCTTCAGGGTTAAGTTTTGAAGCACGTGCGAATACCGAATTTGTAGATAATGCCGAGTGTCTTATGAAAAATGATTAAATCAGTCTCTGGAAATATATTAGCATATGAGGACATGGATCGTAAGCTGACTTATAATGATCTGCAACAAAATTTTCTAACATCCAACTTTGCATTTATGAAAGGGAGTGGAATCCCCTAAGCTGTTTTTGTTTGGCACCTCTCCATTTACTAATTATATTACCGATCATGAAAGGACCCTTTGCTTTTCAATCCATTCAGGATACAACACCAATGAAATTAATGGTTATTGATTTTGCAGCTTTAAATTTGTGTACGTTTTACACCACCATACACCAGACCCATTTTCTTCATGTGCTCATTGACCCATGTGCTCATTGGAGATCGTTAATAGAACACTGATTCAAAAGTGAAAATATAAAAATTTTTTGCATTGTTTGCATAAAAAACTGAACCCCAGGATTATCTTAATCCATTTTGGTCAACATTTAGCAACTTTTTCACATTGTACTTTTGGGGTATTTTTCGATGGGATCAGAGGGACATTACTCGATTGGTTGTTCGAACGAGATAACGGAGTGTGGCGGGTAGGCTGCCAATATGTAATGTAAGAGTATACATCGTGTTGTTGTCAATTGGTGGACTTAACCAAAGTCATCAATTTATTACTGTTGCTCCAATAAAATATTTCATAATTCTCATAGGTCGAAAAAAACTGAAAATTAAATTTACTGATATTATGTCCCAGCTAGGCATAGCGGAGGAATTTCTGTGATATGTTTGAAAAAATATTCGCAGCATTTTCGTTGGGTTCGATGTATGATAAAGCATAATTTGCAGCCCTCACATAATAGCGACCTTTGCTAGCTTCGTTCATTGATAGTAGCACTGAATTGTCTGACGCGAACACTTGCGGGTGTGAGGTAAAAACTTCAGCATTTCATTGTGGCGGAAAAATTCGCTCACACTTTTGAGCTTACGAATGGCCCTTTTAGGTGCTTTCAAAATCCTTCATTTTTGACGCACAATGCTGTCGTGTACAAGCTTTGTTGTCTGGCCTCGGCTTCGGAATAGAATAAGTCGCATAAGTTGTCACTTTATCGTCGATTTTGCCCATGATGGAACTATTAAAAATGGGTAAAATTATTAGGAATTATTAAAAATATTAACAAATCATGGATTTAAGAATATGTGACAAGCCGCCAGCATGCAGACTGAAGGCATTAAATTTGTAACTTTCATTTAAAGCAATATAATAATTGTTAATTTATTTTTATTATAATACAAGTTGTCTAAGCCTCATCTAATGACCAACACCTGATCAGCACGCTTATGCGATTGAACTGTGCAGATTTTTACAAAACATAACGTAGGATATCCTACACTAAGATGAGGAACTGGTGGCTCATTTCATACAGAAGATGTCAAGAGAAGCATAAAAAATTTATAAAAATGGTAAAACTTGCCTCTCCGCAGCAGATTTCAATTCAATTACGTAGCTTTAAAATCGAAAATTTAAACTTCAAAATCATTACCGTCATCAATACGTATACTGTCATTGTAATAAACACTGCAAGTAATCTTATGAAGTATGAAAGAAAGATACTCTGAAATTTTTAACGTTGGATTTACGAATAAGTTTTCACTCGTGCAAGTCAAAGGAGCAGCCAAATTCAACTCAGTCATAAGCTCTGAACTGAATGAGCTACGAACCACTTTCTTTCGTTACCAAAACAAATTGCTACTGTTTATTCAGCTACAGTCTACAATTCCAGAAACAGTTGACTGGCGTGATTGAATAACTCTAAAGAAAAACACCCTAAGCAATATGAATTTAGGGCGAACTTTCTGAGAAATTTTACCTCTAAAATTGCAGAGGCAATGCCATGACCATTTGTCTAATTCTTTGCTCGTAGGACTTGCGGAATTACGCATTATTTTGTGTTCTGCAAGTGCTCCTCACAATCAAATTAGCATAGAATGGCGTTTACTACAGCCTAAAATTTTAACTGCAATGACAAACGTAATTGTGCTCTGAATGTCCACTGGGTATTAGGCTCTAATTGGACCGGTTTTGTCACAAAAGACCTCATATTCTGTCTGTCATCAGAAGTACATTTCCATACAAAAGAACAGCAAGCAATGACATTCATTTTAAAAACCACTATTCACTCGCAATGAATTCAATAATTACAGTTGCAATTGTGAGATAAGCAATAAGTCATAAGCCTACAGCTAGAGTAGCTGACAATTTGAAAGACCATTATCGCTCGTTGATAAATGGCATCCCGACACTACGCACCGGTTAAAATCCAACGCTAACTTGTTCTTTCGAGTTAACAGACATCCGTCGTGTATAAATGGAGAGGGTCCATGATTTTTCCCCGAATTATGACAGTAGCTCGTGCCATTGTCTCCCTGATTAATGCAATCGAATGCGCTTTTGACCTTTCAGGAAAATTTTTCCACACTCATCCGGAAAAATGCTATTCATTTCTGCGTCATTCATACACATCAGTTGAACCGGGATCAAACTGATTTGGTCACATCAGTTGGTGAACTCAAAAATGACCTCAGCTTAGTGACCGAGGCAAAATTAGTTAAGTCAGGATCAAGTTGATTAGCATCAAGTTCTATAGTTTAGGTAATCAATTAGTTTTCATCTGATAGCAGAACACAAAAAATTGGGTGAGATACAATACTGTAAATGTTTGTTACTGCATTCAAATTTCTTAAAACATCTATCAGAAACTGCTCAACCTTTATTGGATAGAATGACTTCGAGTTAACTAAAATTTCCGTAATGTATCACATACCACATATCTATTATTATCATATCCTAATTAATTTTTATTATTAGATCATAATATATTATCACATATTTCCACTGCATAGATACGGGGTAAAACAGATAATTGTAACGAGCACGATGTAATCAATTTTTATATTTTTGAATATACTTCTTCATCCGCTCGATGGACAGATGTATCTTCAAGCATTGCATAAACCAAATTTAGTCACGAAAGGAATAGCCATGCCTGCTTTCAGAATATGTGTGGGACGCGTCTATCAATACTTGCGCTAGTGTTTTTTCTATAACCTTCAGCACTTTTAACTGATATTAGTGGACTCTAAATTTCAGTTCATTTACGGTATTGGAATCGGAAATTTCTCCAAAAACCGTTGCTTGTTAGATCCTCATTTAGTGCGTATTCATAAAAAAGAAAGTCCTAAAATTTCTCAGAAAGTTCTCTTAAAAAAATTATTTCTTCATAACTACGCAAATATTTTTCTACACGAGATATTTTTTACGCAGCCTCTATTTCTACTAATTGAACTCCTGCTGTGTGGACATGCTGAGGTTGTTCTCACACCATGTTATGACCTTTGTTTTGATTGGACTTGCTATTAAATTCAAGTGCCTCTCATGTTTCTCTTTTATTTTGTTAAAAATAAGCAATTCCTAAGGAGCTAAGTTTGAGCTATAAGCCCCTGATTTTGAATTGTAACTCTAGCCTAGCATCATTTTTGCCTCATTTTTTTCAATTCGCAACAGAAATTTATTTCTTTTCAATTCGCAACAGAAATTTATTTCGTTTTAGTAAAATGCTGCTGCAGTTAACAGACGAAAACGTAAGAATCTCTAATATATAAAAAATTGTAAATTGTATGATGCTATGACAATTATTAAAATTTGTAAAGTGACAAGTATAGCAGTAAAATCAGATAAGGGGTGAGTAAAGTTGGAAAATCGGTAAAGGGGTGAGTAAAGTTGAAAAATCGGTAAAGGGGCGAGGAATGTAAAGTGCAAGTTGCACAATCGGTGTTGTAATGCAAGCTTTATTTTTTCGGGAATTTGACAGACCTGCGAAGCTGACCGCTCGTATGGCCCGATGTATGGGCAGGTCTGCGTTGTGGGCCACCAACTGGTCGCGCGGCGCAGGGTCCGGGTGGGTTGCGCACTGGTGGCACGCCAGCACCACTACCAGCACCAGCAACTTCGTGGCCATCCTCTTCACAGCTGGGAGGAGAAATTGTATGGAATCTTGTGTCAACATGAGAAATATCCATCTCAACTTGAGAAATGGACGTGAAAAATGATTATAAAAATTAGAATGTTAAGCTAATTAGGTATGAAGACAAAAAGCTTGAAAGAAAATCCCTTGGAATCGTTCAAACCAAGCAAACTTGTCGTCAGAGGTTCTCAAAATCCATATCTGTAGTACGTGTCCAGCGTTAGATAAGGAGAAGATAAGAATTTTTTAAGAGTAACTTCATGGATGTGTACAAAATGTTTACTCCATGGACTACAATCTATTCAGAGGGCAGGGTATCACTCTTATGTCGTCGTAAAGGAAAGCTGGATGCGAAAGGGTTTAAATTGAGCTATGCACTGTTTTTACTGACCCTGCTCGGTGGCCTGATGCTAAGTTATTGAATTTCATTTTTAAAACGTTTATAACTGAGAATTTAGGCTTAAAAACAGCTCATATTATAGCTAAGTCAATGGAAGAATTTCCGCTTTCCATGTATCGCTTCGACATCAATTCTTTGAAAATCTGGTCCCAGCACTAAAACATTGGTAGACAAGCGAAACATGGCACATTTCGAACGAGCTTAAGTCAATTCCGTTCTGTTCTGCGAAATAGTCCACGTTATCCGCGTGTTAAAATACGAAGAAAATTGCTAATTGAATTTTATCAATAGGCAGTGTTTCAGTAAGAATGGTTTGAAATTTTCTTCGTATAGTGCTGATAGTTATATCAAATGAACATTCCGATAATAAGAACGAATGGAGTTTTAGGTGTAAAAGGTTATTTGATGAACCAGTTGCGATCATGTAACGGGAAAGCGTAATCATTATATGAAAGTTTTAAAGGTGAAATTATAGTTGCTAGGAAAGTTGGTTTCAAAAACAGGAATCACAATCGGAATTGGGCGGTCGGTGCACCGGCTGCACAAAATGCCGGCCAAAGGGCAAATATCAGGAAAAACGGCGGGTTAGTGCTTCCACAATTATAAAATGAAAACGAGTCACAATTTTCCTGCACCGACAATGTGGAGGCCTGAGTCAAGGGAATGGCGTCAGTCGAAACGTACTCTTTGCTTAACGATCTGTAACATTGAATGCTTCATGAGCAATACGTTGACGAAAATGAATTGTGACGTGCATCAATGAGTAATGTTGATGAGTACATCAATTAGTAATGTTGATAAGTACATCAATGAGTAATGTTGATGAGTACATCACTGAGTAATTCTGAGGAGTACATCAATGAGTGAAACTTCGGGCCTTAGAGGATCTTTGCTTAAATGTGTCCAATGTGAGCTAACATCTACAGGATATGAACTCCAAAAATGCTTCTGTGATTTTTTATTATGCACCCGAATTATTTTTGTAATTTAACCATTTTCAACGTTTCTCAGAGAGTATATTCAATATTAGAGATTTATTCAAATTCCTTTTATTTTTTTGGGCCTGCTAATGCCTTTGAAAGTTCTTAAACGATTACTGGCATTGCGAACTATATCGAATGATTAAACAACGTTCAACATTTCAATAAAAGCCTCATCTGATTTATGGACTAATTAATGGAAGTGGTATTTTCTTCAGTTCTTTAATTTCAATATAAGAACACATTTTCACTTTCGTACTACGTGGAACAAACATCCGGCAAGTTAGAACCAATAATTTTATAGCATCAAACGTTAATTATTTTAAAAAGGGTTAACGATTCGAAAAAATCATTTATGCCTGTCGGTGAATGCGTGTTTTTAATGCGACGCTTATTTTTCACCTCATAATCACTGTCACAATCTCTAAAATTAAAAAGCAAGCTGCACATCATTGATTTGATTGAAACTATTTGGGAAAACTGCTGTATTTTTTTTAAATGAAACGTTCTATTCCCCAAAACTGCAATTTAAGCCAGACTCTATCCCATTAAAATACTTGTCACACTCGCAGTAACGTAAATTTTATTCCAAATTTGAATTTGAGATCAGTAGTAGATTATAAAAATTTTCACACTTGAATTTGAGACCAGTAGTGAGTAGAAAAAAAATGTTCCTAACGTGAATTTGAGACCTTAAGTGTAGTAAATAGTAAAAAAATTCAAGCATGAATTTCAGAGCCGTAGCGAATTCCGAAAAACATAATTTTCTGTTGCACAGCAGTTGAAAACGTGCCCTTGTGTTAACTATCGACTGATGCTGCTTTATATCTTGGATTACAGTAAATAAAAGTTGCTGTAATTCCCATTACATTTACTATTTAGAAACAAATACTTAAAACAAATGGTGTATAGGCCTCCTACAGCCTGTCCTATATCCTTCCTAAATGAGCTAAATCGTATCATTTCTCAGTTCAACAGGTTCTTATACAATGACATAATAATATGCGGTGACTTCAATTATGATCTACCGAAACATGAAAGCTATGAAACAATCTCTAATTTCCTAACAGCCTTTCAGTCTCAACCTTTCCTTCCGATCATCACAAAGCCAACACGAATAACCTCTGAGTCTGCTTCGCTGCTTGACAATATCTTTATGACAGACCCTAGTGATTTTCTTTCTGGAATCATGACGTCTGACTTATCAGATCACTTTCCAGTTTTTCTCGTTAAGAAAAATGTCTATATTTCTTGCACCAAGCCACGGGCTGAATCTTACTCAAATCGTAAAGTAAACGAGTCAAATTTAGAGGAAATGCGCACCGTTCTAGAAGAATCAATACCAACATTACATATCTCTCGACACAATAATGCAACGAGCATTGATGAAGCAGTAGTAAAGTTGACTGAAACTATAATGGTCGCGTACAATCAGTGTTGCCCAATTGTAACTCGTACAGTTACCCCAAAAAATAAACAAAAGCCCTGGATTACTAGAAACATCGTGATAAATATAAAAAACGTCAAGCGTACCTAACCCTCCTTTACGATGGGCGAATATCTCGAGAAACATATAACCGATTCAGAAACTATGTAACAAATCAGATAAGGACATCAAAAAGAGCTACTTTACGCGCAAGTGTACTCAATTTAAAGCAGATGTTAAAAAGACTTGGCATCTCCTTAACTCTTGCTGTAAACCGAATAACGCCGATAAAAAGAAAATTGAACATGTTGTTCAAGATAAGGTAGCATACCATGGGAAGAAAGAAATTGCTAATCTCTTTAACAATTCCTTCGTAAACATGGGGAAAATTTTAGCTGATAATATTCCACGTGAACCTGCTGATCACCTGGAATACATGGATCATATTCGAGAACACAACTCCTTTTTCTTTACGCCTACCAACTCTTCTGATGTAATTGCGTGCATAAGCAACCTGAAAAATAAATCGAGTGGGTTACAAACGTTTCCGACAAAAGTACTTACAATAATTGCTGATATTGTAGCCCGCTGAAAGCCAATCTTATTAACCAGTCTCTCTTACTGGGCACTTTCCCGAACTCCCTCAAAGTTGCTAGAGTAACCCCTATCTTCAAAAATGGTGAAAAAACCTGTGTAAACAATTATCGACCTATCTCCGTACTTCCAATTATAAGCAAAGTATTCGAAAAAATTGTGTATAAAAAAGTGTACTCTTATTTGGAACAAAAATGATTTCTTTACGATAAACAATACGGCTTTCGGTCAAAAAATCAACAACACAGGCTATATTAAATCATTTACAATTCCTTTATTCTAATATAGATGAAGGAAAGTCTGTCTTCTCTGTATTTCTTGACTTTCGAAAAGCATTCGATTGTGTGAACCATTAAATATTACTCTTGAAACTACACTGTTATGGCATTCGAGGGGTTGCCCATGATTGGTTCAGATCATACCTAACAAATCGGAAGCAATACGTTGTCATTGACGACGCAAAATCGGACCCACAGACAACTAGCCATGGAGTTCCACAAGGATCTGTTTTTGGGCCTCTCCTATTTTTGATTTTTATCAATGATATTATTAAATCTACATCATTCTTCATATTCATACTTTTTACCGATGACAGTACGCTTTCTGCGGTCCTTCCTAACCAAAATCCTGTTATGATTGCAGAGAGTATAAATAATGAACTTCATAAGGTTTCATTGTGGCTTAGAGCTAATAAAATAAGCGCCTTAAAATCGATAAAACGAAATATATTACATTTTAATACAAGAAAAATTTATCACTCCCACGCATTAAAATTGGCGAAGGTGAAATCGAAGAAACCAACTCATGTAAGTTTCTGGGCATCATAATAGATAAACATCTGACCTTCAAAGAGCACATCGATTATATTAGCACTAAATTATCAAAGTCCATCGGAATCCTAAATAAAGTTAAAAATTTCCTGCCTGAGGCAGCTTTACAAATGCTCTACCAAACGCTCATTTATCCATACTTGCCATACGGAATAGAAGCATGGCACGGAACTGATAAAAATAAACCCAACAAAATTTTTACTCTGCAAAAAGGGCTATCAGAGCGGTAAAGAACATAGAATATAATGCTCACACAAATGATTCATTCAAAAATTTACAAATACTTAAACTTTCGGATCTCTATAATGTCTCCATTTGTAATTTCATTTACAAAGCATTAAGAAATGATGGCGACAATAGCCTAAAATAATTACTAAATGAACAAACTGGTCATCACGACCATTTAACCTGAAATAGAAGTAAATTCATGCTTCCTTATTATTCAAAGGCCCGGTCGCATCGCAGTATCCCTTTCGTTGGAACTAAAACTTGGAACTAATACCTGCGGAGATCCGTGAAAGCAATTCTTACAAAGTATTCAAAAAACATCTTGAGTCTCACTTCCTATCAGAATACTAGTCGTTTGAAATCACCTTGTCACATCTTGCCTCCTACATGTCTGATCCTAATAATGTAACTTGCCATGGGTAAGATAACCGATCTTCAGTCTGCTCTTAAATAGTTTTATTGAATATGTTGTTAATATAGCCGATTTAACCTATACTGTGAAATAAAGCATCAAAAATCGAATTAATTATCTCTTTGATCAGTCTCAGGCGAACTAGGTTAAGTGGATTAGGTTAAACATTATTGTACACCTTAGAATAGCGTGATGGTAGGATGCCCTAGAAGTCGCTGAACTTGTTCGGGCCCACAGGAAGCTATACTCTATTTTGACCATTGTACTAGACTTGAGAAACATTCTACCTCTATATCACCTGTGGTAAATAAATTGTTTAAATTGTTTAAAACACTTATATATAGAGCCTCCTTACCAAGTCTTTCGAAGTAGGAGATTAGATATCATTTAGAAGTTCAGCGTAGTTAAACGGACAGCACGGAGAGTAGGAAAGATAATAAATATATTGCTTTAAAATAATATTTCAGTATGTAGCTCAAAAAAAAAATTATTCAAAGATTGCTGGCGATCTAACCTTCATTAATAGCAAAGGTTGGATATATCGATATATGTCTTTTATGAACATGAATGCTCGGGAATCAGAGAAATAATTCGACACTGAAATTTTATGCATTCCTCACGCGTGTCCAAATTTTTAATTTTCATGAATTACTGCAGAATAATCACAAATAAAAATAATTGTTTCTTATGTTTGACACCTACGTTCTTTAGAACATCATGAGAACCAACGCAAACGAGCACGTATCATTAATGTGAGCAAGAAAGCTTGAAGTCTATGTGAGAGCTTTATCAGGAAAATAATGCACCATAACGAAGTGATCAATGATTAAAAATTCATCTTATCGAAATGGTACGGCAACAGTTATTTACATGTTTTATGCACGAAAAAAATCTTCGTAAGTTATACTTACGGTAGTACGACAGGAGGGTTTGTCACGAATGATACAAGAAATGAGGCACCCGGCCGTGTTGGTGTCTCCCCCACCTGTTCTATAATGTTGTCCGCTGATGAACTGGTTGAGCGCTTTGCCCTGGACAAAATTGGCCACACTGTGGTGGTGCGGTCGAGCAGACGATTTAAGTAGCAGTGGTCATCGTTGATTTTGTAAGGCACGTGTCGCCAATTATGACAATACTCTTTTGAAATGCAAAATAGTGGTTTATTGCAGAGTTGTCTTTTTAATTTTGATTCATTTTCATTGCTGATTCCTCATTTCAGATACTGACGATTCACACTGCCGGTTCTGATTATTCAGATTTTTTATACCTAAAATCCTAAGTCCCTGATTGATAGAGATGTTATCGTAATACTCTATATAAAGGGTTAGGGCAATAATTATTCATCGATTGTGTCACGAGACAAGGCTTAGGCCCTTCATTAATTTGCATTAAGAAGGGAGACCAAAATCTCGGATTTGAGGAATAGGCACACCTCCACCTTTATAAAAAGAAAACATATACGAGAATAAGCGAACGCAATGTAAGAAGACCTGGGAAAATTCCCAAATTAAAATATTCAGAAATGTTTACAAAGAAAAATAAAAACACCCCAAAAATATTGCGGTGCTCACCGAAATGCAGATACCCAACTTACAATCAGCGATTTTCATTTTTCGCTTGCTTCCAAAGCGAAATCCAGTTGTTAGCGTTAGGGCAAGATACACACAAATTTACCAATTTCTAAATTGTATTAGAAGCAAGACCTACTACTACATATTGTATTAAGTTGCTATACAATTTAAATTATTCAAAAAGTTTGATCAGGTCTGACAATAGTTGATACTGATTGACACGCTAACAATCACCTAGTAGTTCTACCCTCATTAAGGACATGCTAATGATTGGTAATTATTGGAACTGAATTTGGCCGGTCAAATAATCCCTCTATAAGTTTAACTACTTTCTCAATAAGCAATTTTCTCACATCACTTCAACTATTAGCTGCTACTTGGGGATGCAATTTCACTGGTAATAAAGTCTTGAAAGTAATAATAAAGTCTTGAAAGAATAAAGGTAATAAAGTCATATTATTTATTTGTGTTGGAATCTGAGAAATAATCTTCCGATGTTCTATTATACTTGAAGAACGACGGAATAAAAATATAGCCACATATTATTTTGAGTAGATTTAAACGCAAATCATCAAAGCCTAATGGAAAATCATCAGTGCATTTTTTCGGTTTCCTATAACAAGAATTACCGAAACGGGACTGGAATGTTTTGCATTTACTTCTCTCATTTCACCAACATTCAAACTCTGGAATGTATGCTATCTTCTTCAAAATCAATGAGTGTGAACTCCTGTAACCGAATGTGCACAATTTTATCAATAATCAGTTCAGTGTTTGCATATAAATATATGAGCATATATTTAAATAATCCAAGTTTTTCATGTTCGAGTCAGCGTAATATTCGTTTGAAATAATAACCGAATATTAATGTACCTTCCACCTGAATAACATATTACAAAAAGTCACATTATCTCTTCTTTACGCTATAGAATGTTTTTATTTTAAATTGTTTATTTTTGTAAATAATACATTTAAAGTTCTTTTTTGTTTTTCTTAAACATGCAGGTTTGTGGCAGAAGTTTCTGTCAAGTTTTTCAAGGGCCAAAAATTAAAATGTCCAAACAAAGTATCATTCTCCATTCCCTTAATATTATCTTATTCACGATATTTGTTTGGAGATAATTTTCTCATACCAAAATTTTAGTATGCACTTGCGCAGTACAGTACGCTCTCAAATAGGGTATCACACTTGAAATGTTTTCTAGATCACAGCCTTACTGATATGCTTGTATTATTTCCTTATGTAGAACCTGTAGTATACAAAGCAACAAACTTTACGAGAGCAGCACATCGCAGCAAAAGAGGGGCTATAATGACAGAAGCACCGGACCTGCTCATGTTTAGCCCTCAATCACTTGTACCTCGTAGATTTCTACTCTCAAACATTCTTATTGATTGGTAGCACCACAAAAACACTCGTAGTGTGAAAATGTTGTTCAGTTTTTCAACCTAAATGGAAGGGCGGTAGTGAAGTGTAAACCCAATGGATAATAGCGATTCCTTTATATATTCTTCTCGCTCACTATTACATCGCTCTGAGGGCTAATTTCGGAGCATTCGCAAAGCTGCAGACAAGCTCTCCTTCGAAATCTTCATTCCGTATGCTTTAAAGTCATATTTCCTTAATTCGCAGCCCATCATCAAACGAAGGGAAACATTAATGTTAATGTCACATTGAGTTTGTTTTTAAATACATTCAAATGTTTCATCACCATAAACCACACCGAGTTCGTTTGCTATTCCTCCACTGGCGACAGTCGGCAGACTTTACTTCGCACTAACCTTCTAATTCTTCAAATCTGATTGAAAGGGTTTCACGACGTTGACTTCTAGTACAGGGTTCGTTTCAGGGTATTTCAATGATGTAGTTTAGTTATCATTTTCGGTATTTCGAAGAAGAAGAAGTCACTCCTTCAGTGGCATTTGGGATAGTAAAAGAAAAATAGAATTGCATTTTATTAAGGCACAACATCATTTTCACATCATACTAAATTTTCTTCAGATTCAACGTAAATACTGTTGCGAGAATATAATGGGGATTCTATGTTAATGACTTGAGGCGTATAGAATTTTATCGAACAGGAAGTGAAAATTTAACAAGTTCATTCTACAATACTGCAACATTATATCGTGTTAGCCTCCGTTCGCAGTGAGATAAACTGTTAAAGAGCAAGTGCATGCATTTTAAGTAAGCGTAGCGTACAAATGTATGGCAAAATATAAAGGAAGAAAGTACACGAAGAAGCAACAACTTGCAGAATTCCTCCAACTATGTGAACTGCGTCGAACTGGTTGACAGCAATGCAATATTTCGCGGGCGAAAATTTTCTCAAACCTAGACACTTGAGGGAAATATTTACTACAGAAAATGGAGACAGTTGTTTTCAAAGCATTTGTGCTGAATAACAAGATTGTGCGCAGTTTTAAATAAGATATCTTGTGTAATTTTGGCCAGTCCGTTCTACATTTCCCCGCATGTATTTCATTTTGAAACCAACCTTTGAGATTGCAATGAGTGGTCTCGCTATACCTTGTTGGCCTAATGCACTGAATCATCTTGATTAAGCGAGTTGAAGTTATTACGGATTTCCCCCTTTTACTGAAATTTTGCACTCTGCACAGCGGTTGATGCGCGCAACAGTGAGTGACTTGCTATGATGAGAAATTTGAGGTTCAGTCGACAAGAATAATTTAGCTCGTATCTTGCTTTGGTCGTACGTCGAATTTGTTGCAGCGATTTTATTATTCCTTTCAATGATAGGCAAAGCACCTAAAGTCAACCAAACATAAATGCATACAGTTTAAGTATAGCAAATTTTAAAAATCGATCTAGATTTAAATAAATTCATAAAAGCGTTTGCTTCTTCGATAAATGAGTCATACAGTACACTTTATTAAATATTATAATGTTAACTGCCAAAGATTCACTGTTTCGTGTAAAATTGTGGTGATCAAAAATGAATAAGGTTTTTATTTTTGAAAATGAATTCTAATTTAAAAGAAATGAAAAACACACAAAATTTGAATCAGTCAGGAAATTATTTCTGTTGTAAACATCAAGTAAACAGCAAAAAAATCCTCGCAAAATTATTTATATTAAAAGTTTACTTCAGAAATAATGCGATTATCTAAGGTGACATGTTATAGGCGTCTAGAATATTATTTGCGTCGAATATCTTTTCTAACAAAATAAAAATTGCAATTTCCATGTTCAAATCAAAACGAAATTCTCAGAAATAAAAATTTAAGACAAAAAATAACGAATTTTTTCAATTGTTTTCACAGCATCTTTCTTTCTTTCAACATTACACATAATAAGCGTTCAGGGTGTTAGGGATTCTTTTGGGGTGTATTTTGAGTGAATTCATGCTTAGATTTCATAGTGGAATTAATTACTTCTTGAGAGAAATATATAAAACAATTTTTTCTCAACTTAGTTACAGAAAATTAGAAAATTAAGTAAAAATCATATCTCGTCACTGACTTGAACACACTGCACTTGAACACACTCTCACGTCGCTTAAATTAATGATAGTCCGTTCTTCAAATTTCATAATTCTGTAATCAGTTAAAGGCGTGTACTCCCAAGTCTGAGGGACACTAGGCCTGAGGGTCATTAGCCGAGAGGGGTTTCGGACGCCCAGTTATTCTTTATGTCGACCCTCGGAATAACCGAATACGATGTGCAGCTGGTCGGAGGGTTGCTGAGAAAAGAGAGAAAGAATTATTAGCCCATGTGAATGCCAGGACACTCACCCTACTGGAATGTTGAACCACTTCTCCGCATGGACGTAATTTACGATTGAATGCTCGGCACTACAAGGGGTAAGTTGCGAAAGTTATTCAATAATTGTCTGCTATGAGTCGCGTCAAGCTAAACTGTAGTAAAAACAACATTGGTATGTAATGTTGAAGTTCACGTTTGAAAGATTTCACGTTATTTAGATTCATATCTGAAGAATTTCGTTGAATTTAACGTAGAATATCACACAGGGAAGGCTCAAATGTGGCGTCAATTGGCACTGCAAGGAAAAAATTATTTCCAAACGACTGTAAACAAAATCAACAACATGTTGCTTCATTTGTTTTTTATTCTAAACATATAATTCTGATAGGAAAAACGTAAAGGTGATGTGATGTTACCCTAAAATTGTTCCCACGCTGGACGCATGTGAAAAACAATCCCAAAAATCTTTTTCACGTAGAAGAAATTTTTCCTATAAACGTAATGATTCAAAATTTATTTTGCTCTCGTAATTGTTTTAAATAATAAAAATAGAGGCAGAAGCGCATGTAAATGAGAGAGGAAATAAATCCCTTGAACACTGATAACTTGGCTTTCGTAAAACGAAAGAATGATAGTAAGAAACTTCTGTCCCAGCATTTATGTTATACTCGTACATACCGAACTGCTATTTATGATAACAAATCTATTGAAGTATTATTTATAAGAAAAAACTCATATATGACTATTTTTTAGAATAAACCTCCTACAGTAGAATTTATGACGATTTACGTAGTATTCATTAGAACAAATCTCCTAAAGGAGTATTCATTACAAAAATTTCCTTAAGTAGTATTAACGAGAACAAATTTCTTTAAGTGGTATTAACGAGAACAAAGCTCTTTGAGTAGTATAGGTGAGAACAAGACACACTTCATGATAAGTAAACTACAGCGTAGTCTACGGCAACGAATGTGCCCGTAATACTTACTATTGTTGGGAAGGAAGGAGGAAGGCGAGCGGCTGGACGCTTCCGATGTTGGTGTTGTCGCACAAGATTCGTGCCCACGAGGCGTAGCGGATCTGGTTGAGTTGAGCTGACCGACAGAAAACGCAATTAACACTTTAACCGCATTTGGTAAAACTGAAGTTCAATATTATTCTCAAATTTAAAATCGAGTTTAATAACCAATTTTGAAAATAGCAATCAATTACTGGATCAAGCTCTAATTTAACTTTAATTAAGTATTCGTGAAAATTGAGGTTGTGACCACTGGTCGGCCAGCAACGTTATGAAAATCCTCTCCGTGGCCACCGGTGAAGCACGTTAGGGTCAAAGTGTTAACATTCAGTAAAATAAGCTGTTTTGACCCTACAAATTACGCATCATGCTCTCCGAGCAAGTCCACATAGTTGACTGCGCTTGTTGCGTAATTTACTGAAATATGGTGCGACGGTGTTGTTAAAAATAAATGTCTACGAAATCATTGAACAACGAAATTCAAACATTATTCTGGTAAATATTTGTATGCAATCCGTCTAGTTGTTCCAATAGAGAATGCCATGTTGCTGTACTAAGTTGGACATGAACATGCCGTATTACGCTGAATACTCAAGGTATGCTACTATAAATAATATAACTTCTTAAATTCCGATATGACAAAACGCTTTTCGCATGGTAAAATAAACCGAAAAATACGTTCAGGTCTTTTCCTCACGCGCAATCTGAGTAAAAACATCGAAAGAGAAAGAACTGAGTAACATCACCGTCTACGAGAATAATATTGCACCACGAACACCGTCTCATACAGTGATGAGAGATGACCTTAAAATTTATCTGACTCCCCCTGAGTTATTCTACGAGCATATTGTGACACAGCAATTGAAACTTTGTAGAAGCTCCAATTGGTGCGAAATTATCTTCGTTCTGAACCATTATGCTACCGCTGACCTCACAGCAATACCACTTTAGAATACGAGAACTTGTATGTGACCATTAGAAGAAAATGCAAGAATTCTGTGCGATGGAGTTGTTATTAACTGTACAAAATTTCCTTTCCGGAAACAAAGTACCGCAACAGCGTGCGTAGAAAATTTTTGTTTTTTTTCGAGAAATTCAATTTACGAGTTCATATTGAAGCCATATACTGCTCGCCAAATGTGCAGGAATGGCAGTATCAGATGTTGACCCCAGGTTACAAGTACTACCTGACGTAAAATATGACTCATGTGTTGGAAAAAAACTTTTGTAACACAAAAAAAAACTCTATTATCTAGCAAGAAATCAGTAAAAATGTTGTATTCGACGCAACATAATATCTCACATCGCGTGAAAGAACCAGGCTGTCCACCAACATCGTAGAAGAATCTGTCTCCCTTCTTGAGTCTGGCGAACTGATCTCCCACAACGCACAAGAAGGTCCACCCAAGGAGACCACCGGACACAGGCCTCTCTGACAAACCTCCCGCGAAGAAGTCCACGTCATCGGGATGAGCGTAAAGGCTCTGAAGTCTATAACGGAAACAAAGAAAAAAGGGTCATTAAACTCTTTAATGCTGAAGTAACGGAAAGAGAATTCTTATGTGTGGTTTAGAAACGGTTGAAATTGCATGTACTATAGGCACCACGTTTCGAAAGGTATACAACTGCCGCCTCAAAATTCATCAAAGTTATTTAGAATACTTTTAAGATTTAAAACTAGATATCATGAAAACTAAGGTAATATCAAATACACATAGAATAGCTTTAAGTAAACTTTCAGAAATAAAAAACTATTATTACTCCCTGAAATCATAAAATTAAATCGGAGATTCGGGTGATTATCCGTTTACAAAAATTACCTGCTTTCATTGAGGAATCATTGTCGTCAAAAAGTTTTTCTTTACGAGGTACTCGAAGAAGGAGTTTCTCGTAAACAATCATTGAATTGGTTCCTGTTTGTTCTCTGGTCTTTAGGACCTAGCTGTTGAAATAACTCAGGCACTAGGTACGTTTAGAGAACATCTGCAGGATCTGTAAAGGAATCAAAAGTAGAATTGGTTCGGGTACTTACTTTTGGACGATGCTGCTGGGGATCTGGTCCGTGAAGTCGGAGAAAGTCCTGGCGCGTGGTAGGCCGCACTCCACCCTCACTTCGTTGTAAGGTGCGATGCCGTGGTCCCGACCGCGGTGCAGGTTTATGCTTATCAAGTCCATGCCGAAGGTAGCTCCACGAGCCTGATGGACATCGGATATGTTGTGCATTGTTAGGAATAGAAAGGTTGGTTGATTGTCATTGTATGCTCGAAGAAACTAGGGATCAACACGAATTTCAGTCTTCAAAATCTCAAAACATAAATTGTACGTTTACAATTTTTCCTTAAAGATCTCAGGAATCTATCGGAAATAATAGGAAACTTTCATTTAATTTTTAACTTCGAACCTCTTATCTAACGTAATTTATAGCGATTGAAAAGCAAACGTTGAAGCTTCGACTATTGATTGATTTTTTACTGGCGACTTCAGCGAGAAAATATTCTGTAATATTAATTTGGCATTGGTTGAAAGTATCTACTGCAATTGAGAGGCTCATTTATTACGGCTTTGTTTTCAAATAAGGGGCAATATATCATCATGTTCATATTTATGAAGTAAAGTATGGATAAATTGTTCGCTTACGCAAATATACTTCAAATCATTTCTCTCATTACCTCAAAACTGTGTATCCCTACAACTTTGCGCTGTCTTCAACTGAAAAATTTTAGGATATACAAATAAATTCATCCTTTGAAAATTGTGATTGACAAATAAAACAGCTGCTCACTTTTCTGTTTGCGCACAAGGACGCCTTAATCGATTTGAATTTCAGATCTGTGTTTCTCCAGTTTTGCTCTCCTTGTAGAGGTATCAAAATTTTTGACTCTATACCCACATACCGCTGAACTGTGACCTTACACTTAAACCCAAATCATTTCGTACAGAGTCAAACGGAATTCTTCCAAACTAAGTCACGACTGTACGAGCCAAACTAAAGCCACGCCAAAAATAACACCCACCCACGATACTTTTCGACACCTAAGATGATGATGATAGAATCAGCCGCAGTTCCAGTCTTGGTTACGCAGCCAGTGTCTTCTTTCAGATAATACCCTATCAATTGGGTTTACACGCGCATCACGATGTAGCTGAAAATTTTTAACAATAGAACACAAAAATCTCTATTGAAATCGAACGATTTATTTTTGAGTGTTTGAACAATTCAATTTATTTAAATTCACGACCAATCCAACTTGAAGATTGTAAAATGTGTAAAAATTCTCGATGTATACAGAATATAGATTGGCTTAGAGCTCAACATACAGACAAATTGAAAATATGCGAAACGAAAATGCAGCCGATAAACTAGGAATATATCACAAAAAATTATGAACGATGTAAGATTACATTAGTTACATTAACTTAGGTACACTGCATGACGTTAAATCAGCAAAAAAATTAATTGGGTATTCATGCAGGCAGTCACTCCAGAGTGGCAACACAATAGCTAAAATGGTGTTGGGTTACTTGGTTTTCGCGAAAAATTAGGATAAAGTAATAACTGTTTTAAATATCCACGGGATTGAGTTTCTGAGTATACTACAAGAAATTAGCAAAAGGAAGTATTTTTTAAACATCCACGCAAATTAAATAAGTTATCAAACACATTAAAACCAGAGCAGTTTTACCTGGAAAAGATGGTTGGTGAGTTCAGTGGTCACGAACGAATCAAACTTCTGAATGGCCTGGCGAGTGAAGCTGCGGGCGAACATGTCCACAGCGCCCTGAGTGGTACGGAAGACGTGAGGCGAGTTGAAGTGGTCGCGCAGCTGCAGAGTTTGGCTCACCTGGCCAGCGGCGCTGTACAGGCTGAGGAAGGTATGTACACACATTGGAAAGAGTAAATCCGTTCTACTAAGTTCGAGGTCTGAAGAAAGAGGTTCACCAAATATTAAAATAGGGTTATCCATGATTACAAAACAGTAATTAATGATATAGGCGAATAAATTGCTTATCAAATCTATTCAACAAAAAATAAGTGATCAGAAACGCTCAAAAATTTGAAAAACATCAAAATTTCACATTGTGTTCTCTCTGCGTTGTGAGTGGAGAAGCAAATGAATATTTCGCGATCTCGAAGACAGGAATCAAATTTACTACAGTCACCAAAGTACAGTCCTCGTCGCTCCTTTTTGGATTGAATTATTTATTTGAGAAAGCATTATTTTCGTAAATTTACTGACTTCGGCTGAAAGTGACAGCATTGCTTTCCAAGAGACTGGTGAGTATAAATGTCAAATTTTCTCTTAATCTTCGCTCGCCTTCGTTGTCGCCCTTCTCTGGATGGGCACAAATTACCCGTCGAATACAGCTAAAATCACAGGTTTTCGTCCGCAGAAATATTTCCGAATTGAATCTTCCATCTATGATTCCAAGTAAATCATGTATACGTGGTAACGCTTCATCGAACCTAGGCCTTCGAAATTTACGACAGATTTACGATTTTTAAATGAGGCTAGACAAACAAATGTAATTGAAGCATTAGATCAACGAACCGATCTTGGTATTAAAATCGTCAGAGATCTCAAGCTTGACAATCTAGTAGAATAAAGCTTTCAGAATGCAAGTGGAGCTTCAAACTACATATCAAGAAACTCTGACAGCAATGCGGCCCATGCATTGTTACAAATAGGTCGCATTCTTATTGTCATACTCGTAATTCATGTGCAAATGATTGCAATTTTATTCATTATTTCAATTTCATGTGTCAAATTTAATTTTTTATCACACAAAATATTTGAAATAGGAAAATGCTTGACATTGGGAGTATATTGTGTGTATGTACTTCGAACATGAAACACTTCGCAAACAAAGTGTTATAGTGGACCTAAAAATATTGAGGAAAAAATAATAATAAAAGTTCGAGTTCAGTGTTAGCCAAAATCGTACTTGACGAATCCTTGAACGAGAGAATGTCCGAATCTGAAGGCACTGGCGGCGAACTCGTTGTTGATCGTAGGCTCGATGTCGGCGTGGTAGTCGAAGCTGTAGCCCGAGGACAGTGGGCTCAGGCCGTATGTAAGCATGAAGTCGAACCCTAAAAAAATTAGTGAAACCGGAAAAAACAACTCATGAAGCGCAACTTGAAAAATATAGAAAATACATTTAATATTACGAGAGCGCGATTGTATAATATGGGAAAAAGATTAAAGTTAAGTTTAATCATATTCATATTGATAACATAATTAGAAAAGTTGCAGTTCAAAGAGGAGGATTTCTACGGCGGAACATGAGGAGAGACAGGGCTAAGCTTTCAGTGTTCCGGGAAGAAAAAAATGGTAATAAATTAAATGGTTAAAGGACTACTTGATATGAAAATTTATAAATTCGTAGAGGAAAGAAAATATTCATGAACAACATTTTGTACTGTAACGCTAAATCTATTCCGCATTCCAGGGTTAGGTTGTACGTTTTCAATAATTACTACCACTCCTACGTCGCTATTTCTTATTCTAATTCTACAGAGCGACTATTGAGAAGAATTAAATTATATGAGACATCTACTCATATACGTTACAGTAAATAAGTTCCTGTCGTTAAGCTGATCATCTTGTAGTACGAGTATTTGAGGAGTAAATAAATTTAATTTTCGTTTGTATCGACCACAGTGTATGAGAGTTCAACAACTCCTATCTTTACGACTATCGTCTCTGTGAGAAACGACTATTTGAGGAAATAAAATTCCATCCAATACCGTCCTGAAGTTGCTTGACTCACCGACGATGATAGGAAGCCACTCATTGTACAAGATGTGCTGGTACTCAGCCACCACAATCCTGCGAGCTTCTTGGTAGAGAGCTTCGTCCGACCAGCCTGGATGAATGGAGAGCAGTTCGGCTGCAACTCTATTGTGTTCTCGGTGGAAAATGGTGTGGATCGCAGTCAGACTAGGCTGTTCGTTGACTCTTGAATCACCTGTGATAAAAAAGAGCATCGTGTGACTATTTAGATGTCATATTTATCTTATGGCGTCAAATTTTTTGTTCAATTAAGCGAATTAGGTCGAAAAGAATTGTTTTTTTCTGACTGTTTAACAGTCATACAAGCGTAAGAAATGGATGTAGATTTCCTCTACACAGCTTACAAGAGAAGAAAGTAAGGGAAGTTCCCTACTCGAGCACTTAGGGTCATAACAACAGTAGGTAAAGATCATTTATGTACTAGTTCTGCAAAAATGGGAGCTCTGTGAGAAATAAAAATCAAGCATATCCATGGATATTTGAAAAATCAATCATAATTAACTATAAAAAATAGTCTACCATGAATTTTTGAAACTCCAATTATGGCCGACACATGAATAAACAGTGATTAATGTCCGGAAGCCTAGAAGAAATTTGGAGGTGAGAATCGCATTCGCAGTGTGACATGGATTAATATCAGGAAACCTGGAAAGATTTCGGAGAATCACATTCGCAGTGTAAGATCGATTAATATCAAGAAGCCTGGAGGAAATTTAGAGTCGAGAATCACATTTGTAGAGTGAGGAAAGCAGCAAATGCAACACAAACCAGCAAAGAAGCAAACGCCCCCGTTCTGTTGGGCTTGACAGGTCGCGGGGTTGACGGGGAGCAGGTTGCCGGCGCTGAAAATGAGGCGGCCACTGACATTGGCTCGGAGGCGGGAGGCTTCTGTGGCAGTTGAGCCGTAGATGTTGGAGCCGTCTAGCCAGTGGGTGAGCTGGTTCAGCTGCACAATCATGAAACGAAACGGTATTTTGGATAAACATTAGGTAGTTAGTAATACGTTAGTATTAAGACGTTAGTAATGCAGAAAATACTACCCTGAGAAAGGTGGGTAGACGATAGAGAGGAGAGAGGGACGCAATAGAAAGTTAATGATGAGGCCTTAAAGAGAAGAAAGTGAACCAAGTAAAAAAAAAAAACTGTACGGAGGACTGAAATAGGAAATAATTTGCGAGAAAATTTGATTTCCCAGGTACTGCAGTGAAGTACGTTGCTTATGCGCACTGGTAATATGAGCCTGACATGACAAATTATCTTTCTTATTTATCATTATCATAACCAGTTACATTTCTCGTCATGACTGATTTATGAGGTGTTCTTAAAACTGACTGAAAGAAAGTGCGAGCGTACCTGTTCTGCATATCCAAAATTGCACGCCGGAGTGAGACCCAACATGCTCCTGACGAAGTTCATGCAGGTCGTGGGTGAGTAGATAGGATCGCTCGGGGGCAGAACGATGGGCCAGCAGCTAGGATGGACATTGGGGCCAGTCGCTACCTGTCCGTTCGAGCAGCACTGTATGCCATCACCGTTTTCTGAGGAACGAGAAGGAAAACAGATTTTCTTTCAAGACGGTTTCAGTACAGCGGTCGTGCCAGCGTTCATCTTTCTGACGAATGATATTCCTTGTTCTTTGATTGGGCTACTATACATAATGCACACATGAAGACACTTCAGGCCTGTTCCTTGCAACAGCTCGCGTTTACTTTTACTATTAATAGAAATTCATCCACATTTTCACCTTCAATCTACATTTCCGTGAACACAGAGCTCAATTTTTTCGGAAGAATAGTACGAGAGGGCTGCTTTTTAGAGGTTTTGAATGACCATACTTATCACTCGTATGTGTGGGGTTATACGTATAGCTGATAATCCCTGCTATACCATTCAAAATGTTCTCATTGACTAATTGTATTATTTATTATCGCTAATACTTTTGAGCATCAGAAACTTAGATAGAACTAACCAAGATAACACATTTTTGATTTTTGATATCATTCTCTAGATTTTTGTTCAACCACTGAATGTAATCATGGTATCTACTATCATGAAAACATGCAAAGGTGCCTTAAATTATGCCCCCACGATATTTTTTCACCTTTTCATTCAATATTTCTATAAGCAATGAAACTTTTCTACAACTTCAATACCCGCTTGTACATCAAGAAAACTACTTATTTGACCAGAAATTATTATAAACATCTCGTAAAATTGTTATGAAAATCTGTTGGGAAAGGGTCATGAATCAACATATTAATTTTTTTTTATGCGGCAAATCAATCCGAGAATAACTTCAACCCAAATAATTTCGAATTTTCAAGTCATTTCTTGTGAGAATTTAGCACTACATATTCGATTTGAAATTTAATTATTTGGCTTTAGGGAAAAAATACCATGCAATATCCTTATGACCGTCCCCACAGAACAGTACTTACGCATGCTGGGGAAGGGGACGAGCGTGATGTCGTGATCAATGAATTGCGCCCACTGCATCACAGAGAGAGTGAAATCGACATCTGGGACGTTTTGGTCCACCATAACAGTTCTGGACACGCGTCGCTCCAAGGGCAGAGATGCTCCCGAAACAACCGAGAGGGTGCGGGGAGAGCTGACACCTGCAATGAGGGTCGAAACGTGGCGGTGACTCCTAGAATACCGTGGGAGGTCTACGTTACGGTCAAAGAAAGGATAAGTAAAAGAAAGCTCCAGGATATGATGAGTGCCAATAAAAGTTGAAAAATATCGAGGGGAGTTGCGATTCAATTCTGAATTATTCTGTGCATCTTTACTTCATTTTTTCAATGAGTTAAACAATAATATGCCTTTAAATTCTAAAGATTAACTTTTAGAGAGATTCATGTTAAAACTTTGCGAAAGATTTTTGAGCGATAACTTCGATTACCCTTTAACATATTTTTGGCCACTCCGTTTTTAATTATACTATTTGAAGGAAGGGTATGATTTTGTGTAAAAGTTCAAAACAGAATTTAGAAATGATAAAACCCAAGCCCAGCTCAGACAGAGCTTATTTTTGGTTAACACAAGCCAGGTTTTTGAATAAAACTGTGTGTTTTAGAAGTGAACATTAAATGCCAACCCTGTTATTACCGAATTGATTCAACTTCTGTTCAGGAATCAGGACAGAATCTTACCGTCGTCATAATAAGGTGGCAAGACCCTCTGCAAAGCGGTCTCACTCTTGCCCCAGAGCGGATTGGCCAGGTTGTTGCAGGAGCCGTCGGTGGTTCGGTACTTGGCGTTAGGGTTGCATCGGGGCGCGACAGGGCAGTTCCCTGCTAGGGAGCTTTGGCGCACTGACAGGTCACGCAAGCCTTGGCCGCCTTGCCTTGGCGTTAAATTGAACCTGGACAACACAAAATGGTCATCTTACCAGACAAATTAATCACAGTCATGAAGTTGTCAAACCAAGCAAATCAATTACAATCATGAGGTCGTCAAACCAAAAAACAATCACTGTCAGGTTTTTGTCTACAGATCTCCTCAACCAAATTAACCTGTCTTTTGAAAACACTACTCAAGCATAATAGCACTTTTTGACTCGACTTATGCGATAATTAACTCTTCAAATGTGTCATTTTATTCCAACCTTATCTGCAACGCTCGGTACGAAAATACAATTAATAGACTCTACCAAATTTGAAACTCAATTAAGAATATCAAAGCTTTTGCTCCATTCTTAGTTTGGTTCTCAAGTGAATTTTCAGCTCGATTCTCAACCCAATTTCCGAAATTTGTTTTCTTGATTTTTAAACTTAAATTTCAATTCCTCTCTAGACTCATTACCCTAGTCAATTTTCGACTCATGTCCAAATCCAGTTTTTGACTCGTTTTTCGTCTTTATTTTCAGCTCGTCTCAATCGAATTTCTAGCACGCTTTGAACCCAATTCCCCTCTCAACTTCTAAATGACCTTTCAGCCCTACAGAAAACGAGCCAGTGCCCATCACAAATTACGACTGGCCACGAGTCACAAGCATTGGAGTGTGACGCAAACAATAATTTTACAATTTACAAAAAAGTTCTCGGGAGGCATTCTGATATTATGTAAAAAGGACAGAACTAAAAATACCGTATAAAACTTTCACTTGAAATAAAAATCGCAATTCTTAATTCCAGAAAATGTTTTATACGATAGTTTTAGTTCTCTTCTTTTTATTTCTCTAATTTTAACCTTATTTTTCATGCAATATTTTCCAACCCTCCTCAAAACGACCCAGTACTCATCACAAATGTCACAATCAGAGCGACTGAGACTTACTCCGAGGTCATGGCTCGGGAAGCCTGAACGACCTCCTGTGCAGCCTGGTGAGCCTTCCTTGCGCTCGGCAACACGTCGAAGAACTTCAGGTGACCGTAGGCGGCTGAGCTTTTTTCCAAAACTTGCCTAGAGCTGTAGAAGGAAAAACTTGAATAGAATTATAGATTTAATTTCCCTTCGGTTCCTTCGTTGTTCCTTCACATTAAATAATTCAATTTCCTTGAGGTATCAGCCGTATAACCCGCATGTATTGCTTGGGCTTAACAAAAATTTTCAAATGGTTTATTGAGCGAGTGAGTGTTATTTTTTTAAATCAATTTTTTTAAAAAACATAAATTAAACGAGTCAAGAATCTGATTTTATTTTTTGCCTCAATATAGCAGCCCTACTAATCGATTTCTACTACTATAGTTTATGATCATAAGAATCATCTTATTTATAAAACTCAGCACGGACTGGAAAAGACTCGAAACGCATATGTAGAAAATGAAAAACAATGTCCGCAAAATCTCACAGAAAATTGTACATCTCGTCTAATCAGTTTCACAGAAGTAAACAGTTGTTCTCTCCTCGATGGATACTTCCAGCATCAGCAAAGAGACAAGAAATTCCTGCTCACCTGACCAATCGAGACTCGAGATCACTGACTTCACTGAGGAAGGACAGACCCTCTTCGACGGCAGAGTCCACCTCATTTGGAGAGAAGGTCCTCATTTTGACATGGACTCGGGTCTGCTTGACCAGGCGGTTGTCTCCCTTCCCAACACTCGGGGGCGCTGGAGGAATGGACACATCAAACTAAATAAGTCAACTAGGCACGCATTACATAAGTAAGTCAACCATCAAACGGGCTTGTCGACCAGTAAATAAGCTCTCAAATATCAAATAGTAGAGTCAGCCATCCATAAAGTGAAAGAAACATCAAATATGAATATAAGCCAATAAATAGGTCAGTCATATGTTAAGAAAGCTCATCAATCTTCAAAAAACTCGCCACTTGTTTGCGATAGACTTATATATCAGCAACTGCTCAAAAGGCAAGAAGTACGTCGCTGTAATCCAATAGACTTCTATTATGAATTGAAGTTTTAATGCGGTCAAGCAGTGTATCTTGGCGAGCAGGTCTGTACTTTACAAAGCATAAACAGATGAAATAAAAGCGTTGTTTAATTTTGTTCAATCCTCGCTATTGTGTGAAACACATCCATACTTTGAATTCGGCATGTTTTGATGATATCAAGTAATTTATTCTTTTGATAAATATTCAAAGCTAGATTTCTATCGTAAATTATTTCTTCTGGTGAGAAGTTCTGTTTCCACTTCTCCCCATGTACGTTGTGACCAAAATTGACTTAAAATCACTGAAATTTTGAATTGTGCCGTATGATCCCTGTAATAATCGGTGAATCAAAGGCGCAATTCGGAAAATCGGTGAATCAAGTGACATTTGAATTGTAGGGCCGTTAAAATTAAAGAACAGAGTGGCAATAGTGGAAAGCGTGAGCCCTACGAAAAATTGAACTGCAGGCAGACGTTTTATTTTAGTTTGCGTTGAATTTGGATGAGTGGGTATACAGAGAACATCCCAAGACACCAGTGATGCACAATGGAATGATCTCGAACTTAATTCACCATGCTGAAATCGGAATGCAAATCCTTCAATCACTCGAAATTTGAAACTCAAGAATATTTAAATGATTCTCGAACATACATTTCAAAACCACCTCATAAATTTTTCAGTTCATTAGCAATTTCAAAGCTCACACGAACTTGCTCGTGATTAATTTTCAATCGTTGTTGATGATTAAATAAGCAAGTTAAACAAGTGCAAAGCGTTATCACCGTGAGAAAAACGTAAACCACGACAACGGTCATAACAAATACAATGTTGTCAGAAATGCGAAAAAATTGGTAACAAGAGCTAAACTACTGATGTGAAGTCAAGCATGAAAACCGTAAAATGGAAAGCAGGATTGGACACATCGTTCATAAATTCATAAAGATCGTGGAATAGAAAGCAAGATGAGACACATCTTTAATGAAAACATGTGTAAGGGAAAGCAGGGTGTGACATGAAATTTATTAAGACCATGGAATGGAATACACGATGGGACGCTTCAATCATATAGACAATGGAATGAAAAGCTTGAAGGAATACGTCAATGGAAAACATGAAATCAAAAGCAAGAAGGGTCCAAATTAACCTTGAGCATAACGGAAAGGAGATCATGAAGAGGCCAAATCAACCTTAAATATGATGGAAAGAAGAGCAAGAAGAGGCCAAGTAAATCTTAAAGATGACGGAAAGAAGTGCAAGAAGAAGCCAAATCAATCTTGACTAGAGGCCAAATCAATCTTGAGAAGTGTCCAAAGAAACCTTGAAGATGATGGAAAGGAGAGCCAGATCGAAGGGTCAAAGATACGGGGCTTTTCAACTCACGCAATGGAGGACAGCAGACGCCGAATCCACCGTCGGGCAGCTCGCAGGTGCTGGAGATCTGCTCGAGAAGCGGCGCGCAGGCGACGAGGGGAACACAATTGGAGCACTTCTCCTCAGGGACGGCGATCTGGTTCTCACGGCCGGGCCGGACACCTCCGGGCCGAGAGTGCACCCCCGGTCGAGCTTGTCCTTCGCCGGACACAATGAAAAATTTCATTCATAATCGGATTTGTTAATTGCCGTCGTCTCCGCTTACATGCCTGAACATATGCGAGTAAAAATGTGTTTCATTTAATCATACGTCGTCCCCGCTTGTGTACGAGTGACTAAATTTATACGAATGGGCTCCATGTATACATGACTTTAATCTTGTATCGTTAGAACAAGGGTCGCAAATTGGTTTATAACTATCTAAAATAAAACTATAAAGCATTTTCCTTTGCACTTATGATAAGTAATGAAATCCAAATAAGCTGATATTGTTTTGCACCTCATTATCTACTAATTTTATCAGCGTTCATGAAAGTGACCTCTTGATTTTCAGTCCCTTCAGGATACACCACCAATGAAATTCATTGTTGTTAATTTTACATCTTTAAAGTTGTCTACGTTTTACACCACCATACCATATAATATTTCAAGCCAATTTTCTTCTCACTCTGCAACTTACGTCAATGTGTTCAATAGAGGTTCGTAAATAATTCAAAAGAGAAAATTGATTTGCCTTGTCCACATAAAACGCTCTAAAATCAGTGATGATTTTAGTTCATTTTGGTCTACATTTAGCAACTATTTTTACTATGTAACTTTGGTGTATTTTTCGATGGGGTCAACGGGATATTACTCGATTGGTTGTTTCGAGATAACGGAGTGGGTTGCCAATGTAAGCGTATACATCGTGTTGTTCATCAATTTATGGCATCTATAGTTATCAATTTATGACTGTTACTCAGAAATGATATTTCATAATTTCCACAGCCCGAAAAAAAGAGCTGAAAATTAAATTTCTTGATGCTATGTCCAAACTTGTCTTAGCGGAGGAATTCTGTGGTTTGTTTGAAAAAATATTTGCAGCATTTTTGCTGGGAGCGATGTACGAACAGGCATAATTTGCTACAGGAACGCAATAAAAGGACGGTCCCGTTGGGTCAGCTGACGACACAACATCCTCCAGCCCTCGAATTATAACCACGTTTGCTAACTTCGCACATTGGTAGTGGCACCAAATCGTCTGAAGCGAACACTTGCGGGTATTAAGTAAAAAAATCAGCATTTCAATAAGGCGTAAAAATTCGCTACCAATTTCGAGCTTACGAGTGGTCCTTTTAGGTGCGTTCAAACGCATTCATTTTTAACGCCCAATGCTGTCGTGTACAAGCTTTGTTGTCTGGTCTAGGCTTCGGAATAGAATAAGTCGCATAAGTTGTCACTTTATCGTCGATGTTACCCACAAAAGAGAACAAATCATGCATTTTTTTGATGGTTTCAAGAAAACGTGGCCAGCTGACAGCGCGCAGAATGAATGTATGAAATCTGTAACTTTCATCAGAGAGCAATACCATAATTACTCCTTTTTTGGTTCAAACTGAATAAACTACGCGCCACTTTCATTCGTCACTAAAACCACTCGCTACTGTTTATTCAACAACAGTCTACGTTTCCCCCAAAAAAACAGTTGACCGGTGTGATTGAATTACTAACAGGAAAAACACCCTCAGCAATTTGAATATACAGCGTATTTTTCCCTCTAAAATGAATATGACAATTGTATTACTATTGGTCTAGTTATCTGCTCTTTTCTCTTCTGTGCACTGAAATTGCACAAAACTTCGTGTACTGCAAGTACTGCTCACAATCAAATTAGCATAGAATGGAGCTCACAACTGTCTCAAATTTTAACAGCAATGACGAACTTTATTCTGCTCTGGGTATTCACTGCGCATTAGGCTTTAATGGCACCACTTTCGTCACAAAGGACTTCGTATTCTGTCTGTCATCTATAACACATATTCCTAAAAAAGAGCGGCAAGCAATTACATTCATTTCAGGAATTACTATTCACTCGCTATTAATTTCATAATTACAGTTCCAATTGTGAGCTAAGCAATAAGTCATAAGCGTACAGCCAGCTTAGCTAACAATTTGAAAGACCATTATCACTCGCTGATAAATGGCATCTTTACACTACGCACTCGTTAAAAAGCAACGATGACCTGTTCTTTTGAGTTAACAGACATCCGTCAAGTGAAAATGAAGCGGGTCGATGAATTTTACGGGAATTATGGCAGTAGCTCGTTCCAATAAATCGCTGACTAATGCAATCAAATCTGCATATAACCTTTCAGAAAACAATTTCCTCGCACAACCGGAAAAATGATTTTCACTTCTGCTTCATTCTGACATATCAGTTAAATCAGGATCAAACTGATTTGGTCACATCAGTTGAGCGACGAAGGTCACATCAGTTGAGCCAGGATCAAGCTGATCAGCATCAAATTTGATAGTTTAGGCAATTAGTTAGTTTTCATCTGATAGCTGAATAGAAAAAAATTGGGAGAGATACAATACTGCAATATTGCCTTCACATTTCTTAGCATCAAGAAAAACACTGCACAACCTTCACATGCGAGTATAAATTCAATATTTGAGTAAAATTTCTATTATGGAACTCAAATCATATATTTCATTACAAATTTACAGGGTAAAACAGAAAATTGTAGCGTGCATGATGTAATTAACTCGTATATTTTTTAACATATTTTTTTGCACGTGCGTTGGACACATGCATTTTTTTCGGAATTGCAAAACCCGAATTTAGGAACAAAAGAAATAGTCCTCTGTGTTATCAAAATATGTGCATAACGCTCACATAAACGCATGTGCTTGCGGGTTTTTGAATAACTTCAGAACTTAATTTTAATTGCTATTAGTAGACTTTGAATTTCAGTTCAGTTACGGTATTGGAATAGGAAAGTTTTCGAAAAACCGCGGCTTGTTAGATTTTCATTTAGTGCGTATTCATAAGAAAGGAAGCCCTAAAATTTTTCAGAAAGTTCTTTTAAAAATTCCTTCTTTCATAACCTCGTAAGTATTTTAGATATTTTTCCTCACATCCTCTATTTCTACTGATTAAACACCTTCTTTTCGGACATGATGAGGTTGTTTCTCACACCATGTTATGACATTTGTTTTGATTGAACTTGCTATTAATTTCAAGTGCCTTTCAGGTTTCCCTTTCATTTTTTAAGAAATGAACAATTCCGAAGAAGCTAAGTTTGAGCAGTAAACCCTTGATTTTACGATGAAACTCTAACCTCGCATCATTTTTGCCTCATTTTTTTCAGTACGGAACAGAAATTTATACCGTTTTAGTAAAAACAGAAACAGTTAACAGACAGAAACGGTAGGAATCTGCAATATAGCAAATATTTTCGATTGTGTGATGCTATGTCCATTGGTAAAATTATTAAAGTGGCGAGTAAAGCAGTAAAATCTGGGGTGAGTAAAATCATAAAATGTAATGTGTTAAAGTGCAATTTTTACAATCCTCTTTGTAAATCCAGCTTTATATTTCTAAAATCAAATCATTCACCCAAGGATTTCACAGACCTGCGAAGCTGACCGCTCGTATGGCCCGATGTATGGGCAGGTCGGCGTTGTGGGCCACCACCTGGTCGCGCGGCGCAGGGTCCGGGTGGGTTGCGCACTGCTGGCACGCCAGCACCACTCCCAGCACCAGCAACTTCGTGGCCATCCTCTTCGCACCTGGGAGGAGAAATTGTATGAACTCTTGAGTTAATATGAGAAATATCCATCTCAACTTGAGAAATGAACGTGGAAAATGATCATACAAACATAATGTTAAGTTAATTAGGAATGAAAATAAAAAGTTTGAAAGAAAATCTTTTGAAATCGTGAAATCCAATCAAACGTGTCATCAGAAGTTCAAAAAATCCATATCTGTAGTGCCTGTCCAGCGCTAGATAAGGAGAAGATAAAAATTAGTGAAAACTAACTGAGCTGCGCGCTGTTTTTACTGACCCTGCAAAATGGCCTGATTCTTCATGTTTGAATTTCGTTTATAAAACGTTTTTAATTGAGAATTTACGCTTAAAAACCGCTCAAAGAATAACTTAGTCAATAAAAGAATTTTCGCTGCCGTGTTTCGCTTCGGCGGCATCAATTATTATTGTTTGAAACTCTGGTCCCAGCAGTAAAACATCCAGTCTTGGACGCGTACGGTAGACAAGCGAAACATAGCACGTTTCGAACGAGCTCAAGTCAATTCAGTTACCGATGATTTCTTTAACCTTTTTAACTCTGTGAAACATTCTATTTTCTCCACGTGTTAAAATACGAAGAAAATTGCTAACAGAATTTTATCAATATACAGTGTTTCTCTAAAAATGGTTTAAAATTTCTTCGTGTAGTGCTGATTGTTTTATCAAATGAACATTCCGATATTAAGAATGGATGGAGTTTCAGATGCAAAAGGTTATTTTATTTTGTGAAACAGTTGCAATGATGTCTCAGGAATGCATCATTACATATAGGTTCTAAAAGTGAAATTATAGTTGTTAGAAAAGTTGGTTTCACAAACAGGAATCACAATCGGAATTGAGCGGTCGGTGCATCGGTTGCGCAAAATGCCGGCCAGCGGGTACACATCAGGAATATCGGCAGGTTGATACAATGAATTCAATGAAAAATTGTGACAACTATGCAATGAAAACAAGTCACAATTTTCCTGCACCGACAATGTGGAGGCCTGAGTCAAGGTAATGGCGTCAGTCGAAACGTGCTCTTCCCTTTAACGATTTGTAACATTGCATACTTCGACGACAATTAATTGTGGCGTGCATCAATGAGTAATTCTGATGAGTACATCAATGAGTAACGTTGATGAGTAAATCAATGAGTAATGTTGATGAGCACATTAATGAGTAAAGTTGATGAGTACATTAATAAGTAATTCTGATGAATATATCAATGAGTAATTCTGATGAGTACATCAATGAGTAATTCTGATGAGTACATCAACGGGTAATATTTCGGGCCTTCAAGGAGCTATGCTTAAAATCCTTCTATGATTTTTTATTTTAGACCCGAATTACTGTTGTAATTTTATCATTTTTCAGAGTGAGTATTAAATATTATGGATTTGTTCAAATTCCTCATATTTTTCAGGGCCTGCTAATGCCTTTCAAAGTTCTTAACGGTTACGGGCATTACGAACTATATCGAATGATTAAACAACGTTCAACATTTCAATAAAAGCCTCATCTAATATATGGACTAAGTAATTGAAGTGATATTTTCTTCAGTTCTTTAATTTCAATATAAGTGCACATTTTCACTTTTGTACTACGTGAAACAAAACTCCAACAAATTAGAAGCAATCATTCCATAGCATCAAGTTTTAATTTTTTTTAAAAATATACACAAATTGTAAAAATAATTTATTCTTGTCGGTGAATGCGTGTTTTTTATGCGATGTTTATTCTTCACCTCATAAACATTGCCACAATCTCTAAAATTAAAAGCGTACTTCAGAGCACTGATTTTATTGAAACGATTGAGGAAACCTGTGAATTTTTTTAAATGAAACGATCTATTCCCCAAAACGTCAATTTAAGC